>CM060435.1:60291274-61541274 GCA_030545235.1 Helianthus tuberosus
TTCCAAGGCATACCCCCGCGATCAAGGTAAGCACAACGATTCATCGTAACAGGTGAGTATACTGATGTCATCCTTTTTTATTTACAACGTTAGACCATTGGTGACAGGTCAGTACTTTCGTACAGCAGAGCGACCAATGATTGTGTCCAACGAGGGCGAGGAAAATACCATTTTGGTACGAATTTGGCTCTTTGAGCATTAGGAATTTTCTCATTTTGAGATTTGATTCCTTAGGGATTTTGTCCTCTTGGGGTCTTTTAAGATATCCTGACTGTGTCTAGGTCTGCATATAATCTGGATGCAACAGAAGGACAGCCAAGATATCCCGGATGATTCAACAATATAAAGACCCGAAACCTCAGATATTGGCTATCTGTCAACGCAAGATTTAAGACCATAAAATCATACGCCGTTGGTATGTTACCCACATGGTACATAGTTCGTTATGTTTATATCACTTAGTATCTTTTATCCTTTTGAGCGTCAAGCCTATCAACATATCGCAGTAGATCCTAGTCTTTTCAGCTATGGCACCTTACATGTGTTAGTCAAACCCTTTAACACAAACATTTATTTCACTTCCCATATCATGCAATTTATCTTTTTGGCTTTTTCATTTTTCTAATGTTTTTGTATTTTTCTTTTCTGAGATTTCTCCCCCTAAACTCTATATCTATCTATATGTCCCTCCCCCCCCCCCCCTAAATTTGTGCATAAATCTTGTATTTTTACGCAAATTTACCATTTACTAGAGAAAGGACACTTTATATACAAAATAATGAACTAAGAAAGAGAGAAAATATTTTGTTTAACCGTTCTATCATCAGATTGAAGACTAATCAAATTCAAATCAAAGTACGGAATTTAAACGGTACCTTTTGCTGATCATTTCTTACTTCTGTTATCTCCTCCAAAGGAAACATATCATCTGGAAAAAAAAATTGAACTTTTTGCAACAGTGAAATGTTACCCGTTTTTATCTCTAGAACAACCGCTATCAACATTCCAAAGATTGTCAACAGCTCCTCCTTGGTTGTTCCTGAAAAGTAAGGAGATTAGTAAGACATGGGTACCCAGGCCATCGTGGTCCTGGGATTATCTGAAGCATCAAAATAGGACACTTCCTTTAAACATAAGTCCCCTTTCATTTCAAGGATTGGAGACGTAGCTGCTTTTTGTTTTGCTCTCCAAATTTGTTTAGGATTTTCTAATTTCTTAGATGCCTTTGGCAAAACAGTTGGCTTATCAACCTTGTTACTTTTCCAAACTTGTGTAGGTTTTAAAGCTTGTTTTCTTTTTGCTTTAGCAGCATTCCAATCCCCATCAGAAGGTTTAACCTTGGGGTTCACATTCTTCATTGCCTTAGGTGAAGATACCTTCATTGGCTTGGAATGATTGTTATCCTTTGATGTAACCCTCTGATTTTGCATATAGTAGGGTACGTAGGGACGATTTGTGCAGTTTCGAGCAATGTGACCAGCAATGCCGCAATTGAAGCATGTTTGTCTCTTCACGTAGAAGGCATTCTGATCAGCTTGTGTAGCTCTTGCAGGCCCTAGAGGATGAACCGGTCCTTTCTGTGCTTGTTTGTGTTGCACATTTCTTGCAAACGATGATGAATTGGGATGTCTGTACTTGTCGTTTGCAGGGGCCTTTTGTTGTGGAATTTCTTCTGATTTTTCATGTTCTGCTTAGACTACATATCTTGTTTAGAAACCTCACCAATCTTTCCAAAAGCTTTGTTAGCACAGTCAAATGCATATTTCTCACATTTGCCATTACTGACTGGTTTAACAAAGGCATTTTTCACATCACGGGCCTTTTGAGGACTATGGTTGCCCGTTGAGGACTGTGGAGAGCCTGCTTGTCTTTGATGTTTAGGCTTCTTCTTTCCGCGTCCTTTACCTGCTCGCTTCGGCTCTTGTTGGTTGATCTGAACCTTTTCATCACTAACAGAAGGTTCAGATTGTTCATCTTGCATACTTGGAGCCTTGTTCACATTAGACTTCACTTCTTCCTTCATGTCGTCAACTTTTACAGAATCGGAGAACTCCAGTTTATCAGATGAAACACCGGAAACTTCAGTAGAAACTTCAGCTGAATCATTAGACGAATTATCATCACAAGACGGTTCTGCACACGACACCTTTGAGCTGCATTCACTTGAATCAACTGATTCCAATTTCTCATAATCAGTTGCTTCAGATGATTCACATTTGAAATCAGATGGTTTAGCTGACTCATTCGTTTCGTTTGCCGATTCAGTCTTTGTTACGCAAGCATCAACGTTTTTGCCCAAACCATCAGGCCTGAAATTCATCATAGAGTGAAAAAACGAGCCAAAAATGTCACACACATGAGAATTTGATGCTTGTTCATCTCCAACGACACCTTCAATTTTAACTTCATCTGCAGGGGAAGACGAAGCATTAGGATCAAAAGTACCCTTTGAAACAAAATTTACCGAAGGAGTCGCTCGTTTATCAACAGGTCTGCTGTTGATTGATGACTTATCAGTTTTAGGACCGTAAGCCATCTTGTCCTCATTCATCAATTCCTCCTCAGTCATGGGTAAATATGTGTAATTGTCATTATATGGAGGAGGAACTTGATTGAAACCCAAACCACACCCCTTCTTTCTCTTGTATGCGAGTTGCTGATCACATAGATTTTTGACCAATTTACTGGAAGAATCATACTTTTTAATGTTAAGTTCGTTAATTTGATATCTTTCTCTGATATCTTCCAGTTCTTTGATCAAAATGCATACCTTCTCCTGTGCCTCTAAGAAATGGGCTGTTTTTACACTTACATCATCCTTAAGTTTGATGATGTCTTTTCGCTGAGCTTCAATTTTATCTTTATAAAGCTTTTCATTCTTTGATAAAGTAAAATTTTTATTTTTTATGTCTTGATAATCTTGAATTAGCTCAGCGTTGTGTAAATGATATGCCTCAACCCTTTCTCTACATTCAGGAGTGCAAAAGACAGAAAGTATCTCTTCACGAGTAATTTCTTGAGCCACGGGTTTGTGAAACATGAAAGCCATAATGTCAGTGGGTGGTTGACACTTTTGTTATTTTCCTCAAAACACAAACCAAACGAGAACCTGTGTACTCGCTAACTCAAACCTTTTGCACGCGAATGAACCCGCTTTCTGAACCACACCTCAAAACCAGTCAAAACTTATCACAAACAAACTCCCTTTTCTATTATTTATTTATTTATATATATTTTTAATATTTTTAATTATTATTTTTTTATATAAGAAAAATAGTTATTATTATTAACTATTTATTATTATTATTAATGATTATTACAAATAAATAATGATTAGGTAATGATGACCTAATGATTAATAATTATTATAATTATTATATTATTATTATTAAAAAATCAGTTCAAAGAAACAACTGGTCTTTCTTCTTCTTCGTAACTCAATCCCCGAACCCTAATTTCTAACTTTAGCCAGCCGGTATAGTGATGAAGGACGGTGGGTGATGGTTCTGTCGTTGAACGATGATGTGACGAACGTTATGATGAGACGATGATGCTGTAGTTGGTAGACGGTTGACGGGTGGAATGTAACGAGGATGATGATGACCGGTGAACTAATGATGATATAACTTGGTTGCCGGAGATGGAACGATGATAATTATAGTTGTCGGTGATGAATGGAAGTTGCGAGTCGGAACGATGGAGTCGAAACGATGAATCAAAACCGGCACTCGGAACCTCAACTCGAAACAATGGAGGTGGTTGCGACTCAACAGTGATGATGTTTAAGAAGTTGCAGGTTGCACTATTACAATGGTGATGCTCGGTGACCAAGATGAATGATGATGTTGCAGGTTTCGTCGAATGGTTATCGAAGAAGAAGATGATATGGTGTAAGTCGTTGATGGAGATGTGAGTCGAGACTAGTGAGGTGATGAGTCGAGAACGTGACTGCGACTTCAGAATGATGTTGTCAAAACAGTGAGTCGAGACCTTTGTGAAGAGTCGAGACCTTGTGAAGGTTAAAATCCCACTCGAGACCTTTGAGTCTAACCAAACTGCGCATTCTATAACAGAACAGGAATCTTTTTTATGTGTTTTTCAAAATCCTTGAAGTTCCTGCTGTTCACGCCCCTAGAGCGGAGGCTCTTTAAAATCGCCGTGAGTCTTCGATTCCGGGGTATGGGTTCCATATCCCAAACGTTTGAAAGAAAGCCTTCCACCTCTCGTTTGATCTCACGTTGACTCAAGTCAACTACTCCTTTTTCGTGCAAAAGTGTTTCCATTATCTCGGAAATCTCGCTTTCTAAATCGCAAGTGTTTTGAAAGCTGATACAGAACTCGATCTAACTGAAATATCACTCGAGACCGTGATGTAGATGATGACTCGAGACCAAGAAGACGATGACTCGAGACTTGTGAAGGATGATGAGTCGAGACCGGCTGATGAAGGACTCGAGACAGTGGATGTTTGAAGAAGATGATTGTGATCGAAACGGTGGTTGCGACACAAGAATGAAGGACTCGAGACCAACTAGAAAGATTGGAAGGAAAGGGGGACTCAAAACAGAAATTGTATATTGAGGAGTCAACTTTCCTAAAACCAAGGATTTTTTAAATCCTTTTCAAAATTTAAAGATCCTGCTAAACTTTCCAGATTTTCGGAACCAAAATCCTTTTAAAATTTATCAACATTTTAAAAACTTTTAACACTTTTCCAAACAGATCGCAAACCAAAATATAATGATTTATCAATAAAAACAGAAGAACACTTCGAAGAACACGAAGAACGCAAAGAACACCAACCCAAAAATAACGAAAATCTTGAATCTTTGATATCACACCGAGCCTAGAAATAGGTTCTAATAGCTCTGATACCACTTGTAAGTCCCGTAAAGCGGATCTTTCAATGATATCAAACAATCACCAAGTTTGTGTGGAATCCAAACTTGGTGAGATTCAAGAATAAACACGAAAAGCAAGAAATACGAAGAACAATACGAATCACCTTTCAACACTTGCACACGATTCTATTACTATGAATTAGCAAAACCGTCTAGTACAAGTGCTCACAACCAAATCGCCTCCCACTCTGTGTTTCTCTAGAATTTCTTAACTATGGAGGCTCCAACCCTAAAACAAGTCAAAAACTTGTTTATATACATAGACAAGCCCATCTCCCTACATGGGCTCCCCTTGGGCCTGCTTGACCCACATGGCCTAAAGCTTGGCCCAAGTGACCTATAAATGTCCAAAACCTAATATAAACTAACCCGGTAAGGCCCAGTTCGTAACCATAACCCGTTGTGTTAATTTGATACGTCAGTCTCACACTTTAGAGCCTAACAGATAGACAAGTGGAGTTTAGAATTGACATTATACCTGGAGTAGCACCTGTTGCAAGAGCACCTTACCGATTAGCCCCAACTGAGATGAAAGAGTTGAGAACTCAGTTGGATGATTTGTTGGCAAAAGGATTTATCAGGCCTAGCTCATCTCCTTGGGGAGCACCGATCCTGTTTGTAAAGAAGAAGGATGGATCGATGCGTCTATGCATCGATTATCGTGAGCTTAACAAGGTCACTATCAAGAACAGATATCCATTGCCCAGGATCGACGATCTGTTCGATCAACTGCAAGGGGCAAGTTACTTTTCCAAGATCGATTTAAGGTCAGGCTACCATCAACTGAAGGTTAGAGATGAAGATGTGCACAAGACTGCATTTAGGACTCGTTATAGTCACTACGAGTTCCTAGTGATGCCCTTTGGGCTCACTAATGCACCAGCAGCGTTCATGTATCTCATGAACCGCGTATGCAAGCCCTACTTGGATAAATTTGTCATCTTTTTCATTGATGACATTCTTATTTATTCAAAGAATCAGGCTGACCATGAGGAGCACCTTCGGTGTATCCTTAAACTTCTTCAACAAGAAAAGCTTTACGCCAAGTTTTCAAAGTGTGAATTTTGGCTTCGGGAAGTCCAATTCCTTGGACATATGGTTAGTGAGCGTGGTATCCAGCTGGATCCCGCTAAGATTGAAGCTATCATGAATTGGCAAGAACCGAAGACGCCCACGGAGATTCGCAGTTTCTTGGGATTGGCAGGATATTATAGGCGTTTTATTGAAAATTTCTCAAGGATTGCAGCACCCCTAACTTCGTTGACTAGGAAGAATATTAAGTTTGCTTGGGGTCCTAAGCAACAAGAATCCTTCGATATTCTTAAACAGAAGTTAAGCAATGCTCCTGTGTTGACATTGCCTGAAGGAATTGAAGAATTTGTGGTTTACAGCGACGCATCGCACACTGGCATGGGATGTGTGCTAATGCAAAAAGGTAAAGTTATTGCATATGCTTCCCGACAATTAAAAGTGCACGAGAAGAATTACACCACCCACGATTTGGAGTTGGGTGCCGTTGTGTTTGCACTGAAACTTTGGAGGCATTATTTATATGGTACCAAGTGTGTGATCTATTCTGATCACAAGAGCCTTCAACATCTGTTTAATCAGAAGGATTTAAACATGAGACAACGTCGGTGGATGGAGAGTTTAAATGACTACGATTGTGAAATCCGATACCATCCAGGAAAGGCGAATGTGGTCGCCGATGCCTTAAGTAGGAAGGAAAGGGTTAAGCCCAATAGAATCAATGCCAAGAGCATTGAATTAAAGAACAGTTTAAATGAAAGATTGTTAGCCTCTCAGAAGGAAGCCGTATTAGAAGCTAACTATCCGAATGAAAAGTTGGGAGTGACTGCTGAGCAGTTATCTTATGGCAAGGATGGAATCCTAAGATTGAATGGACGAATATGGGTTCCGATCTATGGAGGACTTCGGGATGTTATCCTCCAAGAAGCCCACAGTTCTAAGTATTTTGTTCATCCTGGAAGTGATAAGATGTACCATGATTTGAAGGCAAATTATTGGTGGATAGGCTTGAAGAAGTCTATAGCTACTTATGTAGCCAAATGTTTGACGTGCGCGTAAGTTAAAGCTGAACACCAGAAGCCGTCAGGTCTGCTACAACAGCCTGAACTTCCCACCTGGAAGTGGGAAATGGTGACTATGGATTTTATCACCAAGCTGCCAAAGACGAAGAGAGGAACTGATACTATTTGGGTTATAGTGGATAGACTGACTAAGTCAGCCCACTTCTTACCTATTAAGGAAACACACAGCTCAGATAAGTTAGCTCAACTGTACGTGGATGAGATTGTATCTCTCCACGGAGTGCCAGTGTCTATTATCTCTGATAGGGATACGAGTTATACATCGCATTTCTGGAAAAGCTTTCAGCAATCCCTAGGAACTCGATTAAATTTTAGCACTGCATATCATCCTCAGACGGATGGTCAAAGTGAACGTACTATTCAGACACTCGAAGATATGCTACGAGCTTGTGTTATTGATCTGGGTGGAAGTTGGGATGATCATCTTCCATTGATCGAATTTTCGTATAACAATAGCTATCATTCCAGCATTCAAGCTGCACCTTTTGAAGCCTTGTATGGAAGAAAGTGCAGAACGCCCGTTTGTTGGGCAGAAGTTGGAGATGTCCAACTAACAGGACCTGATATAGTCCTGGAGACGACAGATAAGATTGTACAGATACGGGATCGTCTCAAAGCTGCCAGGGATAGGCAGAAAAGCTACGCAGATAAAAGGCGTAAACCTCTAAAATTCGAGGTTGGTGACAAAGTGTTACTGAAAGTATCACCCTGGAAAGGGGTAATGCGTTTTGGCAAGAAAGGCAAGTTAAGTCCGCGATATATAGGACCATTCAAGATCATCGAATGTGTCGGAACAGTGGCTTATAAGTTAAATTTGCCTGAAGAGCTCAGTGGTATTCATAATGTATACCACATCTGCAATCTGAAGAAATGTCTAGCTGATGAATCACTAGTCAAACCGCATACGGATGTGCACATAGATGAGAGCCTGAAGTTTGTTGAGAAACCTTTGTCGATTGAGGATCGACAGGTTAAGAAGCTTCGAAGGAAGCAGGTACCAATTGTAAAAGTTAAATGAGATGCCCGTAGAGGTCCCGAGTATACGTGGGAGGTAGAGTCCACAATGAAAGAGAAGTACCCTCATTTATTTCAGTAAATCTTGAGGTCGAGATTTCTTTTAAGGGGGTGAGGATGTAACACCTCGCAAAATCATGTCCAATATAGTATCGACACGTGTCATGGACTTTAAACGTGTAACGGATTGATTATGAGGGACTAAAGTTGACAAACGAAGAAAGTATATGAATATAAGGATACAAAGTGTCAACATTTGATAATTTTGCCTTTTAACAACCCTACATGATGTTTATACCCTAAAACAAATGTATCATGAAGCATATGAAACCGTTTGTGGAAGAATGTGAAAGTTTACAAGACGCGAGGGTTAAAAGTGTCAATATGTTTAAGTTATACCTCTGAGTGACCTTTTAGCGAACCCGGAGCCTTGTAACAATTAATTATACTCCCAAGAATAAGTGGTAAAATTTTCACAAGGTTTCGATATCGTATGAGGAAGATACGTTAACTTTCGTAATTAAGGGGTTAAAAGCGTCAACGAGGCAAAACTTGTGTTTTCGGTTATCGTTTAACAAAACCGGACCTAACGATGTTTGGTTATACATCATGGATCACAAAAATATAAATTTCATGGGTTAAAAGTGCTTAAAATGGAAGAAATTACGCTTTAGAAGGTCCAGGGGGTGAAAATATCATTTTTAAAAACTTGTTTGGCCGGTCCCCTGCCCCCTGGCGCTGCGCCACCACCTAAGGCCCTCCTCCGTCGCGACGGACTGCCAGCTCAGAAAATGTTGTTTGGACGTGGCAGCTTGCATGTTTGCTAAATTCCGCGAGTTTGCCACCCTCTAGCTGCTTGAAACACGTACCTAGACACTTGTTTTCATCTCTAGAGTTGCCATAACACCTGGATCAATCTCCATGATCTTCCTTGGCTATATATAGAGCTCATTGTTGCAACAATTGGGCACTTCACTTGAAAAACTTCCAAACACTTGTTCTGAAGATTTCTGGAGCTCAAGACCACTTCCCAATGATCCTTAGTCGTGCATAGGACTTCAGTAAGTGTCTTTAACCCCTCTTAATTCAGTTTTATTAGTTTAATGGCCTAAAGTCAAACCCGTCGTAATTAAGGTTTGACTTAGTGATTAATCACTAATGGTCCAATCAATTCTCGAATTGAAAGTACTTATGAGTTGGTAATTATGTGGGTAATAAACCCTTAAAAGGGCACCCTCTGATTCTCACTCTAACTAGGTCAATTGTCGGGTCAAAGCTAATTTTAAAAAGTCAACAGAAAGCTATTTTTTGCATAAACACATAATTAACAATGTAGAAGCTATGGAACTTGTTTTATCACTCATATAACTTGGTAATTAATTTAAGAACATGTCTAAACATGTTCAACCCGACAATTTTCAGTTTAATCTCGGTTCGGAACCGAAAGTCGCAAAAGTAGACTTTTTGCTTTGACTTTCAGTTCTGACCCATTATAGCATATTTTAGAAATGCCTTAGAGCTTCATTAGGACCAGGTTACATGTTAGTATAACCCTCTGTGGTTATACATCTTGATTCATTAGTTATTCGATTCATGTGCAAGTTTCCGTTATATGCCTAAATGTTGACCATAATGCCCTTTTGACCTTAAAACAAGAATTTTGAAAATATGAGAGGACAATAATCTTTATTACTGATTTATAAACATGTCCCTAAATTTTCACATCAGTTTGAGGTCTAGATTAAGAGTTATGCTCAATAGCGTAATTAGAAAGCTTTTTATTAATTAAACGGCGTAATTAGCATAAAGCCTATATAAACCTAATTTTTGATACCAAACTTTTTACCTACTGATGTAAAATAATATTTTGGGATTTTTGAAGATTTTTATTTATTTTTAGGCTGAGCATAACATAGAGTTATAGCTTTGATTCGGTAATTGTCGGTTTTGCCCTTTTGGCCTATAAAATGAGTTTTACATAATATTTTGATACCAAACCTTTTGCTACTGATTTTATATAATAAATAAAATATTTTGAGTCTTCTGGAATAATAAAAATATCAGCTTTTCTTTAAAAACCCGGAAATCGCTTAAAACCGTCTTTTTACGGGTTTAAAACGCATAGTATGTATTAAAACCATTTTTCTCATATAAGACTTAATACCTACTGATGTTTTAAGCAAATTTTAATATTTTAACAGTAAGCAAAAGTTTTAAACTCAGACTTCAAATTTTGACCTTTAAAGCTTATGTGAAATTACCAAAATACCCCTACGGGACATAATTTGAGTTTAAATTTGTTTTGGGCATAATGGAAGGTATCTTACTGATATCACAACATATTTAAGGCATATTAATTTAAGAAACCTATTCATGACTCATTTGGTTACCCGTTACGCATTATTCGCGTTCGGTGCGGTTTATGTAACTAGTTTGCATAAATTAGCCGAAACGGGTCAAACCTTATCATTTTTATCTCAAAATCCAGAATGTGTTTAGTTTACCCATATTATACAAGTATACAAACTTTTCGGGTCTAAACCACACTCTAATCCGGTCATCGCTTAATCGTGCGTTTTGAACCGTATATCTTCCCTTAAAACTAACCGGTCTAAGTTTAGACTTAATTAAGACCCGTTAGGAATCTAATAGGTTATTAAAACCTTCGTTACAGATTAGGAGACCAGTAAAAGATACTTGCACTCGCTGATTGTGATATATACTTGCTCAGTTAAATACTTTTAACTTATTTTCCCTTATACGGGCTTGGGGTACGGTATATAAAATACCGCTTGGTCGGGCATTGAATTTTTAATCATATAAAGGTTAATTTATTGAGATAACCCGTTTAAACTGTTATGTTTGCTTAAAGCCTTTGGGGGGTTAATGACCATATCCCGGATATGCTTGGCATCATTCATTGAAATGGCCACGACCTAAGCACGGGGTGTAGGCCTACACCTGCCGGTGCATATAAATAAAAAGGTATAACCGTTGTTCGAGAATAACTCGACGCGGGATTATATCATGTGGTGTGTCTATTAATCTTTAACCCGGTATTCAGCCCGGGCTACTGAACGTATAACAAACATGTAATTCTTTTACAAGTTTATATATAAATAATTATCCCAAGTTATAAAAGATTATTTTGTGCCTTGTGCATTCAAATCAATTTTCTTAAACATTTTCAAAATGGGTCGGTTAATTGTATTTACAAGTGTAAACTGACGTATTTTCCTAAAAGGTTAAGTGCATGTACTAAACGGAATAGGCTGGCTACTCCTAGCATCAATAAAGAGTCTTGCAAGCTTAGATGTTATAAATCTGTTGAACAATGATCTTTTAAACTTTTGATCCGCCTGTGGATCCCTTGCAACCGTTATTGTAATACACTTGATATTACTTTTAATTCGGTTTCTAATGATTTTATCTTTCGACTTCCGCTGTGTATATAAACTGTGATAAATTGTCTATGATGATATCAACTACGTCACGATACTCCCCACCGGGCCCACCGGTAATACGTGGAAATATCGGGGTGTGACAAAAGCCCTAAAACATCGGTTTGTAATTCGGAAAAAAAAAAAAACTTAACTCCGTTAAGCTATTTTAACGGCGGACTATTTTACAAAAAAAATTGACCACTTCGGATTATTATCGGCCAATAACTGACTTGGGATTATTATCGGCAAAATTGAGTTAGATGGGATTATTTATTTTCAAATCGCCTAGAAAAAATAATTCTTCAACCCCAGAAGAATTAGAAATGGAAATTACTAATTTAAAAGAATAAATAATAAAACTAAAAACGCAAATATTTTACAAAAGGTTTTATTATTGCCTAGTTTTCTCAAAGTGACATATGATAGCAATTGCTTGTTCAACGATGCCCATTATGATAGAAATTGCTTGTTTAAGGATGCCCATTATGATGGCAATTTCTTGTTCAAAGATGCCCATTATGATAGCAATTTTTTATTATCAACGATTCCCATTATGAACAGGGGCTCTTGTCGGGGCAACTGTCAGTCTTTTTATATTTCTTCATATTTTTTCATATATATAAAAAATTAAAACATTGTTCCCCTTTACAAATTAGTAGACTTGCTGCCTAGTTTATTAACTAAAATACGCTTGAATCAACTCACGCTCAAATTATGCGGTTAACCGGAGTACGAAAATGCCAATAACCGAATTAGCTCGTAACCAAAGCTGATCAGTTATGGAAATCTAAACCAAAACATTGACCCCTAACCAAATGGACTGATGCATGTGCACCCATGCTTTTAACAATTGCATATTATTATCATATCATTTATCTAAATTTTATAACAAAATAATCTGATTGATGCATGCACCCATCATTTCTTATCTCGCCATACACAATATGTAATTCAACCCAAAAAAAATACATGTTTTTCATCAACAAATTAGATTCTTTTATTGTAGAATGAGTCAAGTTTCATGTTCCACGATACAGTCAAAAAGACATCATGAGCACTACACTTGTAAAATAATTGTATAAAAAATGGGGTTGGGTAAAGAAACCCTACAAATGTTACAGAAAATATGCATACTATACATCATCTTCGAACTTCAGCAGCTCGGGTCATGGGTCAAACCCAGTGCGGTGAAAAGAATACGGATCTTGATATCTACCAGTCGGTACTATTAGTGGCCCAGCTACCTTGAGTAAAATAATCTGTGCTGTAATTATGACTACCAAATGCCATCCTTTGAAACAGTTTAATCTCTGCAGATTGTTGGGCAGAGTTGTATATTTCACTTTCGCCAACTCTCATCCCATTGTTTAGATCTTCGGTCTCCAGATTCTCGAAAGCTCTAACAATCTGAGAATAAATCATAAGTGAATATGTTTAATGGTCTCGACACAAAGGTCAACTTTGACTTAAACTTTGAAGATGTGGAAGTACCTGTCCCATGCGGGGTCTTTTTGTAGCTGAGTGTCGGATGCAGGCAGCTGCAGCTTCAATCAAGCGAAACATCTCGTTTGGTACAAAGTTTATGCCGAGCCTTGGGTCAACCAATAGTTTAAAGTCCTCGGTTTCAAGTGCATGACTAAGCAGTGGCCGAGCCTGAAAATTCAAATTTCAAATCTTGAGCCTTTTTCTTCGAAAACAAAAGCTGGCATTAAATTAATATCTTGGCCCGATAAAAGATCAAGTTGGAGCACTATAACCAATTATGAGTTGTAAGCATTTATATACACACTGGGTCACCTTTGACCTGTTCAATTCATTGACCAGTTTGAGTTTATGGAATTTACCTGTTTAACTGGTTAGATATAAAATATAAACAAAGGGAGTCGTGTATTTGCGCATACGCAATCACACGTTGTTAAGGGAGGAGGGGCACTCAAGGGTATGAACCCTAGCCCCGACCAACCAACACCCGCCATGTCAAATTTGGCTCGAAGTACCCATTAGCTATTATGACAACACCTACCCATGCCATAAACTATTTTTTTTTAATTTAAAAAAAGTTAAATGCCCCAACCAGTCAAAACCCACCCACCAATCACAAGGTCAACAACCTCCTCAAACAAACCCACTAGTAAAGCTACTAGCTTAACCAACCCACCTTGCTTACCCTAGGAGGTGGTGGCGGTGTTATGACACAAGTTCAAACCCTTGATCCCCTACCCGTGGAGTGCCCCTTCCCCCCTAACAAACATGTATACGTGGATGGAATCACTATATAATATTCTCTTTTTAATAAACTGAAACAATCTATAAGATGTAATATATATAGGATTAAATTCAAATGAGAACTACTACTTCCCATGTGAGTTTTTCAGCCAAATTTTGCACAAAGGTAGATTAACATCTAACTAAGACATCTATAAAAAAAAAAGTTGATGAGCCGACATGCAAGTTTGATTTACACCGCTGTAAATGGTTGTTGACGTCATCAGCTCCAGAACGTTACGGCGTTGTAAATTTGGGTTACACCAACGTAAGAAGTCGATACGATTTTTTTTATTCAAAAAACCTTTAGATCAAAAGGTTCTCACAACTCAAGCGCTAGTTCTTATTTTAACCATTCCCTATACACACACACACACACACACACAAAAGCGTTCATTTTAGAACCGGTAATAAGTTGAGAACCGCAAAACTGCATAATGCGTTTGTACATATTCCTTTGAATGTGATACATATTGATTTTGGAACGAGTGTCCCTATATATATGTATATTTTAGGATCTAAACCGATTTGACAAATTCCTCAAACAGATTCAATTCAAAAGCGTTCTCAATAAATAATTCAGAGTGAGTAACAAAGATTAAGATCGGCCAAAACTACTTGGAAAAGCATTATTAGGAAAAAAATATTCAGTATTACGGTAACTTACCCATTCAACAAGCCCCTCATCCCCCGACCGTTGAGATGCATCCACAGGTTTACGTCCCGTGATCAGTTCCAAAAGAACCACTCCAAAGGAAAAGACATCAGATTTCTCAGACAAATTGCCACTTCTAGCATACTCAGGTGCCATGTATCTGAAACGGAACCAGCAAGAAGTTAAATTAAAAACAATTAAATATATCTTGTGGGGTACTTCAGATATTTGACATATGGTTAAACCGTAAACGTACCCAAAAGTTCCCATAACGCGTGTTGTCACATGAGTGACATCAGCAGCTAACTTAGCAAGCCCAAAATCAGAAACCTGTGACGTAAAGAATCAAACAAATATTCAACCTCGAAAATGAATTCTTAAAAACAAAAGTACGTAAAAACTCAATCTTAGATAAAAGGGCATACCCGAGCTTCAAAGTTCTTATCTAATAGGATATTTGATGATTTGATATCTCGATGAATAACACGTGGATTGCCTGTATAACCGTAAAAAGTGAAGTTACAAAAAAAATGTAGTTTTAAGATATGTACTAGATTTTCTGAGCACTTACAATCTTCATGGAGATACGCAATACCGCGTGCGGCACCAGAAGCAACCCTCATGCGAGTTGGCCAATCTAAAACCAGCTCCGACACTACAAAAGGTAAACACAGCATAATAAAGCAACCAAGGAAGCACTCAAAGGTAAAAATATGCGGTTATTTACCATGAAGGTGGTAGTAAAGTGTGTTGTTAGGAACATATTCATAAACAAGCAGCCTCTTGTGATCCGAGACGCAGTAACCTACAAGCGAAACCAAATAACGATGGTGTATTCGACTAATGATTTCCACCTCAGCGGTGAACTCGCGTTCCCCTTGTCCACCTCCGATCTTTAACTCCTTTACTGCGACTTCCATCCCGTCGGCTAACATTCCCTTGTAAACGTAACCAAATCCACCCGAACCTAAAAGATTACGCGGTGAAAACCCGTTTGTCGCCTCAAAAAGATCTTCATATGTAAACTTTGATGTTGATTCATGTGGACTGTACACGAAGCCATTTGCAGACAGGTTTCCGATCTCAACTGCTGATTTTTGTATCTTTAGTAGAGCTGAAAATGTCACAAATCATAAACATTCTCAAACTCAAGCAAATGTCACAATTACAAAGTGTAACTCTAAATTGTATAATAATTCGTATAACGTACTTGACTGAGATAAATTGCCCATCGAGGTTGACAAACCATAGAGCCCATTGTGTAAAGCAATCTTTTTCTTTCGTTTGAATAGACACCATGAAACTGTTATGATAATGGTAAGGATTATAATGCCTAGTACGGCCGTGATTCCTACGATACCTCCAGTACCAATGCCTCCATTGCTGGATGGTGTTATTGAGACTTCTGAAGGTGACGGAGCCGGTTGTCTAAAGGGAGGAGGGGAAGCTATTGTTACTGGTGGCAATGATGGATTTGTGGAGAGGGGTGGAGGAGGAGCGTTTGTGATTACTGGCGGTGATGATGAATTCGTAGGAGGTCTCTGAGATGGTGTATGTGGTGGAGGGCTTAAGATTGGTCGAAGTGGAGGCGGAACTGATGATGGTGGAGGTTGGATTGGTGGTGGACTAAAAGATGGTGATGGAGGTGAACCCGGCTGTGGATTAAATGGTGGTGTGTATGGGAATTTAGGGGGAGATGTAGGTGGTGATGGTGGTGGTGTATGTGTAGGTGGTGGTGGTGGTGATGGAGGTGAACCCGGCTGTGGATTAAATGGTGGTGTGTGTGGGAATTTAGGGGGAGATGTAGGTGGTGGTGGTGGTGATGGTGGGGAAGTAGCTGCAGGGCTAGGTGATGATGGAGGCGATGGCGGCAGTGGAGAATTGGTTGCTCGTTTTGGTGATGATGGTGGTGGAGTATTGGCTGGCGGGATTGGTGATGGTGGTGGTGGAGAATCGGCTTGTGGGACTGGTGATGGTAATGGTGTTGAATCGGCTGGTGTGATTGGTGATGGGGGTAGTGGAGTAGTGGCTGGTGGGATTGGAGATGGTGGTGGGATTGGAGATGGTGGTGGTGGAGAATCAGCTGGTGTGATTGGACCAATTGGTGATGGTGGTGGTGGAGAATTGGCTTGTGCGATAGGTGACGATGGTGGTGGAGAATCGGCTGGTTGGGTTGGTGATGGAGGTGGTGGAGAACCAACTGATGGAGTTGGGGAATCGGTTGGTGGAGGTGCAGCGGATATGGGCGGTCTTGAAGGAGCTACGACAGCAGCTGGTGGAGGATCAACAAAAGGAGGTGGTGGTAAGTCTTGTGGGAATGTTGAAGGCGGTAACAGAGATGGTGCTGGAGGTGAAGAAAACAACCCCCCGGGGGACAATGCAGGATCACTAACAGGTGGAGCATTAGACGACGGTGAAAAGCTTGCCATGCACAACACAAAAATCTAAACTTTATCAACAAATTTCTCAAACAACAACTTGTCTTGCATAACACAATCTCAGAAACAAATCATCAAACACCTTCCGTGCAAAGCTTGAATGCAAAACAAACACTTGTCTTGCATAACAAACTCTCAGAGACAATTCATCAAACACCTTCAGTGCAAAACTACAGGACAACCAAATCACAAAAAAAAAAAAAACAGTTAAACCCAGAATCAATCTACATTCAAGAACATTTATTTAACATTATAGATCACAAATCAAGAAAGTATACCTTGCTTGTTGTTTACAACATGAAGAGTTGCCTGGAATGATCAACTTCAGAAACGTGGTTTCATTAAATCGAAGTGCAAGTGGTTCATTTTGTGTTTGAAAGTAGTGAAAATACGCCATGAAGACGAGGAAATGAAGGTGTTTGCTTGAGTTAAACTTCAAATGCATTGTGGGCAAAATGTCAGCGTTGAATGGTTAAACCAAACCATTTTTTGAATCGGTCTTTTAAGACCCCATTGACTTCTTATGACTTAAATAATGTCCAACTTTTAATACATGTTATATCGGTCTAAAACCACAAAAATGAATATTGATACTGGTCCGATAATAGTACTGATACCGGTATCGAACATGTCCGGTTGGTAACGGTCGGTTCGGATCGTTTTGTTACCTGTTCGGCAACGACAATCGGTATAGTTTACGACTCATAAACATATTTTACTTTGAACGCAACTCCATTCAAGACGATACAGGTATCCGGTATTGTTTACGATACATAAAAAAAATATTGCAACGGTTTTATTACACAAAAGTTGTCTCGGGTAACCCGGAATAAACTCGTATTTTACATCGATTGAAAGCCATAAAAACGAATTGCGGTATCGATTCCGATAATAACAATGACGGTATCGTATGCTATTCCGTTCGTATCGTGTCTAAAGTTGTTTATTTTTATAAAAATTATAGAAGGTGTATGTGTGATAACATAAACTAACTGTGTATATAATTTGACCCGTTATTAGGGTTTTTTTAATCACTGAAACCAAAAGAAACTACTAACATTGTGTTCCCGAGTTAATTTAAGGAGAGAAAACCGAAAAGAAAAAGATTTCTTCACTTTCTTTTCTTTTCTCTTTGTTTTCATTCAAATTGGAAGATGACTTTTAGTCGAAAACTTCTATTTTTTTTTTTTCTCCTTTAATGAAACTCTAAAACATAATTAAAAAATGTTTCCTTTCAAATCCTTTCTTTTCTCTCTTTTAGTGAAACTCCGGAACACAACATAAAAGTCAAGAAAGAATCAAACAAAATTCTTATCAAGGACTTTATGGTTTGGGTTTATTAACAACACTTAAAACTTAGAAGAAATACTTCATTTATTATGTTGTTAAGCAAATTCCAACATGTATAGTCCAATTTAAAATAGTTAGTCAAGTTAGATTTTATTAATATAGACTGCAATGTCAGTTTCAACTTTCACTAGCGTTGTCAATGCAATGTTATTTTAACGAAAAAGTAACTATGTGTGCTCCTAATGAATAATTTACCGAGTTTTATCCTAATTTGAGTATTGTAATTGTTTTAAAAGGACATAAATGAAAGTCAACAACATAAAGAGTTACTTCTTCATCAAGGTAAAGATACCATTGACAAAGAAAGTGAAAGTTAAGAGTGTCATTTGTCACATTATTAACATATGTTATTATTCGCCATAATTTGCCATGTAAGACTATGTGTTGTGTGAGTTGTGAAATGTGAAGAAAAAAAATAAAAGTGCACTAGGTAAGCACTAGGGGGGAGGGGGTTTCACATTTCACGCCCAATATGGTAAGTTGTGATGTGAAATGTGAACCAACTCAATATTGTAAAATCTAGAACTTTTGAGGTATTTCTACACACGCAGCTGTTGTTACCTCCTCCAAGCATCACATTGTTCACCTCTCCCCTAGCGCCTATAGAGACCCCCCCCCCCCCCCCCTCTCCTCGTGGTGGTGTTCCTCCTCCGTGCCCCACATCACCCATATAATAAAGAGTCATGTAAATACAAATATAAGAAGTCAAGGCCCAAAGTCCTACGATCCAATTAAAAAAAAAATCAACAATTTTTAGTATAATCCGTAAACCAATCTATTGGGTGCGGTTTAAAATTCTTTGACCAACTGAATAATTTAAAAAACCGAACCATAGACAACCCTATATTCCAGTTGGACAAAAGTAGGGGTACTCGGCTTTAATATAGTCTGTTGGGTTTTAACTTTAAGTTAAAATTAAAATTAAAACTAAACTTAAAAATAGATTTTAGAATATTGGAGTGAACCAACGAGCAACCTTACCTTGGCAACCCTATAGGCATGTTTAAATGGTTCTTGACTTTTTTATTTTCCAATAGGCGGACAAGAACAATACTTGAGTTCTGGGCCTCATTTGCCGGAAACAGCCCAAAGTAATGGCCCAACAAGTTCTGGGTAGTTTTAGGCTTTTAGCAATTCCATAGTTAACTTCATATGCTTGTGAGTAACCCGAAATCAATGGCTTTATTTGTAACAAAGTTATCAAATGCGTTGACTGTTAGGTAGTGGTGCACAAAAAACCCGAACCCGGACCCGGACCCGAAAAAAAAACCCGGAACCGGGTATTATAAAACCCGGGTTTTTTATACCCGAACCCGAACCCGACCCTACCCGTAGGGTAGGGTAGGGACCGGGTATGCATATTTGATCTAAAACCCGAACCCGGAACCGGGTTTTTTTATACCCGGTTTATACCCGAAACCCGGTTTTATAAATACCCGAACCCGGAACCGGGTTTTATAAATACCCGGAACCGGTTTTTAAAAAAACCCGATTTTGATGTAATCTTGTTTAATTATGTATGCATTAAGACTTCTAGTTCTTATGATTTAACAAAATTATGTATGCACTTTGATGTAATCTTGTTTAATTATTAAGTTTCTAATGCTATTTGCCACCGCTACTTAATTATTTAGTATATTTCATTACAAGTGGAAACAAATATGCCAATATATGTTGGCCCTTCTATTTTCTTTGTTTGTTTAATATCATTATTAGTTTTTGTATTTAATAAATTGTGCCTCTGTTTATAAAGTTCAAGAATAACCACATGAAGAACTATAAATTGTGCCTCTGTTTATCAATAGATTTGATGTCTATGTGTGAGAGTTATGTTTGATACAATTTATAAGCATAGTTCCGGTCGGGTTTTTTAATACCCGGTGCGGGTTTTTTCCCAACCCGATGCATACCCGAACCCTACCCGATGAATACCCGAACCGGACCCGAACCCGGAAATAGGGTATTATAATACCCGGGTTTTATAAAACCCGACCCGAACCCTACCCGAACCCGGGTATATAGGGTATACATTTTTGGTAGAGAACCCGGACCCGACCCGGTTTTAAAAAAAAACCCGATTTTGTAAAACCCGATCCTACCCGAACCCGATCCTACCCGAAACCCGGTTTTAAAAAAAAACCCGATTTGTGCACCACTAGTGTTAGGGATAAAGTTACCATTACGTTAACTTGTTAACTTATACGGGAGGAACACCTTAACTCCAATAGCTTTACCAATTGAACCCAACCCCTGATTTACTTGGTATTAAGCTTGACTTTAGTATTCGTTTTTTTTTTCCTTCAATAGTTTATGTTCTGTGAGGATATTACAATTTTAAAGAAGTTTTTCTTAGGTGGTGAGGTTGTGAATCATTTCTAGCGTCCTTACGTCGGTGACTCTACTTAGAAGGAGTTGGATTTAGATGTTCAATTATCGATTATTTAACGTTGCTATTAATATACGATCTAAAGTGTTACACTTTGAACGATAAACAAAAAATAATATTTCGTTTTCAAATAGTAAAAATCACAAAAACGGATATTAATTGTGGAAATGAGTATTTGATGAAATATTTAAGATATCAATTATTTGTGAAACACATAATTTAGTGTAAATAATTGACATCGTTTAAAGAGTTAAACGAGTAATAATTTATTATTTAGATGATATACTAAAAGGTTATTTTATTGAATAATAAAATAAAGTCAAAAAGTGTATTGACTAGTGGTTTAATTTAGTGGAGAATAATCGTTATTCGACGGAAACGAGAAATGGTTATTATTAGATAATAATTAAAGAGTGTCGTTTTGTTATCAGATAATAAAACAAAGGTCAATAGCTTGACCGGTAATTAGTAGTTAATCTTGGATTAACTACTTGAAGAGGAAGCTAAGAATTAATGGGCCTAAGTGTAAATAATGGATCTATAAATAGATCCTTATTCACAAACGTTAATAAAAAGGTACAAGAGATTTGGCCTAAACCCTAGTTACCAAAAAATCCTTTCTCTCTTTCTCTGACCCTCGCTGGCCACCCTCGTCGCACAACGTCGTCCCTGCCGCCTCGTTTTGGTGATTCAGATCGGATTTGTCTCGCGTGTGGATTCGCATGATGATCTTGGAGATTTTGTGATTCGGCTTACTAGTGGAGCCATTTGTAACGCCTCGTTTTTTGTAACTTTCCTTATTTAGCAAGTTTATTGTACTTTCCATTTATGGAACTTGTATCCCTTTGTATTCGTATTTCATTCCAAACGTTGTAACCCTATACTTGAATCATAATGAAAATTCCATCATTTATATACTTGTGTTATTCATTATTCATAAATACTTGTCGATCATTCGTGTTACATATATACTTGATACCATTTACATGCAAATTCATGTGTATTTGTAACACCCTTGCTATTATTTTAGGGTTTTCATATTATTTACGTAAGTAAACATGTAATTATAATTACATATACATTGAAAAATACGGTTAAATTAAAACATTTTCAGATTTGAAACAATACAATACAATACAATATGTACAAAATCGTCGTTTTTAAATGACGATGAAACCATGTGCGGAAGCTTGTATCTTGATCGTGTTCGGTTCTTCAATGAGCTTGATCTTCATCCGGGTCATCTTGGCATTCACCTATTATCAAAACCAACATAAAAGTTAGTTTTGATAACTTAAATATAAGTCTAAACAAGTTCTAAGCAACGAAAATCAAACAAAATAATTATTTCCAACTTTGATGTCTCCCGCGTGTCGTGGGAGACCCATCTCAATGTGTCGCGTGTCGCGGCGATCGTCGTGTGTCGCGCCCCAAGCTGAGTCCTTCGTCGCGTGTCGCGGGGGAACCCAATTTCTAGCGGGTTCGTTACTGAAACCTGCATTTTCTGCCCAGCTATAATTTTCAACAAAAATCAAACTTGAGATTGTCTTAACTTTTTATCTACAAGTCCGTTTTACGCGATTCCTTTTCCTACGCGTTCGTAATTTAATTCTCCATCATATGGAGTTAAAATTCAACATACAAACTAATAAAATTCCAAATTTTTAAGCAATCGGCTTATTATTCAAAATCAACATTTTGACCCGTTGTATTTAAAACCACCAACTTGATTCTTAAATAACCAAAATACATACGCTGGTGTATTTTAACCCAAAATCTTTAGCTCGGGTTCGTAATAATAATAATTTTTATATATAAATTGTGCGACTAGTTCGTAGGCTATGTGCATAAACTGTTTTTGACCCGTTTAGGGAATTTAAGCAATTTCGTCTAAAACTTGCCCTTTTCTAATGTTTTTGACCAACATTGTCCTTTTAACTATAAATCTATATATACGCGTACCTGGCTCGAGTCAATACATAGACCCGTTTTATACCTTGCTTTAACTTACTGATATTCTATGGCGTCGCAATCTACCAAATTGCTAATTGCTCCTGTTAACATATGACTTGACAACAATCATTAGGCTATATTGTCAAATGGTGTTTTCACCACCATTTGACCCGTTTGGACTGTATGACCAACATTTGCATAGGTTAATAAAACATGGTTTTCAATTTCTCACTTTCACATCCGACCCATTTCGGATTTTAACTCAAGATCCTTTTTAAACTAAATTTACATTAGTCGACGCTTGACTATATTTCCATTTTTTACCCTCTTTCTCATAAACCATGGTTTCTATCATTTATATTTGTTCCGACCCGTATCATTACGCGTCGGAACCCGTATTTCGAATATTAATCTTCTCGTATTCATAACTTATAGAATTTATATGTATTCTACCAAGAAGTGTAAGTTTCACTTACCTTGCATCCGGTTATGTCCTTTTTCCGCGTACTCGATCCATTTGACCCGCTTCTTTTCCCAAGTCTTCATCTAGCTTGTCTAGAGTCAAACTATCATCATCACAATTCGTAAGACGGTTAGAGTAGTCATAATCGTTTACGACTATTCCATCCTACGGGTTTTATGCGAATTTATCGTTCGACCATATCAAAATTATCATTCGATCTAATCATTGGTCGGTTTGACTTTTTAAAAGTCAATTGACTTATCAACATATTCAAATGCACATTTGGTTCATTGAACTCACTTAGGCATATCTCATCCGAACTCTTAATGAAATCAAATTTTACACACAACCAAGTAGACCGCGATTTCGTTTAGGCATTTCATATCACTGAAAATGGGCTGTTTTTTGTGACTTGTTTAACCTGTTTGCAAGCCTTCAAAAATTATGATTTTTTTGTGTGGCGTACCTCTCGGAGGGTTAGACCTTGTGTTAAAATTTTAAGATCTAACTCTTTACCAAAAATTCGTAAAAAATCCATTTACTAAGCTGCAATCAGATTCGTCACTTCTGACTGCAGCTTACGGAAAAATTCATTTAAAATTCCTCGTTTATCCGATCGATGAAATTCCAATTGGCGATTCTTTTAATCACTTAAAACTATCTACAGTAAGAATTTGAGATCATAACTCAATTCCTAAATTGAGTTATGACATTCGTAATGGGCTGCAAATTCTGCCAGAAAACGCAGCTTGAACCTTTGATACGGAAAAATTCATAAAACGCTCAATTTTCGTCGAAAAAATGCGATTCCAGTGGGGTTTTATAGATATTTCCTGGAATTACGTTTTAGAATCAAGAAACACATGTTTTTGTCACGTTTTGTTCAGGTTACAGCCAATACAAGTCCGCTGTAAATTCTGATCAAGAGTTGTTTGAATTCAGCTTTCAATTTAAGCATGTTCTTGACATCATAACACTATTTTTTTTTTGCAATCAAAACCCTAAAAACATCTAATACACGAATTTAGTCAAAACCCACTTATCACCTTCAATGGTGATCATGAAATTCTCAAGCATTGAGCACAATTTCAACAATCTAATAACTAGGGTTTGTTCCTAGACATTATTTCACTCTAATTTCATCCAAACAACAATCATTCAAGCTTAAATTTCGAACTTCATAAATTCATCAAGAATCCCAACTTCATGAATATCAAAAATTTGACATACCTTACGATCCTTGCAACCAGGTGATCGTTTCTATGTATTCATGCATCAGTTTTGGCCTTGAATCAAGCTTCAATTTGATGATTTTGTAGAGTTTAGAGTTTGAGCCCTTTTCTCCTGCTCTGGTCGATCGACCCACACAAACACCAAGTGTGTGTTTTTTTTTCTTTTTTTTAAATAAAACTAGTTTGCCCTCTTGGCAATAATGGTCCCTTATGTTTTATTTTGATCAATTTAAGCTATAATTCACTATTTATAACTTAATCACATATTACTAACTAGGTTAATTATTCCTAGTTAATTTATTGGGTTCGGGAAGTCAGAACCCGTTTTATTTTAAGTCCCGTTAACTCGGGCCTTCTATATACTTTGTTTTCTTAAAGTATTTATCATCCTTTTATTTATTATTAAGCTTATTTATTTAAATCCTAATAATTTCCGGTTTAATCTTTTCTGCTAACGGTATTATACCCGCTGTTTAGTATTAACGGGGTCTAATTACTAAACCCGTTTTCGGGGTGTTACAGTATTCATACTTATTATACATGCCAAATACATTTATACATGCCTTTATTTATGCATAACACTTATACATTACACTCATACGCTTAAAACGCTTAAAACCGTCAAAATCAAGCAAATTTGGAAATTGGGCTTTTGGGCCTGACACTCTCTGCGAATGGGTCTAGCCCATTCGTCCGAGTGCGCATCCCTCCCAAACTGCCATCGCCGCCTATAAATACAAGTCAATTTCCCTCATTCCAAACCTTCAACTTCCGAATTCTCTCTCAAACCAACTACGAGCAATTTACTTGGAGCTCATCTCAGTCACTTCTAAGTGAGTATTTAGCTCGTAAACGACTGATTTCATCTTTATTCTTCTACTTTTCTTTTGTTTTATCAAACTTTTTACAAGATTCTTCACGAATCTTCACTTGGTTTTCTAGATCTGCTATGACAACTGGTATGAACTCTCAAAATCAGTTGAGGACTAAGTTGAAGGTGAAGTAAATCTTATAAAACCATTTTAAACAAACTTTCTGACTTCGAACTCAGCTGGATCTGAGGTTCTATGAGCTCACAAGCTAAGTCAATAGTTGTGGATTCAAGTTGAGCCAATTCCAGTTGAGTAGGTAATCAGTTCAAACAAAACCGAACTGATTTTACCTAGAAACAGTCCAGATCGTCCGAAAGTGCAGCCCCACTCGTCTGAGAGGGACATCCCTCTCGTACGATAGGGAACCCCTAGTTCGTCCGAATGCAACTGTTTCTCCAAGTTCCGATGATTCTAAGTGTTGAATGATTGTCCAGATCTCTATTTTCAATATAGTTGAATCTGGAACATCAGTGTGTGTTCTATGAGAACTCTGGTTTCCAATCTAAATCCACCACCTCACTTAACTCATGTAACGAACACCTAAACAATCTCCTAGACCTAGAACAAGTGAACCCCGTCCAGCCTCCGACACTTAGTTAATTCTTTCTTTGTCGTGTTGGCACACCTGGGTCGTACATTGTTCGGTTGTTTGGTTATTTTTACATTCTGTCTTTACATTTCCATATTCATGACCAATCGGTCAGTTAACTAAGTTAACTTATTTGTGCTTTGGTGAATAATAACGAGGTTAAACCTCCATGCATGATTTCTATGAAGCTTCTGATTATTTTGGACTATTAATATACTATATAATAACTAATAAACCTAAACAGAAATCACGAACACGACTGTTTGATAGTTAAAACGTTCAAACGAGACTCAGCTCATCAGACAGCCCCTTTCGTCCTAAACAGTCTCTTGTCCGAACAGTTCGTATTTCGTTTTACCCGTTATTCTGCTTTCCGCATTCCTTGTCGCTGATTCTGTCGGGAAAACTAGGACCCGTAAAACCACAGGAATTCAGTGTCGGGACAAGTGTACGGACAGAATATAATTTCTGTTTTATTATACTTTCGTATTATACTAAGTATTTTAAATTCTGTAACTTAATCGTTCAACTCCAACTCACGCCTTCGTTTGCCCTGTAGGGTAACCTTGGAGTTCCTGTACTATTACCACCATCCATTTGCTCGCCAGGTAGAATAACCTTGGCGTTCCTATACTACGCCTACCAAAACTACGCTCGTGGGATTTCTAGCGAAGAATTAGCAAAACCGTGAGTATACTCTAACACCCTTTTTCCATTTTACACTTTGGGTGCAATATATTTATTATTAAAACCTACACAATTACAGTTAGACTTTCTCAAAAATGCACAAACAATCCAATACATGCATGCATATGTTATACTTGATACTTTAATCTGGGTTTGTTCATTTTGCGTTGAACTTGTCATTAACTTCCTACGAGCCTACCCTTAACATGTATAACGCTATAGGAGTAACGCACCGCCCGTGAACGTGAGGTCATGTTAAGTCTTTTACTTGCGTTAAACCTTGGGTTGACTTGTTTGTTCACATGCCAGTTTAATGTTAATCTTGAATGGCTAGTTTGTCATGTGGATTCGTTTAAACTTTTATTACTATACTATGTATCAAAACTTGTATACTCGCCAATACGCTTGTATTGAACCATGTATTTTTAATATATTGCAGGATGATGATGATGATATTAAATTTGGGCGTAGCGACGATGCTTTAGATACACACCTAGAAATCTTATATTACGTTGTTGTATCAAGTTTTGTACTATGTTATGTTGTAGTTTGCTTTGTTGTATTTCCTACATCTACATTTACCATGGCAGGGAATAGTGTTTCCCTACCATTGGTCAAAAAGGGCGGCCAACAATACATCATTGGACCAACAAGTTTATTATTTTTTATCCGCTTTAAATTTACGTTTTTGCCCCTAGTTTAAAATTACGTTCTCGTCCCAACTTCAAAAAGTAATTACCCTGTTGCCCCCAGCTAAAAATTACGAATTTGCCCTCGGTTCAAATATTACGCTTTTGCCCTCCGCCAAAATTACGTTTTCGCCCCAGCTCAAAATAAAAATATGTTTTCCCCATATCTCAAAATTACGCTTTTACACCAGTTTATTATTTTACATCCACTTTAAAATTACGTTTTTGCCCCCAATTCAAACTAAAATTATGCTTCTGCCCCCAGCTAAAAATTACGATTTTCCCCTCGATTCAAAATTACGCTTTCACTCTCAGTTCAAAATTACGTTTTCTCCCACAGTTCAAAATAAAAATATGGTTTTCCCCTAGCTAAAATTTACGATTTTACCCCCGCTAAAAATTACGATCTTCTCATCATTTTAGTTTTCCTTTCTAACAAAACTATAGTACTGTTTTTTTAATTGGTTGATAATTATTCGGCCATCGCCCCGCAACGCGGGCGGGGCACCAACTAGTTTGAAACATATTGTATTTGAATTTCCTTGTATTGTAATTTGAAAAATGTTATGCAATGAAATGAAATCAGTTTATTAAAATACTATTGTCACTTTTAGCTTTATGTGTAATGCGCAATCTCGTTCGTCTCACTCCAATGTTTCCACCATCGGTTGGGGTGTAACAGATTGGTATCATAACCATAACTATATGGAATTAGGTAGAATTGCCATGATTCGACCTAGTCTATAGTAGGTACCATACTTGACCATTCTTACTTCATGATTTGGCTTTATATGGGGATTTATGGGGATACCGAGAGGGATATTTTGGTTGATATTCCCATCATTGTTAATCTAATCAGGGGCGGACCTATAGCTTATTAAGGGGTGGCGTCCGCTACCCCTTGGTCGGAAAAAATTTGGAAAAATTAGTCTAAATTTTGGAAAAATTTGACGTTTTTTCGATTTCCTTACGGCTTATTTATAAAACGTTACCCCTTGGTCGGAATCCTAGATCCGCCACTGAATCTAATCCCTTTTTTTCAAAATAACAAATCATTGATTTGTTCTTCGATTCTCAATTTATTTAGTGTTGATTAATTCGAACAAGTATTACTTACAAGAGTATACGGTTTGGCTCGATTCAAAAAGGTGACCGACCATACACAACTAATCAGATTGGAATATGTCTTCCGCAAAGTTTGATTTGGAGAAAGGCAAGAATGATTTCATATATGGAGGTTGAAGATGCAGGTACTATTGGTTCAAGGGGTAGCGGGGGCTACCTCTATTAACAAGCTTTTGGTCTCCGTCAACACTATTGCTACAACCTCCACCACAACCGTTGTCACTACCTCTGCCGCCTACCATTGTCACCAGCCACCATAAACACAAATATAGCACGTCTATATCTACCAAAACTCTTTACTTGTTTTTTAAGAGGCTATTTTTACCCAATCCCAATTTAACTAGAACCCATTTCAACCTTTAGACACTTTGTCCCGCCCCCACACATTACCACTCATATCCGTAATTTTGTATAACTAAAAGGGTACAACGAATTTTTTTGACCGAGTATATATAATGTTACGCTTAATGGAAATAGCATTAAGCACTTATCAAATTTCATATGAGCAAACAAAATTTAAACCTAAATACATTGCAACTAGGTGACCATATCCTTTTCGAACTTTATTTTCCACTAGAACCGGTTCACACATCTATACTATATTATAATGCATGAGGGAGGGGTATTTTAAGATACTCAAAAAATAAGACCTTCTCCCCCCCCCCCCCCCCCCTATTTATAGAAAGACCCCTAAAATGATGGTAGTTTGGTATTTTAAACACTATTTATTTTTAGCCCCTAAACTTATTACACTTAAATCCTTGAGGTTTTAACAAAATTATAGATAATTAGTTACAATTCACCCCTCCACAACAAACTTCTAATTTTTTTACGTATTCTTGACATATCTTATAAACTATACTGTTTAAAAAAAATCCAAAGATAGCATAACGACCTACACATTTTTGTCGACGTTTCGATAGTTGTCTTGTTCAATATCGACACTCAGATTAAAAGGTACAAGTCGATAATGTTTTAATGTACAAATAATTAACACTTGTGATCTAATGCGCCTAATCTACAATGATGGGCTCCATCTATGCAAACAAAAAGAATTTAAAAGTATCGTAACATAAAATGAAGATATTATGTGTCACATTTTATTTTATTAAAACTGCCTAATATCTATACTTAGATATATCTTATAAAAACTTAAAACTAACCGCAACAAACTTCCTAAATAAAGGGGTGGCTGATCTAAAATTAAACCCTAATACACTTCTATAGTTACTACTATAAATATATAGCAGGACACCCCTATATCTATTGCTAAACAAAGTTAAAAAATGGATCCGGTTCTAAATTCAATTGTTGCGAAAAACCAAGTATGCGAGATTGAAAATTTTAAGGTCAGTTATGTTATATCGCAGCAGTGAGTAATTGTTTTCTTTTATTTACTTTTATGTGAATGTTAACTTATTTGATTTTTCAGATTCAGTTGCATGATGAACATGCCAATTTAAACAACCAGTTATCGAACAAGCTTCTAAGGTATTGATTTTGCCGGTTTTTAAGTATTATTTTTGTGTATATCTTTCATATTAACATGTTCGTTATGTTATTATATGTGTTTTTATTGTAGGATGATGGTGATAAAAATGTTGAAATTATTTATTATGGTGCAATGTTTAGTTCATACAAGTCTAATCTTCAACGTGAATTTAGTGAAGAGGCAATTTTAAGGTTTATTTACTCTTTTTTTAACTTTTGAATTCTATTTTTGTCCTTTTTAAGGATCGCAGGTTTGAGGCTCAAAGGAAGAGATCCAAGAGACTATCTGAATGGAAATAGAGTGAGTTTATTAATTTAGACGATTCTGAGGACAATGACAAAGATGAGGAATTAGAAGATACTATCAATTCAAGCACAAACCAGAAAATCCGATTAAAAATACCTCGAGTGTCAATTCAGAAGCGGAACAGATTTCATATAGTCTAATATGAAATCAATCAAGTGTTTTTATGTTTGTTTTTTCATTTTCAGTTGTTATATTTGATCTAGATGTATGAATAAAGTTTATTTTATATTTGAACTTTATTTTTGGTGATAATATAATGTAGTTATTGACCATATTAATAAAGTTCAAAATAAAATTAGTATCCTAAATTTACAAGTCAACTAAACTTATATAAGTTAATATCCTAAAGTTGCAATAAATAGATATTGCAGTTATTCTTGGATATTAATCTAATAATTTGTATTTTTAATTAAAAAATAATAAATTAATAAACTTTAAAACTAAACTAAAAAACTGAAATTACTATGATATAAAGTTAATAAAGATATAAGCTCTTAACATTCTATTTTTTTTTATAAAAACTATTTTTTAAAATCTATGAAATATATTTTTTATATATATAAAAACGAAATTTAACAATTAAAATTAAAGGTGTAAAACGTACTTACGAGTCAATTATTATTTTTTAATTTTATAAAAACAAAAAAAATAAACTTAAAGTTTATTGGATGAGTATCATGTGGATATTTAAAAAAAGTTATGAACTTTAAAGAATAAAATTATAAACTTTATCATTTAACCAACAATATAAACTTACTTTACAACTATAACAACGTATCTTTTTTTGTCATTTTATTATTATTTTTTATTAAAAACGAAACTTTACATGTGTAAAACAGTTTTTTACTTTATTTAGAAACAAAACATTTTGTTTTTATAAAAAAATAATTATTTTATAAACATTTTTGTAACAAGTAATATAAATAAAATACTCCAGAAATCTACAATCTTTACTAGATAAATACTAACTTGTGTTGCAAACTTTTAGGAATTATAAGTTCAATTATATTGTTATAGATAATATTAGTCAGTTTCAAAAGAATTCTTTACCTATTTGACTAGATATAGATTGTGTTGCATATTTTTAGGATTATAAGTTAAAAGTAGACTTATATAGATAAGATTAGTTAGAAACTAAAAATCTGAACTTAGTATGATATAAAGTAAATAAATATATAAACTCTTAACATCCTATATTTTATATAAACAGTTCTTGAAATTTTATAAAAATATAATTTTTTTATATCTGTAAAAAATGAAATTTAACAATTTAAGTTAAAGGTCTAAAACGTACTTACGAGTTAAATACTAACTTTTATTTTTATAAAAATGAAAATTTGAAACATAAAGTTTATTGGATAAGTACTATGTGGATATTTAAAAAGAGTTATGAACTTTTAAGAATAAAATTATACTTTATAATTTAACCAATAACTAGGATTGCGACCCGCCGCAATGCGGCGGGGATTCTTTAGTTATAACTAAGTCAATCTAGGACCCGCACGTTATGTTAAACCTGTCAAACGGGGGAAAAATAGACGATGTAAAAACGTTCACCCAAACACGCACGTTGCGTCGTGTTAACTCGCAAAATTTAGAACGAAACGTAAAACCGTTAAACCAAAGACGCATGTTGCGATGTGTTAAGTCACAAAATTTAGAACCAAGCATAAAGCGAAAAATTTGCAGAAAATGAAAACTATAAAGGATCAAAGTTAAAGTAAAAAAAGTTGTGAGGATAGATTGTAAAAGATAAAAAGTTTTGGGTTAAAAGTAAAAAAAAATTGTTTTGGGTTAAAAGTAATTTATGAATTACTTTTGGGTGAAAAGTAAAAAAAAAAATCAATTTTTTTTGGATAACCCCCAAAGCCAACGTTACCACAACCATATGCGTAACCATTTTTTCTTTGAAAACCCCTCAAAGCACACCCCGCATTGCGGTGGGGCGTAAAACGGTGTGTCAAATAGTGCTAATGTCACACAACCGTCATCTACCACCAACACTGACTCGACCTACGATATGCGTGTTGCGACAAACCTGTCAATTATGGAAAAATAGAGGTAAAAACGTTGAACAACACATGCACGTTGCGTCGTATTAACTCAAAAAATTTAGAACTATACGTAAAACGAAAATTTGCGAAAGATGACAAGTACAAGTGACAAAAGTTGCGAAGTTAAATTGCAAATAATGAAAAGTTTTGGGTTAAAGTTAAAAAAACAAATTATGTAGGGTTAAAATTGGAAAATATAAAAACCTTTTGGTTAAAAGTAAAAAATCAACTTTTTTTTTTGAAAAACTCACAAAGCACAATGTACAAGTGCTTATGCACAAAAAACTTGCAAACTTATATATGGAATAATGGTATCATAAATATTAAAAGAATAAGAAAACTACCAGAAATGAGTACCGCAATATAAAGTGTCGGCCCCGCCGCATCGCGCGGGCACACTACTAGTATTGTAATAATATCCTGTGACAGATATAGGGTTTTGTTGATGATGGGAAATAAAATTAGTGACAGCTTATTATTTTATTAGGAAATAATATTATAATAAGTAAGATTATAGAACGTGGTTAACGATATGATCTTTTCTTTAAATCTTGCAAGATCGTATGATGTTCACACCGACTGTACTTTTCTAGGTTACACTTGTACTTCTTAATATATTAACTAGGATTAACACCCCTCCCTCACCCCCACCCACTATGAACGCGCGTTGTGGTGGGTCGTAAAGCCATGAAAAATAGCACCAATACGACCACCAAGTCACCAACACTGCTGTTACGGTGTGGTAATGCGGAGAAATGAGACCGAGAAGTAAAACATGGAAAATAATAACTAAGGTGGTGTTTGTTTTTTCAGATGCAAAAGGTCTGCAGTCTGCGGACCACATCTGCAGGAGAAGAGGTGAACCAAAGGTCTGCAGTCTGCAAGGAGAAGAGGGTTTGTTTTTTTTACTTCTACAAAAACCACTTTTACTCTCCTCAAATCAAAATCAGACCTCACAACACAACCAAACATCACTTTTACTCTCCTCTCCCTCTCGATATGACTCCAAACACACACACACCATCCCCTACCTCTGATCGATGACTGACCGGCGAGCACAGGACCGTCGACTGGCTGCCAGCGCCCTTATTCTCCGACGACCGGTGGAGCCGGTTTCTTTTCCGGCAAGATACCCCCCTCGATTCAAGAATCCGGCGACGGCAGTGGTGGTATACGGTGGCTGAAGCACAGATCGAGAGAGAGAGAGACTTGCTGGAGCGAGAGAGAGAAACGGCAGGGGTGCCGTTTTCCGGCGACGAATCCGCCGTCAACGGTGGTGCTTGGGCTTGGGCAGGTATGTGGGTCTCCCTCTCTCTCTCTCTCCTGCCGCTACCTCTCTCTCTCTAGGGTCTCTCTCTTCTTTCCCTCTTATGAAGGTTTGTGGAGATGTGGTGGTGGAGGTAGTGGCGGAGATGTGGTGGTGGAGGTGGTGGTGGTGGCGGGGATGCAGAGAATGGCGGTGGAGAGTGTTGTGTTTTAAAAGAGAGAAGAGGTGAGAAGAGGTGGGCTTATGTCTGCGTGGGGAAAAGGTAAAAGGTGAGAAGTGCTTCTGGAAAACAAACAAGCTGCAGGACCCAAAGGTCTGCGCGTGTCTGCGCGACGCAGACATAAGTGGCTAGAAGTGCTTCAGGCCAAAAAACAAACAGCACCTAAGTCGATTAAAGACCCGCACGTTGCGACGGACCTGTCAAACGGGAAAAAATAGATGACAAAAACGTTGAACCACACACGCATGTTGCACCATGTTAAGTTGCAAAATATAGAACAAAGCGTAAAAAAAAACGTAAAAAACATTGAACCACACACGAACGTTGCGTCATATTAAATCGCAAAATTTAGAACAAAAGGTAAAACGAAAATTTTGCGAAATATGAAAAGTTAGGGGTCCAAAGTTGAAAGTAAAAGAAAATTATAAGATTAAATTGGAAAAGATGAAAATTTTTGGACTAAAAGTAAAATATCAATTAACTTTAGGACTAAAGTATAACATTATATATATATATATATATATTTTTTTAAACTACCCTATGCATAAAATACAACACCTCTATGCATTAAAATGTTGCTTATTTATAGTAGATAAATATGTAATATTACTAATTACTAATAAGATTAATATCTAATTTTCTTTTGAATTTGATGTGTCTTGGTATCTGATTTATTATTGTTACATGTGTGATGTGCATATAGATGTATTTTGAATATCAAATCGATTTTGTACAATCAATTATATTATATAATGATATTTAGAAATAGATTGAAGATCCTGTAGACTAATTTAAAAGTGTGAGAATTGTGGGAAATATTATGGAGATGAGATGTGTCCTCAAACTAAATTAATTTAAAAGTGTAAACAAGTAATTTTTTTATTGATTTAATTAATTGATAATCTTCCATAACCGTTACCCTTAATTATAGGAATACGAATTAAGAATTAATCTACGAATTTGTGTCATCTCGTTCATCAATTATTAATTCTGAAGATCGCAGAATGAAAATTTATAGAGTGTTATATAGTGATGGATGCAGAATGAAGGTTTTTATATAACACTACAAATCTCTATAAAACACTACGAATAGCATATAACACCATATAACCCTTTTATAACTCTATATAACACTACAACATTATATATAACACTGCAACCACCATTCAGAACTGTATTGTGTTATATATTTTTATATAGTGTTATATAGTGTTACATAGTGTTATATGGTGTTATATAGTGTTATATGATGGATGTATAGTGTTATATAGTATTATATGATATTATATAGTGTTATAGTATTATATTTTTCTGATAGCATGTCTATGATAGATGTATAGTGTTATATATTGTTATATAGTGTTACATAGTGTTATATGGTGTTATATGGTGTTACATAGTGTTATACGGTGTTATATGCCGTGTTATATAGTGTTATATGATGGATGTATAGTGTTATATATTTCTTGCAGCAGTTACATATTTCTGGATTTTTTAGAATGTCCGGATTTTAGAATAAGTTTAAAATTAAATCGCTAGAATTTAGGAGTGAATCGCTAGAATTTAGGAGAGGTTACCTAATTTAAAACATATACAAAGACAATATTACCCTTACAATTTTCAAATAATTAAAACACAATTTATAATTTGGTCCCTATTGATCTCAACCATTAAATCAAATATCTAATAGTTTAAAACATTTCTTACACTTCTCACACTTTAGACACTTTGTACACTATCCCTACCCTTTAGAAATAAATAAATATTTTACTGATCCAGGATTTTATTTATAAACGAATCGCTACATTATGAAATTGGTATCGGGACAACAATGTATCAGTCGTCGAGTATGGGATTAGATTTGATAATCCAAGTCTCATACTCGATTATAAAGCAGTGTCGCTTATAGAAGTCAGTCACGAACTCTGTGTCGAATAATGCTACTCATTAATCATCAAGTTCGCGATTATACATGTTCACGGTCGTATGTGTTTAAAAATTAGCATTGAGATGCCCAACATTACTCAAAACCCGACATCAAACTTTCCAATAAGCCAATTAAAATATCAAATACTCATATATCAAGTTTCATATAGTTATATATTGATACATATTGAGTCTATGCATATAAAAGTGTTTGGTTAGTCTTGAGGGTATCACCTAATACTATATTCAATAATTTTTAAAACTAATCTCATACCTGGAACCCGTCTCGCACCCCGTTCTCATACAAGTCCCAAGCGTTTCTATTTTCAATTTTTTGCCATCGGATTCGAGTTCTTTTATCATCTCCATTTACAACAACCCCATTTATCCGTTTATATAAACTCTCGATCCCTATTTATCCATTTACATTTTACACAACACCAGATCTATATAACCCACTTCCAGATCCTAAACCCCCTCCAATTCCAATTCCACTGAAAACCCCCCAATTCTTGAACCCAAATCAAACGATCAATAACTCCTCAACGACGACTCAATTTTGAAAAATGAAACTGGGTATGTTGAATATGACTGTAACACCCCGTGTTTTCACGAGTGAAAGTCAAAGTCAAGGTCAAAGTCAACGACCGATTTCGCGCGACGTGACTCGTAGAATTGTTTGTATGATATTTAGATTATGTGGAGTAAATGTCGTACATTGCAATCGACCTACGACTGTGAAGGATAGGAAGTAACAATGCGATAAAGTTAATCAAGCTATGCTAATCAAATCGACATCAAATCATAACTCGAGCTACGTATTTTTACTTGTCGGTTATACGTGTGTGTGTGCCTTACGTGTTACCTGTGCATGTTTACTTTATGTTATGATATGGTGTAATAATCAAGCGAACCCAATCGAACTCGAAGTCTAACTCGAATATAAACGAACCCGAACCCGAACCCGAATTCCGAGTCGAACCCTATAAGAAGTAGTTGGGACTGAAAGTAATTTAATTAGGAAACCCTATCGAATCGCTCGCAAATCGAAACCGAATCAACATCGCACCGAACACACCAAAGGAGGTGGCATCCGCACGGATGGCCAATCCGCACGGATTGCCAATCCGCACGGATTGCCAATCCGCACGGATGACCAGTCCGCGCGGATAACCTACCCGGGTGCGTGCCATGCGCACGGCTCACCCTTTCCCTTTTTGGCATCCTATAAATACACGGGTCCCTCTCCACTTTTTCCACTTTTGGCAAGTGACGTCCGAACCTCACGCATTCTTCACCTTTTCTCAGATTTCTCTCAATCCAGGTAAGATCTTGCACTAATTCTTGTACATCTTTGATCACTACACCATTCTACACATTTCCATCTTTCAAATCTTCACTTTCAACCATGAAATCATCCGGATTCGAGGTATTCGCGGGTGACGTCATCATGAAGTTCATAAGAACTTCATGCTTGGCTTCATTCCACCAAGAATATCTCAGATCTAAACGATTTCTACAAGTTTTTACAATAACTTCACCTAGATCTAAACTTTTCTAAGGATAAAAGAGTTGAAAGAAATAAACCTAAGTTCTCTCCTTCTTTTACCCTTAAAACCGGTACGAATCCGTTCAGTCCTAGTGTTCTACTCGTCAATAGTGATGCCCTCGTACTAGATCTGGAGTCCTACCCATAGACAACTGATTTCGGGGTTAACCGGGATGACCGTTCTGAGTCGCCGACAGGCCGAGTTAGGGTGGTTCCTGACCGGTCTAGTTACGCGGGTGAGAACACAACTCCAAGTGGTTGCCACGTAATCAGAATGTCTCGATAAACGACAACAGAAACCAAGTGTAGACGAACGGAACAACCAGACCAGCTGTCCGCACGGACAAGCTGTCCGCACGGACTAGCTGTCCGCACGGACGAGCCGTACGCACGTACAGGTCATACGCACGGGTTGTCACCCGCACGGACTACCCTTGGGACCCACCTTCCAAACGAGGTTTGAGTATCGACGAACGAGCAATCCGGACGGACGACCTCTGAATGGATTACTCTTCGGATCATGAGATACTAAGACCTTAAAATAAAAATCAAACAATCTTCATCCGCACGGCCAAGCCGTACGCACGGACAGGCTATCCGGACAGATTGTCTCTGCCCGCGCGCACAGGCTGCCCGCACGGACTACCGTACGCACGGACTGCCGTCCGCGTGACCGGCTTGAAAGGTAGAAACACTTAGGTGTTTCCTAAATGCTACAACGAAAACTCCAAAGCACAAGCCATCATACACAAACACATCTTAGGAAGAAACAATCCACTTGAACATTTATCCACACAAGCAATCTAACCGTACGGATAAGTCGTCTGCACGTACAACTAGTCCGCACGGGTTGCCACCCGCACGGACAGTCACACGCACGGATAACTTACCCGGATGGATCACCATCCGCACGCATCACCATCCGCACGGATTGGTCATGCGCACGGATGACTTCTACTCGCGGATAACTGATCCGCACGATCAGTCATCCTACCCACTCTCACTTGTACCGTTTTACGCGTCACTTATCATTACGTTATCGAATCTATTCAGGCTAACCGTACTCGCTGTAAAGCGCTCCCTTCAATCCATATCACTGTGAGTATACTCGAACCCTTTTTGCTTTTAGCACTTTTGGGTGTTACATACGTTACAACTATTCAAACTACAACTATCACACTACTCAAGCTATTTTAACGCTTAATCATTAATGCATGTTATACGTGGCTTATAAATGCTTGTTTGTTATTTTTACACATGGAATGCTGTCTACCTGCCTTAGCAACGATAGTACTATAGTTTGGACTCAGCACCCGTTCACACGGGGGTTGTTAAGGATCTTTTACTTGCATGGATTACAGTGGTAATCGTGTATTGCGAACTGCCTCGGGCAGTCAACCCGCAGTCATTGGTATCGATGGATCTATGTCGATAACTAACGTGCTTCATTTCTCTATGTGTACGTGCTGGTTATGCGTAAACGAATTCGAACTCTATATGCTATTATCAAACTTGTATGCTCACCTTTACATTTTATGTATTGACATTATTTTAACGTATGTGACAGGTGCTTAGGACGCATATGTGGTAGGAGTTGGAAGCTAGAATAAAGCTTTAGAGCCCAACAAATAGTTGTCTGTAGATAACTTATTAGGGGTCTCTAGAAGCAGCTAAACAATTGCTACTTACTTAAATCTGAGTTGTCGGAACAGAGTATTTGTTTTGATGTTGCCTGTAATAACTTGTTTGACTATTTATGTTACGGTATGGGACGTAATGTTTACTTAAATGGTAATGATAGTTGTTATGGAAACTTCTGGACAATCTGTTTCGCTCAGTGCCGCGCCCCGATGATTCCGCCATCGGTTGGGGTGTGACAGATTGGTATCAGAGCCATAACTATAGGGAATTAGGCAAGACTCGACCTAGTCCGGGTCGAAGTCTTAGAGACCTAGACTATAGTTAAGAACCAACAGACCAACTCACGCGTATGCGTAAATCCGCCACTATCACTCACTCTTTTCTATCATTACACGCGAATTTTCAAGTTGTGAACAGGCAATAAGGCCGAGAATAGGTGTGAAAACCGCAAACTCTCGACTAAAGTTGCCTGATCAGCTTGCGTTTTAGCTACAAACGGGGAGAATTATACCGAATCAGGAGTGAAATCCATATTTTGATGAATAATCTCCTCAATCTTTATCAAAGACAAGGACGGAAGTTGCAAGATAGGGGTGAAACCCTAACCTTGACGACTCGTCCCGCTTTTATACAAAACTCCACCAAAGTTCGATGGACTCCAACGGTCTAAAGACACAACCTAACCAACGGGAATTGCGCCAGCACCCAAGAATCGAGGCAAAGGCATAGTCCTGGAGGTCGTTGTGCAGGATCCTTGCGAATAGTCGAGCTACTTTGGTTAGTCGAAGTCTATTAGCCGCAGACAATCTACCTTCGATTTATCGATCTTTATGAAAATTTTGTGAATATTCTGTTATTTGTTAACGTTTTGGGGTACTATTGGTTTCAACTCAACACTATTACTTCTGCTAAAACACGAAACCCACACGACTCATCGCTAGCGAATTGACAATAGAGGCAGTCGGAATGGTTTGTATGCTCGTAGGTGCTTTTAGTGACTAAGTATATGTGTTTCTTGCTGATTGTGCTTATGTGATTAGGAATACTGTGATTATGTGCTCTATATGTCTATGTGATTTTGTGCAAATCTGTGATTCTGTGACTATGTGCGTTTAAATGGTACGTGTTACTGAGCTTTAGTAGTGCTAGACGTGTGAGGTGAGATTCGAATACATGTGTTGAGTTCCATGGCGATGTCTATTGCAGACAATGTCGTCTGGATCCCGTCATCAACTCTCTCGTCAGGAAAAGAGGGACAGACGCCTTGCTTCCATCGTCGCGAAAGCTGTAGCAAAGGCTGTGAGCGATGTCTGCGAGAATGCCAGCAAATCATCCGAGGAATCGAGGACTGAGGGTCCTAGAGCTACCGCGAGACCTTTCAGTTTCAAACAATTCAAGTCATGTGGGCCGAAAGAATTCACAGGCGAAGGAGGTCCTACTGCTCTATTCCACTGGTTTGACTCTATCGAGGTTACTCTGCGACAAAGTGGTTGCCCTGATGACCTCCGAACTCTGAACGCTACCGGCGTCTTTCAGTCCCGTGCTTTGGACTGGTGGACGGCCGAGAGGAACAAGAGAGGGAATGATGCAGCTTACGGTTTGTCGTGGGAAGAGCTCAAAGAAGTCATGCTGGAGGAATTATGCCCTCCTCACGAGCGCCAAAAGCTTGAAGATGAATTCTGGCACATACATCAGAAGGATGGGGACAATGCTGGCCTCACCGCTCGCTTCAAACAGCTCAGCATTATATGTCCTGACCAAGTCAAGACCCCTGAGATGACCATCAAGAAGTACATCCGAGCTTTACCCGACTGCGTCGCTGATTTCGTGCAAGCGGCTAAGACTGCCACGATCGAAGAAACCTATCTGCTGGCCGCTGAGATCAATGACAAAAGGGTCAAGGCCGGGGTGTGGGATAAGACCTCCAAGCATCTGCATCAAGCTACCGCTACTGCACCAACTGCTGAACCCACGTCGTCAAGCACCAAGAGAAAGAACAAGAGAAAGAACAGCTCCACCAACAAGAACTGTGCGATTTCTGCTGCACCGATCCAAGCTGTACCTGCTCAACAGCGTCAAGTAGTGGCGCCTGTGGCCAATGCACCGCCTGCAAAGCGTGCATATACTGGGCCACACCCACTCTGCCCTACTTGCACCTATCATCACCCGACTGCTATTCCATGCCGCTTCTGTGCTCATTGCAACGTCTACGGCCACTTTACTGCCAACTGTCGTATTCGTCAAGCTCCTGCCAATCAAGCTCTACTCGCTGCCCCACAGGGTCAACAAGCTCCTCCGGCACCCGCAGTCAAAGCTAGAGCATGCTTCACATGTGGCGACCCGAACCATTTCGCCAACATGTGCCCGAACAGGGTGGTGAAACAAGAACCCCAGCAGCAACAGCAGCAACCACAGCAACAGCAACAGCAGCAGCAACAGGCCGCACGTGCCAGAACTTTCAATCTCAACGTACGTCAAGCCCAGGCCGATAACAACGTGGTGAATGGTACGTTCCTTGTGAATGGTATTTATGCTTCATGTTTGTTTGATACTGGAGCCGATAATTGCTTTGTGTCACTCGAATTTGAGAAACTCCTTAGTCGTAAACGTTCCCGACTCTCCTCTGCTTTCGATGTTGAAGTCGCTACCGGAAGAACCGTCGCTGTAAACTCTGTTATTCGTGATTGCACTCTCAAGCTCAACAATCACATCTTCTCGATCGATCTCATTCCAATGCAACTAGGAAGCTTCGATGTCATAGTAGGCATGGACTTTCTTCGCGAAAACCATGCCGAAGTTGTGTGCTTTGATAAAATGATTCGTTTTTCGCTCGCAAACGGTGATTCTTTGTGCGTCTATGGTGATACTACTTCAAAGGGTCTCAAGCTTATGTCATGCCTACAAGCTAGCAAGTATCTCCGTAAGGAATACAGGGCTTTCTTGGCTCACGTCGTAGCAGCGGAGAAGGAAAAGAAAGAGAAGAAGAAAGTAAAAGACGTTCCAGTGGTTCGAGAATTTCCTCAAGTTTTTCCAGAGGATCTTCCCGGACTACCGCCGAAGCGTGATATTGATTTTCGCATTGATCTCATTCCTGGAGCTAATCCTATCGCCAGAGTTCCTTATCGACTCGCGCCGTCCGAAATGCGCGAACTCTCAACCCAACTCCAGGAATTACTTGAAAAAGGCTTTATTCGCCCGAGCACCTCTCCTTGGGGCGCACCAGTTCTTTTCGTTAAAAAGAAGGACGGGTCGTTCCGGATGTGCATCGACTACCGGGAATTGAATAAGTTGACTATCAAGAACTGCTATCCTCTACCTCGAATCGACGATCTGTTTGATCAGCTGCAAGGCGCTACGTGTTTCTCGAAGATTGATCTACATTCAGGATACCATCAGCTGCGTATACAAGAAGAAGATATACCCAAAACCGCGTTTCGCACTCGTTACGGCCATTACGAATTCGTTGTCATGCCTTTTGGCCTAACCAATGCACCAGCAGTTTTCATGGATCTGATGAATCGAGTGTGTAAACCGTATCTGGACCGTTTCGTCATCGTGTTCATCGACGATGTCTTGATCTATTCCAAAACAAGAGCCGAACACGCGCAACATCTACGTTTGGTTCTCGAGTTACTCCAGGGGAACCAACTCTACGCCAAATTCTCCAAGTGTGAGTTTTGGCTGGGGGAGGTTCAGTTTCTGGGTCACATCGTAAATAGTCAGGGTATTCACGTCGATCCTGCGAAGATTGAAGCTGTTAAGAGCTGGGTTACGCCTAAGAACCCGACAGAAGTCCGCTCCTTTCTCGGGCTAGCGGGCTATTATCGACGATTCATCAAAGGATTCTCGAAGATTGCTGTACCACTCACTTCTCTCACTCATAAGGATCAGCCTTTTGTCTGGGGAACCAAACAAGAGTCTGCATTTCGAACCCTCAAGTACATGCTTTGCAATGCTCCTGTTCTCACACTACCCGACGGAAACGATAATTTCATTGTCTACTGTGATGCTTCTAACCTTGGTCTCGGTGGTGGCTTAATGCAACGAGACAAGGTTATAGCTTACGCATCTCGTCAGCTCAAAATCCACGAGAAGAACTATACGACCCACGATCTCGAGCTAGGCGCAGTTGTTTTTGCATTAAAGATTTGGCGACACTACCTGTATGGTACCAAGTGTACGATCTTCACCGATCATAAGAGCCTACAACACATTTTTAATCAGAGGGAACTGAATATGCGTCAACGCCGATGGGTAGAACTTCTCAACGATTACGACTGTGAGATTCGTTATCACCCAGGCAAAGCAAATGTTGTTGCCGACGCACTTAGCAGACGAAGTTATCTGCTTAGCACCCGAAATGTTCAAGCCCAGCACAATCTCGAAGCTCTTATTCGCGACGCCCAGCATGCATGTTTCAACGAACGCACCTTGAAGAAAGAAAGAATCTACCACGATGGAGCCCAACTTGTGAGCAAATCAAACGGGATATTCCACTTCTTAGACAAAATCTGGATTCCCAAGCGAACCAACCTGCGACAGATCATCATGGATGAAACCCACAAATCCCGATATTCTATTCATCCTGGTGCTGACAAAATGTACCATGACCTTCGATATAGGTACTGGTGGCCGGGTATGAAACGGGATATCGCTCTTTACGTCGGAAAATGCCTAACCTGTGCTAGAATCAAGGCTGAACATCAAAGACCCTCTGGCTTGCTCGAACAACCTCCAATCCCCATGTGGAAGTGGGAGAGCATAGCTATGGATTTCGTAACCAAGCTTCCAACCACGTCATCAGGTCACGACAGCATTTGGGTTGTTATTGACCGTTTGACTAAATCAGCCCACTTTCTGCTGATACGAGAAGACTACAAGGTAGAACGATTAGCCCGAATCTACACCGACGAGATCATCTGTCGACATGGGACGCCTCGTGACATCATCTCTGATCGTGATGCCCGGTTCACTTCACGATTGTGGGAAACGTTTCAAACGGCACTCGGTACAACGCTTAATCTAAGTACTGCGTTCCACCCACAAACCGACGGTCAGACTGAAAGAACGATTCGTACGCTTGAAGACATGCTCCGTTCGTGTGTTCTAGACTTCGGTGGTAATTGTGGTAGACACCTTCCGTTAGTCGAATTCTCGTATAACAACAGCTACCAGGCTAGCATCCAGATGGCACCTTTCGAGGCCTTATACAGAAGAAGATGTCGATCGCCTATTGTGTGGCACGAGATCGGTCACTCGCAACTAACCGGTCCGGAGCTGCTACAAGAAACGACAGACAAAATTCTCCAAATCCGAGACAATCTAGCGAAAGCTTGGGATAGACAGAAACTTCTCGCCGATAAAAAGCGCAAGCACCGTGAGTATGTCGTTGGTGACTACGTACTCCTAAAGGTATCACCTTGGAAGGGTGTAGTCCGATTCGGCAAAAAGGGGAAACTCGCGCCTCGATATGTGGGACCTTTTAAGATTCTGGAAAGGATCGGAAAAGTCGCCTACAGACTCCAATTACCGGAAGAACTTAGCAATGTCCATCCGACCTTCCACGTGTCAAACCTCCGAAAGTGCATCTACGACCCCGACTTACATGTTCCTCTAGATGATCTACAAGTGAACGAAACATTACACTTCATGGAAAAGCCTGTCGAAATCATGGATCGCAAAACCAAAGAACTCAGGCGCTCACGCATTCCTATTGTGAAAGTTCGGTGGGAAGGCAAGCGAGGCGCGGAGTTCACTTGGGAACTCGAAAGCGACATGAAGGCCAAGTACCCGCAGTTGTTTAATTAGAGAGATAATCTTAGAGAGAGAAAGTCTAGAAAGAGAAAGTCTCTCACGTGATTCTAGAGCTTGTAATCGTCAGATCATCAAATGAATCGCGTTAAAATTATACGTTTTTGTCTGTTCGATCTCACTCGTGCACGGATTCCGCACGTCGTACGAGTCGGATCGCAATCGAAACGAATTCAAACCGGAACCTACAATGATCAAGGTTTTGAAAATGAAAAATTAAAGATTGAAAAAGATTTCTCTCAAACGACTTCGAATTGAAATCTAAAACTTTATAGGCTTTTAAATCAGGTACTTTCGCTTATCATATCCAAAAAATCAGCCGATTTTAACCGTAAAATCCTGGTTAATTTGACGATTTTCAATGATCCAAACGAAGGACTCTCACACGTGATTCACGAATTAGTTACAGCTTCCGGCTTAATTTCGGGACGAAATTTCCTAAACAAGGGGAGGCTGTAACACCCCGTGTTTTCACGAGTGAAAGTCAAAGTAAAGGTCAAAGTCAACGACCGATTTCGCACGACGTGACTCGTAGAATTGTTTGTATGATATTTAGATTATGTGGAGTAAATGTCGTACATTGCAATCGACCTACGACTGTGAAGGATAGGAAGTAACAATGCGATAAAGTTAATCAAGCTATGCTAATCAAATCGACATCAAATCATAACTCGAGCTACGTATTTTTACTTGTCGGTTATACGTGTGTGTGTGCCTTACGTGTTACCTGTGCATGTTTACTTTATGTTATGATATGGTGTGATAATCAAGCGAACTCAATCGAACTCGAAGTCTAACTCGAATATAAACGAACCCGAACCCGAATTCCGAGTCGAACCCTATAAGAAGTAGTTGGGACTGAAAGTAATTTAATTAGGAAACCCTATCGAATCGCTCGCAAATCGAAACCGAATCAACATCGCACCGAACACACCAAAGGAGGTGGCGTCCGCACGGATGGCCAATCCGCACGGATTGCCAATCCGCACGGATGACCAGTCCGCGCGGATAACCTACCCGGGTGCGTGCCATGCGCACGGCTCACCCTTTCCCTTTTTGGCATCCTATAAATACACGGGTCGCTCTCCACTTTTGGCAAGTGACGTCCGAACCTCACGCATTCTTCACCTTTTCTCAGATTTCTCTCAATCCAGGTAAGATCTTGCACTAATTCTTGTACATCTTTGATCACTACACCATTCTACACATTTCCATCTTTCAAATCTTCACTTTCAACCATGAAATCATCCGGATTCGAGGTATTCGCGGGTGACGTCATCATGAAGTTCATAAGAACTTCATGATTGGCTTCATTCCACCAAGAATATCTCAGATCTAAACGATTTCTACAAGTTTTTACAATAACTTCACCTAGATCTAAACTTTTCTAAGGATAAAAGAGTTGAAAGAAATAAACCTAAGTTCTCTCCTTCTTTTACCCTTAAAACCGGTACGAATCTGATCAGTCCTAGTGTTCTACTCGTCAATAGTGATGCCCTCGTACTAGATCTGGAGTCCTACCCATAGACAACTGATTTCGGGGTTAACCGGGATGACCGTTCTGAGTCGCCGACAGGCCGAGTTAGGGTGGTTCCTGACCGGTCTAGTTACGCGGGTGAGAACACAACTCCAAGTGGTTGCCACGTAATCAGAACGTCTCGATAAACGACAACAGAAACCAAGTGTAGACGAACGGAACAACCAGACCAGTTGTCCGCACGGACAAGCTGTCCGCACGGACGAGCCGTACGCACGTACAGGTCATACGCACGGGTTGTCACCCGCACGGACTACCCTTGGGACCCACCTTCCAAACGAGGTTTGAGTATCGATGAACGAGCAATCCGGACGGACGACCTCTGAATGGATTACTCTTCGGATCATGAGATACTAAGACCTTAAAATAAAAATCAAACAATCTTCATCCGCACGGCCAAGCCGTACGCACGGACAGGCTATCCGGACGGATTGTCTCTGCCCGCGCGCACAGGCTGCCCGCACGGACTACCGTACGCACGGACTGCCGTCCGCGCGACCGGGTTGAAAGGTAGAAACACTTAGGTGTTTCCTAAATGCTACAACGAAAACTCCAAAGCACAAGCCATCATACACAGACACATCTTAGGAAGAAACAATCCACTTGAACATTTATCCACACAAGCAATCTAACCGTACGGATAAGTCGTCCGCACGTACAACTAGTCCGCACGGGTTGCCACCCGCACGGACAGTCACACGCACGGATAACTTACCCGGATGGATCACCATCCGCACGCATCACCATCCGCACGGATAGGTCATGCGCACGGATGACTTCTACTCGCGGATAACTGATCCGCACGATCAGTCATCCTACCCACTCTCACTTGTACTGTTTTACGCGTCACTTATCGTTACGTTATCGAATCTATTCAGGCTAACCGTACTCGCTGTAAAGCGCTCCCTTCAATCCATATCACTGTGAGTATACTCGAACCCTTTTTGCTTTTAGCACTTTTAGGTGTTACATACGTTACAACTATTCAAACTACAACTATCACACTACTCAAGCTATTTTAACGCTTAATCATTAATGCATGTTATACGTGGCTTATGAATGCTTGTTTGTTATGTTTACACATGGAATGCTGTCTACCTGCCTTAGCAACGATAGTACTATAGTTTGGACTCAGCACCCGTTCACACGGGGGTTGTTAAGGATCTTTTACTTGCATGGATTACAGTGGTAATCGTGTATTGCGAACTGCCTCGGGCAGTCAACCCGCAGTCATTGGTATCGATGGATCTATGTCGATAACTAACGTGATTCATTTCTCTATGTGTACGTGCTGGTTATGCGTAAACGAATTCGAACTCTATATGCTATTATCAAACTTGTATGCTCACCTTTACATTTTATGTATTGACATTATTTTAACGTATGTGACAGGTGCTTAGGACGCATATGTGGTAGGAGTTGGAAGCTAGAATAAAGCTTTAGAGCCCAACAAATAGTTGTCTGTAGATAACTTATTAGGGGTCTCTAGAAGCAGCTAAACAATTGCTACTTACTTAAATCTGAGTTGTCGGAACAGAGTATTTGTTTTGATGTTGCCTGTAATAACTTGTTTGACTATTTATGTTACGGTATGGGACGTAATGTTTACTTAAATGGTAATGATAGTTGTTATGGAAACTTCTGGACAATCTGTTTCGCTCAGTGCCGCGCCCCGATGATTCCGCCATCGGTTGGGGTGTGACAATGACGACCTTGTTGACGGTGGCGTTGATGGTGGTTGACGGTGGCGTTGATGGTGGTTGACGATGACGGTGGTGCTGATGGTGATTAACGATGACGGTAACGCTGATACTGGTGGTGTTTGTTGGGGGGGCGGTGTAGAGTAGAGGAGGGTTGTGGTGGTGGAACGAGGGTTGTGGTGGTGGTGGTACAGTGGTGGTGGTACAGAGAAGAGAAAGAGAGATGAAGTAGAAAGAAGAAACTCTGTTTGAGAGAAAGGGATCTTGATATATACTTCTTTAATTTTTTTTCTTTAAAATGTTATTTTAATTAATAGGGTAAAGGACAATTATACAAGGCACATGATTTAATTTAACAGAAAAACTTAACTGGGTTAGGGTTAAAGGACATACCGTGTAAGATTTTAAAACAATAAGTACAAAACTCGTCAATTTTAAAGATAAAGGACAGCGCTTGAAATATGATATATAGATAAAGGACAAAACTTGCAATTCACTATATTAATTAGTTAATAATTAAATTATTGCTCAATATATAATCAAAATACATATATCCTCGCTAAACAACTATGTCTCTAGCTAGAAAATCAAATATTAGCTATAAATTATTGGCCAATCATGAGCGTATCAGTTTCGGATTCTCACATAATCGTGTGAAAATGTAGTTTTTTTGGCAGCTACCCCCACACCATCCCTAATGTGATAATCATTTTCTTTTGTCATGTTTAACTTGAACATATAAAAAATCTTATCTAAAACGTACTTCTATTTTCTTTGGGAGAATTACAAAAATTAGGTAATATGTTATATGATTTATTAATTTTCATCCGAAGCGTCTCTAAGAATCATGTACCTTGTTCGAGCTTGAAAAAATGTGTCCTTTCATAATGTTTTATTATTAATAGTTTTTAAAATTAAATGTGTATTAGGCTCACTAAATCTAATGCTAATAGGCAAACTTCTAAACCATATTTTTTTTTTGTAAATGGAACTATCTTAGAGTTGGTATGGGTATACTATTTTTTAAAGTAACATATATATATCGGATTTTATAAAAAAAACGCGTGTCTTTCGAAATCACGGGCCTTGTACGGTGGTCCTCCCGGCACACCCTCATCACCGCCCCTGATTTTCACTTTATAAATATCCTGTATTTTTTAGTGTATATATTATTGATTTAAATTGTTTAGTAAGAAGGGTGTATGGGCTGGTTTGATTTAGTTAGACTATAGGGTGTGAGGGGCATGGTTGGGCTATCACTCACTATGTATGACCGTTAATGAATTGCTACACCACCCCTTGTCTCATCCACCATGATTCCCATAGATTAAACCATGACAATCATGGGCCTCCTTTACTTATTCAATATTTCCTTTCCTTTTTACAAAAATAAATTAAACTAAGATAATAGTGCTTTGAGTCATGACCACACCGTTAGAGTAGTGGTTTTGGATGATGGATTAAGAGTAGGTGATATGGTGCTGACGTGAAAATCATGGTGATCATGAGCATCATGACCACACCCTGTAGCCTTATGGACTAAACGGAGCCTACGAAAGTATAAATGATATTTCGGTTTTCAGATTTACATAACAACTGATCAGCTCAGCTTATGTAATTGAAAATGATGACACATTTAATCAACGGCTTTTAAATGTGGATGAATTCAAACTAATTTTGATTAATAAGTATAATTATTTTTCAAAAAAAAAATAATAAGTATAATTATATTTTGGATCTAATAAATTAATGTCAATCACCTTAAGTTAAGAAAAAAAATTTGTGACATATATCATATTATTTTTAAAAATAGAAATGTTGGTTTTATTTCGGCTAATTCAGTTAATCGTACCGTATAACCATAACGTAATTATAAAAAACGATTATTTAAATATCCTGACTTAGCCGTCGGTTTGGATATACGATTAGTATGATTATTATGTTTTTTCTGCTCACTACTAAGAGCGACCACGGACAATTTGAGAAAGTAATCAATTACAAAAATTGAGTTTTTATGAAATCTCAAAGTGTGTACATATTAATGTGATAATAATTCTCTTTTTTATTGTTATTACTATTATTAGGCCTTTGGGGCACCATCACGCCATGTATGCGTCACCGATATGCCACCTCAACCAAGGGCCTCTATTGGCTCTTCTCAATAACACTAATGGTATGGAATTGATCCCCCTTGACCTCTTCTCACCAATGACGCCCCCTTTATTGCAGAGAGAAACACACACACATCTCATGGGCCACCACAAAACCTTGTTATTGCTCACCATTGCTTTGGGTGGGAATCAATAGCACCCTCTAGTAGCAACGGTGGTATAGGGGTGCTATTCAATGAAAATTGATGAGGTGACATGGCGGCAGCGTCCCATACCATGTAGCGTTATTATTGTTATTGTTATTGTTATTATCCTGGGCCGGCCCGTAGGGGGTGCGGGGTGGGCGGCGGCACAAGGCCCAAACCCTCCGAAGGCCCAAATCTATTTAGTTTTGTATAGAATTTTCGTTGTATAAGATAGAATATACATATATGCATTAAATCGAGAGATAACACTAATGAGCTCGTGTACTAGTAGTTATTGTCTTGCTTAAACAACAAGGAGATGTGGGTTCTAATCCTTGCTTCCCCAAATTCTTTATTTTATCTTATTTTTTTGGAAAAATTACACTTTTCGTCCTTTATGTTTATAGCTAGTTGCAATTGATGACCTTTACCTTTAATAATTACAGCCACAGTCCTTTATTTGGAAAACTCGTTACACATTTCGTCCTTTAGTACTAACCAAGTTAAAATATCCAGTTATCTCTATTTACTTAAGGGCAGTTTAGTCTTTTTACTTAATTATTTATAGTATAAATAAAAAAATAACATTTAAAATCTTATAAAAACAAATACAATTATCTCTCTTCTCTCTCACACACACACCTTTCTCTCTCTAAACAACCCGTAGCCACCACCACTAAACCAACCACCACTAAACCCACCACCACCCACCAACAACCACCGCCGCTAGGTCTGAAGCTTATCCCTATTTTCAACCACCGCCGCCGCCAAACCTCCAAACCTCCTGCAACTGCAAGCAAAACCACCATCAAACCTCCGGAAACCGCAAACACCACCACCACCTAACTTTCGGAAGCTTGATTCCCAGTTGTGATTTTCTCACAGTTTCCAAATAGGGTCCTTGTCCTGAAGTTATAGCCACCTGTACCGTCAACAACCCATGTGTCATGTTTGAGAATAATTTATATAAACAGTTTTACAACCACCATCACCAAACCTCCGGCAATCGCAAGCACCACCACCACCAAACCTCCGGCAACCGCAACCACTAGCACCACCACCCCAAACCTCCGGCAACCGCAACCACGAGCACCACCATCAAGCCCTTCGATTCACAAATCGAAGCTTTCTTCTTCGGTCGTCGCCAAACAGATCTGATTTGATGAGATGGGTGATTTAGGGTTTTGAGCGACGAGTTGTGGGATCAGATCATGAGTGAAATAAACCCTTAATTGAAGTGATTGAAGGTTTGATTTCTTCGATTACAGGTGATGGTTCATATATTTTTCCTTTAAATTTGAGATTTGGGGAAACCATTGCAGCAGATTTGCCCCTGTAGTGAACGAGGGTTTCAGGAGTCTGAAGAGGTGAGAGAGGTTTGTTGGTTCTGTTATCTGTCCGTCTAAGGGTGGTGGTGGTCGCTGGATATCACATAAGAAAGTATTAGCTCCAAATATGCTGCAATGGTCAATCTCCTAATTTGATATCACATAAGAAAGTATTAGCTCCAATCGAACCTCCTGTGGGTGATTTGCGGCCCAAATCTTGTTCTGCTAAGAGCAGTCCTCGAACCCAAAGAAGCAGGGGATCTAAGAACAGCTCTGGTGATACAGTCAAATGAGGTGACTGGTTGTGAGTTGAAGGGTATCGTAAATGGCATTAGGTTTGTCTTTGTGTGCTTGGTGGACGGATTTGGTGGTGGCGGTTTCTGGATACGGTGGTGGTGGCTGGATGTAGTGGTGGTGATGGAGGTTGGCTGAATAGAGAGAGAAAGGGGAGAGAGATTGAGAGGAGAAAGAGTGACAGAGAGACTGAAAGAGAAAATGAGTATTTATATTTGATTTTATTTTATTTTATTAATACTCTATATTATTAAGTAAAAAGACTAAACTGCCCTTAAGTAAATAGACTTAACTGGATATTTTAACTTGGTTAGTACTAAAGGACGAAATGTGTAACGAGTTTTCCAAATAAAGGACTGTGGCTGTAATTATTAAAGGTAAAGGTCATCCATTGCAACTAGCTATAAACATAAAGGACGAAAAGTGTAATTTTTCCTATTTTTTTTGTTTTTTTGTTAATGGCACTTAGGCCACCTGGTATACTCTAACATTCATAGGTGTTAATCCTAGTTGGCATCCGTTAACACCTGTTAAACCGCTCCTGAAGGGTGTTAAGAGGCATTGAAAACTTCACATGTTAGACCGTGGGGTATGGTGGGGCGGGGGTTTGGGGCATGGGTTGACACGTGGAAAGTTTGATAACTCAATTCAAAACCCATTTTGTATGGGGTATGGTGGGCGTGGCTTGGCTGGCGTGGCCAAGCCACATCAGGTTTTTTTTAATATATATATATATATATAATTATTAAAAAATACATAAACATACAAAATAATTATCAAAATAAAAAACTATCATTCTTCCTCATCTTCGTCGTCTTCGTCGGTTTCGAACCCAGGAGTCGTTGAAACATGATCCATCAAATCAGATCGAAGGTTGTGATGTATATCCCTTGACTTGATCAAAAATTCATTTGCCGCTTTATCTTCGTCTGTTACGTTACCTGGTTGGGGGTCATCGTCATCATAGTAGGTAACGACCGCTCTACCTTCATCCTCCAAAATCATGTTGTGAAGAATGATACATGCGTACATCACGTTTCCAATATGATCATTGTCCCATAGTCGACAAGACATTGCCAATATTCGCCACCTTTTCTTCAAAACACCGAATGCTCGCTCGACGTCTTTACGTGCAGCCATCTGGACCCTGTTAAACTTTAATCTCTTTGGATCTGTGGTACCGTGTCTTGTGAACGATTTTACGAAAACCCCCCACTCTGGGTAAATCCCATCAACTAGGTAGTACCCACACACGTACTCAACCCCGTTTACAAAGAAAGTTCCTTTGGGTCCTATACCATTTACCCGATCATTGAAAAGGGGCGAGTGGTTTATGATGGTAATATCATTATGTGAACCTGGCATACCAAAGATCTTGGGACGCAACCGCTTCAAGCATGATGGTTGGCATCCCGTGAAATCCACTCGTGTGAGCGCCTTGCCATTGGGTAGGACAAAGTTCCCAAGCCCATTTCATACAATCTAAACTACCTAGCATCCCGGGTAACCCATGATAATCTGCGTGATGTTCCAGTATTTGTTGCATGTCACTGAACGAGGGCTTTCTCAAATATCTTTTCCTATAAAGTTCTAGAATACACGAACAAAAGTTGTGAAGACTTTCTCTAGCTACACGTGCAGACATTTTTAAATAGTCATCCATAATGTCCGAACTATTATCGTACGCTAACTGCCTAAGTGCGGCCGTGACCTTTTGCCACGTACTAAATCCTAATTGCCCGGTTACATCCGGTTTTTGTTGGAAATAAACATACTTCTCTTCAAGATCTCTAGATATCCTTAAAAATAAGTTTCTACTCGTACGAAAACGACGCCTAAACATTTTTTCATCATACTTAGGTTCCGCTGAGAAGTAATCGCTTACCAACAAATTGTTAGCGGTGTGCCGTTCACGAGCGATGTACATTCTCCTCCGTTTTGGTTGCGGAGTCTCTTCGTCATTGTCATTGTCTTCGTCTTCCACGATAGCTTTCACCACCGCCGCGATCGTTTGTAGAAATATTTCCGCACCATCGTCAGATGATGATGACGATACACTTGAACTTGAAGAACTCATGGCAAGATTGTGTTTTATGTGTTTGATATTGTGTGAGAAAAATGTTAAATATTGTAAGGTATTTATAAAGGAAGTTTTTTTTAAAAAGCCCCCAACGGCTAGTTTGAATTGGCCATTGAGAGCCCGCCATGTCAGCTTGCTAAACTCGCCCCACGCCCGGCTTGAAACCCAAGCCCCAAAGGCCACACCCCAACCCAAGCCCACCCGGGGTGGTGGCTTGGGCGTTTTCCCCCAACCCACGCCCCATACCCCATAGTCTTAAGAAGTTAACTATGAGAGAGAGGGAGGGAATCAAGCATTCCAAAATTTGCACACACACACAAAACATGCTATATGTATGTATTTTAATTAATTTTAAGCGGCGTTAATGGGATTAAACCATTTCCTTGGTGTGCGGTGAAGTGAAAGAGTGTTAAGTAGGTGATGTGGTGCCTACGTGTAGTTAAGGGACATGAAAGTATACCCCATAGCCTTAATGCTTAATTTTGTCAACTGCATATTTCCTTTTACTTAATAAATTATTTCCTAAACTTAGCTAAAAATAACTATTTAAATTACATCCACATAAATCTTAGTGATTGATGAGTTTATATTAAATGTAGATTTTCGAATAGGGCCCAAATTTTTTATCCCACAAAGGGTCAATTTTTTTTTTTTTTGGAGACGGCCCTGCTACTGCTGCTGCTGCTTTTCTCAATTGCACCGTCACACACATTCTACTATATCTTAAAAGACAAAGTCGGTGGGTTGCCACCGGCTTTGTCTTCCCCATACTTTCTATATATATATATATATATAAGATTTTCCAATAATTTTTCAAGTATTGATGTTTGTCAAGTTGGTCCGCCATTCGTTTGTTCACACCCATGGCGCGAGTTCGATTCCGCTAACACCCGGTTTCTTTGCATTTATTGTTTTTTTTTGGTTCTGGAAGCAACCATCGCTTCTTTCTTTTTTCTTTCTCCGCAGCTCAGGTTTCACATTAACCCTCTCCTCACCGATCTCCGCTCAGCAGCCACCAGACACCCTCCAAGTCGGCCTTTGCATTTGACCACCGATCTCAACCCCCAAAACGATCCCTGATGAAGCAATCTTCAGCACCAAGATCAACCATCGCTACTTCCTTCTTCACCTTTTCTAAATCGATCGTACACGAAAACCGATGATGAAGCTTTCTTCTTCTACCATTGTTACATCTATTCTCATCGTGCTGCATCCATGGCGGCTCTCTCCTCCTCCCATGTCAATTCGTCCTTCCAGGTACATTGACTAACCTTCCCCAATCGATCCTTAGGGTTCGTTCTTACGGCCGATAGTTTGTTAGAGAAGATGAATGTAGTTGTTGATGTTGTTTTACAGGAATTGAAGAGGGCGAAAGTGTGGGGGAAAGCGTTTTACAGGAGACATTGGCACCCACATTCCATGGATTGAGGTTCACCGAGATGCGTTGCATTTGTTGTGCCACAAGAATGAAGGTAAAAGTCTTTTGTGTCTGTGTGTAGATATTTTGTTAAAAATCATATTCTTTTAGGTTATTCTTCATTTAGTTTGTCTTCAAATTCTTTGATTGAAAAACCATAAGCAGCCTACAAGCTATTGTTTCATGTTTTAACTCTTGAATTTCAAACCTTCTTTTAAAATAAATTATATAGATTTTTGGTTTGAACTCAACGGGTTAGTTTTGGGGACATGTGTTAACCTATTTGTTCAGTTGTTTAAGTGGTTGTAGTCACTTGAAAAACACATATTTAAACGCCCCCTTAATCGTCCCCTATATTGTATAGTTAGTAAGTCTTTATAATTGATGCTAAAAATCCCAATCGAAACCCGCGATCAGATGCCACCATTGCTTGCTGCCATCCGCTGTTATGCTTCGCCAATTCGTCGCAAATCTTTCCTCGTAGTTCCGTTTTGACACATATTTTTCTTCGAGATAAATTTTAATAAAGTCTATTACTTTGTCTATTATTATCGATGATTTGTTATAAAGAAAAAAATGGCTAACAATATAATAGTTTAAAGAAATTTATTTGGGTTTTCTTGATTTAATTTAACAAATGCTTTAGTTGAAGAAGCAAGAACCTGATGGTTTGTTGCTATTTGTAATCCAAAGACTTGAGGTTGCAGCACATGGCCTTTCTTTAATTTATGTCGATCTTATGTCAGCTATGGAAGCCTCGGCTTTGGAATTTAAGCGACAATGGGGTTTAGATTCATTTAAACAACACTTAAATCGTCAGAGAAGATTAGGAGAGCATCGAACGTAAGTTCCCTTTAATTTCATACGCACTTCCATTACTTACTCTCATAATCCCCTTTTTATTTGCCCTATTTTTTTTTCGTTTTGATGGCTGTCATCAGCTACGACCATCGAATCCTACAGCGAGGATTTCGTGGGCCGTTGGAGATCAACAACGCCAATTCAGCCACCGACGATGATTAGCGCCTGAATGCTTACGTTTTCGATAAGGCGACGCTGTCATGGCCGTTGTAAATCAACAACGCCGGTTCATTGTTGGGTTTGTTACATTGATTGTTAAACAAAACTTATTCAAACTACATAAACATGAAACGTTGATAATTTTATCATTAAAAAAAACTGATTCAAACTTTCAGCTCTATGTAACGTGTATATAGTTTATGATGTAGTTATTTGTACATTTTTACACCAAAAAATTAATGTACATTCATTTCTTACTAATTAGCGTAATTTGCTTGCAACTACATAAAAAAAATATCTGATATATAGAACAAAGTTGAAAGGGTTATATTGGTTACAATGAGTTCAATCGGATACGTCGAAACAACCATTTCCATATGGTTAACGCATTACATAATACTTGAACTAATCTATCTGATGTTTGCAATGTACCTGCACCGCAATGCGCATGGGTCTTGTACTATCTTAAAAACCAAAGTCGTTGGAATTTCCCACTGGCTTTGGTTGGCCCTTAACTTTTAGACTTGGCAATTTTAGTTCTTTTCTCATTTTTAATATCCTTTACTTTAGCAATTGGCATTTTTAGTCCCTAGCTTTTTACTATATTAATTTTATCTAAATATTGTTAATTACTTTTTCTACATTCATATTTTTATGTACGTGTCGATATAAATCTGAGTGTGTCTATGTTTCGACAACCAAAGTCGATGGAATTTCCCACCGGCTTTGGTTGGCCCTTCAACTTTTGGACTTGGCAATTTTAGTCCTTTCTTTTTTAATATCCTCTACTTTAGCAATTGTTATTTTTAGCCCCTAGCTTTTTACTAAATTAATTTTCTCTAAATAACTTTCGTTCGTTAATCTCTGTTGTTAATTACTTTTTTACATTCATATTTTTATGTACGTTTCGGTATAAATTTGAGTGTGTCTATGTTTCGACGTAAATTGTTTCCAGAAACGAGTCAGGTCAAATATAATACGTGTTCATTTAGAAAAACCATTTTTACGTGCATATTTTTATATATGTGTTTTATTATTTCGAGTTGTTCTACGTTTCGACGTAAATTTTTTTCGGAAACAAGGCAGGTCAAATATAATACATTTTCGTGCTTATTTTATGTACCTTTTGTAAATTTTGTTCCGAAATGAGCGAAGTCAAATTGTGGTTTTTCTCCTTTTTTAAAAACCCCTAATTAATACCGTATAATACGTTATGATTGTACAGTATAAATTTGATTTACTTTACGTTTTGATTCAATCTGAATGCTTATATAGGTTACATTGAGTTCAATCGGATACGTTGAAATGCACATTCGTATGGTTAACGCATCACATAACGCTTGGACTAATTCATTCGATTTTTGCGTTGTACCAGCGCCGCAACGCGCGCGGGCGTTATAACTAGTTATTATGGTATTAAAAATTATAGACATTGGGTATATTAAGGGTGGGGGCTTGGGAAAGAAGATGAAGGGAAATGTTTATAACGTTATCTAATGGCGAATTATCTCATTTTTAACGTTTGTGTAGCAAAGTTGAAATGTCTAATATTAAGGCCTTGGTGTACTTTAATCTCATTGGTATTAAAGATAGCATGACAAGTTGAAATATCTAATATTAAGGCCTTAGGTGTACTTTAACGTTTGTGTAGACAAGTTGAAATATCTAATATTAAGGTCTTGGGTGTACTTTAATCTCATTGGTATTAAGTGATGTTAAAACCTCTATTGGTTAAAATGTTAATTTCGGCAAAAAAAGAATAAGATATTAATGTTATTTTTTGATCAATGTTTATTTTTGCTAAACAGTTAATGAAATTGTATTGTTATTTTTTATTTTGTATTTAATTTAAATATTTTTTTTTAAAAATGATGATTGTGGTAGAGTAAAAAGGTTAAACCATATTTAGAACGATAAGTCAGGGGGCATTGGTAACAACTTAAGCAAATTCTACATCATTCTATTCTCGTTAGTCCATACATGAGAGATACTGGGTCATATGGAATACTCTGTCTCAAATGTCACCAACACATATTAGACATTGGATAAGCTTTCTCAAGTGAGAGTAATCCATGAATGGGTGAACTCCTAGGAAGTTTCCACTCGGCAACCAAAAACAAATCCATGAGTTCACTGTGTGCAAAGCAAACAATATTCGTTGATATGAGAGACCAGGTGGTTACGAATGATATCAGAGTCACTCATGTATCATTCGGGATCGTGGGACAAACCTCATCAATGATCATGAGTCTGTCGGAGGTGTTCATGAGAACACCTTAGGCAAACCCTACATCCTTGAGCAAATGTCACAATGGTTGTATTGGAGAGATACTAAGTTCATAAGGAATATAAGACTTCAAATAAAAACAACGCGTTTTGAGCGTTATGTTATACGTGCTTGAATGAGAGTAGTACTAGGACATATGGGACCTGCTACGAAATTTCTACCCAGGCAACCATAAACAAACTCGTTAGCTCCTCTCTGGGAGAACAAAGACCATTAATAATATGAGTGGCCAAGTATTATAAGCAGTCATTTTATATCATATCAACATTTTTTTACCTTTAATTCTATACTAATTATACACTTATTACTTATATGTTAACGTTGACCGAACCCTTATACCGATAAACCATCAAAACAAAATTTTGAATTGTACGGTTTGGAACTTAAACCGGTTGAACCTACCGAGTTGCTTTTATTTAAACAGTTTCGTTGATTTCAAAGCTTTATGAACCCCCTAGCTATAGGTTTCACAAAAATTAGAATACGGTACATCTTAAAAAAATTTATAATTACTAAATTAGTTGCTAATTTAAAGAATACAATAATTGCAATGACATCAAATCAAATCAATTAACGATGATCGTATACGGTTCCTAAAAGTGAATATACGGATATGATCCTAAACTAGATACAATCCATGTGACCAAAATTTTGGACAATTATTTTTTACTACAATCGAAGAATCTTCATTTAAAGTAAGGAATGATATATACACGTAACACACTATAGTGATTATATTTTATGCTTAAAAGAATCATGAACAACCATCACTAGTCCTCTGGTGGTGGGCCCGGGTGAGTTTTTCACCTCCGGTTCTGAAGTTCGAATCTGGGTGATATGGGTTTCTCATTGAGGGATTTAAATTGGGGATCTATTGTGCGAGAATGTTCTCTAGCGTAGACCCGGTTAAGACAACGTATGCTAGACCTCCCGACATTCGCGAATAATTCACACCTTTAAAAAAAAAGAATCATGAACCATAAAATAAATAATAAAAATTGATACAAAGTTGCAGAGACGAGATGTCGCCTCTACAAGTTTAAACACGTTTTGTATCAATTCTTATTTATCAATTTTAAAAAGAAAAAACAAAAAAAATCATTTTCACCCTATAGGGATTTATAGGGTCACCTAGCTTAAAAAGTACGAAACCGTATATTGTCTCTATAAGGTGAACTATAGAGATGACACTTAGGGTAGTCTCTAGGGTTTTTCCTTGTAGTGAAGGCTATGTCCATGTAACTGAAAACAAATGGACCCTTTCATTTAAGACCATCCATACTGGTGAAAATTTTGGGCGTTTTATGCCAAAGCCACGCCCCTCCACGCCCAAAAACCACTCCCTTGGGCGTTTTTTTCAAAAAAATGTCCTAGACGTTCTTAAATCCACACCTCTTGTTCAATTTGATGGTCAATCACATTTAATCTTCTTTTTTTTGTTCAATAACTTTTTTTGTTGGTTTTTTTTATTTAATTCTTTACACACATTTTAGAAAAACATCCCATAATGACCCATGGCTGACTTGATTGCCACATGACACAAAACGCCTAAGAGTGAGGTGTCTTCCACTATGCATGGTCTAAGAATGCAAGTTGTAAGTGTCACCAATAAAACAGTAATTACTTTAATCATCTACATTAAATGCAGTGAATCAACCAGGTGGTGTTGTGGTATGCGGTATGCCACTAAATTCTTCCAGCAAATGTCTTATTTTGAAATCTACCTTTAACCAAATCTGTATTTACCCTCTTGATACCACCTACCAGATATTTACCTTTTACCTGATACTGTACAGGTTCTCAAGGTAAAAAATAGTTGGTAAAAAATGTTGAGAATGACAAATAAAGTAAGAGAAAGCGTCGAATTGACCACCTCTACTAATTTGCCTTAGAAAGAAATATAAATTATTTAAAAAAATTTAACAAGATATCAAAACCTTTAAAAAAATTGCTTGATGATAAACAAACCTAACATAATATTCACGAGTTTAAGTTTAGTGTAAATGGACTCGAGCGGTTTCGGCTGAATCTGCGAGCATGTTAAACTAAATAGGTTGTGTTTATATCTGCATGGCGGGTCACCCGTTTAATTTATACCTATTTTTTAAACGCATTTTATATCAAAACTTAAAAAGATTGAGTATTTTATGTCAATTTTTTAAAAAAGACAAAAGAGAAAGAGGTATCGAGCTTTATAGCTTAAACGCAACTATTGAATATGCATTTGTATATTTTATGTAATTACATTAATCTAGAGTATTACTATGAAAACAAATTGGGTAAACAGGTCGTGGTCAGTGCCGTTCCTACGTTTTCGGAGGCCCTAATCGAACTACGAAGTGGAGGCCCTTTTGCAAAATTATCATTTTCAACATATTTAGTAACAAAACCCTCCTCCTTTATCCGTGCTTGGGATCGGCAATTATAAACTAAAAAGTTTATAATTGGCGTAGTTAAATTTGTTTTTGAAAGTCGTTTTTTGTCTTTTTACATAACCGGATTCAAAAGTTCGGATTCGATTTGACATAGCAAATAGCCTAACTACTATCATGGTTTCTAACAAATATTAAATAGCAATTGAAATCTAGCAAATATCTCCTATCACAGTCTCAGCGCTAAAAACGGAGGCCCATATTCAATACTTAGGCACTTGGGCTTGGAGTTGAGGCCCTTAAAATTTGGAGGCCCTAGGCCTTTGCCTAGATCCACAAACCAATTGGGCCGGCTCTGGTCGTGGTCACGTCAACCCATGAGAACTCGTGTCGTGTTGGGGTTCATGTGTTTGACACAATTTCTTAATTCACATCGTGTTCAGGTTCATGTGTCTAGCACGATAATCGAGTCCCGGCCCACTTTATACTTAAGTAACTTGTCTAAGTTCATCACAATACTATCCATCATCATTAATACTTGTCAAATAATGACGGTAGATTAATTAATCTTAGTTATTATAATATTAACTAAGATATTCCTACTCCGCATCACCTTTTTTTTAATTTGAATCTAAAAAATAAAAAAATACGGCTAATCATGTCACCATGTCTATGCACATTCTCACCTTCTCCACACACATATGTATATATACACACATATATTGATATTCCATGACAGAAGTAGCAATCAAATACCTATCTCTATCTACCAAACAACAAACAGAAATTAACAAAATGCTTACTAGATTAATGGCATCAAGCTACATTACATATGTTAGTACCCATTTGAAACAAGCATGGGATATTCTGATCTACCTATGTTTCTTCAAACATTGCATGCAATCTAAAGTTGCTGCAAATGGCCAAGGGCTTGGTGTGAGCAGGTATCATGGAGATGAGCCAGTCGACTGTGCAATATGCTTGTCGACAATTGAAGACGATGATGAGATTAGAGTGCTGAGATGTGATCATCTGTTCCACAAGGGTTGCTTGGACCGTTGTGTTGAATATAGGCACACCACATGCCCCTTGTGCCGAGATGTCCTTGCAGGACCTCGAATGGTTTGCGAGCTTGGCCGTGAACTGCTGTGTTTCAGCTTCTGTTCAACAAGTGGATCAACTGATGATGATGATGATGATATGTGGTGGATTCGGTGAATGATTTGCAGTATATGATTTTAACTCAAAAACATGGAATATGTCCAGAACGACTAGCTTGTAAGACTACTAGCTTGTAAGATTAATTGTGTATGTAGTGATTTCAGTTTAATTGAAAGATTAGCAACATAACTGTGTTCGTACGTTATGCATGTGAATGGTATGTATAAAATACATCAATTACACAAGTTTTAAAATTATAAATGGAAAGCATCTAAACCAAACTACAGACATAACAAGCAAGTAGTGATAAGAACTAAGGGGCTGTTTGGCAAGCCTCTTAATGAATCATTAAGAGGTTGGACCTCTTATTCGGACAGAGGTTAGCTGTTTGGTTGTGTCTCTTAATGGCAAACCTCTTAATGATTCAGTGCTGAATCATTCAGCAATTAGAACATGCTGAATGAAAAAAAAGACAAGTGTTACCCCCATTCACCCTCCCTCATCCCTTTACCTCTCTCTCGATCAGAATTCCCGGCGACCGGAGCCGTGATTCCGGCTCCCCTTTCTTCTGTCCGGCTAGACACCCACATGTACGGCGACCACCACCATGTACGGCGGCGGTGCGGCGGTGCACCCACATGTATCCCCCTTCGATACCAACAAACTTACACAGTCCCTCTTCACTCTACTCTCCTCTCTCTCTCTCCTGTGAATACAGCCGACCACCACCATGTACGGCGGCGGTGCGGCGGAGCTGGGTAACGGCATTAGCAGCATCAAACGGGGAAGCTCCGACTCCAACAACGAACAAGAGATGATGATGATGATGGCGACGATTGAGGCGATTGACGATGATGGCGGTGGCGGAGAACTCAGCTCTGGCGATTGACGATGATGGCGGTGGCGGAGATGATGTTGATGATGATGATGGCGGTGGCGGAGATGATGTTGATTGACGATGATGGCGGTGGCGGAGATCGGTGGCGGAGAACTCAGATCGGTAGGGAGAGAAAGGGGAAGGGGGTGTGTGTGTGTGGGGGGGGGGGGGGGGGTGGTGATGAATACTGATGAATGATGATGATGATAGGGTTTTATATAAAAAATTCTATAATGGGTTTATTTTGTGGGTAGGGGTAAAAATGTCATTTTACACTGTCATTCAGATATGGAACCAAACAGCACTTTACTGGTTCAGCACTTACCCATTCAGACCCTCTTACCCATTCAGACCTCTTATTCATTCAGCACTTAATCATTCAGAAGTTGCCAAACAGCCCCTAAGTATTGATCCTAAAGACACGATTGCTCCTAATACTTAATTTTCTGTCAATATCTAACCGATGTAAGAGAGATGGTTTGTATGATAATATGTGTGTTTTGTGTGACGATGCGGAAGAGACGGTTGAACATTTATTTTCCGCTTGTTGTTTCGCTAATGGGATTGCTCGGTGGTGCCGTATTCCCCCGATAATCTTATTTGCTATCCAGGATGTTAAGGTGGTGGTAGAGCAGCTGAGGTACCCGGTGGTCAAGAAAGATATTATTCATGGTATTATGATTATCACTTGTTGGCGAATATGGAAGATGAGGAACGACAAGATCTTTAAGGCGAAAAATGCTGCAATCACTCAAGTTATTTCGGACATCAAATCCTTTAGTTTCTTATGGTATAACAGTAGGGGCAAACATGCTAGGGTGGGTTGGAAGGAATGGCAAAATTTCAATTTTGATGTAATGTAACGTGTTTTGTTTGTTTTGGTTATCTCTTTCTTGGAGATTTCCGGGTTTTTAATGAAAGTTGCCCTTCAAAAAAAAAGAGATGGTTTGTAAGGAAACTAAAAAACAACTAGGAACAACTAGAAAAACCTTAAAGAAGTCAGATGGAGAAAACAAGCTAGTAACAGCAGTTACGGTTCCGGACCAACTATCAGACAACGAGGATAATAACTGTAAGGCTTGGACCTCATCGTCAAACACTCAAACTTAATATCGACAGACGCGAGACAAGATCAACTTTATGTTATTGATGTGATTTGTTACTGAGCCACCCTCCTTCATCCTAGTATTCACAAGTTCTCGAATAAGATAAACCTTACTTGTTGTAGAAGGCAACTCATACATGTTTGAGAGTGCTTCCATCATACCTCTAGTTATGTCACACCCCAACCGATGGCGGAATCATCAGGGCGTGGTACTGAGCGAAACAGATTGTTCAAGAGAATCCACAACAACTATTAAATGAGAATATTTTTAATGTTAATATCCCATACTACTAACAGATAAAGCAAAAACAATCATTACAGGTAATAAGTCTCAAAAACAAGTCTATTCCGACAACTCAAATTTATTTAGTGGGTTTCTAGACTTCCTAGCTTGATTTCAGCATGCATCCACTTAACCTGTCACATACGTTAAAATAAAGTCAATACATAAAGTAAAGGTGAGTACACAAGTTTGAATAGCATATAGTAGTAAAAGCGTTTACGCATAACCAGTATGTAACACGTAACGGGCGAAGCATGTAACTATCAAACAATGATTACAACTTAACCACGAGACTGAGTTGTACAATATGCGCGACGCATGTTCGTCGAAACGAACACGCGAAATAAAGTGATGTGATCCCTAGCAACCCCTGTCCACGACAGGTGCTGAGTCCAAACTATATTACTATCGTTGCTAGAGGCGGTATAGTGTAACACTGTATAAGCATAGTAACAAGCATTCATAGATCAGGTATAGCATTCGGGAGTGGTTAGCGTTATAAAGTGTTTGCGTTGTGTGTTGTGTTTTGATATAGAATGTATGTAACACCCAAAAGTGCGTTAAATGAAAATGGGTTCGAGTATACTCACGGTGTGTGTTTAACGAGTAAACACAGTCTGGATTGGATTGAAGGGAGCGTGTTGAGTTAGCCTGAGCATGGAAACAGTAGCATAAGTCGTTGATCAGAGTGCTGAATGGGTTAAGTGTGGGACAGGTGATCCGAACGGATGGGTTTCCCTCCGAGCGGATGGTCATCCGGTCGGATGGTCATCCGAGCGAATGGCCATTCGAATGAGTGTGTGGGTGTTTGTAAATTGTTAAAAATTCAAAGTTTCGTTAAAAGCGTGTAAATAATGAAAATTATAAAGGTCAGGATAGCCGGTCGGATGGTCATCCGAACGGATGGCCATTCGAGCGGGATGACCTGTAGTTGAAATTTTTGGTAAAATTTTCTAAGTAAAAGTTTATGCGTTAATGGGGACGACATGATGACGTGTCAAACAACGGAAAAACTACCAAGTCTAGTTCATTCGGTCGGATGGGTAACACCCTTTTGGACGGACGAGCTGCTCTTGGTGAAATTTCATGTTTGGCCCGTTAATCGGTCCATCTCTCTGGTGGAATCCGTTTTCAAACCGGCTCTCGACTAAGGAACGAGTAGAGAGTCTGATTGAGTCCAGAATCCATCAATTTTGAGTAGAATAGTGAAGAAAAGTAGAAACAGATGAAAAGTGTTGAAATCATGTTGTGATTGAGTTGAAAAGTGTGAAATCTTTTAGATCTAGAACCAATCTCGATCAAATGGTATTCCACAACAGTTTGCCTGAGCAAAACGGGTGGAAACCACCTTCAAGAGGTCCGAATCAGTGATTTTAGGGAAAAAGTTGGTGTTTGTGTGTGATTTTGATGAAGAAGATGATGTAGTAGTGATTAGAGATGAAGATTGTACAAGATTTGAGATGAAAAGCTTACAAAATGGCCTTGATTTGCGATTGAGAGTGACTGAGAGCGTGTGAGCGGATGAGAGTGTCAAATCAGAGAAAGGAGGTGTACGGGTAGTATTTATAGTGGAGGTGCGAGGGTTTAAGTCGGTGCGCGAGGGTTGTGTTCGGTCGGATGGCTCGTCCGGTCGAATGGCCATCCGGTCGGATGGTCATCCGGGCGGATGTCCATTCGGACAGCCGAGTTGCGTTAGTTAGTTTTCCAACTTTCGTTTCGTTTGTTAAACATTACATTGCGTTTAATCGAGTCGCGAGTGAGCATTTGAGCGTGAAAGCGTTACGCTGATAACCACATAACATTCACAAATAATCACACAACAAACACACATAACACATAACATAAATAATCCGTGTTTCGAGTTTGCGTTGCGATAGCGTTTAGTCTAAACAAGCGATGTAAAATGCGATAAAATGCGTTGAAATAGTATGCGTTGTGAAATAACGTTTAAATGTGATAACTGCGTTTTGAATAAGCGTTGTAATATGTGTTGTAATATACGTTTAAAAAGCGTCCAAAATATAGTTTAAACCCTTTGCGTAAATCGAATCCCAGAGTACAAACGTTTACGAACGAATAACCGCAATGGGTAACGATCCGAAGAGTCGGGTTGTTACAAGTTAAGGTCTTCGTCTGGATGTTATAGGCAACATTCTTTGACAAAGAAAGCATTGTCACTTCTCTAGCTTTCTTATCCAACTTCACCCAATCTGCTTGTGTCATACCTTCTGGCTCCTCACCCTCAAGCACTGCATCTAAATCTTTCTGAGAAAGTAGTTCCTCAATCTGCATCTTCCACCAACTCAACGTATTCCCATCAAATAATACTATTATAGCCTTCCGTCTCCAGCCATGGTAATGACGAAACGAAAAAACTGGTTTTGTAGAAATAGAGACAAACATAACAAATTAAGCACACCTCACTTAGCCATTAATGTGCCTCAATGAAACCTTTCTTCCCATCGAATGAAGGAGGGTACAAGAAATGAAGGTCTTGTAGTTACATTCTATAGAGATTTATGTTTCTATAGCTTTAGTTACGTTAGTATCCTCCACCTTCTTTTCTTATCGAGGTTATTCTCGTGGAGTTGGTATAGATGTAATGTTTCCCTCAGATTGCGTTGGTCGTTCTGTATTCTGACGTTCACGTCCCTGTGCATTGGTAAGGATTTGCGTGACTTAGATGGTTGTCCGATCCGATCACGTCATCTCCTATGTTTACGGATTCGCCATGACGAGCAGAGTCAACAGGTGGATAATTTGGTGGGTTAGGTCACCGATTATTGTTAATCGAAGGTTCTGCCAACATTTTTTAAATTTCCAGGAAAAACACTACAATATTTTATTCATTAACATGCAGTTACAATGATTATTTCTCATAACACACATAGTACAACGATTTTTCAAATATATCACACTGAAACAGGAAATGGGTACAAAGTGGTAATCGAATAGGAGATCATAGGCTGTAGTTATCACTATAACTAGCGCCTGATAATTCTGCATCCCTATCTATAAACTACTAATAAAAGTATGTAACTTGCTTTAAGCAGGCCTAATCTCAAAGGTTGAAGCCTTGATATTCCAACCGAATACCTGATTCACTAAAACATTTGGCTCTGATACCAACTGTGCCACCTCACTTGATAAGGATGCTTTATAACACAATTGATAACAATGAGTGCTTATTTTATTGATAACAACTAACAGTACATGTCACACCCCAACCGATGGCGGAAACATCAGGGTGCGAGCACTAAGCGTTCAGATTGCTCACGAAGTTCCATAACACTAGATATTTCGATAGAATTAAATAGATTTCATGATATAAATTGTCTAACAACCAAAAATAAAGTATCATCAAGTTTACATCACCAAATAGATTTGCTCAAAGTTTCCAAAAACTAGATTAACTAGGCGACGTTTCTAAGCATCTCCTAGCTTTATTTCCATGTTCCATCGCAACCTATCAGCCTGCAACATGTATTAAAATATCAATACAAAAGTATTGGCGAGTATACAAGTTTGATAATAGAATAATAGATTAAAAACAACTCATATCCACAATGTAAGCAGTAAAAATAGTTTCAGCCGTGCTAGTGTCGCAGTCCACGCAGTGATAGCCCAAGTATCTGATGCTTTAGTGTTTACCCAAGACTCAAGGTAAACTAGAATCTTCCTAACAATACCCCCTGAGAATAATGGGAGAGGTGCACCCCCTATAGCGCTACTATTGTTAAGGCGGAACTACACACCCTGGATTAAACGCCACATAGCACAAATAGAATACTAGAATACTCAAGTTTCACATACACATAGGATAGAGTTTAGTTTGCAAAGATTCAAGTTTGTATAGAATACATGTTACACCCCAAAGTTTAAGAGTAAAAAGGGGATCGAGTATACTCACAGTGATTGCTTAACAGTCGCAACTGTTATTGGATCAAAGGGAGCTATTTTTAGAATTATCCTGATTAGATTACAATAGGATAAGAGTCGGGTAGAATAACGAGATTGAATAAAGTGTTGGAAACTGTCACTGGATCGGATGGCTGTCCGATCGGATGGCTATCCGATCGGATTGCCAGTCGATTCGGGTGACTTAGTGTGAACGAAGGACTGTCCGATCGGATGGCTGTCCGATCGGGTGGCTTAGTGTGAGTGTGAAACGAATGGCTGTCCGATCGGGTGGCCATCCGATTCAAGTGTCAAGTATATAGCTTAAGTGTTTTGGTTACCTTGATCGGGTGGCTGCTCGATCAGGCGGCTGTCCGATCGGGTTGCCACTCGATTGAGACCTCCAAAACTCCAAGTTTCTAAAAAGTTACCAAGTGTTGGAAAGTTTCAAAGTTCCAAGGTTGCAAGGCATGTGTCTCTCAATCGGGTGGCTGTCCGATCAGATTGCTGTCCGATCGGATTGCTGTCCGATCGGGCGAACCTCATTCCGTTGAACGTATGGTACGTATTGAGACAATAGTAAACTCATCATACGTATTGAGACAATAGTAAACTCATCGTCGCACAGCCGGTCCGATCAGTTACTGTTCGGATAAAGTTTATGTCAAACTCCGTATTCCGGCCATCATCCTCCGGTGGAAATCCATCCTTGAGCCGACTCTAGACTAATAATCAAGTCTATAGTCCGCTCAGGACCGGATCTCACCATTTAAAGTAAAAGATTGAAGAAAAGATGAAGAAACTTAAGTTTTATCATGAAAATACTTAGTTTTAGCTTAGATTTAGCGATAAACACATGGAATCCCTTAGATCCTAGCTAGATCTCACCAAGAATGACCTCATATGACAGTTTGTACAAACCACCATGATGACATCATCCTTAAGATCTCAGATCTGAGAGATTTCATGGTGAAAAGTGTGATTTGAAAGGTGAATCACGTAGAGGATGAAGTGTAGATCAAGAAAGTACAAAGATCTAGCTTGAAACGTACCGAAATCGCCAAGAAATGGAGAAAATGTAGTGTGCGTGCGTCTGGTCGAACAGGGTTGTCACATCAGGGAATAAAGTGATGTAACAGGCCTACTTATAGTGTGGAAGGGACTTGAGGTGGTGTGGTTTGGATAGGGTGGTGGCCCGATCGGGTGGTCATCCGATCGGGTGATCATCCGATCGGGTGGCAATCCGATCGGGTGGTAATCCGATCGGGTGGCAATCCGATCGGATTGCCACTCTGCCCAATCCAATCTTTCCGCGTTCCCGACTTTGATTCGTTTTGCGAGTTAGATTAAGCGTTGCGTATTATAGAATAACTAGATTATATCGTAAACATCAAAAGTTTCAAGATTAATATATTTCGCCAGTGACAAGGCTCCAGTCTCTCGTTCAACCAAGAATCAAGTTTCACGAGTCTAAAGAGTCAAGCACCAAATAGATTTAGACATTCCAAACATAGGTTTAGGCATTCCATCATAGATTTAGGCATTCCAACATAGATTTAGACATTTCAAATATAGAGTTTAGGCATTCCAACCATAAAGACAATGACATTCCAAGGAAATAGACATTCCACACGTAGATTTAGGCATTTCAAGCATATAGACATAGATATTCCACATAAATCAGGGGCTAAATTGACAAATAGACAAACTTCAGGGACTAATCTTGACAAAATCCTAAAGTTTAGGGACGTTGGGCGTTACAGTCTCCCCTCCTTTAGGAGATTTCGTCCCCGAAATCTTAGACAAAGACTGCTCGAAGAGCTGCGGATACTTGGCCTTTATATCACTTTTCAACTCCCAAGTGAATTCGGCACCACGCTTTCCTTCCCATCGAACCTTAACAATGGGAATTTTGCTGCGCCTTAGATGCTTGACAGCTTGATCCATGATTTCAACCGGTTTCTCCACAAATTGGACAGCTTCATTTATTTGCAAGTCTTCGAGGGGAACTTGCAGTTCCTCGTCGACTAGGCATTTACGTAGATTGGAGACGTGGAACACTGGATGCACGTTGTTTAGTTCTTGTGGCAAGTCGAGTCTGTACGCCACCTTGCCAATCCTTTCGAGTATCTTGGAAGGACCCACATAGCGAGGAGCGAGTTTTCCCTTCTTTCCAAAATGAACTACTCCCTTCCAGGGAGATACCTTGAGAAGAACTCGGTCACCAACATCAAATTCCAGAGGCTTACGGCTAACATCAGCATAGCTCTTTTGTCTGCTCCTAGCCTTGATCAAGTTATCACGGATATGAAGAATCTTATCCGCTGTCTCTTGAATGATTTCGGGGCCAGTAAACTGCTTGTCACCAATCTCATGCCAGCTGAGAGGAGATCGGCACTTGCGGCCATACAATGCTTCGACAGGAGCCATCTGAATACTGGAATGATAGCTGTTGTTGTACGAGAACTCAATCAATGGTAAATGTACATCCTAGTTACCACCAAAGTCGATGACACAAGAGCGGAGCATATCCTCTAGGGTTTGAATAGTACGATCGGTCTGTCCATCCGTTTGAGGATGGAAGGTCGTGCTAAGATTCAAATGAGTACCCATAGCGGATTGAAAGGTTTGCCAAAGACGCGAAGTAAAATGACCATCCCGGTCAGAGATTATGTCCAGAGGTATGCCATGACGGCATATGATCTCATCGGTATAGATTTGAGCAAGTTTCTCCACCTTATAGTCCTCACGAATAGGGAGAAAGCGGGCGGATTTGGTCAAACAATCGACAATCACCCAGATACTGTCGTGACCAAAAGGTGTTCGAGGTAGCTTGGTAATAAAGTCCATAGCGATGCTATCCCATTTCCAAACTGGAATTTCTGGTTGCTCTAAGAGTCCTAAGGGACGTTGATGTTCGGCCTTAACTTTCGTACAAGTGAGGCATTTAGAAACATACACAGCAATGTCCCTCTTCATGCCAGACCACCAATAAGTTGTACGCAAATCATGGTACATCTTATCGGCACCCGGATGAATGGAGTAATGGGATTTGTGAGCCTCATTCATAATGAGCTCACGGAGATTATCGCGATCTGGCCCCCAGATGCGATTTAGGTAATACTGCAGTCCGTTAGGTTTAGTTGCAAGCTGTCCAATCCTAGCGCCGTGGATTTCTTCTTCTAGACTTCCTTCATTTGCTGATGAATACTGGGCGTCACGAATACATGTATGGAGATCATTAGAGACACGAATAGCATTCACATGAGTTTTACGACTAAGAGCATCGGCCACAACATTCGCCTTGCTAGGATGGTAGCGAATTTCACAATCGTAGTTGTTAAGCAATTCCACCCAACGTCTTTGTCGCATGTTCAGCTCTTTTTGGTCGAAGATATGTTGAAGACTTCTATGGTCAATGAAAACCACGCACTTAGTACCATACAAGTAGTGTCGCCATATCTTTAACGCAAACACAGCTGCACCAAGATCCAGATCGTGAGTAGTATAGTTTTTCTCATGCACCTTGATTTGTCGAGAAGCATAAGCAATAACCTTGTCCCGCTGCATGAGCACACAGCCCAATCCACGGTTCGAGGCATCGCAATATACCACGAAATCATCATTCCCATCAGGTAGAGTAAGTACAGGTGCGTTACACAAAAGGGTCTTAAGAGTTTGAAAGGATTCCTATTGTTCGGGACCCCAAACAAAAGGTTTCTCCTTTTGGGTTAGAGTAGTAAGGGGAACAGCGATTTTAGAAAAATCTGCGATGAATCGGCGGTAATAACCCGCCAATCCCAAAAAGGAACGTATTTTGGATACAGACTTAGGTGTACTCCAATCCTTCACTGCCTCGATCTTAGAAGAGTCAACATGAATACCCTGACTACTAACAATATGACCAAGAAATTGCACTTCATCAATCCAAAACTCACACTTAGAAAATTTAGCAGACAGACGTTCACCACGTAATAGTTCGAGCGTAAGACGTAGGTGGCGAGCATGATCTGCCTTAGACTTAGAATAAATAAGGATATCATCAATAAAGACTATAACAAGACGATCCAAATAGGGTTTACAAACACGATTCATAAGGTCCATGAACACTGCAGGTGCGTTGGTCAAGCCAAAAGGCATGACTACGAACTCATAGTGCCCATATCGAGTACGAAACGCAGTCTTAGGAATATCATCTTCGAGAATACGCAACTGATGATATCCAGATCGAAGATCGATCTTAGAGAAACAGGACACTCCTTGTACTTGGTCAAACAAATCATCAATGCGAGGTAGAGGGTAACGATTCTTCACGGTAAGCTTATTAAGTTCACGGTAGTCGATACACATACGAAATGACCCATCCTTCTTCTTGACAAATAAAACGGGAGCACCCCACGGAGAGATACTCGGACGAATAAAGCCCTTATCGAGTAATTCCTGTAGTTGGCTAGACAATTCTTGCATCTCGGAAGGTGCAAGACGATAGGGAGCCCTGGCGATAGGAGTCGCACCAGGTACGAGATCAATACGAAAGTCGACGGATCTGGGAGGAGGAAGACCAAGTAGATCCTCAGGAAAGACATCAGGGAAATCACACACAACTGGAACATCGTTTATGTTCTTCCCCTTGCTCTTTTGTTCCACTACGTGGGCCAAAAAGGCAGGGTTTTGTTTACGTAAACTTCGGTTCGCTTGTGTGCATGACTTCAGCCTTAGTCCTTTCGAAGGTCGGTCGCCATAGACGTTTAGAATATCACCGGACGGTAGGGGAAGACGAACAAGTTTATCATGACAAACAATCTTGGCATGGTTCTTACGAAACCAATCCATACCGATAATGACATCAAAACTACCCAAACGCATGGGTATGAGATCAATAGAGAATACGTGATCGTTAAGAGTCAGGGAACAATCACGCATAATAGAATTCACAAGAATCGACTTACCATTGGCGACCTCAACAGAGAACGACTCTGGTAACTTAGAGCGTGTACAATTTATCAAAGACTCAAATTCCACGGACACAAAGCTTCTATCAACACCAGTGTCAAATAGGATCGAAGCATAGAGGTTATTAATGAGAAATATACCATTCACCACGTCGTTGTTGTTGCGAGCTTGATTAGCGTTGAGATTGAATGCTCGTCCACGAGCGGATGCTTGTTTGTCTTGGTTCAACTGAGGGCAACGATTACGAAGATGCGTAGTATCTCCACACTGGAAACATGCACGAATAGCATTGACCGGCTTAGGATTCTGTAGAGGAGCTGGAGGTGCTGGTAAAGCTGCCTGGGCTGGGGCTTGTTGAGCTTGCTGAGCTGGATTACCTTGGCGATAGTAGGGAGTCGTGTGACCATAGCGGTTGCAGTTGGTGCACAGAAGACATGCAGAAGTAGTAGGATGATGAAAGTTGCAAGTTGTACACTTGGGATAAGACCCAGTGTATTGCTTCTTCGCTCCAGGGGCAGCAGGGTTAGCAGCAACAGGAGTAGGAGCTGATTTTGCAGTAGGGTTAGCAGCTGGGATAATAACATTACATCCCGAACCCTGAGATTTCCTCTTCTTGTTCTTGCTGCCACTTGGCTGATGGGTAACTTGGTTAGCAGACTTTGAAGGAGCAGGGGTAGCAAACTGTTTATCACGCACGCGATTGTTGTTCAAACTTGCGGCTAGACGGTAGACTTTCTCAATAGTATCAAGCTGAGCTGCTTCAATGGAATCACGCATAGCAGAAGGTAGGCCGTTGATGTACTTGGTTATCATCCGCTTAGGAGTCGAAACCAAGTGAGGGACGATAAGACTTAGCTACTTAAACCGGGTAGTATAAGCCAAGTTGTCATCACCAACATACTTCAAATGCCAAAACTCTTCTTCAAGCTTGAGTTGTTCATGAGGAGGGCAGAACTCGAGCATCATGATTTCTCGCACCTCAGCCCATGGAAGAGCATAGGCTTCTTCATTAGAACGGATGTTCCTCTCATTCGACCACCACTCCAACGCTCTGCCTTGGAACATTCCCGTTGCACTCCTAGTTTTCAAATGGTCTGGGCACTCGCTATTAATGAAGGTAACTTCAATGCTGTCGAACCACCCGAGCATAGCAGTCACCCCATCACTGCCCGTGAAAGGCTTAGGGTTGCAAGAGATGAAATGTTTGTAGCTGAACTTTGTAGGCTTCTGCTTTTCAGCCTTAGAGTCCATAGAGGATGGAGGAGTGTTTGATCCTTGGAGCTCAGAGACGATCCTTGGCACGACTCGAGCTATCTGGTCGGCCATGAAAGACATCATCTTCTTCTGAGACTTCTCCATGGATTTCCTGAGAGTGTCGGATAACTTTCGAGAAGACATCCTAAAGATACAATAAGAGGATCGTATAAGTCTAGATTAACACAGATTATCATAGATTTACGCACGATAGACTAAGAATCAAGATTCACATAGATTTACATAGATACCGCAAACCAAAGACCTTCGCATGGCGCGTTGTACGGAGCTTGGTAACAAGTCAGAAACACTTATATATAGGAAGTACCAACGGCGTATCCACCACGCTTCGGGCACATCGCTTCTGCCCCGTACTCGGCGTCATGCTACGTGCCGCAATTGCCAACCAATACTCTCATCATACACATAGACTAACTCGATAGATTTTAATAGATTTAACACCACAACCCACGACCTTCACATGGCATGTTGCATGAATCTTGGCAGTATATCAGAAGCGCTTATATATAGGAAGTACCAGCGACGTATCCACCACGCTTCAGACACAATACTTCCACCTCGAACTCGATGTCATGTTACATGTCGTAATCCACACTCATCATAGATTAACATAGACTTTCATAGATTTCAATAGATTATGATAGGCTTCAAATAGTCTATAATAACTCAATAGACTTCAATAGATTCGATAGACATTCAATAGTTTGCCATAGATTTCAATAGACTTTCCATAGACTTTAATAGATTAATCATAGATTTAGTATTCACAATTCTCAACCAACGAAATCCCGCATGGCACGTATTACGAAAGTTCGGTGACATGACAGAAGCACTTATATATAGGAAGTACCAGCGGCGTATCCACCATGCTTCGATCACGCCCATTCCCCCTCATCATTGGTGTCATACTTCGCCAACCACAACATTAGGCTAATCAAAATAGATTAAATAACATAGTTTGACCCAACTAATCCACATAGATTAACCAATAGTTTAACTTAGATTAGAGTTGACAATCTCATCACAGTCCATAACGACCAATTCCCACATGGCACATTCTACGAAATTTTGGCAACATGACGGAAGCACTTATATATAGGAAGTACCAGCGGCGTATCTGTTGGTGCATACGTCTGTCGACTTCGTCTTGTATCGAGTCTTGCATTAAGAATGTTAGATCAGGGCATGTTGTACGAGAAAAATGTCAAATATAGGATGAAAGGTAATTTCACACGGAATTAGAATGTGTAATTCCGCTCGAAATCACATCATGTCATTTCACACGAAATCACTAATTTCGCTTGAAATGTGATTTCGGGTGGACTGTTTCAAGCGAAATCACCATGCCTATAAATACCCTTTGTGTTATTTCGTTTGTATGCTTCTTGGTTCTGACGCCGAAGTGCTGTCGAAGTGTCTCTGGCCTGTAAACTGTTATTTGATCAATAAACAAGACAGATTAATGATATTCTAGTGTAATACAAGCTAAACGAAGACTGAATCAATGAATTCCACCTCTGGTTTAGTCTAAGAACTCTTCTGATTGACTCTTTGGGTCAGAAAACGATCCAACAAGTGGTATCAGAGCTCAGGATGAGGAGTTCTTACCGTTTAGCTCGTTTTCACTGGAAAATTCTGATTTCTACACCTTCTTTCAAAATTAATCAAGATTTCACGGTTAAAATGGACAGATCTTTTGATATAACGTGTAAAATACAGTTTTAACAAGCCCTTGAAAGAATTAGACCTAAATTCAGACTAAAAGTGACAAAAATGGGCCAAATAGATGATTTCGTTTGAACGAGTCTCTGATTTCGTTTGAAAGGTTGAGGTTATTTCACACGAAATAACTGATTTCGTTTGAAGAGTAATTCTGTTTGGCTATTTCGTTTGAAACTGTCACATTATTTCACACGAAATTACCATTCTTGAGGTTGATTTCACACGAAATCAAGTTATTGCGTGTGAAAAAGGGTATTTCGTTTGAACAGGTAATTCCGTGTGAAGAGATATTTCGTTTGAGAGTGCTATTTCGTTCCAAAGGGTTATTTCGCTTGAAAAGGAATTCCGTTTGAAAGTGACCCATTTTGTGAAACTTGTTACCAAAGCATGGATTTTGAAGAAGATTTATTGTTGTATTATTATATATCTCAAGAGGAGAGTCCTATTAAGATTGAAGAAAAATCAGTGTTAGAAAAATTAATTTCAATAGAACCAGTTTCAACAAAAAAGGATTCAGAAATAGTTTTAGATAAAACTGAAAAGGGTTTAGAAGTTGATTCAGAAAAAACTGATAATAATACAGAAGTTGTTTCAGAAAAAGTTCCAGTTTTTGACAACTCATCTGATGAAGAGTGTGATGATGATAGTAGAGAAATTGAAAAACTTGAATTTTATAAAAAGTTATTTTCGTCTGAAATGTTTAATGAATCCTTTGCAGAACAAATTGAAAAGCTCAAGAATAAACTAGCTGTGAAAAAGAAGAATCATGAAGCAGCAAATTTGGAAGAAAATGTAAAATCTGAGAAGAAACAGGTTGACAGTGTTCATCAAGAAACATCTGAACAAGATGAGACAACTGGATTGTCACAGAATGATGAAGTCAAACTTGATGAAAGTGTTTATATGGAGAAGAAACTAGTTGAAAAAATTCCAGCTTTAATGGTTGAAAGAATGAAGCTGATGACAAAGAGATTCTTGGGATATGCTCAAATTGTGAGAAATCAATGTCTGAAAATGTCAAACTGTTGAATGATGTTGACAGTTTGACATTGGAAATTAAAAAGTTAAAAGATAAAGAAAAAGAAAAAGATTTTGAAAATAAAATAAAATCTTTAGAAAATGAAGATTTTCGGATAAAACTTGAAAATAAAAATTTGAAAGAAAATGAAACAAAATTTCAAGATCAAATAAAAGTTTTAGAAAATGAAAAATTTGTTCTTGAAAAGAATAAAAGTGAGAATGAAAAAGCAATAACTTCTCATCTTGAGAAAATCTCTCAGCTTGAAAATGAAGTTGAGAGTGCAAGAAATAAAATTGATGAGCTTGAAAAGAAATTGAAAGGTTTTGTGATTTCATCAGTACCAGATTATATTTGTCCAAAACCGATCAATTCTGTTCCAATAAGTGACAATGTCACAAATTATGACAAAGTCATAATTAAATATTGTGATGATAAAACTGATGATGAAGAAGAGAAATAGAAAATATTTTTGGAATTAAAAGAAAATTTTTAAGATACTGTTTTACATTCTACTGAAAAAGGTGAATGCTCAAAGCAAAAACCTGTAAAGAAGAATGTAGAACAAAAACAAAATGTTAAAAAATCTAAAATTTTTCAAAATAACAATAAAAGCTCATCAGTTCAGTCATCCAATCATAATCAAAAGTCACAAAAATTTGAAAAACAAAACTCACAAAAAGTTGGTAATAAGTGGTGCAGGTTTGACCACAGTGCTCAAAAGTAAAATCAAGGATACAATAGGAGACATGATTACCACAAGGCAAATCAATGTTATGATCTTAGTGTGTGGTTTGAAAGTAAGGAAAGGTATGATAACAGAGTGTGTTATACTTGCGGTTATCAAGGACACATTGCTGTTAACTGCCAAAGTCAGAGATTTGAAACAAGAAGATGCTATGACTGTCAAATCAGAGGTCACATTGCAAGAGATTGCCTAAGGAGGTCAAAGAGAAGATCGAGGGCTGAATCTCATGGACAAATGAAGAAATCAGTCAAAGTCGAAGAAAAGCCCAAAGAAAAGAAAAAGAAAGAACAGAAAGTGAAACTTTCACAAGGGCAGAAAGACAAATTGAGAAACAAAAGAAAGAAAGTAAGGGAGTATCTTGAAAGGATATTGTCCTCGGGTACAACTGATAATCCGAGAAAAAGTTCTGATGAATCGATTTGCTCAACTAACAAGGATCAGTCAAGCAAAACGAACTCATCAGATACAAATCTGAGGACGAAAGGGATATTAAAGAAAGAGAAAGTGATTAATCAAGAGATTAACAAACCAAAGAAAGTGAAATTTTCACTTTCTGGCGATGAGTTTGTTTCTTCGGAAACAAAGGAGCCACGTTTTGGCGATGAATCTGACTTATCAAAGTCAGACAAGCCACGATCAGGCGATGAATCTGGTTTGTCAAAGCCAGAGGAGCCATCTGTTGAGGTAAAAAGTGATAATTCCGTTAAGACAATAGATGATGCAAATTTTCCATCATTGTCAAATGGAAATTTAAAACAAAAGGTTGAAAAGAAATTGAGTGATGATAACTCAAAAACACCCAAGGTTGGTCAGGCTTGGGTGGATCTATTTAAATGAAAAACCTGACTTGCCGGAGCTCCCAAGTTGGTAATCGTGGAGCAGGAATCGGCATCTTTCTTGAGAAATTCACATTTGTGATATTTCGATTTACAAGTGGTTAATCAGGGACATTAAGTTGTACTTGATTTTCTACATGTGATATTGTTGTTAAAATCGGGAAATGTTAAATTCCTACATGTGATTGAAAGAACAAAGTGATGATTTGATTCCCTAACCTACAAGTGGTAAAATCAACGAAACTTATTTTCCGGAAAAACCATTTGATTAAAACAAACATAAGTGTTTTGAAATCATAATGGGAAAATAGTTTGTTGACAGGGGGAGTTCTGATTGTTTATGCCAAGTGAATGGAGAATTGAAGCGATTTGATATCAGTTTGTCACTTTCCTTGTATAGTTTGTTTTCAAATTTTCCCAGAAAATCAAAATTGAAACATATTTTGATTTTAGGGGGAGAAAATTTTTTAAAAAATTAGAAAATTTGAAAATGTCAAAAACAATGAAAAAGCAAAAATGAGTTTTGTTGGGAAAAAGAGGAAATGATAGTAAATCAGTGGACTATCACAGCATGCTAAAGAAATGAAATGTCAAATGTGATAAACGGTTTCACTAATGATGTGACGATAGGCTCAGCTAGACTAGTAGATTTGCGATAACGATACAAACTTAAATGAAAAAGCCTAGTTCTAGTGGGAACATGGTTGAAAGCATAGTACTTAGTTTTGTCCTTCGTGATTGTGTACCTACTCAGTAATCGCTGAATGCTAAAAGAGCATAAAAACTGACCAGTTTGTGAACTTTCACAACTTGCTGAAAAAGTCACTGTGATTGTGCATTTCATTTTGCAAAGATTTAAACTTGTTTTATTTCTTTATTTTGTTTAAGCATTGGACATCCTCTGCGTATACGTGAGTATCGAACTGGATGTTAGTGCCTAAACGTTCTGCTTTATTTTCTTTGGTGTTTCGTTTAAGCTTTGGATCACCTCTGTGTATACGGGAGTATCGACCTGGTGGTTAAAGCCTAAACAATTTCAACTTGTTTTATTTTCTTGTTTTGTTTAAACATTGGACTTTCTCTGCGTATATGGAAGTATCGACCTGATTGTTAATGTTTAAACATTCTGCTTTGTTTTCGCACATATCACAGTTGATGAAAGTTTAAAGGCATTACTTGAGTCAGTGTATTGCATGATGAGCGGATATGCTGAGATCGTGGGGTCCATAAGAATTTAGTGCAAAATTAATATACCTTAACGTATCGGTAAGTATTTCGAAAGTTTTTAGATTGAGTTTAAGAGGACAACTATATCGTCAATCTATGTGAATCGTTTAGAACTTAAAATGTGTAAAAGCTTAATGGTGCTAGTGATGTGTCTCATAAACTGATATGATCCTCTTACACAAACTCACAAAAATATTGTTTGTAAATATTTCTTTACTACATTTCTATTAATATCAAAAATCCAAAAATATTGTGTTTTAGCTTAAATTTTGAAAAATACAAAAAGATTTTCGACAACTGATGTTGGAAAGCGGATTTTCAAAATTCCGAGTGCTAAACATGATGAACCACATTGGGTTGGGAGAATATGTTGAAAACTTTGAATGTTATATACAAATGTTTTGAAAGATTGTGGGTTTAGTTAATCAAGGTCATTCACTTGAACTTGATGTAACTATTTTTATTGATGAAAGAATGATTTCTACCAGTAAGTTTCTTAAAACTAAATGTTATAAATTTGTGAAACTTATGTTGAGGTAGAGGATATGCAGGTTAGCCAGGTTTCAAATCCTGAGCAGATGCAGAATAGAGTCAGAATCGATCATGAATCTGTAAACCTGTAAAGGCTATGATCCCAGAACAGCTTAAGGGGGAGTCAGCAAGCAAAGAAAGATCCCCATGGCAAAGATAGTGTAAAGATTGCACCAGAATTTAAGCTCCAGGATATTGAGAGGGGGAGTCTACATTCTGGATCAACACTCAGAGGGGAGTTTGAAGAGTTTTGAAGATAAAGATTGAAGGATGCTTACAGTGTCAGACAAATTGGACAGAGAAGAAGATAGATCAAGACTGAAGACTGTGAAGACTCGACACTTAAGACTCGTCAACATCCGAGGGGGAGTCTGTTGGTGCATACGTCTGTCGACTTCGTCTTGTATCGAGTCTTGTATTAAGAATGTTAGATCAGGGCACGTTGTACGAGAAAAATGTCAAATGTAGGATGAAAGGTAATTTCGCACGTAATTAGAATGTGTAATTCCGCTCGAAATCACATCATGTCATTTCACACGAAATCACTAATTTCGCTTGAAATGTGATTTCGGGTGGACTGTTTCAAGCGAAATCACCATGCCTATAAATACCCTTTGTGTTATTTCGTTTGTATGCTTCTTGGTTCCGACGCCGAAGTGCTGTCGAACTGTCTCTGGCCTGTAAACTGTTATTTGATCAATAAACAAGACAGATTAATGATATTCTAGTGTAATACAAGCTAAACGAAGACTGAATCAATGAATTCCGCCTCTGGTTTAGTCTAAGAACTCTTCTGATTGACTCTTTGGGTTAGAAAACGATCCAACAGTATCCACCATGCTTCAATCATGCCACCTCCTTTTCGTCATCGGTGTCATGCTTCATAAAGCAAATTCTCCACATAGATCGACCGAATAGATTTACGTCATAGATTATCCCGAATAAATTTCACTACTTCAAACCGAGCCTACAAATCTACGAACTTCGCTTAGCGCGTGGTACGAAGATTCGGTAGTATGCCAGAAACACTTATATATAGGAAGTACCAGCGGCGTATCCACCATGTTTCGGAAATGCCACCTTCTCCCTCGTCTTCGGCGCTAGGCTACATTTCGTATTTTGTTTCTCATTCCACACATACGTAGTTTACACATAGATTTCACTAGAATACACGATAAACTTCACTTAGATTTCACATAGAGTACACAAATAGGCCTTCCATAGTTTTAGAATTTCAACAACAGGCACTAAGTTTCGCATGGCACTTGGTACCAAAGTTGGTAACATGCCAGAAACACTTATATATAGGAAGTACCAGCGGCGTATCCACCATGTTTCGGACACGTCACTTTACCCTCGTATTCCATGCCATGTTACGTCTAGTACCTTACAAACACATTATCACATTGATTGATCAAATAGGGTAAAGCTTTGTAAATTTAGTTCGATCTGATATTAGAATTAACGTATTAGGTTGCGGACACATGTGTGAGTAGTGTAAAAGTATGCCAAAATGAACGAAGATTCGAGCTCAAAACCATATACATAAAAATCGAGATAGCATAAAAGGTAGGCTCATAAAACATAGGATTGTTCTGGGTAGAGGAACGACGATTAACCAAAGTGATTCGAACCCTTTTCGAATTGAGGTAACGTGTATTAATTTACTTGGACAAATACGTCATCGATGTTAGGCCTACGATATTCGTCCTTTCAGCCATTCCACGTTCCTAATTGATTGGAAGTCACGAGACTTTGGCGAGACATAAATTCAAGGAGTGGGACTAGTTATCAAGATCTGAGTTTCACCACTAACTTGACAGCATCGTACAATATATAGCGTTGGTACTTGTCCGTAGACAAGCCCTACTAGAATAATATGGAGATTTTACCATCAAGATTCGGATGTCACTCCTGACTTGAGAGCAAATCTCGTGCAAAATACAAACACTGAGTAACAGTGTTTTCGAAATATAAAGTGTACATTATATTAGCCTTAGGAAAGGCATGTAAGTTTAACAGGAATATATGCTGCTAGGAGGCAGATACGGTAGAATGCATAAGTCTTAAACAACAAATAAGAGTCAAACTTCCTAGAACTATATACTAGGGCAAGTATTCCTACTTATCCTAATTCCCTATAGTTATGGCTCTGATACCAATCTGTCACACCCCAACCGTCGGCGGAAACATCGGGGTGCGAGCACTAAGCTTTCAGATTGCTCACGCAGTTCCATAACACTAGATATTTCGATAGAATTAAATAGATTTCATGATATAAATTGTCTAACAACCAAAAATCAAGTATCATCAAATTTACATCACCAAATAGATTTGCTCAAATTTTCCAAAAACTAGATTAACTAGGCGAGGTTTCTAAGCATCTCCTAGCTTGATTTCCATGTTCCATCACAACCTATCAGCCTGCAACATGTATTAAAATATCAATACAAAAGTATTGGCGAGTATACAAGTTTGATAATAGAATAATAGATTAAAAACAACTCATATCCACAATGTAAGCAGTAAAAATAGTTTCAGCCATGATAGTGTCGCAGTCCACGTAGTGATAGCCCAAGTATCCCGATGCTTTAGTGTTTACCCAAGACTCAAGGTAAACTAGAATCCTCCTAGCAATACCCCCTGAGTGCACCCCCTATAGCGCTACTATTATTAAGTCGGAACTACACACCCTGGATTAAACGTCACATAGCACAAATAGAATACTAGAATGCTCAAGTTTCACATACACGTAGGATAGAGTTTAGTTTGCAAAGATTCAAGTTTGTATAGAATACATGTTACACCCCAAAGTTTAAGAGTAAAAAGGGGATCGAGTATACTCACAGTGATTGCTTAACAGTCGCAACTGTTATTGGATCAAAGGGAGGTATTTTTAGAATTAGCCTGATTAGATTACAATATGATAAGAGTCGGGCAGAATAACGAGATTGAATAAAGTGTTGGAAACTGTCACAGGATCGGATGGCTGTCTGATTGGATGGCTATCCGATCGGATTGCCAGTCGATTCGGGTGACTTAGTGTGAACGAAGGACTGTCCAATTGGACGGCTGTCTGATCGGGTGGCTTAGTGTGAGTGTGAAACGAATGGTTGTCCGATCGGACGGCTGTCCGATTGGGTGGCCATCCGATTCAAGTGTCAAGTATATTGATGTGCACAAATTGCAACATATAAATTACATCAATTGTGGCATAAAACTAACCTTTTTTTAGTACTAATGTTGGAAAAAGTGTGTTTTTGTCTTCCTTTTGTATTTTTAGGATTAAATGAGCTCAAATGAATAAAAGTGTCACACCCCAAATTTTCCACGTGTCACCGGTGGGCCCGGTGGGGAGTATCGTGACGTAGTTGATATCATCATAGTCAAACAACACAATCATTAAATGCACAGCGGAAGCAAATGATAAATATATTACAATCCGATATAAAGTAATATCAAAGTATTACAACGGAATGTAAAAGATCCACAGGCGGATCAAAAGATAAAAAGAAACTTTATTCAACAGACTTTAAGGCATCCAAGCTTGCGAGACTTATTGTGGACGCTAGAAGACAGCCAGCCTAGTATGAGTAGTACCTGCACTTAACCTTTTGGAAAATACGTCAGTTTACACTGGTAAATACAATTTAACTGACTCATTTTAAAAAGTTTGAAAATTAATTTGAATGCACGTGGCACAAAACATTTTACAACTTGGGATAATTATGTAATATAATCTTGTGAACGAATTACATGTTACTTGTGCGTTCAGTAGCCCGGATCTTGTCCGGGTTAAAGATCAATAGACACACCACAATATTGAGTTATACACTGACAGGTGTACGCCTACACCCCGTGCTCAGGTCGTGGCCATTTCGTAAAATGATGCCAGGGATATCCGGGACATGGTCATTAACCCCCCAAAGGCTTTAAGTGAACAAGACTGTTTAAACGAGCCGATCAAATTATTCAATTAACCACCCAACGATGTAAGATTTGATGCTCGATCAAGCGGTATTCTATATACCGTAACCCAAGCCCGTATAGGGAAAATAAGTTAAAAGTATTTACCTGAGCTAAATATAAATTCAATCTCAGCCGTACCAAATCAGCAAGTACAGATAGCTTTTACTGGGCTCCTAAATCTGGAACGAAGGTTTTTAACAACCTATTAGATTCCTAACGGGTCTTAATTAAGCCTATGCTTAGACCGGTTAGTTTTAAAGGAGGATACGGTTCAAAACGCATGATTAAGCGAGAACCGGATTAGAATGTGGTTTAGACCCGACAAGCTTGTATACTTGTGTAACAAGGGTAAACTAAACACATTCTGGATTTTGAGATAAAAATAATAAGGTTTGACCCGTTTCGGCTAATTTATGCAAACTAGTTACATAAGCCGATCCGAACGCGAAAAGTGCGTAACGGGTAACCAAAACAGTCATGAACAGGTTTCCTAAGTTAATATGCCTTAAATATGTTGTGATATCAGTAGGATACCTTCCATTATGCCCAAAACGAATTTAAAACCAATTTAAGCCCCGTAGGGGTATTTTGGTCATTTTAAAGGTTATGAGAGAGGCTAAATATTAATCTGAGTTACAGGTCTGATTAAATCAGTAATTATACTTAATTTAATAAGTCATATCAGTAGGGTATCATATATATGTGAAATTTATTAATCATAACCATACTATGCACCGTAGGGGCATTTTGGTAATTCCACATAGGCTTAAAAAGGGCAAAACAGAGAATCTGAGTTTAAAACTTTTGCTTACTGTTAAAATATAGAAATTTACTGAAAATATCAGTAGGCATCAACCCTTATATATTTAAACTAGTTTCGATACATACTATGCGTTATAAACGCTTAAAAAGGCGATTTGGAGCCATTTCCGGGTTTTGCATAGAAAGCTAATATTTTTATTATTCCAGAAGGCTCAAAATATTTTATTTATCATATTAGATCAGTAGAAAAAGGTTTGGGGTCAAAAGGATTTGTAAAACTAATTTTATAGCTAAAAAGGGCAAAACCGGCATTAACCGAATTAAAGCTACGACCCTAAGTTATGCTCAGCCTAAAATTAATTAAAAATATTCAAAAATCCTAAAATATTATATTACATCAGTGGGTAAAAAGTTTGATATCAAAAAGTGGGTTTAAATAGGCTATACGCTAACTACGTCATTTAATTAACAAAAAGCTTTCTAATTACGCTATTGAGCATAACTCTTAACCTAGACCTCAAAATGATGTCAAATTTTGGGTGCAAGTTTATAAATCAGTAACTAAGGTTTCTACTCTTTCACATTTTCAAAAATCACGTTTTAAGGTCAAAAGGGTATAACGGTCAACATTTAGGCATTTAACGGAAACTTGCATGAACTAGGATTTCTATGGAACCAAGTTGTATAACCTTGGAGGGTTATACTAACTTATAATATGGTCCTAATGGAATCCTAAGGCATATCTAAACTAAGCTAAATCGGGACAGAACTGAAAGTCAAAGCAAAAGTCAACTTTTGCGACTTTCGCTTCCGAACCGAGCCTATACTTAGAATTGTCGGGTTGAACATGCTTAGACATGTTCAACTAATAATTACCAAGTTATTAATATGAGAAAACTGATTTTATGGCTTCTATATTAATAGTTATGTATTTATTTAAAACTAACCCGTTTGACTTTTATTTGACCCGACAATTTAACTAAGTAAACGTGGTAATTAGGAGGTGCCCTTTTGAGGGTTTAACACCCACCTAATTACGGTCACGTGGCCATGTTCGTTGCGAACAATGGCTCAGCCATTTGAAAGTCAAAGCGTTTATCGAAAACGCTTGACCTTTCGGCTATAAACGCTAAATAATTAAACTAAGCACGAAAGGGGACTTACAAAGGGTCCAAAGGACTGAGGGAGGTTCTCAAAAGAGTTCAAGATCCTCACAATTCAGAGAGTTTATCAGATTGAAGGAGAGGTGCAAATGAGAGCCAAACATTCAATGGGTATTTATAGGATTTAGAGGACCGTTAGGATTGTTTCTCGATAAATGTGATCAAATCTGGACCGTACACCTTTACCCCTTGTTTTAGCAATCTATGGGCTGCCCAAGGACTGAAGAAAACCATTTGAAATTGATTAAAACAGCTGTAACAGCTGGTAATAGCTGGTAACAGCTGGAAATCAGGTTTCTGAAATGGCAGTTTTGGTCCCTGCATGCTTCTAGCCCCTTTCTGATGCGTTTGAGGCCCGTTAAACCATTTTTAAGGCTATAAAATGATGCCTAAGCATAGGGAATATGAAACATGCTCAAAAATATGCCGGATGTCGGTTCGTTTGGTCGTACGGTCACGTTGTTCGGCTAATTACGACGGAACACGGACGGACGCGAAAAACGATTCAAACGACGCGACGAATGGAATTTTATCATGGAGATCACTAAAATAAAATATTTTAGTGCTTATATAAATTTTTGGGTGTCCGGGGATATTCAGAATGCGAGATATGCGCAAAAGTGCAAACTTGTGCACTTTTTGACACTTTTAGTCCCTGCATGACATAAAAGTTTATTTTTGCGCACCAAACACCTCTAAACCTATATCTAAGCTATATAAAGGATAAATAGGGTATGTTTAACGTATGGACATATTCCGGAAGGTCCGTTACCATACGATTCGACCTCCTTTTGCAGTTTGACGCAATTAGTCCCTTAATTGCGCAAAGTAGCGCGAAATGCCGTTTAATGTTATCCAAGCCTTCCATGGCCCATATTTATCCTTCCCAAGCATATACTTAAATATTAATATGCTCTCGTTCGCTTAGATGGTCACGGTAAGGCATAGATTCAAAAGTTGACGCTTTAGGTCCCTCTATTGCGCAAACTTGCGCATCTCATCATTTAATAGCATTGAAGCCTCATCTAATCCATATTAGGCATTTTTGAAAGTATTATTAAACATCACGATACTTCGAGTTCGCTAAAAGGTCATTTAGATGTATAATTAAACATATTGACACTTTTAGCCCCTCTAACTTGCATAGTTGCGCGTAATTTTACTTATAGGCATAAAAACTTTAGTCGGCCAATATTTGGCATTCCCGAGAGTATAATTAAATATTATGAAGCTCCCGGTTAGTTAAGAGGTCACTCAGAGGTTAGAATTGACATGTTGACGCTTTTAACCCTTTATTACGCAAACCTTCATTTAATTACGCAAACGGCTACACTTAACCATCAAGTGGCACATTTGTGAATATAAACATCGTAAGAAACTTATTTTTAGGTATGTTAACACTTCCAGTCCTTTCATAATCAAAGTTTTCGATTTTTCGAAAAATTAGTCCCTAAATTTCAGTGTTTGACTTCATTAGGGTTTATTACACGTGTCAATACATCATTGGACGTGATTTTACGAGGTGTTACAAAAAGAAGCAAAAAGGCAGCTAAATCTAACATAAATACAAGAAAAGGAACAAACGTGGCATGCCCGACCCCCCGACAGCATCTTCCCAAGCAAAATCAAGAGAACAGAAGGCTGAACACACCCCGTGCTCAGTGAGCACGGGGGCGTGCCCAAGTGTTAGCAGAAATGACAAAGCTGTAGAAGCTTCTATCAACCACCACGGGGTCGTGCTCAGCGGACATGGGGCCGTGGTCAACTCTAAGATTCGCAGAATCTGGGGAAATCTTGATAGTACAGATACGCTTCTGCACACGGGGGCGTGCCCAGCGGACACGGGGGCGTGGTCAACTAATGCAGACAAACTGCAATTAATGAAGAAAGAGAAGGAAGGTGGGCACGGGGTCGTGCCCAATGGACACGGGGCCGTGCCCGAGCCTCTGTTCAGCCTATAAATAGGGGTGCTTGGCTCATTTGCAAACCATCCCTTGGCACACCACCTCTCTCACACTTCACCCACCACCCACCACCATCACAACACCATCATCCACCACCATCATCTATTGTCCATCATAGAGTGTGTGAGTCATCTCGGGATCCAAGATTGATCGTAAGAGTTCTTGACAATCAAAGGCCATGTTTGCCTAAGTCTCTTACATCACTTGGTGAAGACAAGTGTCTAGTGTAATACTTTTTATTTTTAATCTTTTCGCACTTTTTACTTGGTTATGTATTAATGACTTTAATAACTAGTTTCTTATGTTGAAGGTGATTCTTCCTTATCGTTTGTACGTGGTGTCTTGGCATTATTTTACTGTCTATATAAAATAAAAGATTTTCACCATTCATATCTCCACGGTTTATATGGAGGTATGTTGGCTACCTGGTCGGGGGTTAAGGGAACGGTTTGGTAAGAGTCTTGCCTTGTTCCGTGTATAGATCCTGCAAGGACCTGGGTCAAATTTAGTAGGACCTCCTTCAATACCCACCGGTATTGGATGGCGGGGGTCCAAACTCTTTGATCCCCTCAGATGTAAGCTACTATTAATACTTTAACCCGGCTACTTAGGATTGTATCCCTGCTGACTCAGACTACTTAGCCAAGGGTAACGTCACCTTCAAAAGAGGGGCCTACCATAATACGCATTAATAACTTAATTAATTATCTTTCAATAATCCAACCCTTTAGGATTGTATCCTTGCTGACTCAAACTACTGGGTTGAGGGTAACGTCACCTTCAAAAGAGGGGCCTACTACAATAACTAAGATAATCTCTTAAAAAGTGCAAAAGTGCGGAAATAATCAAAGGTTACACTAAACACTAGTCGGAGCCAAGTGATTCATCTTGTCTATCTGTTTTTATTTTTATTTTTATTTTCAGCATTTTAGTTAGTTTTATTTTTCTTATTTAAAAACATTTTTCTAACTTTTTGATTTGATTAGACGTTTAGGATAAACCGGTATTAAAAGCTCTTGTGTCCTTGGACGACCTCGGTATCTTGCCAACACTATACTACGCTCACGATGGGTGCACTTGCCCATATGTATGTTTGGTGTTAGTAAAATATCGTGTTTTATAAATTTAAAACTTGAACTAACGTGTAAAAATGGCTTGAAATATACATTAAAAACCTATAACACACAACACGCATCAAGTTTTTGGCGCCGTTGCCGGGGACACAAGGATTTTAAGAAAGTTAGGAATCAGCGGCCTAATCGTTTTTTCTAATTTTTCTGTTTTTTTTTTTAGGATTTTCTTAGTTTTTCAGTTTCTGCAGAGCTCAGCACGGGCCGTGCCTGGTCGGACACGGGTCGTGCCCAGCATTGTTACTGGCAGTTTTTATTTTCCGAGTTACAGGGAGTTGAGCACGGGGCCGTGTCGGTGCAACACGGGGCCGTGTAGAACTCCCCAGTAACAGGGATCCGGAAAACAATCACTGTATCTCCGACCACGTGCCGTGTTCATCTGAGCACGGGGCCGTGGTGAAGCTTCTGACCAACGTTCTTTTCTGTTTTTATTGCAGGACTTGGAACCCAGGCGCCACATCTGAACTTTCTACGTAGTGTATGAGCTCCAGTTCTAGTAGAGACATAAGAGAACCTCTTGAAGAACCCGAACGCTTTCTCAGAAAAAGACTTAAAGCTAAAAACCAAGAGAAAGTTTCGGGGGACCCACTTCCAATGGCGGACGAACGTACCCTCATGAATTACCTACGACCTACCGTAGGTAATCTCGGCGCCGCTATCAATGCACCGAATGTCGAAGCCAACAACTTCGAACTTCGATCGCATTTGATACAAATGCTTCAAAACTCCGCAACCTTTCACGGGCTTGCGGACGAGGATCCCCATCTACATATTACTAATTTCTTAGAAATATGTGATACCTTTCGGATCAATGGAGCATCAAACGCGCCATCCGCCTTCGAATGTTTCCATTTTCACAAAAAGACCGAGCTAAGGCTTGGCTCAACACCCTCCCAGTTGGTTCGGTAAACACCTGGGATGAACTAGCCCAAAAGTTTCTATATAAGTATTTCCCTCCTGCTAAAATGGCTAAACTAATGACTGAAATTAATACATACTCACAAGAGGATGGGGAATCCTTATATGAAACTTGGGAAAGGTTCAAGGAGCTACTAAGAAAGTGTCCTCATCACGGTCTTGCGGTATGGCAACAAGTATCCACCTTCTACAATGGGTTGTTGCCACACACAAGACAAACACTTGATTCTAGCTCTGGGGGACTTTTAGGTAATCGTCGCCCAAATGAAATATATAATCAAATTGAGGAAATTGCTCAAACCAATTTTCAGTGGCACACTCCCCGAGGCAATAAATCTATTACCCTGGGCGCCCATAAGGTTGATGAAAGCACTTCTTTACAAGCTAAAATCGAGGCCCTTTCTTCAAAAATAAAAAAGTTAGAAATGGCACAAACGGTCTCAGTTATGGCTTGTGAGGGGTGTGGTGGGCCACACGAAAATTGGAGTTGTATGAAAGAATTAGATGATCAAATGGAAACGGTAAACTACATTGATAATAGGCCTAGGCCGTCGGGCCCTCCAACGGGTACCTACAACCAAGGATGGCGTAACCACCCCAACCTTGGTTGGAGAGAACCCAGCAATAGTAGTAACCAACAAAATCTAAACCAACGAACAAACTTTCAACAACCACAAAATTTCTCTCAACAACAAGGTGGACGAGATAGGCTTGAAGATACTGTATCTCGCCTCATCTCCGACACCGAAAAGAAAAACTCGGATCGATTTCAGCAATTGGAATCGAATTTCAGAAATCAACAAGCTAGCATTCAAAACATTGAAAAACAATTAAATCAAATAGTTCAAAATTTCTCCGAGAGACCACAAGTCGCGTTACCAAGTAATACCGAAACCAACCCAAAGGCACAAGTACATCTCATCACATTGAGAAACCGAACCGTGGGTCCCGAGGAGGCTCCATTACCGCCAGCTGAAAGAAGCCAATCCAACCATACCACAACTCCACCCGCATCACAACCAGAGAAGACTTCTCCACCAATCCAAGAGCCTACTAAGACTCCTCCGGTTCCATACCCCGGTCGGTTAATTCGTCAAAAGACCGATGAGCAATTCGTAAAGTTCGAAAATTTACTAAAACAATTGCATGTTAATATTCCATTTATCGAAGTCTTAACTCAAATGCCTAAATATTCAAAATTTATGAGGGACTTCCTCACTCATAAAAGGAAAATTGAATCATTGCAATTAGTTAACTTAGGCGAAGAATGCTCCACCTTACTACTCAACAAACTCCCGCAAAAGAAGCTTGACCCCGGAAGCTTCACAATTCCTTGCTCGATTGGGGAATCCCCCATTCATAATGCACTAGCCGATCTCGGGGCAAGCATCAACCTCATGCCCTCATCAATGTTCAACCGACTTGGCTTAGGGAAAACAAGCCCTACAAAAATAAGCATACAACTCGCCGATAGATCCGTCAAATATCCACAAGGTGTCGCTGAAAATCTATTGGTCAAAGTCGGCGAATTTGTCTTTCCGGCCGACTTTGTCATACTAGATATGGAGGAAGATACCGAAGTACCACTCATCCTAGGGAGGCCATTCCTAGCTACGGCCCAAGCAGTGGTGCATGTGAATGATGAAACACTAATATTGAGGGTTGGGGACGAGGAAGTGAAGTTTGGAGTTGGAAAAAGAGTAGAAGACGAAGACCCGGTCAACTACATGAAGGTCATTGACTCGAGTTTGGATGATGCTCTCCGACGGTGTAGCATGGGATGCAAAACATCCCACTTGGGTAACATATGACCAGGCTTTGGGTCTAGCCAAGGACCCTTATAAACGTGGAGCACCACGGAGGCATTCCGCGGAACTATCCTTAGTTTAGTTTAGATTAATTTTTATGTTTTCTAGTTTTAATTTTCAGGAATAAAACACACTCGGGATGGTGAAGGATAACAAGGGAAACGTGAACCAACACCCCATGCACGAAAACAGGGCCACCCGACAAATTTTTCTTCATTACAGCAAGTTCAGCACGGGTCGTGCCCGCCCAACACGGCCCTGTGCTGCACAATCTGCAGGAAATGCCCAGTTCAGGTAACTGGACACGGGGCGTGCTTACTGAACACGCCCCCGTGCCCAAGCTTCTGTTTCTTTTTGATAATTTCTGTTACTGGCGATCTGAACACGGGGCCGTGTCCAGACGCCCAGTAACATAAAATTTTGCTTTTTCACACCTTTTTACACATTCAATCAACCTAAAAACTTATTTTTGGGACACATTGAGGACAATGTGTAATTTAAGTGTGGGGGGATGCTAAAACCTTGAATCTTACAAGTCCTAAATATAAGCCTTACACAAAACTCTATTGGAACCGCTTATCACCCCAAAAAAAATTTCAAAAATTTTTCATTTTTTTTACTTGTCTAGGTTTAATTTGGGAATTTTAAGTTCTAAAAAGGTTATATTTTTACAAATTTACAACTGATAGCGTCGTGATAAAAAGAACCAACATAAGAAAATTATGAAACGGCATGACAAGCTTAATTAAAATTTGATTATATAAACTTGATCACATAAAAACCCATTCCCACAAAAGTTGAGTTTTGAGCCTTTATTGAGCATACAAATATATATCTTTAAACTAAATGCTCATTTTTCGTTTCTTGTGTGAATAGCCGTTTGGTTCTTACGACTCTAGAACTTGCCACGACGATACATTCCCGGTCCTTACCAACTTAAACCCGAGTAAGTAAATGACGGAGGCATTAGGACTAACCCTTTTTATTTCTCACCATTATTTTTTTCTTTTTTTTACCACCTACCCAAAATCCCCCTAGTTAACCCCTTTGAGCCTAAACCTTTTCATTTCATAACCCAAACCAAACACCCTTTCACCCACCAAAACCTTTTATTTTTAAACCCTTTGTTTTAGTAACAAGCTCGGTTTTTCTTATGACTTTCAAAAAAAATGATGATGATGAAGCAAAAAGAGAAATAAACAAACAAGTTTATCAAAAATAACTTTGTTTGAATAATGGCTTCATCAAAATAAAACTTCAAAAATAAAAAAAAAAATAAAAGTCTTACGAAAACCGACGCTTTTTACGCCTTTCGCCCTTTTACTAACCACTAACCCAACCACCTACCTTTAACCCAAGCCTAACCCTTCACCCCAAAAGTCCTCTTGATATTTACAAAGGTGTATAGTTAAAAAGGAGGAGGATTGATTGCTTGGCAAGCTTATGGTAGGAGTAAGTTCCATGCCGCTCTCGAGTGATTCACTAAAATACATCTTCGGCCGAGTGTTGAGTGATCCCCCGTGAGGTATGTGAACTTGTATATAAATGAAATTTTAAAAAGGCATGTTATGCCCTAATAAGTAATTTATCTTATGAAATAATTTAAACAAATCATGACGAATAGGATTGTAAATAAATAAAAATAAAACTTAATAAAGAATCTTGGAAATCCCGACACTCTATGACAAGTCCAAAACCTTCTCTTCTACCCATTCCATTTGGGAGTGTAAAGCCACATTATAAAGAGTTTTTCTTGAGGACAAGCAAAGATTCAAGTGTGTGGGTATTTGATGTGCACAAAATGAAACATATAAATTACATCAATTGTAGCATAAAACTAACCCTTTTTTAGTACTAATGTTGGAAAAAGTGTGTTTTTGTCTTCCTTTTGTATTTTCAGGATTAAATGAACTCAAATGAACAAAAGAAGCAAAAAGGCAGCTAAATCTAACATAAATACAAGAAAAGGAACAAACGTGGCATGCCCGACCCCCCGACAGCATCTTCCCAAGCAAAATCAAGAGAAGAGAAGGCTGAACACTCCCCATACTCAGTGAGCACGGGGGCGTGCCCAAGTGTTAGCAGAAAAGACAAAGTTGTAGAAGCTTCTATCAACCACCACGGGGTCGTGCTCAGCGGTCACGGTGTCGTGGTCAACTCTAAGATTCGTAGAATCTGGGGAAATCTTGATAGTATAGATACGCTTCTGCACACGAGGGCGTGCCCAGCCGACACGGGGGCGTGGTCAACTAATGCAAACAAACTGTAATTAATGAAAAAAGAGAAGGAAGGGGGGCACGGGGCCGTGCCCGAGCCTCTGTTCAGCCTATAAATAGAGGTGCTTGGCTCATTTGCAAACCATCCCTTGGCACACCACCTCTCTCACACTTCACCCACCACCCACCACCATCACAACACCATCATCCACCACCATCATCTATTGTCCATCATAGAGTGTGTGAGTCATTTCGGGATCCAAGATTGATCGTAAGAGTTCTTAACAATCAAAGGCCATGTTTGCCTAAGTCTCTTACATCACTTGGTGAAGACAAGTGTCTAGCGTAATACTTTTTATTTTTAATCTTTTCGCATTTTTTACTTGGTTATGTATTAGTGACTTTAATAACTAGTTTCTTATGTTGAAGGTGATTCTTCCTTATCGTTTGTCCGTGGTATCTTGGCATTATTCTAGTGTCTATATAAAATAAAAGATTTTCACCATTCATATCTCCACGGTCTATATGGAGGTATGTCGGCTACCTGGTCGGGGTTAAGGGAACGGTTTGGTAAGAGTCTTGCCTTGTTCCGTGTATAGATCCTGCAAGGACCTGGGTCAAATTTAGTAGGACCTCCTTCAATACCCACCGGTATTGGATGGCGGGGGTCCAAACTCTTTGATCCCCTCATATGTAAGCTACTATTAATACTTTAATCCGGCTACTTAGGAATGTATCCCTGCTGACTCAGACTACTTAGCCGAGGGTAACGTCACCTTCAAAAGAGGGGCCTACCATAATATGCATTAATAACTTAATTAATTATCTTTCAATAATCCAACCCTTTAGGATTGTATCCTTGCTGACTCAAACTACTGGGTTGAGGGTAACGTCACCTTCAAAAGAGGGGCCTACTACAATAACTAAGATAATCTCTTAAAAAGTGCAAAAGTGCGGAAATAATCAAAGGTTACACTAAACACGAGTCGGAGCCAAGTGATTCATCTTGTCTATCTGTTTTTATTTTTATTTTTATTTTCAGCATTTTAGTTAGTTTTATTTTTCTTATTTAAAAACATTTTTCTAACTTTTTGATTTGATTAGACGTTGAGGATAAACCGGTATTAAAAGCTCTTGTGTCCTTGGACGACCTCGGTATCTTGCCAACACTATACAACGCTCACGATGGGTGCACTTGCCCATATGTGTGTTTGGTGTTAGTAAAATATTGTGTTTTATAAATTTAAAACTTGAACTAACGTGTAAAAAGGGCTTAAAATATACATTAAAAACCTATAACACACAACACGCATCATATATAGCTTAAGTGTTTTGGTTACCTTGATCGGGTGGCTGCTCGATCGGGCGGCTGTCCGATCGGGTTGCCACTCGATTGAGACCTCCAAAACTCCAAGTTTCTAAAAAGTTACCAAGTGTTGGAAGGTTTCAAAGTTCCAAGGTTGCAAGGCATGTGTCTCTCAATCGGGTGGCTGTCCGATCGGATTGCTGTCCGATCGGGTTGCCGCTCGATCGGCCGAACCTCGTTTCCTTGAACGTTTGTAGGATTTTTTTCTAAGTTTAACGATGATGGCATGGTACGTATTGAGACAATAGTAAACTCATCGTCGCACAGCCGTTCTGATCGGGTGGGAACCACCCCGGTCCGATCAGTTACTGTTCGTGATAACGTTTATGTTAAACTCCGTATTCCGACCATCATCCTCCGGTGGAAATCCATCCTTGAGCCGACTCTAGACTAATGATCAAGTCTATAGTCCGCTCAGGACCGGATCTCACCATTTAAAGTAAAAGATTGAAGAAAAGATGAAGAAACTTAAGTTTTATCATGAAAACACTTAGATTTAGCTTAGATTTAGCGATAAACACATGGAATCCCTTAGATCTTAGCTAGATCTCACCAAGAATGACCTCATATGACAGTTTGTACAAACCACCATGATGACATCATCCTTAATATCTCAGATCTAAGAGATTTCACGGTGAAAAGTGTGATTTCAAAGGTGAATCACGTAGAGGATGAAGTGTAGATCAAGAAAGTACAAAGATCTAGCTTGAAACGTACCGAAATCGCCAAGAAATGGAGAAAATGTAGTGTGCGTGCGTCTGGTCGAACAGGGGTGTCACATCAGGGAATAAAGTGATGTGACAGGCCTATTTATAGTGTGGAAGGGACTTGAGGCGGTATGGTTTGGATAGGGTGGTGGCCCGATCGGGTGGTCATCCGATCGGGTAGTGGCCCGATCGGGTGGTCATCCGATCGGGTGGCAATCCGATCGGATTGCCACTCTGGCCAATCCAATCTTTCCGCGTTCCCGAATTTGATTCATTTTGCGAGTTAGATTTAGCGTTGCGTATTATAGAATAACTAGATTATATCGTAAACATCAAAAGTTTCAAGATTAATAGATTCCGCCAGTGACAAGGCTCCAGTCTCTCGTTCAACCAAGAATCAAGTTTCACGAGTCTAAAGAGTCAAGCACCAAATAGATTTAGACATTCCAAACATAGGTTTAGACATTCCATCATAGATTTAGGCATTCCAACATAGATTTAGACATTTCAAATATAGAGTTTAGGCATTCCAAGTATATAGACATAGACATTCCAAGGAAATAGATATTCCACACGTAGATTTAGGCATTTCAAGCATATAGACATAGACATTCCACATAAATCAGTGGCTAAATTGACAAATAGACAAACTTCAGAGACTAATCTTGACAAAATCCTAAAGTTTAGGGACGCTGGGCGTTACAGTACAAGGTCTAAAAAATGAAATACAACATCTAGTCAGACTAAGCCTAGTCTAATATTAAAAAACTTCCCCCATATTACACAATCTGGGATATACAGTTCTATCCACTATTAAGAGTCTGAGGCATTCAGAAACGAGTAACTCCACGTTTGCGAAGATGCGGGATCATATTTTGGGAGAGGATGCTCGAAGTCGTGGTTCAGGTGAGTATTCAGTTGAGCACATAGAGCAGGGGAAGAAAGAATCAACGAGGAAGTCGTAAGGGTATGGGAGTGTGTCTAAGACTCCGAAGGATGTGATATGTTGGGATTGCAAGGAAGTTGGACACTTTAGGAATCAGTGTTCAAAGCATAATAAAGAAAATAACTCTGTAGAAGACCACCATCTTGATGATGATGCATTAATCTATAGTGTGGAGAGCAATGTGGATTCCTGGGTCATAGATTCTGGTGCTTCGTTTCACACTACCCATAGTTGTGAAGCACTACAGAATCTGTAAGAATGTGACTTTGGAAAAGTAAGATTGGCGAATGATGAGGTACCTAATGTTACGGGCATGGGTGACATTGTTTTGAAGACTTCAGTTTGTTCATGGACCTTTAAGAAATGTTAGGGTTGTTCCAGCTCTAAAGAGGCTGTTGATTTATGACAGCCAGTTAGATGATCAAGGACATGAAGTTAAGTTCGTGAACAGACAGTGTAAGTTTGTTAAAGGAAATATGTTCATGGCTCGTGGAAAGAAAAGATGCTCATTATACATGGTTAGCATATCGTCAGAAAGAAATGAAGTCCAGTTCTTGAAGAAAACAAAGTTGTGTTCACAAAATCTGGAGGATAGAATAGGGTTTACTTTGCAAGAAAGGAACCTAGAGTCACAAGGAAGATTCAAGAAGAACCAATTTTAAAGGTCAATCTAGTTGGGGGACATCATGATAGTGGGAGCACAGAACGTGTTTAAGTTACAATGTCAGGGCGACAGTGGGTTAAAAAACCAACATTCCAACTGGAAAAGCATAACAGAGAATTTCTGGCAGGTAATGGAGAGTTTGTGTTCTCGAAGTTCTTAGGATCCGGTAGTTCGTTTAGGTGGTATCCAGCATTGATAAAGAACGAGTCACGGGTTATGATTGATGAGTTGAAGCTTAGTGGAAGATTACAAGATGTACAAATGCTGAAGACTACCAAGCTTTGTTCGACCCTCCAAGTGGGAGATTGTTGGCTGATTTGGTGTGGAGGCCCAATCAAGGGAGGGCGGCCAACCTATAAGCCTTGGGTCAGCCTGCACGTCTTTTATTTGGCAATTAAATTGGGGTTTTAGTTTAGCGGTCCCTAATTATCTCTATGTGGGCTTGGCCCTAACTGTCGGAAAGGAGAAAATAGATAGTATAGGGTCTAGTGTGTAAAACGGTGTCCTATATAAACACCATTCTTGTAACCCTAATTGATAGTACAATACATTTTTTTCTCAATACAATTCGAACCCAATTCAGAAATCATCCTCTATACCAAACAACATGGTATCAGAGCAGTGTTTATGATCCTTGAAACCGTTTTGCTTATCATCTACAGTCTACCCATCCAACCCAAATCAGAAAAACCGATAATCAAATCAAAACTCCGAAAAAATAAACCAATTCAATCGAAACAACATTAACCGCAATTGTTGTGATACACATTGTTGCTGTGATACTCAGAATCAGACGCTCCAGCCGGAATAATTACCGCGTGATACTGTCGCAGCCCGATTGTTTTTTGTTTCCGGTCAAAATCCCTCCGCAAAGCCGCTGCAAGAACTTCCTCAGAGCCTCCGGAATACTCATCATTGTTGCCGCCTCATGATAATCGGAAACCCTAAAATCCACAACAAGTCCGCCGCTGAAATCGCCGCACAGTGCCACCGGTACATATCCGCTGCGTATTTGTTTTTGAAGGATCGATTAGAGTGTGGATTAGATATTGTTGTGAGAAAAGGACTCTAAGAAGAACGAAGGCAATTGCAATTGGATCTGTAATTGGAGCATGTTACTAGTGTTCGATACAAACAAAAAGGAAGGTTATTAGTGGCTGTTCAAAAAGGGACATTAGGGTTTGTTCCATAAAGGAGGAGGTTCTTGGCGTATTTATGTTTTTTGGGTGATCTATGAACGGATTTGTTTCTTTAGGAAAATTTAAATCTTAAACGCGAGTTTAAGTTGCCGGTGTATTTAATAAATACGCTGGTAAGATAACTTCGCTACTTAGCGACGGTATTCCGAACGAAAATCTTGAACGAGTTCAAGTATCCAGCGTATTTGATAAATACGCCGGGTCAGTTGCTTGCTTAATAGCGGTACCTAAACAACGTATCTATTGCTTTCGACGTACTTAATTGTCTTTCAAATACGCCCGGTTGGTAAGTGTCCGGTATCGAAAAAAATCGGAAAAAAAAAATCAAAAAAAAGGAAAAAATGGAAATCAATCATGGAAAAAACAGCTCTTGGATATTCGATTCTGGTGCCACTGACACCATGACATTTGAACCGTTGGACATACAGTCAATGTCCAATCCTCAAAAAACTCAAATCCATACCGCAAACAATGGAATGATGCAAGTAAAAGGAGGAGGGACTATTGAAATTTCACCAACTATGAAATTATCAAATTGTCTCTATGTTCCATCACTATCACACAAACTGCTCTCCATTAGCCACATTACCAAAGAGCTGAATTGCATTGTACTAATGCACCCTAATTTTTTCCTTCTACAGGATATTAGGACGGGTGTGATTATTGGACGTGGTACTGAGCGCCAAGGATTATACTATGTGGATGAAGTGGCTCAATAGGGTACTGTGATGTTGGCACATGGGACCGAAAACCGGGAAGCCTGGTTATGGCATAGACGTTTGGGACACCCATCCATTGGCTATTCGCACCTTTTATTTCCAAAACTCTTCCCTTCGAATGGGAAAATAGACTGTGAAACCTGCTTTCGTGCTAAAAGCCATCGACAACCATTTAAACCTAGCAATACAAAAGTTGCTTCACCTTTTTCACTAATCCACTCAGATGTGTGGGGTCCTGCTCCTGTGATGGGGGGCAGGGTCTTCGGTACTTTATACTATTCGTGGATGATTGCACTCGCATGACATGGGTATATTTTTTAAAAAACAAAGCCGAAGTTTACGAGAAATTTATCACGTTTCATGCTATGATTCAAACTCAATTCCAAACTCAAATTCAAATCCTTCGCTCCGACAATGGGGGGGGGGGGGGGAATTTGTCAATACATCTATCAAACAATTCTTTAAAACCAAAGGATTAATTCATCAAACCTCTTGTGCTCATACCCCCGAACAAAACGGTGTTTCCGAACGGAAAAACCGTATTATCCTTGAAATGACTCGAGCCCTTTTAATTGAATCTCAGGTACCCAAATCTTTCTGGTCGGAGACAGTTGCAACCTCCGTGTATCTCCTAAATCGGATCCCCACCAAAGCTCTTAAATTTAAGACTCCCTTAGATTGTCTATCTAAGTCTGCCAGTATTCCCCACCCTCTTACACTTGAACCTAGAATCTTCGGGTGTACAGCATTTGTCCACATACCCAAAACCAACCGAAACAAGCTTGGCCCGTGTGCTGAGAAATGTGTATTTGTCGGCTATGGGATCGATCAAATAGGTTACCGGTGTTATAATCCACAAACTCATCAAATGTTCACCACAATGAATGTTGACTTCCTTGAAACAAAATACTTTTATAACACCCAACTCAGTGGTCAGGGGGAGAATGAACATACAAACACTCTGAGTTGGCTAACCTAACTTCCATCATCTGAAGAAGTTGAACCAGAAAAACGTCACAGTACTCCGAGTCAGTCACCTTCAAACACAGCTACACAATCTGCGGAGCACAGTACCACTGAAGATAGTCCATCCAACATGATACCTGAGGTAAGAAATAATGAGAACCCTAAATGTACTACGTATGTTGAACCAGATGTTGAACCAGCCGTTGAACAGGTTGAACCAATTGTTGAAGAGGTGGAACCAGTTACTGAACATGTTGAACCAGTTACTGAACATGTTGAACTAGGTGCAGCAGAGACAACCGGGAGATATTCTCTCCCTCCAAGAGAAAATAGAGGAGTTCCTCCTATGAGATACTCTCCAGAAAAGGTGGCTCCAAGGTCTAGGTATCCTGTGGCAAACATTGCCACTGGAAATTTGTCTAAGGAAGCTAAAGCATTTACCGCTGCCTTGTGCTTTGAACAAATGCCATTTACAACACAGGAAGCCTTGGAATCTGAAGAATGGAAAAAGGCTATGGAGACCGAAATGGAAGCACTCAAGAAGAATAACACGTGGGAGAAATGCACCCTTCCACCAGGAAAGAAACCAGTGGGATGTCGATGGGTGTTTTCAGTCAAACACAGACCTGATGTGATACGATTGATCCAAGTAAAATTCTCAAAGAAAAACCCAAAGTGATTCATGTCTATTCTAGAGGGGGGAAAAGTGAAAAGTATGCAAGTGGCTAAAGTTGTTAGTGGGGTAGTAGTCTATATAATATGTAATAACTCCTTATGGAGATTAGTTTTGTGAATTGAGAGTTTGTTAGGCTCCTGCAGTATGCATGGAGAGAGGGTGTGACCCTGGTGTTTAATTTCCTTTTCTCTTTCCTTGTAACCCATTACAATAAAAATCCTTTGCCTCAATCTATTGCATTCAGTTTCAATTCTCTATCACTGGTCCGACCTGCCATCGTCCTGCCGTGATCATGGTGAATCAAGCGGCTCGACTGGATGGTCATGATGAACAAATCCAACAGTTGCATCAGGCTGTTGCTGCGATTCAAGCATCTCTGGAGACAGATCGAGCTGAATCGGCGGAATTCCGTGAGATGGTTTTTGATTGGATGAAATCACAGGAGAAACGATCGGGGGATGTTTCCTTTGGTTCGTCGTCTGGTGGGGTTTTCTCTCCTTCTGATGGTGCGAAACTTCCAGACTCGTCGGGTGGTCCGTCTGGTCTTCCTTGGGCAGTGAAGAAGGTGAAGCTTCCAGAATTTTGTGGTTTTGATCCACAGGGCTGGATTCAGAAAGCTAATCTGTTCTTCGACATCAACCAAACTCCGGACAATCTGCGTCTCCGTCTCGCTCAATTGAGCATGATTGGGGTTGCTCAACACTGGTTTACGGTGATTAAGCAGGTACGTGATTCCCTTACATGGTCTGATTTTCAATCGGAGTTGTTACAACGTTTCAGTGGTTTGGAAATTCACAATCCTTATGAACAATTAGCCACCATTCAACAATCGGACTCCATTCATGATTACATCGATGATTTTGAGTATTTGATGTCGTTGGTTCCACGTTTACCAGAATCACAGGCGTTAGGATATTTTGTGGCGGGGTTACGTGATGATGTAAAAAAAATGGGTCCGTCTTCATCGTCCACAATCTCGATTGGATGCGATGTATATCGCTAAGGATGTTGAAGAGATGTTACGTCCTTCTACTGGTACTGGATCTTCTTCTCGTTACAGATACCTAAATCGTTCTGGGCTTACTAGTGCTGAAGGGTCTCCACAGTTGGGCCGTTTTGAGCCCAAAGTTTCTGTCCAGAATAAACCCTGGGAAACTAGCCCAATCTCTAAATCTGAGGTTTATCGTTCCCACAATTCTGTTCGCACTCAGGGTCAGCCGACGGCGGAATTAGGGCAACAAAATTCACGCGATCGTGGGATTCGTTCTCTCTCCCGTACCGAGTGGGAGGATCGTCGGAAGAAGGGGTTGTGTTTTCGGTGTGGTCAGCAGTATGGACCAGCTCACAAATGTCCTGAAGGTAAACTTCGAATTTTATTATTGGGGGATGATGAGTTTGACACTTCTGAGGGTGAAAACTTCAGTCTCGAACACGGGGGTCAACCTGAGTTGGTTTCGGGTACTGAAACTCTCACTGGAACTTGTATGGCTTTGGAATTTGCGGGTTCTTTGGCGATTTGTGGTGGGGCTAAAACCTTGAAGTTTGAAGGGGCTTTATTGGGTATACTGACGTGTGCGTATATATACATAATATTTTGCAATGAATTACACACGATTGGGTTTTAAATTTATAAAAGTGATTATTACTTTTACATCAAAACACACACGGAAGAGGCAAGTGTACCCCGTCATATATGTAATAAAGTATCGGTAAGAACCAAGTATCGATCCAAGGAAATGGGTGGAGAATTAGTACTAGACCTTTGTCACTAAACTACCGGTAAAAACATAGGTTTTGTTGATTTAAACTAAACTAAAGTAACATAACCAAATACAAAATAAAAACATACTAGATAGTAGATAAAAAGCCTTGCTAAATACACAACCACAGCATGTCAACTAAGTCAGTTTTGGCACTAGAAGCATTCGGTCAATTTTCCAATTTAAGACAATTAGTATCCCTTTCGGGAATCCTAACATGACAATCATTCGGAAAGTTAAAACGATAAACACACTTTAACCACCTAAAATTGTTCTTTAACGTGCAATTGATAAATGTCTATGAAAATCTCTTAAAAATAAGTTAGGCAGCCGTTAGGATTATTCTAACCTCACTTAAACAAGGAAAGCGACACCGATAAACACAATGCAACCACCGAGATAAGCATAAACTAGATTAAATCACAACCGAGTTCATTTTACAAATCTTACACAATAATTCACCAAGATAGCAATTTTGGCCTAAACTACTAACGAAGCTAATAAATCATGGCAAGAATTTATAACGACACCATCTAACCCGTTTAGGTCCTTCCGTGACGGCAAGCTCTCTTGATTAACAATAATTACATTTTATTAAATCACTAACCATTTCTAGTATCATGATGCACACATTTAAACCAAGCTAAACTAGTTAACCAAATTCAAAGTTTACTAATACAAGATTAATTAAGCTTCATTTTTCAACTATCTTAACTAACCAAGCACCAATCATCCAACACAATTACTTATAATCAAGAAATCAATATCAATAACAAGGTTGCAAACTAATCATCAAAGATAATCATAGAAAATACTTCAAGTGTCATTACAAACAAAGTTTAACAAACTAATGGTTATAATCTAGCAAGGGATTGTTGTGTTTTTGCCCAAAGGCTACAATAATACATAAATCATAGTCTAAGTACTTGAAAGATTAACAAAAACTTGGAAAGATTAGAAAATCAAACCATAAACAAGTACTAGACTAAGGATCCGGGTAGTAATCGAGCTAATCGGGATAATGTGGCTTGAATCCGGGTGAAAGCTAATGCCTCCGGAGCCTGAAAATCGCCTGAGAGCTCTCCAAAAATCCAGAATGTCGAGCAGAAAGTTTCTGCTGTGTTTTTATACTTTTTTGCTGTTGCACGGTCGTTCCCCATATGGAACGACCGTTCACTTTATTGAATTATTGAAGATGGGTCGCCATACTGCATACGTCATCGGATCGTTGACCAGATCTAAAATTGCACGGTCGTTCTTCGGGACGGAACGACCGTTCAGTTCCGAGCTACGTGTTGCACGCCAAGTCGCACCTACCGTTCAGTTCCGAGCTTCTGTTGATTCACCGGAGACGCACGGTCGTTCCCCATATGGAACGACCGTTCTTCACCAGATCGCTTGTTTCCCTGGAACACCCATCCGCACCGACCGTTCATTGCCGAGATGATCAGTGTTTGTCGGAGATGCACGACCGTGCATCAGGTGGAACGACCGTTCCACAGGCCCAGATCAGAATCCTTAACAGAAAGTCCGCAGATTTGTCGTTTTGTCCGGAAAGTCCTCGTTTTTGCTATCATCTTGTCTGAAATGCAGTTTTAGGCCTGTAAACACAAATGTAGATAAATAAGTATCCGAACGACGGTTTTACGGCCAAAAACGCATAAAATAGGGGTAAAACGGGGGACTAAAATATGTGTAAATTAGAGTGTATCAAATCTCCCCACACTTAAACCTTGCTTGTCCTCAAGCAAGCTAAACTAAAAAGCAATAAAAGACATAAACAAACAAGAACGATAATTTACAAACTATTTTATTGAAAACTAATATATAAACGGTTAGCCGGTTTGTCGAAAGATAACATCAAAAGATTCAAACCCAACAAGCATATGCAAGTTTAAAAAGCGACAACCAAAAAGCCGAGACTAAACATTTAATTGACTCACATGTTAATCTTCACCCAACTCACAATGTTCACACACACTCGGTTTTATTTATGAATCATACATAAAATGTGTATGCGTAAACACTCAACGCCTAGTCAATGAAATGTGCAATATCATAAGCTTGTCATAAGATCTCGTCTCCACCAACTAACATGCAAATAAGTGTAAATCAAGAGGTCTTTACGGGTTGTAACGTTAGGCTTGGGCGAAGGGTAAGGAAGTGGACATTTAAAATGGCGAAAATGGTTAAAACTCGGTAGTAGCGTTTAACTAGCAATAAACAATACAACTTTACAAACAAACGCCTTAAAAAGGCGACTAAAGCGCAATCGAGCTAATCAACAAGATTTTTAACATTTAAGCATTCAAAATTGCTCGATTTCTATCAACTTCACCCTATTTTAGGGTGCTGTATTTTCTGTTTTTTTTTTTTTTTTTTTTTACAAACTATACAATGAAATATAAATACTAACAAGCTAGTTAAACTATTATTTTAACCGAGTTTCAACACTAAAAAGGTTTAAAAACATAAAAAGGCTAAATTTGGTTAAGTAGGCGATAATGTGGGTAAACAAAGGTGAACGGGAAGGCTCGACATGGTTAATCCTAAAGGGTAATATAAGGTGAACGGGAAGCACAACACAAAGAACAAGGTACACAACAAAGGGGTAATCTAAGTGCCTCTATCACGTTTACACAAATCCGCACGTTCATGGTCTTAACAAGCATACTAGTGACAAGTTCTAAATTGCACAAAACATCCGGCTCACTCCTATATCCGAAATGAACAAATATATAATCATCTAAGCTCAAATATGCTCACGTAACGGAAAGAATGGGTAAAAGTGTGAAAACTATCATGTAAGTCTTTCTTTGTTTGTCACGCTTTCAGGTTTCCTTTTTCAAAAATATTTTGCTTGTCGAGTTTTTATCAAGTCCGATGCTTTCTAAAACATAACCAACCGGTTTATTTACCAACATATATACAAAACACAAGTATTTTTAAATGATTTTTCTGATTTTCTTTTTTTTTTTATATAAATATGAGGACAAACAAAGCTATTGTTAACAAAGTTAACCCCCTCCCCACACTTGAACTTCGCATTGTCCCCAATGCGAGACCCGAAATATAGAGAAAGGGATAAAAAATACTCCCCTCAAGATGATGTTGGTGCCACGAGACTTCCGAAGCTCTAACTGGTACGTGCTCCGGTCCAAGATCCGATAGATAAAATCTGCAAGTATGTCGTGTACACCCAACATATAACAGAAAAAGAAAAACCAAACAACCATAATGTACATAAATGCTAATATCCAAACAAAACAGAAAGGAAATTGTTTCAAAATACATATCCGGGGTGTTTTAAATACTAAGTCAAAATAAACACCCAAATAAAAAAACAAAGTACTGAAACACAAACACCACCAAGTGCTACCACTACCGCAAACTACTCATCATCATCGTCATCATGCCTCGTGCCAGATGGGCCCTGATCGCCATAGCCAGGGGGGTTCCACGGTGGGAACTCCGGCGGGTGCTGAAAATAGTTGGGGTGTGCGTGATGCATCTCCCCGAACAAATAAGATAAACCCGCGGACACCCCCTGGTATAGAGTTTCCTGGCGCTGCTCTAGTCGGTCATGTGTGGCTCGAAGCTCTGCCTGACTGGCTCTAATCTCGTCCTGGCTGGATCTGATCTGGTCAAAGTATGTACCATGCTGCTCCTGTGTGACACGCATGTCCTGGAACTGCTGGTAAAAAGTAGGCCAATCCTCATGCTGCTGAAATGCATGATGTTGCGGCGAGTGTGGTGGTGTCGGTGGCTGTGGCTCGTGCTGCTCGCCCATCTCTTCGTCTTCATCCTCATGTACCTCCTCAGCTGGAGGTAACGGGTCCCATATCTCTCCATTCAAACCCCTCAACCTATCTCTCCCATCCAACTCAGCAATAACCCCCATAAACTTCAAAGACCGGATGTCAACATGCACCCCCTCAGTGATCAAAGTGAGACCACTAAGCACCCCCGGCGTCATTAGTCGCTCATTGTACGCGATCTCAGTCACGTACTGTCCGCCGTGGATCTCACTATTGTGGGTCCGCCCTGAACACTTAACAAAGTATTCAGCCATTCGCGCGGCGAGGTTGATCGGTGCTTTATCAACCAACGCATAAAGAAAGAGCAAATCAGGTGTTGGACAGTTACCTTGACTGTCCATGCGTCCGCAAATAGAATGGCTGAAAACATGGTGCATCACTCGCACCAGAGGGTCTCGAAGGCGCGAAGCCTTTGACATCCGTGGGTTGTATGGTCCCCCAATAGCGTTACGTGCCCAGAATGCCTCTCGCTCTGCATCATTGGGGAAATTGTACCGATCATTGAAGATGTCGGGATCATCCATGTCCTCCCGCGTATAAATCCCAAGCCTCCGTCCTAGCCGACCCACCGACCATGTGTGCCATCGCCCACACAACCTGAAGGTGACCCGATTCCTGTAGCGGAAATCAGGTTCTGTATGTAAAACCGGCTTTTCATACTTATACGAGGCGAAGAATTCAATAGTCAACTCTTGGTACACGGGTCGGTTGCAACCGACCAGGTTTGCTAGCGCGGGAGTCATCATTTCATCAAGGCGATCATACTGGTTGAGGTCACGCATAACCTCCCAGTCCAACCAACGGGGCTCTCCAAACTGATCCCGCCTCGCCCACAAGGCATCGCGCTTCGGGATGCATAACGCTTCCTTCTCGATGTTGGGGTTAAATTGTAGGAAAGGGTGATCCATCTGCAATGGGGAATGTTGTTAGGAAGACAGAAACAGGAGAAAAATGAGTTGAAAACAAGCGAGCAGCCAATTATGAAGCTACTGTCCAAACTGTACTGGCAATATGGCACGGTCGTTCTCCGGGACGCACGGTCGTGCGTCACCGAGAACTAACAGGCCAGACCAGACGATATCGTGAATCAGCCGGCGATGCACGATCGTTCCACCCGAGGAACGACTGTGCACTTCCGAATCTGCAGAATACGACCCCTGAACTTAGAACAATCAGATTTTGCAAAATTTCAACAAATATTGGGTCAACAGGGGTCTGCAAATCAACCGGGTGTTCACGATACTTCGATTTAACAAGGGTTAGGGTTTCGATTTGTTTATGAAGAGAACCCTAAAAATTCCTTGAAAAATCGGAAGAAAACTACACTAGAAAGGAAATAAAACAAGAAATCTAACACTAGAGACGTACCGTGCGAAGTTGGGTGTTTGATCGTGCGAAAAATCGTGCGAAACGGTGAAAAATCGCCTTCGAACGAGCTGCAGCTGCTAGGGTTCGCGAATGATGGTTTTTGCAGCAGATAATGGTATATATAGTGTGCAAAATGACCAAATTGCCCTCAGCCTGTCGCACGGTCGTTCTCCGGAATGGAACGGTCGTGCGTCACCGAGGTCGTTCAAACCCAGCAGTGTGTTCTCGGAAATGCACCGAGGGTGCGATCTGTCATGCCGGCGTCCTCGGAATCGCACGGTCGTGCGACCCGAGGAAAGATCGTGCATCAGATGCAGATCAGAATTTTTCCGCAGAAGCCATTTTTAGCAGCTGTTTCGGCCGTTTTTCGCCGTTTTTTTCGACACACCAACTGTTTTAACATTATTACAATACAAAACCTTCGCCCGGCATGTACGGAAACAAAACAAACAAACGAAAACTACCTAACTAACCTAAATTACGCTAAAACTACAAAAGCAAATAAAAGGACAATTTTGCCCTTATAGCGCCAAAGACGCTCCGGCTGCATTTTTGTCGGCGAGTCAGCAGCGTAGACTCATGCTAAATTTTTGTCGGCGAGTCGATAGCAAGACTCATGCTAAATTTTTGTCGGCGAGTCGATAGCAAGACTCATGTCCCCACACTTTACGTGTGCGGGCCATTACCACGCCCCTTCGGGTTCTGCTCCGTGTTGCCCGGAAGACCACCCGGGGGTCTCTCCGACAACATTTTTGCCAACTGGCCCACTTGATTCTCGACATTCTGAATGGAAGCCTTTTGACTTCGCATTTCTCCTTCGTTGACCAAGAATCGCTCCTCATGCTGCTGATATCGCTTTTCAGCCATTTGATTAGCACTATTGGAGTTGTTCAGCAGTTGTGCCATCATTTCCTCTAGCTTTACGTTGCTTTGAGAGGCGTGCGGCTGTGAACTGCTTCCTGAGCCTTGATTATGATATTGAGGCTGAAAGGATTGACCATGAGAATGTTGTGGCGCGGGAGCATGTTGAGCAAAACCGGGCGCGTTCTGGTTCCCAGAACCAGATTTCCACCCAAAGTTTAGGTGATTTCTCCACCCTGGATTGTACGTGTTGCTGTAGGGGTTATTTTGGGGCCTGTTTTGATTGCCCATGTAGTTCACCTCTTCGTGACCGGTAAACATAACACCCTGCTCACACGTACCTGGCACATGTGACACTCCACACTGGTCACATCCAGGGCCAACTTGCGCGGCTGATTGGGATTTATCGAATTTCGTCGCCAGAGCTGAGATTTGCGCAGTAATGGCTGTGTAATCGTCCACAGCGTGAGCTCCTGGGCGAGATGATGATGATGTAGCCCGACCTCTATCGCCTTCCCGGCGCGAGCTGGATTTCAACGCAGCTTTCTCTATGATATCATATGCTTCCGCCGGCGTTTTCGTTCCCAGATCGCCTCCTGCGTTAACATCTAATCGCTCCTGCGTGTTGTAGCCGAGCCCCTGATAGAACGTCAAAACCAGCTGTCTCTTTGAATAGCCGTGATGTGGCACATCAATCAACAAATCCTTGAATCTCTCCCAAGCTGCATGCAACGATTCGCCCTCGTCCTGGCGAAATGAAGTAATCCGGTTCCGTAGCTTGTTCGTTTTCTCAGGTGGAAAGTATTTATGCATAAACTGCTCTGCCAACTGATTCCAGGTCCTGATGGACCCGGCTGGAAGTGACATAAGCCAAGCTCTGGCTTTGTCACGCAATGAAAACGGAAACAACCTCAACCGAATTGCATCCTCCGAAACATCCCTAATCTTGAATGTGGAGCAAACATGGAGAAAAGCCGCAATGTGTCTCCCGGGATCCTCGTGTTCACGCCCGTCAAACTGCACTGAATTCTGCACCATGTTAATAATACTAGATTTTATTTCAAATGAAGGTGCATCAATAGTGGGTCTAATAATACTGGGCTCCAAGCCTTCTCGTCCGGGCTGATTCGTCTCATTCAAAGGTTGATTATCGTCTGCCATGATTTCGTCCCCTGATTTTTCGCTTTCAGAAAGTATCACCGGGTCGTCAATCGCGTTTGCAATCCGTTGTGCAATGACACGTGCCCTTTCTCGAAGCCTCCTACTCCTCCTAAGATTATGCGCTGGTTCGTCAACCGGCTCAGCAATATTAGGCGCGGGAGTTGAGGACATTAACCTGCAAACGAAAATTTCACACAATGAATATTTTATTACTATATAATAATTCTGCCCTTTTTTTTCAGCTGAATAGAAGCAGAAAATTATTATAAAAGGGCTGAAAATTTTATAAAAATCCGAAAAATAGCCCGAAATTTTATAAAAATTCAACAAAATAAATAAATGAATCGACTAATACAAAAATGGCTTTAGGGTGCCGAAAACCCAAAGAATAAGCGAATAAATGAACCCGGATCAAATAAATAAATTAAACAAAAATAACGCAAAAATGAATAAATCGAATAAAACAAGAAATATTAACAAATAAATAAACAAATAAATAATCAAGAAATTATACACAAATATTAACAAGTATATACACCGATAACCAAATGACTCGGGTCGTTCCTAAAACTCGCCATTTCCCCGGCAACGGCGCCAAAAACTTGACGTGTGCGTATATATACATAATATTTTGCAATGAATTACACACGATTGGGTTTTAAATTTATAAAAGTGATTATTACTTTTACATCAAAACACACACGGAAGAGGCAAGTGTACCCCGTCATATATGTAATAAAGTATCGGTAAGAACCAAGTATCGATCCAAGGAAATGGGCGGAGAATTAGTACTAGACCTTTGTCACTAAACTACCGGTAAAAACATAGGTTTTGTTGATTTAAACTAAACTAAAGTAACATAACCAAATACAAAATAAAAACATACTAGATAGTAGATAAAAAGCCTTGCTAAATACACAACCACAGCATGTCAACTAAGTCAGTTTTGGCACTAGAAGCATTCGGTCAATTTTCCAATTTAAGACAATTAGTATCCCTTTCGGGAATCCTAACATGACAATCATTCGGAAAGTTAAAACGATAAACACACTTTAACCACCTAAAATTGTTCTTTAACGTGCAATTGATAAATGTCTATGAAAATCTCTTAAAAATAAGTTAGGCAGCCGTTAGGATTATTCTAACCTCACTTAAACAAGGAAAGCGACACCGATAAACACAATGCAACCACCGAGATAAGCATAAACTAGATTAAATCACAACCGAGTTCATTTTACAAATCTTACACAATAATTCACCAAGATAGCAATTTTGGCCTAAACTACTAACGAAGCTAATAAATCATGGCAAGAATTTATAACGACACCATCTAACCCGTTTAGGTCCTTCCATGACGGCAAGCTCTCTTGATTAACAATAATTACATTTTATTAAATCACTAACCATTTCTAGTATCATGATGCACACATTTAAACCAAGCTAAACTAGTTAACCAAATTCAAAGTTTACTAATACAAGATTAATTAAGCTTCATTTTTCAACTATCTTAACTAACCAAGCACCAATCATTCAACACAATTACTTATAATCAAGAAATCAATATCAATAACAAGGTTGCAAACTAATCATCAAAGATAATCATAGAAAATACTTCAAGTGTCATTACAAACAAAGTTTAACAAACTAATGGTTATAATCTAGCAAGGGATTGTTGTGTTTTTGCCCAAAGGCTACAATAATACATAAATCATAGTCTAAGTACTTGAAAGATTAACAAAAACTTGGAAAGATTAGAAAATCAAACCATAAACAAGTACTAGACTAAGGATCCGGGTAGTAATCGAGCTAATCGGGATAATGTGGCTTGAATCCGGGTGAAAGCTAATGCCTCCGGAGCCTGAAAATCGCCTGAGAGCTCTCCAAAAATCCAGAATGTCGAGCAGAAAGTTTCTGCTGTGTTTTTATACTTTTTTGCTGCTGCACGGTCGTTCCCCATATGGAACGACCGTTCACTTTATTGAATTATTGAAGATGGGTCGCCATACTGCATACGTCATCGGATCGTTGACCAGATCTAAAATTGCACGGTCGTTCTTCGGGACGGAACGACCGTTCAGTTCCGAGCTACGTGTTGCACGCCAAGTCGCACCTACCGTTCAGTTCCGAGCTTCTGTTGATTCACCGGAGACGCACGGTCGTTCCCCATATGGAACGACCGTTCTTCACCAGATCGCTTGTTTCCCTGGAACACCCATCCGCACCGACCGTTCATTGCCGAGATGATCAGTGTTTGTCGGAGATGCACGACCGTGCATCAGGTGGAACGACCGTTCCACAGGCCCAGATCAGAATCCTTAACAGAAAGTCCGCAGATTTGTCGTTTTGTCCGGAAAGTCCTCGTTTTTGCTATCATCTTGTCTGAAATGCAGTTTTAGGCCTGTAAACACAAATGTAGATAAATAAGTATCCGAACGACGGTTTTACGGCCAAAAACGCATAAAATAGGGGTAAAACGGGGGACTAAAATATGTGTAAATTAGAGTGTATCATATACCAATCTGTATACTGGTTGATAGCGAAGCTACACACAATTTTGTGTCTCGTCGCTTGGTGGCAGCATTGGGTTTATCCTCTTCCACCTTCGACGGTATTCGTATTAAGTTGGGTGATGGTCATTTTGTTTTCGTCACATAACGTTGCTGTAATATCTCGGTTCACGTGGGTCCCTGTACCTTTGTGGTGAATGCCTTGGTATTTGACACGGGTAATTTGGATATGGTCCTTGGCATGGAGTGGCTTCAATCTTTGGGGGAAGTGGTTCACGATTGGCATAATTTGTGGATGAAATTTGTGTATCAAGGGACTCCCATTCAGTTACATGGGCTTTCTTTGGGACTTTCCTCCCCTGCGGCTCTGCAACAATGGTTGGCTATGGACGAAGGACTTCACTCTTCCTTGAGTGGGGATTTGTCAACTCAATCAAAAAACGCTCCTCCTTCATTGCCTATGGATCAGCAGCAGGAACTCTCCTTGCTATTGTCTACATTTGATTCCATATTTCAGTCCCCAACCTCCCTACCTCCAGTTAGGGCACATGATCATGGTATTACGCTATCTTCAACTGAACCAATTTGTGTACGCCCTTATCGTTATCCGCATGTTCAGAAAACTGAGATTGAAAGGCAGGTTCAAGAGTTGCTATCTTTGGGAATGATTCGTCCAAGTAAGAGTGCATATTCCAGTCCGGTGATCCTGGTACGAAAAAAAGACAATTCCTGGCGTATGTGTGTTGATTATCGGGCTCTTAATAATGCTACGGTACCGGATAAATATCCTATTCCCGTGGTAGAGGAGCTTATTGATGAATTGCACGGTGCTCGTTATTTTTCTAAGTTGGATTTGAAATCAGGGTATAATTAGATTCGGATGCGGGAAGATAGCATTGACAAGACAGCTTTCCGTACACACGATGGCCACTATGAGTATTTGGTGATGCCTTTTGGGCTCACGAATGCGCCGGCTACTTTTCAGGCCATTATGAACGACATTTTCAGGCCGTTTTTGCGTCGAATGGTGGTAATTTTCTTTGATGATATATTGGTTTACAGCCCTTCTTAGGCTGATCACATGAATGATTTACAGTCTGTTTTCACAATTCTGTTACAAAATCAGTTTTTGGTCAACCGTACCAAATGTGCCTTTGGTCAGGAATCGATTGAGTATCTCGGTCACATAATTAGTGGCCAGGGTGTCTCCATGGATCCACACAAAATAGAAGCGGTGCTTAACTGGCCGGTGCCGAAACATTTGAAAGGGCTGCGCGGTTTTTTGGGACTCACCGGCTATTATCGAAAATTTGTTAAGCATTATGGAAGCATTGCTCGCCCTTTGACCGATCTTACCAAAAAGGATGCATTCATATGGCAGCTTGAGGCTCAGCAGGCCTTCGACGACTTGAAACAAGCTATGGTTTCTGCTCCGGTGTTGGCACTTCCGGATTTTTCTTGTCCGTTTGTGATTGAATGCGACGCGTCGGGTCGGGGTATTGGTGCTGTTTTGATGCAGAATAAGCGTCCTATTGCTTATTTCAGCAAAGCATTAAGTGCCCGAAATTTGGCCAAATCAGCTTATGAGAGGGAAATGATGGCATTGGTTCTTGCGGTCCAACATTGGCGTGCATACCTATTGGGCACTCGTTTTATAGTGTACACTGATCAAAAGAGCCTCAAATTTCTATTACAACAGCGGGTTTCTTCTCCTGACCAACAAAATTGGGTTGCTAAACTTTTGGGTTACACGTTTGATATCCAATATAAACCAGGGCGGGAAAACAAAGCCGTTGATGCACTCTCTCGCCGGGCTGATTGCGGAGAATTTCTACAGTTGGTGTCTTCTCCGGTATGGGTACAAGGAGCCAAGTTGATTGAGGAAGCTAAAGCGGATGTTTCGCTGCAACAGTTGATGCAAAACTGTCAGACGGCTCCTCTAAAGTATCCGGGGTACACGGTTAAACAAGGTGTTTTGTATTATCGTAACCGGGTAGTTATACCTTCCAACTCCAAGTTCATTCCTTCCTTGTTACACGAGTTTCACACCACGGCTATGGGAGGTCACTCCGGGTTCTATCGAACTTATCGGCGGTTGGCAGCTAACTTGTATTGGCCGGGAATGACGAAGTCCGTCAAACGATTTGTCCGCGAATGTGATATTTGTCAACGCTGCAAGGCTAGTTCAGTATTACCTGGGGGTTTATTACAACCTTTAGATATTCCGGATGCGATTTGGGAACATGTTTCTATTGATTTTATTGTTGGCTTACCATCTTCTCGAGGTTATACGGTTATTCTAGTAGTGGTGGATCGTTTGTCTAAATATGCCCACTTCATTCTCCTGAAACACCCTTATACTTCCAGATCGGTGGCTGATGTCTTTATCAAGGAGGTAATTCGTCATCATGGGGTTCCCAAGTCCATTGTTAGCGATCGGGACCCATTATTTCTGAGCAAATTTTGGCAGGAAATATTCCGCTCTATGGGAACTAAACTGCACATGAGTTCGGCTTATCATCCTGAATCGGATGGTCAAACCGAAGTGATCAACCGCTGTGTTGAAGCGTATCTTCGATGCTTTGCAGTAGACCAGCCCAAAAACTGGGTAGTTTGGCTTCCCTGGGCAGAATTTTGGTATAATTCCACCTTCCATGTATCGACTGGAACCACTCCATTCGAATTGGTTTATGGTCGTCGCCCTCCGTCGGTGATTCAATTTGTTTCGGGTGAAGTTCGGGTTGAAATGGTTGCTCAAGATCTCCGTGACAGGGATGAAGCTCTGAAACAATTGAAAATCCATTTGTCTAATGCTCAGGGCGCGATGAAGGCTCAAGCGGATAGGAAACGACGTGACGTTCAATATCAAGTGGGAGAGTGGGTGTACGTGCGTCTTAAACCATATCGCCAGATGTCTGTTGTAAGCCGTATCCATCAGAAACTGGCTGCCAAATACTTTGGTCCCTTCCAAATTATTGAGAAAATCGGAGCAGTAGCCTATCGTTTACAGTTACCGGCTACTTCCAAAATCCATCCAGTATTTCACGTTTCCCTGTTAAAAAAGGCCATCTCTGGATCTGCAGAGGCCGAGCTACCTCCTGAGCTGTCCGTTGACACCGATGAACCACTCCTTCCAGCAGCAATCGTGGCTACTCGCGTAAGACAAGATGGTCACGAGACGATAGAGCAATGGTTAGTTCAGTGGCAGGGACAACCACTTGATGAAGCAACATGGGAAGATGCTGATTGGGTAAAGGGTCAATTTCCTACAGTAAGTCTTGAGGACAAGACTTCTTCGGAAGGGGCGAGTAATGATACGATTGATCCAAGTAAAATTCTCAAAGAAAAACCCAAAGTGATTCATGTCTATTCTAGAGGGGGGAAAAGTGAAAAGTATGCAAGTGGCTAAAGTTGTTAGTGGGGTAGTAGTCTATATAATATGTAATAACTCCTTATGGAGATTAGTTTTGTGAATTGAGAGTTTGTTAGGCTCCTGCAGTATGCATGGAGAGAGGGTGTGACCCTGGTGTTTGATTTCCTTTTCTCTTTCCTTGTAACCCAGTATCCATTACAATAAAAATCCTTTGCCTCAATCTATTGCATTCAGTTTCAATTCTCTATCATGATGGCACGATTGAAAGATACAAAGCACAGCTGGTTGCAAAGGGTTATACTCAGACTTATGGAATTGACTACTCTGAAACTTTCTCCCCAGTAGCCAAAATCGATACAATCCGAGTTCTTTTTTCAATAGCTGCCAATAAAGGTTGGCCTCTTCATCAATTTGATGTAAAAAATGCCTTCCTTCATGGAGAACTGAACGAGGAGGTCTATATGGATGCTCCACCAGGATTCAATGGGAATTTCAAGGCTGGAGAAACGTATCGGTTGAAGAAATCTTTGTATGGGCTTAAGCAATCTCCTAGAGCTTGGTTCGGAAGGTTTACCCTTGCTATGAAAAAATATGGCTTCAAACAAAGCAACTCTGATCATACCCTATTTCTGAAACGTAGGGGCAGTCTTGTGACCTGCTTAATTATCTACGTTGATGACATGATACTGACAGGAAACGATGAAGAGGAAATGTCAATGTTAAGAGATAAGATTTTTTAGGAATTCGAGATGAAGGATCTGGGAAGATTGAAGTACTTTATTGGAATTGAAGTTCTGAGATCTAAACGAGGGATTTTTATCTGTCAGAAGAAATATATCCTTGATCTACTGGCCGAAACCGGAATGATTGAGTGCAGACCGGCGAACACCCCAATGGTGGTGAATCACGGTCTACACATGGAAGATGGAGCAGAACTAGCAGACAAGGAGAGATATCAACGAATGGTAGGAAAACTGATATACCTCTCCCACACTCATCCAGATATAGCTTATGCAGTAGGAGTGGTAAGTCAGTTTATGCACCAGCCCCAAACGAGTCACATGGAAGCAGTATTAAGAATCATCAGGTATCTCAAGGGAACAACAGGTCATGGTATACTGTTTAAATCAAATGGGGACTTAGAAATCCAAGCTTATACAGACGCCGACTGGGCAGGAGACAAAGGAACAAGAAGGTCAACCTCAGGATACTTCACCATGGTCGAAGGAAATCTAGTTACCTGGAGAAGTAAAAAAACAAAAGGTAGTCGCTCTATCTAGTGCAGAAGCCGAATTCCGAGGGGTTTCCCGTGGCCTAGCAGAGATTTTGTGGATTCGCAAGCTCCTAACTGAGATTGGCTTTCTTCCTACTACAGCAACCAAAATCATGTGCGATAATAAAGCTACTATACAGATCTCAGAAAATCCAGTCCAACATGATCGAACAAAACATGTGGAGGTAGACCGACACTTCATCAAGGAGAAATTGGAGGAAGGTATCATAGAACTCCCGTATATAGCATCGAAAGATCAACTCGCAGATATTCTCACAAAGGCAGTCAACGGAAACATGTTTAGTAGCTGTTTGAGCAAGTTGAGTATTGGTGAACCCACTACTCAACTTGAGGGGGAGTGTCGGAAAGGAGAAAATAGATAGTAGGCTAAATTGCACTTTTCGTCCTTTATGTTTCAGTGTTTCAACAGGCGCTGTCCTTTAAGTTTAAAAATTACACTGTATGTCCTTTATGTTTGCAACTAGTAACGGGCGGTGTCCTTTCTCATAAACCCAGTTATCATTTAATGTTAAAACCCCTTGTCTCTCTCAACTTCAAACATGAGGGACCTTTTATGTAAAAAAGTGAAACATTCAAAAACAACAGCAGGCGGGTCATCTCCATCTTATAACAACTGTTTTTAGGGTTTCTTTATGGGTTCAGATCTTCACCACCAGTACAATAACCGACAACAGCAGGCGGCTTAATCAGGTCAATCAACCATGAATTTGGGTTTAACCCGATACCGATCTGCACCCAGTTCATATTTCTCAAGTTTGATCAATAGTATAGTATATGGAGATGATGATAGTGACCCGAATCTTATGAACCAACTTGGGGGTTTTGAAAATCGGTTGATTGATTCCAAAAAGCAAGAACAAGATGGGATTTATTCGGTTTCATAACAACAACAACAACAACAACAGGTTATTTATCAAGATCAAAATCAGCTCACCGGCAAGGTTTTTCTCTCACCTAGATCTTGACAAAACAAAACAAAAGCATCAGCTGCAAACCCGGAACTTTGTCTTCGTCTTTGAGTTGCCGGAATACCGGAAGGTGTTTGATGAAATGCAAACACAAGATGTCGTGTCAGCCTGCAGCCACGCTGGATTATTAGATCAAGGAAAGCGATTTTTCAAACTAATGATGGATAAATATAAAATCGTTCCAAGGCTTGACCACTTTGCTTGTATGGTCGATTTGTTGGGGCGTTCAGGGAGAATCAATGAAGCTTATGAATTTATTAACAAAATGAAAATGGAACCAAACGATAGAATATGGATATTATGTTTTGTTCTCAAATATTTATGCGAAAGCGGGCAGATGGAAAGACGTGACGACTATTCGGTCAATCATGAAAGTCAACGGAGTGAAAAAGGAGCCTGGTGTTAGTAATGTTGAGCTCAACAATCAAGTTCACTCATTTCTTCCTGGTGATCAATCACATCCACAGTCGAAACAGATCTATGAAGAATTAGATATAATTGTAGGGAAAATACATGCTGAAACTTCGTTGTTAAGTTGTTATAAGATGGAGATGATGTTTATCGCGAAAGAAACGGACTGAAAAAGCGTTGAAATGGGGTTCCAGAGTTGCCGGAATCCGGCGAAATTGCCGGCCGGATAAACGTAGAAGATGGCGGCTGATGCTTTTGTTTTGTTTTTGAATGTTTCACTTTTTTACATAAAAGGTCCCTCATGTTTGAAGTTGAGAGAGACAAAGGGTTTTAACATTAAAAGATAACTGGGTTTATGAGAAAGGACACCGCCCGTTACTAGTTGCAAACATAAAGGACATACAGTGTAATTTTTAAACTTAAAGGACAGCGCCTGTCGAAACATTGAAACATAAAGGACGAAAACTGCAATTTAGCCTAGATAGTATAGGGTCTAGTGTGTAAAACGGTGTCCTATATAAACACCATTCTTGTAACCCTAATTGATAGTACAATACATTTTTTTCTCAATACACCCAGTTCAGAAATCATCCTCTATACCAAACAACACTAACTTGGGAATTAAGTTTCCTAACCCTAGAATAGTTTTATATAATGATTGTTTTGTACTTGTAATTCCTTATCGCCTTGATAATAAAAGAAAGCCTACTTGCAGTACACATAGATCAGCTGACTGAACCACTTTAAATCCTCGTGTTGTTTATTTTTATTGCTTTTGTGTGTGTGCGCGCTCAATCCTAACTCTGTCAAGAGCATTCAAACACAAAACAACTTTTTTCATTGTGAATTCCAGGTTTAGTGGTAACTCCGGCAATACAAGTTGTTTCTAGTTGTTGTACATAGGAGACAAGTGCAAAATCTCTTTTAGGGATACCGTCAAAACATAGAGGGTGTTTGGGTTAGCTTATTTTGGAGGAACTTATAATTTATTGACTTATAAGTTGTTTTTATAGTGTTTGGGTTAACTTATTTAAGTTGTTTTTGTGTATTGAGAAGTTGTTTTTGAGAAGTTAGTATTTGTAACTTATAACTTATGACTTATATAAGTTAATAAGTTGTTTTTAAGAAGGAATCCGAAACACCCCCATACCTCCTCTTTCTTCTTCAACTCGTTCTTAACATTCACCATTTTTCAATGTTAATTGTGCAAGTTTCTTATATACTTTTTCATTTCGTCAATGTAATTGTATTGTAAGTTTCTTACATACTGGTTTTTCCATTGCATTTTCGCATAAAATTGTGAAGGGCATCCCTAGGAAAATGTAGATTGATTTCATAAAATACTAATTGTTTTTAATTCCACTATATTAAGCAGATTCTAATTGCACTATATATACTGATACGTATATGATCTCATATTAGGTGCAATCCATGTGACCAAATTTTTGGACAATTTTATTTTACTACAATATAGATCTAAGAATCTTATATACAAGTAATCACGTAATACGGCTATATAGATCTTTTATGCTTAGAAGTATCATGAACAACAAAATACATAATATTTTTACGGAAAATATATCATCACAAATAACTTTTGCTTTGGATCATGAATTAGCATAAACGTTGTTATGGTTTAACTCCCTATATTCGGTTGCAAATGAAATCCGTAGAAAAAATCCATATTAATCCGTAGGAAAATCGGAGGATATTATAAGGAAATTTGGTTGTCATATAACAGTAGAAATAGAACTAAAAGAATTATATAAAGGTAGAATCTTAGACACTACAAATACAATTACACATAATAAATGTTTTTATTACAGTTCACTTTATATATATCATATCTTGATCTTGATTACTTAATGTAATCGTCTTACATAATTAAGTTATGTACGTTCACATGTATATTAAATATTAGAAAATGATTATTATTTATAGTTTTCTAGTCATAGTTATTTTATCTACATAAAAAATTACTATATCTTCATCTTTAAGAATGTCTTAGATTTCGAAGAAAATAATTCATATTATATATTAATTTAGAGATCGTTTAATTAATAATAGAGATTCAAAGATTTCTTGGTATATAATAATAACATAAAAAACCTTATTATAAAAATCAGTAGTATCCGTAATGATTGTTAATAAAAAAAAGGATGAAAACTAATTAAGAATAATTTGGTTGACGAAAAATATCATATGATGTATATGTATGTATGCGTACATCCTGCATTTACAAATTAAGGTTTCCCGTATCATATATAAGGTTTTATAAGTTTAAATCATAATATAAACATAGTCTAACTTAAAATCCTATTTCAGTTATTTACAAAAACTATGTAGGTCTTTGCTTACTACTTTATCCTTAAAAATGGGTACTCCTAATACAATGCACAATACAGAATTACAAGCTCGGTAAACATTTGGATTTTAGACATCCGGTGCGTTTAGAGTTTGAGCCTGATGTACGTATGCTTCAAGGTTTGATAACAATCTTACCTTGACCTCTAGGTGCCGTTTCACTTAATCGTTTTGTTCACAAAGCTGAATGGATCAGGGGTATAAGAGTCTTTTAAGTTGGGTTTATTTATTTACGAATTTTTTTATTAGTGGAGTCGTATTCTGTGTTAAGATATTGAGTATTTGTTTGATTTCTCATTTGAGTGATTTAGGTTTCTTGTTTTCCAAGATGTTTAGTTAATATAAATAGACGATTAGGGTTGTTGTGATTTATGTGTTTGGTTTATAGTAAAAAGAGTCGAGCGAATCCGTTCATCTCATGTTTTGGTATTTTTGTTTTAATCGACTAGGGCCTTTAATTGGTATCAAGCTTGGTGCCAACGATTTTGAGAGTCATTTTTCAAGAAGGGGAAGCAACCACTTTTTAGTTGCCGGGTTGCAACTATCGTAAGGCCACCCGGGGCGGTGGAATTTTTGCCCGTGATGGAATTTTTCAACGCGTGGAACAATGCCAAATACCACCGCCCATGGTTGTAAAACAAGGTTTCCAAGGCCGAGTACTCCCCGAGTAGTCGCTACAAGGTAGGCTACCGATGTGACTTTTTTCGACTCCGCCTAATTACTCGGAGTCGGTCAAATGCGGTCAACCTCGACCAGAATTGGATCTAGTAGGTCAACTCGGACCTAGTTTGACTTAAATAATAATAAAACATAATTTCTATGCCTATCATATTAAAGAATGAATATCATTTTCACGTATTTTGTTATAAATATTAGTAAATTTGTGTTATTTGACATATATTTAATCTCCAAAATGTAATTTCTTTATAATTTAACATGTCCGAGTACTCCCCGAGTACTCTCCGCCTAGACCGAGTACTCTCAACTCTCCGGTCTACCGACTAGGGAGCGCCTAGCGACTTTTGCAATCATACCGCCACCCCTCATATTCAACGTGTTAACTTTAAAACGCGTTAGATCCGACCGTTTGCATGTTATGTTTAATTAAAAAAAAAAAAAAAAACCTTTAAACAAGGGATGACTATTTCCACTAAAAAAGGTTGTGAGTGATGGAATAATGGTTGATGACATGGCGGAACTTGATTGGATGTTGTGAGTGATAAGTGAGTGATGAGTGATGACCATCCATACCCCCTAAAAGGTTTCTTGGTGACGAGTAGCAATAGAAGAAGGTTAATCAATATCGGGTTTCAATAGCGTCTTAGCCCTAACCCTGGGCTTATAGCTCAGTGGTTGGGCAATAATGGTGACAAACCCACAGAGTGGGGTTCGATCCTGAGCCACACCCCGGTTTTAATCCGGCTATTACTTCAGCGAGGCAACTCGTGTAGAGGTAGTACAGTTTCCGGGGGAACGCCGTAACCAAGTCTGGCCAACCTAGCGCAGGCCCGGTTAAGACAACGTAAGCCTGGGTAGATCTTGACTAGGGCCGCCGTTTAGGCGGTATTACATTGGGTCACTCAAAAGAAAGTCACCGTTCAAAAAAATAGCTTCTTAGCCCATAAGGAACACATAAGGTGACAAGCCTTTTCTTATTGGCATGTAACAAACCAACGTGCTTGCGGCACTAGTGATCAACAGGGGCTCAAGGGGGTTCGATTAGCAAACAAAAAAAAACGGTGGCTTGTCTTGTTGGTGGTCGATAGAAGCGGGTGCAGATCGATCAGGAAAAAAATTACTTATTCTTCCATAATTAAATATTTGTCAAATATTCCCTACTTTTTATTTTATTCCAGACCAATAAAATAAAAACATGCCCAGTCATGTCACCATGTCTATCAACATCCTCACCTCCCCCCCCCCCCCCCCCCCCCCCCCATATTGATACTCCAGAATTACGAGTAGCCTTAAAATATACCGAACAAAAAACAGAAAAACAAAAAATACCTACTAGATTAATAGCATCAAGCTACATTAACATATATTAGTACCCATTTGAAAAAAGCATGGGATCTTTTGATCTACCTATGTTTCTTCCAACATTGCATGCAATCTCAAGTCCCTATAAATGGTCAAGAGCTTGGTGTGAGCAGGTATCGTGGCGATGAGCCAGTCGATTGCGCAGTATGCCTGTCGACAATCAAAGAAGATGACGAGATTAGAGTGCTGAGATGTGACCATCTATTCCACAAGGGTTGCCTGGACCGTTGTGTCGAATATAGGCACACCACATGCCCCTTGTGCCGAGAAGTTCTCGCAGGACCTCGAATGTGGTACAATCGACTTAGTGAATATCTCGAAAAAGAAGGATACAAGTCTGATGTAATCAGTCCATGTGTTTTTATAAAAAGAACACTTTAAAATTTCACTATAATAGCAGTCTATGTTGATGATATCAACATCATCGGATCTCCTGAAGAGATAGAGAAAGTTGCTCAGTTGTTAAAGAAGGAATTTGAAATGAAAGATCATGGTATGACGAAATTATGCATCGGACTACAATTTGAGTATCTGTGCAATGGCACATTTGTCCATCAATCAAACTACATCCAGAAGATGTTAGTACGTTTCAATATGGATAAAGCACATCCGTTTAGCTTACCTATGGTTGTCCGACCGCTAGATCCACACAAGGATCCTTATCGCCCTCAAGAAGAAGGCGAAGAAGTACTTGGTCCAGAAGTACCGTACTTAAGCACGATCGGTGCTCTTATGTATCTCGCAAATAACACAAGACCTGACATTGCATTTGCAGTTCATGTACTAGCGAGATACTTATTCCGGTATATTTGCGGGACACAAGACTTAGGTCTTTTCTATCAGAAAGATCAAAAGTCCCACCTTGTTGGGTATGTTGATGCCGGATATCTATCAGATCCTCACAAAGCAAAATCTCAAACAGGTTTTGTATTCACATATGGTGGCACAGCAATTTATTGGAAGTCAACTAAGAAAACACTTACAGCAACATCATCAAATCATGTCGAATTAATAGCACTATATGATGCTGGTTGAGAATGTGTGTGGTTGAGATCAATGATTAATCACATACAAGAAGCATGTAGATTAGAACAGATCAAGAAGGAGCCGACAATTATTTATGAAGACAATGCTGCCTGCATAGCTCAGATTAGAGAAGGTTACATCAAAGGTGAACGAACAAAGCACATCTCACCAAAGTTCTTCTCAACATATGACTTGCAGAAAGAAGGGGAAATTGATGTTCGCCAGATCAAGTCAAGTGAAAATTTAGCTGACCTGTTCACAAAATCTTTACCAAGAAGCAACTTCGAGCAACCATCACACAAGATCGGTCTCCGCAAATTGAAAGATGTTTGTTGAATTCAGGGGGAGAATTATACACACTATACTCTTTTTCCCTTAACTAAGTTTTGTCCCAATGGGTTTTCTTAGTAAGGTTTTTAATGAGGCAGTACAACTGATCCAGTAGTATCAGTTTATTTATTCAGGTACTGAAGTACCTATTTAACATCATCCTGAAGTATGTTGTTAAACTGTGTATAATTCTAAATGTCTGAGGGGGAGTGTTATAAATCAGACATTTTAGGCCCAACCCATTACTTATGGGCTTTAGGGTTTATAGTTATGTTTATCTATATATTGTAATGTTGAATAGTATGAAGAATTGAATTTAGTTTATCTCTATTTCTCTTTGGTTTTTAACATATTGTAAGTTTCTTACATACTGGTTTTGTTTTTCCATTTCCATTGTATTTTTGCATAAATTGTAAAGGGCATCCCGAGGAAAATGTAGATTGATTTCATAAAGGGTTATTGGATTTTATCACCCCCAATTATCGGCCTTTGGCCGTTGTCACCCCCAACTAACACTTTGACACCCGACACCCCCAACTTGACTTTTAGTTTGTGCTGGCACCACTCAGTTAAATCTTTACTAACTGAGTTTGTTTCTGATCCTACGTGGCACAGACTTGATTATGTGGATAAGATGACATGACGAATTCTTGATTACGTGGCACTATATTTTTAAATCTGATTAAAAATACAAATAAAAATAGTTTTTATATAAAATCCCAAACCCACCGTATGACTACCCCCTCCTTTTCCCTTCTCTCTTCACTCTCTACCCCCGCCATCACCTCCACCAACCACCTTCAACTCCACCAACCACCACCATCACCAACTCCGGCAGTTTTCAAGTGATTTTTGGTAAAAATCTTACAAACCCACATTATCTTTGGATTCGATTTCCGTTTTAAAGTGATTGAACTAACCAATCTGTGTGCAGATACCAGACCTAATAACCCGATACAATCTTCGGTCATCGTTAATTAAACTCACATAATCTCCTCCATCCACTACCATGCACCTTCCACTTCAAACCCTAACCCTAGAAAAACCACAAAAACAACAAAATCAATCACAGACAAAACCACTGCAAACCTGAAAACCGTCGCGATTGTTAGTTACATTTCGAAGAACTCGAGTTCGCATTGAAGTGTACAATTACTGTTTGCGAGAAATAACTGAGAATTAGATGCTAGTGGCAGATATTAGCTAAAACCGGTGACGATTGGACGGTGTTGTAACGGTGGCCGGAGCTCCGGCGAGAGAGTGCGAAGAAGGTGGTTGTTGCAGAGACTCAAAGGAAGATGGCAGGAAGAGAAGAACTATGGTGGTTGTGGCGGTGAGCTCATAGTGGTAGGAGGTTGTGGTGGTGGCGGCAGGATGTGGTGTGGGTGATGATGGTGGTGGAGTTTTTGGGGGAGAAGACAAAGGAGGTGGTGAGGCTTTCGTCGTTCAGTCACTGAGTGATCGGTGGAGAAGCCCTAACCCTAGAATTACAGGTGTTTGTTTGTTTGTTAGAGGGATTTAGATTATTAGAATTTAATGGATTTGAGATTGTCTAGAACATATCCAACAGAGACCCAGTTAAAATACGTTTTTTGCTTTTTATATACACATATAGTGCCACGTAATCAAGAATTCGCCATGTCATCTTGTCCACGTAATCAAGTCTGTGCCACGTAGGATCAGAAACAAACTCAGTTAGTAAAGATTTAACTGAGTGGTGCCAGCACAAACTAAAAGTCAAGTTGGGGGTGCCGGATGTCAAAGTGTTAGTTGGTGGTGGCAACGGCCAAAGGCCGATAGTTGAGGGTGATAAAATCCAATAACCCTTTCATAAAATACTGCTTGTTTTTAATTCCACTATATTAAGCAGATTCTAATTGCGTATATGATCTCATATTAGGTGCAATCCATGTGACCAAATTTTTGGACAATTTTATTTTACTACAATATATCAATCTAAGAATCTTACATACACGTAATCACTTTTATGCTTAGAAGTATCATGAACAACAAAATACATAATAAATCATTTGTTCACTTTATATATGTCATATCTTGATCTTGATTACTTAATGTAATTGTCTTACATAATTAATTTATGTACGCTCACATGTATATTAAATATTAGAAAATGCTTATTATTTATGGTTTTCTAGTAATAGTTATTTTATCTACATAAAATATTACTATATCTTCATCTTTAAGAATGCCTTAGATTTCGAAGAAAATAATTCATATTATTTATTAATTTAGAGATCGTTTAATTAATAATAGAGATTCAAAGATTTCTTGGTATATAATAATAACATAAAAAAACCTTATTATAAAAATCAGTAGTATCCGTAATGATTGTTAATAAAAAAAAGGATGAAAACTAATTAAGAATAATTTGGTTGACGAAAAATATCATATGATGTATATGTATGTATGCGTACATCCTGCATTTACAAATTAAGGTTTCCCGTATCATATATAACCATATACTTTCACTAGGTTTTATAAGTTTAAATCATAAATAGTCTAACTTAAAATCCTATTTCAGTTATTTACAAAAACTATGTAGGTCTTTTGTCACGGAGTTATTTATTCAACTCGCGTGCGACAGTCTAAGTAAGCGCGGGGCGTGACACTTTGCTTACTACTTTATCCTTAAAAATGGTACTCCTAATACAATGCACAATACAGAATTACAAGCTCGGTAAACATTTGGATTTTATACATCCGGGGCGTTCAGAGTTTGAGCCTGATGTACGTATGCTTCAAGGTTTGACAACAATCTTACCTTGACCTCTAGATGCCGTTTCACTTAATCGTTTTGTTCACAAAGCTGAATGGATCAGGGGTATAAGAGTCTTTTAAGTTGGGTTTATTTATTTACGGATTTTTTTATTAGTGGAGTCGTATTCTGTGTTAAGATATTGAGTATTTGTTTGATTTCTCATTTGAGTGATTTAGGTTTCTTGTTTTCCAAGATGTTTAGTTAATATAAATAGACGATTAGGGTTGTTGTGATTTTTGTTTTTGGTTTATAATAAAAAGAGACGAGCGAATCCATTCAATCTCATGTTTTGGTATTTTTGTTTTAATCAACTAGGGCCTTTAATTGGTATCAAGCTTGGTGCCAACGATTTTGAGTCATTTTTCGAGAAGGGGAAGCAACCACTTTTTAGTTGCAGGGTTGCAACCCATCGTAAAAAGTTTCTTGGTGATCGAGTAGCAATAGAAGAAGGTTAATCAATATCGGGTTTCAATAGCTTCTTAGTCCAGAAGGAAAACACAAGGTGGCAAGCCTTTTCTTATTGGCATGTGAAGAAACACGTAACTAATTTTATTGTTAATTAGTTTGGTTTATGTTTCAACCATAAGGGTTAATCTTCTTTGGATTCCTGAGCTCCTTAATGACTGGCTAATCCTGCAAAACAGAACACCGTTATTCGTTAAGAGGGGAATATGGGGGGTTTCCCTCTTAACCGGGCTCCGGCGTGAGAATAAGCGACTGTTTTGAGGAGATAAGTATGTATTAAGAGTAAAGAGTGGAGGGAGTAGAATGTTTAACCTGTGAAGGGAAGTCTCTATTTATAGCCGGAGAGGTGTAAGAGGGTATGGGCTGATGGGCCTTGGGCCGGAAGGCGACAACATAGAGGATATGCTCCTTGTCTCACTGGTGTCGACCGTTAGTGGCTTCTAGAAGTTCTCCGGTGCTGGCGCACCGTGATTGGAGCCACGTGTCATCGTTGTCGGCCTGGCCGTCCTTCTGCCATCAGCAGGTAAGTGGAGATCGTGGGGCAGGTGTCTCTGCCCTGTGATTGGTGCCACGTAGGCGTCCTTAGGTACTTTTTGTCTCCTGCACGTCAGACGATCGTGGAGCACGATTGAGCAGAGCCTGGAGGATGCAGATTGGCTCTTTTCATCTGCCACTTGTACCTTTTATACCTTCTGAAGTGGTCCTGCGCTATAGCTTCTATGCGATCCTTGCTGAGCACGAGACTAGCCCGCGTAGGATTATAGGTGCTGAAGACTCTTATCAAAATACTAAGTGTTGATCTTAATGCTCTTTCTTGTTTAGACCTCGCGCGAGGTCAGTCCTTGGTGAAGTACCCCGCGCGAGGCTGAGATTGGAGATCTTGCTGATTTAGGAGTATGGTCCTGCGTGCGACCTGGAGGAAGGTCTGCACGGCTTTTTGGGACCATACCCCTTCAGCATGTAACAAACCAACGTACTTGCGGCACTAGGGGGTTCAAAATCCACGTACCAAATATTTCAATTTCAAAATCCACGTCTTAGCTCAGCCCTCATAGTATCGATCATATATCAACATCCACGTACCAAATATTTCAATTTCAAAATCCAGCAGAAAATGCACAAATAAGACCATATCCTGTGGCCTTTGGTAGTCAGTGCGGTCCATGAATACCCCTAGCCTTTAGTAGTTGATAGAAATTGATGTATGATAATTGTGATAGATTGAATTGAAATACAAATCGAAGATAAACCATCACCGAAGTGATCCCGGGCTAAGCCCTTCTCCACAAGGGAGCCTCTCCACAATGGAGCCCTAACCGAATAACAAACTCTCCTCCTTACTACTAACTATTCCATACTTATTTATAAGAGAGAGTTACAAATACCCCCTCCCTAATACTCGAAATAGCAAACATATGATTCCTAACAATACTCCCCCCTTCGAGAAAGTCTTGTCCTCAAGACTTTGATCAGAAGCCTGTCCCGGTTTCCCAGTATAGGCGTCCTCAGATGCGTCATCCGGTGGCCGAGGCTGCCCATGCACAACCCATAAATGCCACGTAGCCGAAAATGTCACTCGCGTTCCAATGAGAGGACAGTGAGACAAGGACTTCTTTCCCCTGTCAAATGGGAGCGTTTCCCTTCTCACACAAGTCCAAATCAGAAAAAATCAAGCCCACAACCATTTTTTGCTCCACACCTTGGCCCGGATCTGGATAATCCAAATCCACAATTGTTTTCAGCTCCCCATTGTGGCCCACCAGTGGTTCTGAGCCCAACATCCCTTGTAGGTTGTCCAATAGGAGTCCATTAACTCTGTGCGACATCAAAAGGCCATGGCCAAGTGAGTTTCCTTCCGATCTGACCATTATAGCCTTCGATTGAGCTAACAGTGACGGCGAATTAGGAATAGATGACGGAGATCTGAACAAAGGATCTGCAGAATTGCCTCGATCGACCGGAATTATGTCAGATTTGGATCTGACGAAAGCAACTGGAGTACTGGAATTCAGCAATTTAGAAACAAAAACTGAAGAACGTGAATCTGTAGGACTAGTCGACACCAATTGTCGTCCATAACCACAAAGGCGTTCTTCAGATCTGGAAACGAGCGGTTCCAATTGAGCTAATAGTGATGACCCGTCATCTGTCATCTTCTTCTCCTGTTGTCGTACAAAACCCGCCATCATTTTTCGGAACTCGGAATTCTCCAAATGAACCGCCTCTAGAGTCGCCGCGATGGTATCCAAACGCGAAGACTGAGCGGTCAAATCGCCCTGAAGTTTCTGAATCAATTGCTCCTGGATGTCCAAACGAGTAGATTGGTTCACCATGGTGAAAAACGAAGAACAAACGACAGGTCAAAGAGGCAGGTCGGACCAATGATAGAAATTGATATATGATAATTGTGATAGATTGAATTGAAATACAAATCGAAGATAAACAATCACCGAAGTGATCCCGGGCTAAGCCCTTCTCCACAAGGGAGCCTCTCCACAATGGAGCTCTAACCGAATAACAAACTCTCCTCCTTGCTACTAACTATTCCATACTTAATAAGAGAGAAAGTTACAAATACCCCCTCCCTAATACTCGAAATAGCAAAGTAAACATATGATTTTTAACAGTAATGGTCCTAACTGTTCAACACAGGTAAAACTCTTAGACATATGAAACTCTTTCGATTGCACTTATATGTTCAACAAGACAGTATGAAAACAATTGCTCACAAATTAACTATCAATCACAGGACAAGGAAAGAACATGACCCTACAACCTTTCAAATAAAATTGAGGATAGTGTCGGTACGAAAAGGAAAGACAGAAATACAAATAGACACGAAAAACCCGCAATGTACAAACTCGAATGTTATTTTTTCACCTCAAATGCGAAAATACATGCACATGAAATTTCTTCAATTCATGGTACAACAATGATGGATATTACAAACTCAGCACCATTTGTACAGCTTTTTTCTGAGCCTGTGTCAAACTCTGCAATATGCAAGCGACAAATTGCATATTAAAAATTAAAATAAGTAACTAAAATAAAAATAGTAAAAAATGAAGAATTTTAGTCATGAAACCTGGCAAAGATGATCAAAAAGAGGCCGGTCTCCCTGAGAGAACTCCCGGAAGAAGTTGGTGAGATAATTTGCCAGGTTAATCTGATGAACCAAAAAACGAACTTTTAAGGTAATACTAATAACCAAACTACTTTTGATCAAGTCTAGGGGCATGAATGAGCCAAGCTACTTGGGATCGACTAGCTAAAAGCTCAAATCGAGCCGAGCTTAGACGAGCTCAAGCCCAAGCTTCATTTATCGAACTCGACTAGGCTCACGAGCATGCTACTTATATAATTTTTTGAATATATATTTCAAAATATTTTTACATAATAACTATTATTCTTTATAAAATAATTATAAATATAAAATAATATCTATCATGTTATATATAATATTTGTAATTATATATATGGGTGGAGATCTTGAGAGATCCACAAGTTATTTGAGAACAAGAAATACTATCAACCAAGTTAAGTTTTAAAAAAAGTGTAACAGGTGAAGTTACAAAAATGTAACATGTTCCTCTCTACTCTGACACAAAAGTGTAACACTCATTGTCTGTAAGATAACAAGTGTAACAATGAAAACAGACCTTTTTATTTACGAAAATACCCCCGAAAGATTATGTAACATGTTACACGTGGCATGTTTGTGTCCACCCATTGGGTTTCATGATGTAAGGCTATAATTGGCCAATATATATTTATAGCTGTATATAATATAATAATTAAATAAATATAAAAATAATGAAAACTACTTATAAGCGGAGCTAGAGCTTTAATAACAGAGCCCGAAACAAGCCTAGCCAAGCCAAGGCTATAGAAGTATTAAGTATAAATTTTGCAAGATGCAAGAAATTGAACCTCATTGAGGGGGTCAGCAGCACTTAGTAGGTCATCATCATAACCATCATCTTCATCCTGTAAAACAATAAAAATGAAATAAAATCATGAAATAACAATGATATAATATATTCATTTTTTGTTTCTTTTGTGCTGCAGACCTCATTGAAAGCCTTTGCAAGGGCATCTAGATAGCCATTTGAAGGCCTACTGTATGATGTAGTACCGGAAGAAGAAAGCAACTCTTGCTCTATTTCAGCATCTCCAGCTTCTACTTCTTCCCAATCACTATCCTGCATGATAAACAATATCATATAATTCTAACAAAATATTAATAAATACAGATAGCAGTGTTATTAACACCAACGGAAATAATACCTGATCGTCATCCCCTAAAACCTGTTCTTGTATCTCAAGCAAAACATCTGCCAGTACGGCAAGAATCTATGTTTCCCACATGAAAACAATACGTTTATCAGATTCCATAATCAAACACACACACATACATATATACACATTATATATATAATTATATAGTGGATGGTTCAAATGAGAATAAATTATTTGTAAGAAGAAATTTCAACCAATTGGAATGCTTTATTTTGCTTCATTTAATATTTGTATTTAATATTTACACAATATTAGTAAACTTACATAGATGATAGATTAAGATCATTAATTTGTAGTATTCCTATTTAATAGCTAACTACATTAAATTTGTAACTTATTCTCAAAATATGTTTTTTTCAAAAAAAAAAAATTAATTTAGAGTGTAGGATAAATTACGAGGTGTGTAGAATAAATTACGAGCTATGTAGGATAAATTTCGAAATGTGTAGTATAAAATCCGATAACGTATAGGATATGTGTGGGATAATTTTTTTTGTGTGTGGGATAAAATGAAATTGACTAATTAATTAGAGAGAAAATAATTAATGTAAAGAGTTATAAATTATTTAATGTTTTACCATTATACCCTTTTCTTCTTAAATTGATTTTCTTCTCATTCTATCCTCCCCCTATATATATATAGGGGAATTATAGAGAGAACTCACTTAAGAAAACTCAAGAAAACCTTATGTAACAAACTTTTTTTTCTAAAAAAAGTAGGGAATGTAAGTTACATGTTATCGAACGTTTTGTAACAAAAAAAAAAAAAAGCGCCGAGTGGTTTTTTTATAATATTTTTTGAAAATTCAGTGTTTATATATATAGAGAAAGTGTACTGTACAATATTCCTTAACGTACGCTATGTACGCGATGTGAAATCGCATGTTATAAAATAACATGGATGAAATCGCATGTTGGTTTTTGTAACAATTTCGCATGTGATAATTTTGATGAAATCGCATGTTGGTTTTTTGTAACAATTTCGCATGTGGTAATTTTGATGAAATCGCATGTTAAAAAACCAACATGCGAAATTGTTACAAAAAACCAACATGCGATTTCAATGTGGGATGAAGATCTGACGGCTGAGATGAGCGCGTACATATTGTACGATAAGGGATATTGTACGTTAACCTAACCCTATATATATATATATGCGCTAAAAAAACTGATTTTTTTAACTTTTTTATAAAAATAATCCCCTCGGCGCTTTTTGGTTTTTTTATTACAAAACGTTCAATAACATGTAACTTAAATTCCCTAATTCTTTTAGAAAAAAAAAAGATTTGTTACATAAGGTTTTCTTGAGTTTTCTTAACTCAAGTGGGTTTTCTTTCTATCCCTCCCCTATATATATATGTATATATATATATATATATATATATATATATATATATATATATATATATATATATATATATATATATATATTACATAACAATCAGTAGATAAGTAAAAACCTTTGCCGGAAGTGGCATCAATGTCCACTGGTCAGGGGAAACTTTGGCCTTTGAACGAGTGGTAATCCCTGCAGAGGACTTCACAAATAAAATAAATAAATAAATAACTTGATTAAAGTTATTAAAGCAATGTTCTAAGTTCTAACAGCTTGTAAGACAATAAGTAACAAACCTTAATCAAATGACCTTGGACATTGATGGTTCCAAATTCAACATGTCTGGTTGATAATAATAAAGCCAAAGCTGTCGTTGTGACTTTGATCTGGTAGGCCCCTTGAATTTCCCCTGTACTCAATTACAGTTGCGTTAGGTTTTACAACAATTAACACGATAAACATATACACAATTAAAATGAATAATACTTGCCTTGCTGCTTGGTCCATTCCGACATTACATAATGCAAAGAATTAGGGTAGCCGTCAGCGGGGATCGTGATCAGCAAGTTGATAAATTGTTCAACATGTGGTGAACTCATGTGAACCTGTGGCATTAAAAATTTTAAAAAAAATCATCATATATAAAACGTGACTTTAGGTTGTATCATATAACATATAATCATACCAGTCGTGCAAAAATAAGAAGTAATGAGCTTCGCAATCCAGCAATTTGGCAGGATTGCATTCGCCTAACGAGTGCAGCAACAAGGTCTCGTATATGTTGTGCCATTTGAGAGGACAGATGTAAAATAAGTTGCAAAATATAGTTCCCGACAAAAAGTGATCCTGAGCTATCTAACTCAGGGTCAAGAAGCCTACCAAAATAGTCAAAATGCCATGTTTCAGGAACAAATTAGAAGAGAGATTAAAAATCTTTTAAGTTAACGAGTTTTAAAACAACGCACACCTTGAAGCAACATCAAGTAAACATCTCATTGTAAAACCGGAATCACCACTCCAGGTGAGTAATTGTTGATTTCCACCAGAGACGAGAGCAGCAAGACATTGAGTTGCATTCTGGTTTAATATGTAAACAAGTAGGATATAAATTATAAAGGAAAGTGAACTAAAAAATGTTCCATAAAAAATGAAAAACTTTTGAGCCAGATAAAAACCTGCATTTCACCATGGTCGTCACTTTGAAGGACTATACGTACAACTGGATCGAAACAAACTTCGTAAACTGCTTTTACCACATCGATAGGTGCATTCTAATATATCACAGTGAAAACCATTAAGTGGTAGAAATAAACTATAAAGTTTAAACGTTAAAAAGTGGTGAACCGGCATTTAAACTGTATTTATAACTTGCCTTGAGTAACATTGTCAAAAGATCCAATGAACCAGCAACTAAGCCATCAGCCTGCTGTTGAGGCTGAGAAAACAACTCCACTCATGTAAGTAAAATAATTTAAAACTAATTTAGTATGTTTATGAGGGAGTTTGAACAAACGTACTTTGTTGAGGATCGGCCCCACGTATGGCAAAACACGTGAAACAAGAGGATGAACACATCCAGGAGCATCTTTTATTGCCTATGATGAAAATGGAATTGCTAATGGCATATTGGCATCCCTTGTTTAACAAAGATAAATTGCAAAAATTAACCACTTTATTTAACCAAATTACCTCAAGAACATCAAGTGCATCAATGCTTATGAATGGGTCCGAAACATGCAAAGCCCACATGTTAAGTATAATAGGAGAAATTACAGGCTCTATGGACAGTGCAGCTTCATGACCTACGATGAGCATGAAAATGAGATTATTCGCCAAACGGAAAAAAAAAATCCACTCAGCTGATATATAATAACATTAACACCAACCTGCCCTCACAGCTGCTTGCAGTGTTTCAAGAACAAGATGCATTGTTTCATCTGATGCCTGCAGAGTGTTGCACGTTTAAAATATACTTATTTCATGTTTAGTAATAAAAAACTAAAAAACAAAATGTCATTATTATTACCTGATTAAGGAGTTCTGTAAGTGAGGAAAACAGAGCCATTATATGAGGCTGTGGTATTCCTCTATTTGTATCGGGTAGGAGCTGAGAAAGTGCTCGACATGCACCGACTTTCACAGGTGCAGGCCTGTAAATATAAAATTTAAACCATTAGTGGTAATTGAGAATGAATGAAAGGGCAGTTAAGTAAAGAATAACATAGGAGCTTACACATCCATGCCGATAGCTTGGATAGCAGCATAGAGGAAATGATCAATGACACCAGGGTTGATCTGTAAGATGAAAGAAGTATAAACAAGAATGTTCTAAAGAACATAAAAGAAATAGGGTAAATTACTTTTTGAGTCTGTGTTTTAGTGGTTTTAACCACTTGAGTCCAAAATCAAAAATTTTAACGACCTGAGTCCCTATAAGCATTTTCTTTAACCATTTGAGTCCAAATTTTAACCTTTTGAGTCCAATTTTTTGGACTCAAATCGTTATAAAATGAACAAAATTGGACTCAAAACGTTATAAAATAAATGACTAGGGACTCAGGGCGTTAAACCTTTTGCTTTTGGACTCAAGTGGTTAAAACCAATAAAACACAGGGACTCAAAAAGTAATTTACCCAAAGAAATATACAATAATCTTTATAGTTATTAGTTACCACTGATGAGAATTTAGCAACTGATGAAAACATACGAGCATAGAGAAAGGGAAATTCATGTACACCTGCAAAACAAATACCGGCCACTTAAAACGTTAGAATATGAAAGAATGAGAGAATACAATATAATTAACCAAGATTGTACCGGCTGCCATGTCTTCAGTCAAAGTTTGCTCCAATAGGTTCCCCAAAGTGACTTCAGATGGCCCCGGAACCTGAGAATAAATTTAACAAGATATCATGATTTATTTATGAAAAACTCAAAGAAATCAATAGTTTTAAGTAGACACGACAAAGAAAGTACTAACCTCAACTTCAAGCAATTGTTCTGACACAGAAGACAAAGCAAAAAGAGTAGCCTCCCTCATCTGAATTGTTTATATCCATATAAGTTAGATTCCATCATACAATATCCATAAATTTACTACATTCCCGTAAAGAAAATAAGAATATCAAAACATATACAAATTAATAAGGCGTACCCTCCACCATACAGCAGAGCCGTTAACCCTCTCCTGCTGAGACTCATCTAATCTTTTTTTAGCAGCATTTAGTATAGCATAAACTCCATCAATCCCACATGAAATTACAATTTCCTCCAACAAAAGAGAACCTGTGAAAATAATAATAGATATAAAATATGTGCTGTACAGTAACTCAAGCGATAACTGTTAACACATGAAGAGAAGATGGCAAAAAAGTAAATCAGATACCGGAAACACGACAACTGTAAGTATTTTCATCTTCATCAGAAACATACTGATTAGCATCCATTGACCAAGCATGGACCTAAAAATGTCCATAATATTATCAAATAATGTTTAGTTAATGAGAGTAAAACACTGCAAAGATATGATAGTAGAAAATAAAAGGTTATGTAAGTTACTTGTTGTTCAGTCATCTGCATAAACGCAACTGAATAGTAGACAAGATCTTGAACACTATTTCCAAAAGCCTGAAGAAAAACCTTTTCAGGTGAACATCTAAAATGGTAGTTTTCATTTTTCAAATCTTGAGAAAAACAAATTTGAGAAATTACCTTCACAAACTTTTTACTACCAACAATCGTTAGTAGAAACTCAAATAACTGCAAAACCAAAAAACCATAATGGTTACGTTACATCCCAAACAAATGGGATTAAAAAAAAGAAACTTCTTACTTGTATTATGAAAGACTCAAGGCTTGTCTCTGAACCATCAGAATCATATCGTCCCTCGTATGCATCTTCAAGCCCTTCGATAGAAGATCTTTCATATACACCAAGAGATGACACAAATGTTTGCCACAATGGAACCAAAACCTCTGTAAACAAATCCATAAGAATTACATATTTACAATTTTGTAAACAATAGCAGAAATAAACCAATAGTTAACCAAAATGACAAGCTTACCCATGAACTGACTTTCGGCCAGGCTTGGGAAGTTTTGAACAAATTGACTCAAGCATTTTAAAGCCTGAAGATGGAATAGAAGACGACATGTGACGGTATATTCAAGTACAAGATATGAAAAAAGATCAATATATTCAGATTTAAAAAATAATAATAAATACCTCCATTCTGATGCTCCAATCATCTGGATCCTCAGATTGTACAGGATTTTTAAGAATGGATGAGAATTCAACCATCCAAGATTTGACTAAAGGTAACATCAACGCACTTGTTTCTGTCTAAAAAGTTAAAACCAAATACAAGAATTTGATTATTTTCATCACATGATTACAGAAACCAAATAAAGGATCAATTCTGACCATCCAAGATTGTAGGGGAGCAGAAAGTACCTTGTACACACCACTCATAACTCCCAGCATAGATGTACAAGAATAGACAATAGAAAGAGCTTTTGTGCGCAACGGTTTGTCATAGATCTGCCATTAATGAGTCCCAAATAAATGAATATATTGACCTATATAGCATATTTCATCTTTGCTATTTGTGGGATTTATTGGGTACGGTTGTTGGTTGTTGTTGCATCTTCTATTGCAACCATTGTGTATTCACGGTGATTGTACTTTTACAAAGAGGAAAAAAGGATAGAATAAAACATGACAATAGAGTTGACTGTTGACCTGGGGTGATGAAACTATAGCATGCAAGCACGGGAACAAAACTGGTATTATTCTGGGCACTAGTTTATCATCCAAATCAGCACAGATAAGAGCCAAACATTTAAGAGCTCCATTCACTGGACATTGAAAGATTATAATAATTGCATGAGGGGCATATGTTAGAACGCATCATTATTTGTTAAGTTAAAAGCACAATTTCTCTTCGCAAACGTACCAAAGACAGTTTCTCAAGAAATAGAGCATACATGTATCAAACATGAAATCTAGGAACTAAAAAAGTACCTGCATTTGTATTGCTTTGATCATTGATTAACTTCATTAAGAATGATAGCAAGTCCGGCCATTCATCTGGCCAGTCATGGTGTGCAACTGATGCTACGGCCATACCAATAGCAGTGCAAATTTTTCTATGAGGATCATCCAGTGAGAGCAACAGAAGACCACGTATGATTGCCTGATAATGAGAACATGTAATCAGGAATACTGGATGCACTCAACTGAACAATGAAAATTAATAACTAGAAAACTTGTAATAAACTAGATATGATGTAGCATTGTAGCCTAAACAAATAAACCTCATAATAATTCAGCTTTATCTACAAATAACAAAGAAAAGGTACCAAAAGAAAATTTGGTCATAGAAAATGTACATGATTTACTAAAGATATAATATTAGAAGAGGAACTGCATGTTATCATATGTCAGTTTCATAATTTATAGTTCCCATTGTCATTTTAACGACCAGAAATACGTTCATAGTCCTCGTCAGTTACGAAATTGACATCTATTAAATTGCATGTGCCTGACACTTCAGAGAGAGAAGTTAAGAAAGAGTGACCTTTTCCTCATTTGAAACAACCGGAGGTTCAAAACCGTCCTCATCCTCCTGCCAATGCTTCTTAACAAACTGTTTTAGAAGAACCGCAGCTAGGTAAAAAATAGTTAAATCTCACAAGAGTAACAATGTGAAAATATTACATGGGAAAACCTAACAATTTTGCTTTTGCTAGCTGAACATAGCTTCTAAACTCATACAACTAATCCAATATAAGAAAAATATACAACTTTATCCACACCGGCAAAAGGATATTTGACGAGATCCTAAAGGAAGCTCTCTGTTAGCAGCAATCTTGGATAAAGCACTTCCAAACCCTACAAAGGATTTGCAACAACAGTCAATCCTAAAAGAAATCCAAAAAAAACCACAACATTCACACAATAAACAAAATTTGGCTAACAAAAAAAAAACAAAAACTATAATAAAAAACTTATAAGTGAAAGAACAAACTATTCAACATCACAAGAATCTCACTTTTAAAAAAGTGAAAAACATGTAGAATTACTTCAATAATCCAATTAAAGTTATCTAACTAAGTCAAATACATAAAACTTTTACCAAGAAATCAACCATTTAATTAACAAAAACTATGAAAATTTAAATTAAAGAATATAACTATTCAACATCCCAAGCATCTTCCTTTAAAAAAGTGAAAGACACCTAGAATTGCTTCAATAATACAATAACACTTATCTAACTAAGTCAAAAAACTTGTGTAAGAAATAACCAATTAAATTTTTTTTAAAGAGTAAATTACTTTTTGAGTCCTTGTGTGGTTTTAACCATTTGAGTCCAAAGTCAAAATGTTTAACGCCCGAGTCCCTAAACACTTTTTTTTATATTCACCGAGTCCTTTCGAGTCCAAATTTTAACCTTTTGAGTCCATTCTTTTTAACAAAATTGGACTCAAACCGTTATAAAAGGAACAAAATTGGACTCAAAACGTTATAAAAAAAATAGCTAGCGACTCAAAGTGTTAAACTTTTGGTTAAAACCACTAGGGACTCAAAAAGTAATTTACATAAAAAAAAGACTTATAAGAATCACTTAACTTAAACAAAATGTAACATTTTTTTACAATTTCATCAACAAACAGAATCGTATCTTCCTTATTTACTAACTTCTAACACTAATTAAACACCAATAGGTCACAATAAAGCATGTGAATATGTTCTCACAGGAACCAAACAATTCACCACAAAAATCAACAGAAACTTGCATCAGCAATCACAAATCACACAAATAATATTAACATATACCAGGTTGAAGAGCCGCTTGATTCAACGACGCTTCAGCGAACGATCGAGCTTGTTGATTAGTGTCAAGTGTAGCATTCAGTGAGTTGATCAACCACTGCTGATCCTGATCGATCAGATTCGCCATACGTAAACGAATTTGAAGAGATTGAAAGTGTGAAATTGAAGAGTGTGTGTGTGAAATGTGTGTGTTCTGTGTGCGTGTGTTTCCCGCTCAATTTGGGGAAATGGGAGAGAATAAGGTGAGTGGTACGAATTTAGGGTTTTATGAAAAGTTAAACTAGTCGGGTCGGGCGAATCATTGTGTTGGATCCGTTTCATCATTGTGTCGGGTCGGGTGGAGACAATGTGTTGGGTCGGGGTTCTTAATCATTGATTAGGGGATTTTTAAATACATATTTTAGGATTGTCTTGTCTTCTTAGGACTAATTACAATATTTTAGGATTGTCTTGTCTTCGACTAATTACAATATTTTAGGATTGTCTTGTCTTCTTAGGACTAATTACAAAAATGTCCTTGTGATAGTTATAAGGGGGGGGGGGGGGGGGGGGGGGGTATTTCGGTAGACAATGTGGGCTAGCTCATTTGGTAGAGACATATGTGTTTTAAAAGGGATGTTTCATGTTTAGACCAGGACAAAAGAGAATCATTTAGAATTATCGAGGCATGTATTTTTCTTTTTTACAGGCAACGAAGATTTCATTTAGTCAATAAAAACCAATCCAACATAGCAAGGTGCTTGCTACATTAACATACAATACATGAATTCTAAAAGCTTATATTAGAAAGTCTCCCGTTGCTACAAGTCGTACTCCCAAGCTTTGATCTACTCCAAATCCATTTGTAAGCTTCTTTCATCGCATCCCATTGCAAGTTTGTTGATAACTTTGTCCACCATTGATTTTCTCTCCAAATGTCACTTGCAACCCAGCAACAAACCTGCATATGGTCCCATACCTCTTCCGCATTCCTGCACAACACACAAACCACATTACGGTTTGTCAAGCCCCTAGCCGCTAGAAACTTTCCTAGTGGTATCGTCCCTTTCTTCCTTCCTTCGCACGCCACACGAACATGTTGACCTTAGTGCTTACCACTTTATTCCACCAGAATTCATTCGCCATGTTGTTAAGATTTATTGTTCCAACGACGACTTCCATACCTCTCTTATCGTAAACCTGAGTTCCTTGTTATTCCTCCGTACCTATCTTTTTTGTTTGAAGTATTTTGTTGACGAAAGAGGTTACCTAAAGCCTCCATCTCATCTAGTTCTTCCATATTTTTCGGTGTTCTATGCCACTCCTTAATCCATAAAATGCATCAATTGCACATACTATAAAAATCATTAACTTTTATCCTTTAGTCTCTAGTTTTTATCCTTTTATTATTTGCCAATTGAAAGATACGGGGAAATCTGACACATAAATTCCCATCATCAATCCACGTATCAGTCCCCAGATTTGCGCATTTTCTCCCATACCTACATCACTTACTAGGTGATTATTTACTTCAGTACCAAACTTCTAGAACAACAAATCGAATCCGGCTATGACTTTCCACACCTCTCCATTGGACTTTTTAATTTGTACCGTTTTTGCCACTTTAGTGTTGCGGTGTATTGCATGAATAGTTTTAAAACGAGGCAGGTAAATGGATCGAACTTCTAGTGAACTGTTTGGTAGAAAGTTTTTCCTATCTCCGTTCATTTACGTTTGTAAACATATGTTTGCGTCCTTTCATGTACTTTTATTTATTTACGTTTGTTCGTTTACGTTATTAGTTTATTAATAATATAATTAACTAGTGGAATTTCTCCGTCTGTTGCAGCGAAAATTCCGTTGACATCGATTTGGTTCATTGCGGTATCGGTACGACACCAACACTTGGTATATCAACTGTAAAGTTAAAGTCGTGATATGTACAAAAAGATATCTACACATGTTTTACATCGATAGAAAACTATAAAAATGAATATCAGTAACAGTTATGATAGTACCAATACCGGTACAGATGTTCGCCTGAAATCAATGTTTTATAGATATTATTGGAACAATATCAGTTCGGTTCGTCACGACACTGGTACAATATCCCCTATTGCGAATACATCGTTTATTTTCAGCAAAATTTATAAGTAAACCCATCAAAAAGAGTACTTGTATAGTCAAACCGACTAGTAAACTAGTTTAGTGACCAGTTCAGTGACCGTTCTGGTTTTAGTAAACTAGTTTAGTGACCAGTTCAGTGACCGATCTGGTTTTAAAACATTGATTTAATAGAATAAAATAAATTGTTCATAAAATATCATTAAACTAATAATATCACTATAGAAAAAATATTTCCAAAACTATATGTAACATGCATACATATAAAAATTAACTAATTAAGTATAATGCAAATTATAAACCCTATAGATATCACATGTATGCTATATTTACTAGAAAATACACACCTCTAGGCTCTACACTTCCTCCTATATTCAGAAGATTGTATTTTTTAATACTTTTGTATTAAAACCAACAAAGTTTTCAATGGAATTCCATCGGCAATCATTAAAACAGGCGACATAAGAAGGTTGTTAGTAAATTCCTCAAGTAATTAGTCGGTGAAGTTGTTGTCGTTGGTCTGTCATTGACACGTAATCAGGAATCTATCGGTGATATTCACTATTCTTAAAACGATAAGTAGTTGTCGTTGATCCGTATGTGATTCGTTAGTAAGTGTTTATGGTTATCCGTCAATTAAGTCTTTACCCACGTCCATAAATGTTGGAGTTATTGATAAACCAAAAAAAAAATAAGTAACATTACGTAAAAAAATGATACTAAAGATCATGTTAAGGTAAAAAATACTAAGAAGAAAAAAATGACGTATCATATGTGTTACACATTGAATAGTTTAGTTTGATCTATTAGGTAGATATATTATAATAAAAGCAATCAGTCATATATTATTATATTACGACAAACACGAGAATGATCATGGGCGGAGGATAATGGTAGCTTGGGGGTGCTCTGATCCTCGTCGATTTTTCATTTGTAGTGTTAATTTTATCGAGAATTTTTAGAAAAAAATTGTAATGTAAAATATTGGATTTTTATGAGTCCAGCCCTTACCGATTTGGATTTTGAGTGTTCGGCTTCCAGCGAGTTTTCATTGAGAATGATAAACCATATGGTTTGTTTGCCACTGGTTTGCTATAAAACATAACGGTTTATCAATTGGTGTCTCATAGTTTTTTTACCGTGCAGGGCGGATAGAACATTATCTCAAAAAAAAAAAATGTAGTGAAAATGATTTTTTTTGTAAGGTTAATAGATAAAAAAAATATTGGGACCCTCAGTATTTTTTAAAATCCTTTAATAGGCACCCACCTTGTGAAAGTAAAAGTCCAATAGTCAAGTCCAAATGTGAAGCCTTGCAAATGAGTACAATTGTTCAAACATCACCCAACCCAATCGGCAAGTGCAGTCTTAGCCCATATCTGTATAGTGTAAAATAAGGGGCTGTTTGTTTGCATCTTATTTGCCTCTTAATAGCCAATGTCTGACTGAATCAGACATCAGATTGTTTGTTTTAACCCTCTTAAAACTTACCCAAGCTCTTATTTATCACTGATCGGGTCATACATTAGAAGGAGTCTGACCCAGGCTCTTATTCACAAAATACCCCTTTGCCCTAAACAAGAACCCTGTTCTTCCTCTCCCTCTTCACAGACGCCTCCATCTCCATCTCCATCTCCACCTCCACCTCCTTCCTCCACACACTCTGGTCTCCTCGACGGCTCGAAGAAAGAAAGGTCGGCCACCACCGGGGGTGGCGGCGCACGGAAGGGGTTAAGAGAGAGAAACATCGAAGAGCGGGAGAGAACGAAAAGGGGAGAAGGGGAGCCGGCAAATCTCCGGTGACAGCGCCGCCGCTCACGGCGGCGGAGGTGGTGGGTTTTGACGACGATGATGACGGTTGTACAGGTTGCTATTTGAATTTTTCTTGATCTTTAAGTTGTGGGTTTGATTTCTTGATTTGAATTTGGTCCCTCTTCAGAAAAAATGATTCTTTTTGTCCAAATTTGAGCTGTTCTTGTTGTGTTGATCTGGGATTATATTTTCAGTTGTGTTGCCATGATTGTTGTTGACCTGATTGTTGTGTTGATCTCTTTAGAAATAGTTTATAGAGGGGTAAAAATGTCATTTTACACGGTCATTCAGAGGTGCAACCAAACAGCACTTTACTGGTTCAGCACTTATTAGTTCAGACCTCTTACCCATTCAGATCTCTTATTCATTCAGCACTTATTGGTTCAGATGTTGCCAAACAGCCCCTAACTAGTTTTTGCCCCGCCCGCGTTGCGGGGCAATAAGCCGAATATTTCTCTCTCATAACATGTGTGTCTGTGTTTCGTTTACTTGTACATACTACTCATAACACGATCTTAAAAAAAATTACATCGAGTCAACCAAATAAAACAAAAACACTACCATACTTTTACTAAAAAAAACTAAAACGATGAAAAGACTATAATTTTAAACTGGGAGCAAAATTGTAATCTTTCAGGACAAATGAGCATGTACCAGGCATGCCTGGACGAATAAAAATTACACATATGCCCGCCCGCGTTGCAGGGCGTTAAATCAAATATTTCTTAGTTTCATAACATGTATGCATTTATTTAGGTTACTTGTACATACTACTTATAACACGATCTAAAAAAAATACATCGAGACAACCAATTAAAGGAAAACACTACCATAGTTTTGTTAAAAAAATTAAAACAATAACAGGTCTGTAATTTTTAGCTGGGGGTAAAATACTAATTTGTCAGGACCAATGAGCGAGTGTTAGACAACTGCTTGAAGCAATAAAAGTTACATTGAGTCAACCAAGCAAAATAAAACAATACTATAGTTTTGCAAAAAAAAAAAAAAGTAAAACGATGGCAAAATCATAATTTTTAACTGGGGGAGAAATCGTAATTTTTGAAATGGGAGCAAAATCATAATTTTGAACAGAGGGCAAAATTGTAAAAATATTTTGAACAGGGGGCGAAATCATAATTTTAAACTGAGGGGAAAATCATAATTTTGAGCTATGGGGGAAAACATAATTTTGTTTTGAACTGTGGGCAAAAACGTGAATTTGAGTTGGGGGCAAAATCGTAATTTTTAGCTAGGGGCAAAAACATATTTTTATTTTGATGGGGGGGGGGGGGGGGGGCAAAAACGTAATTTTAGACGAAGGGCGAAACCGTAAATTTAAACTAGGAATAGAATTAGAAATAGGTTTTTGAATTGAGAGCAAAAGCGTAATTTTTGAGCCAGGGCAAAAAAGTATAAATTTATTTTGAATTAGGGGCGAAAACGTAATTTTAAACAAATGACGAAACCGTAATTTTAAGCTAGAAATAAAGTTAAATTAAATATGATGTGGTCCAATAGGGAAGTGCCAGGCAAGCTGCCTGGCACTATTCCCTCAACTTGTTTTTGTATATGTAGGGTAACTAGTAGATGCCCCGCCCGCGTTGCGGGGCGATGGCCGAATAATTCTCAACCAATTAAAAAAAGACTAATATAATTTTGGCAGGGAAAAAAAAACAAAAAACGATGATAAGACCGTAGTAAACCAATTAAAACAAAAAAACTTTATAGTTTTGGTAAAAAAAAAACTAAAACGATGGGAAAAACGTAATTTTTAACTGAGGGCGAAATCATAAATTTAATTCGGGAATAAATTGTAAACTAAATGGACCAACGGAGGAGTGCCAGGAAGTTGCCGACACGACTGTAATTTTACACTGGGGGCAAAATTGTAATGTCACCAGGAAAACAAAACAAAAACGATGGGGAAAATGTAAAATTAAGTTGAGGGTAAAATCGTAACTTGGTTGTGAGAAAAAAAACTAATGGCGAAAGTATCAATTTATACGGGGCAAAATCGTAATTTTTAGCCGATGGGAAAATTACAATTTTTAGCCGGAGTAAAAACGTAAATTTATTTTTAAGCTTGTGGGCAAAAGCATAACTTTGAACTGATGGCAAAATCGTATATTTAAGGGAAAAAAACTAATGGCAAAACTGTAAACTGAAACGGGTCAAATTCGTATTTTTTTACCGGGGGCAAAATTGAAATATTTAGCTGGGAGCATAAGCGTAAATTTATTTTTAAGCGGGGGCGAAAACATAATTTTTAACTGATGGCAAAATCGTAATTTTAAAGGGGGATAAAATCATAAATTTGTTGGGCTAATAGGAGAGTGTGAGGCAGCTGACTGACACTATTAAAGTTGCCGCCCATTTTGCCCAATAAAGGGCCTGACCTATTGAATTCTGGCGTTATCAACTTATGTTTGTAGCAGTTGATAATTATTTGGTATGTTTCATTTCGGAAGTATTTTTAACATGTTGTATATGTTATTTAAAAAGATATAAAATATTATTCACTTTGTTATAATGAATGATATAAATATAATTATTTTAAAATTACTAGTTAAATAGGTTGCCAGGCGAAACCGTAAATTCCCTCAACTTTTTTTTTTTTTTTTGCAAAATTATGACAAATTACTAGTTAAATAGGTTGCCATACGTAGTTGGAACGGAGCCACTTTCCGAATTTCTTTTTCTGTTGGAATATAACCACTTTTCGATAATTATAATTGAAACTAACGGAGCCCATTCTGACCCGCGACCCAACCCAAGTTTTTACCCGACACATTTTGATCTGATTTTTTTGGGACCAAACTTAATATAGATGGACATGTTTTTACACCCTTTCATCAAAATTTCTGGACCCCCACGGGTATGTGTGATATGACAAATGCTTGTGCTTGCTAGTCTCTTCATAGTAATGCAATGTGGACCTCGTTTCCGTTAATATCAACCATTTTAAAGTCAATAATACAAACTTAACAATATGTATTTCATTCGTAAACTTGTAACCAAAAACCAACAATTACACCTAAAAGATAAGTTAAACATAGCTAAACAAAATATATCTCTAAAAGGTTATCATAAATCAAATAACTCTCCCAAATTTTATTCATTCAATAATAATTATAAAATACAAGAGAAAAACATAAATTCACAAACTTTTCAAGATATTTAACATAAGTGACTATAAACAAATATGGTATGTCAAAGTAGTATCAATTGAATCTATGCAAAGAAACCCAATTCTTACTCAAATATGGACCTAATTTGATGGGTGTGACCAAACTCATATGTCAAAACCAAGCTTCCATCCATTCTTTTGAGCACAAACCTTTCAACCAAAACATAACAACCAAATCTATTCCACCCATCAACTCCTTCAAACTTCTCCTCTCTCTTCACCCTCTTTATCCTTTGCTCCCCACCACCACCAACCCATCCAACCCTTTCTTCTTCCCACTTCATTTTTTCAACAATTGCCACATTCAACCCTACACTTTTTTCTCTCCCATTATTACCCCCTACACATGTAAACCATATGGCTCCATCTACCACATTTCTCTCGTCCCATGCTGCCTCGATCTGACTCTCACCAATGAAAATCGCTTCACTACGAACCACAGTGTTCACAGACACGACATTTCCTTCGTTGTTGTGCTCCTTTTCATGTTCGAAAACTTGTTCCCATTTTTGCACTAGTGTCATTTCATAATACATAGAATTTTTCACTTGTTCGGACAATTGTTGTTCTTTGATAAATACGAAAGGGCAATACCACTTGCCAACAACTACATGATTTGAAGATTTGGTTGAGGGAGGAAAGCTTAAATCAGGAAGACGTGAACGAAGGGAATCATTGATTCCTTTTGCTTCAAATAACTTGTAGTTTTTTGGTGTTTTACCATAAACTTCCCAACGTTTTCTTCTTAAGATATGCGGAGGATAGCCATCGTCTGCAAGAGATTTTGCATAAAAACTACCATCACTGCTAAACAGTGTTTCCTTATGAACAATCTCAAATTGTTGGTAAATGTTGTGTGGATCCAATGGCCTTGGTTTTACATCATTGACACAACTGAAAAAGCAACATTGTGTCATGTCTTCCTCCTTTGAACATGTAAATGCTTCCCTGATAGGTTTTTTTTGTTAATTTATTCGGTTGTATAAACTTATAATAATGAAGCATAAAGCGAAAAAATCAAAAGTAAACCAAGTATAAATATGTAGATATCATGATATTTAATATTTTTCTTACTAAGTTAATGGGATCTACATCTTAGAATTATAGGAATAAGTTGAGTTGATTTTGGTTGAAAAGAAATCACACATTTCCTCCACCTCCACCACCCACCGTCACCAAAGTGTCACTACCGCGACCTAAGCGTTGCCAGAGCTGCCTTTATCAATCTACCTCCACCACCACCGTGCACGCCCGCTGCTATGGCCCTACTAGTCGCCATAAAATCAAATCTAGGGGGTGAATAGCTTTTGATACGTCCTTTCTAAAACCACTAATTTCAAGGCGAACCCATTTTTTTTTATCTTAAGTTGTTTTGAGCTGAAACTAAACTGATACCTCTTTAATAAGCCACTTGTTAACCAATTTTGAATGACTTAAGGGGCTCTTAATGAACTTAAAAAATATTTAGATAAGACAGAACGAACTCTAAGTTGGTGTCTCCAACAAAAATGCCTGGTATGCTATTGAAAAATAACACATCATATAACATAGTGATTGTCTGTAAACATATTATGTTAAGAACATGTAGTGTTGTTATAAGTTAAAAGTTATCAGAGATAAGTAATTAAATAAAACTATGATGTATGGTATACATACCCTTTATGTGATCCATGTGGTTTAATCGCATAGTAACGGTTCAAAGACAATGGCTGGTTAAGGACAGGAATAAAGACAACTTCATCAAAAGAAGTGTGTTGATGATGATGATGATGTCGACCGGCTTGATGATGTTGTTGAACTGCTCTTGAAGAATAGCGTGTGGTCAGTATTTTGTTTTGAGGGAACGGTAACCCTACAAGATATCGATCCTTGAACAACCCAAAAAATGTGTATCTTTCAGACTCTTCATCTTGGATTACCAAGTAACCGGAGTTAGGACCCTCAGGAGGAAGACAAAGAGCTTCCGGAGACGTCTTATAGTAAGAAAGTGATCGGGTCACATACATATTTTACAGGATGATGATGGAGTTTATGGTTTTGATGAAAGTAGTAATGTTTTGCTTGTATGATTGTATTATTATATATTTATATCTGTAAGACTGTAACCATATAACTTATATTCGTCATGTTGATAAAGTCAACTCTCGCATGTTGATAAAGTCTAACATATAACATGATGTAAGATTGGTTAACTTTTAAGTGTTTAACGTGGGCAAGTTACACAAGTAGTTTGACTTTTATTCGTCATGTTGATAAACTCCAACTCTCGCATGTGCATATTCTTTTGTCACGTCAGTCTTAGATTTATTTTATATTATATGGGAAGCTTCTTCGCATGAGTAAATGTCATGAACATGTATCTAAAATATTAGTCAAAGAATTATAATATCCATGTATTACATAGGTTTCAGATAGAAAGTAAAAGGCTTTAAAATAATCAATCGAGTTCTTTAAAAATAATGTGTTTTCTATTTATATAAACTTGAATGAGTTTTATTAAAATAAATATGTTAATTATTGAGGTTGGTTGCATGATTATAATTTTTGAATTATTTTTATATTTCAAATTTCATATTAGTATATCTTATTTCAATTTAATTAAAAATACTTATTTTAAAAAGTCTTATCAAAGTTTAACATTTTTGAAAACGATAATAACAAATTATAAACATGATGTGGTTTTAAATTTTTGTTTATGTCAAATAGCGGTGGGTGTATAATTTTTTGGTTATCCTATCTTTTTTTGATAAATATGCTTTTATTTATTAAAGTAGATATATTACATTAAAGTATAGTTAAGTAGATAACTAATTATTAAGAATTAAGAATATTGAACAAATATAATCATAAGATTATTTTAATATATATATATATAGGTAGAGGATCCTGTAAAAAGTGCTCAAAGTGTGAGAAGTGTGAGAAGTGTAATATAACACTATATATAATACTATATAACACCATATAAACACCGTATAACAATATGTAACACCATATAATACCATATAACACTTTGTAACACTATATATCATTATATAACAAATATAACACTATAGGTTGTCTGATAGCATGTCTATGATAGATGTATAGTGTTATATTTGTTATATAATGATATATAGTGTTACATAGTGTTATATGGTATTATATGGTGTTACATATTGTTATACGGTGTTTATATGGTGTTATATAGTATTATATATAGTGTTATAATACACTTCTCACACTTCTCACACTTTAGGCCCTTTTTACACTATCCTTACCCTATATATATATATATCATTCTTTGAAATATATTTCAGTTATTGAAAAAAATTATAGGCTTATTACAGGAGAAATAATAAAATCTGTCATATTAGCTAATATGACTATTGCTCATGTTAATCATATTATACAACAAAACAATTATACAAATCGAAAGGGTTTTGGTAAACCAGAAAAAAGAAATTGGAGAATCTAGTAATAAGAAATCTTCTGAGCCTGAGTTAGCCATATTAGCTAAAGCTACTATCCAGCCTCCCCCTGAGATAGAAAATTATAGAATAAAACCTGAAGAAGAGCTTAAGTCCATGGATGACTTAATAGGAATTATATATATATATATATATGGTAGGGATATGGTAAAAAATGTAAAAAATGTGAGAAGGGTAAGAGGTGTTTTAAACCATTGGATATTTGATCTAATGGTTGAGATCAATAGGGTATAAAAATGTAAATTGTGTTTTAATTAGAAGGACCTTATGTAAAATTGAAGGGCAATAGTGACTTTTCCAGCGTTTCAAATATGGTAACCGTTTCAAAACCCCCATCAATCTCCTATAAATCAGCGAATTTATGGTAACTGTTTCAAATCCCCCATCAATCTCCTAAAAAATCAACGAATTTCTCGTACTGAATAAATTCTTCGATTTCCTTCACAACAACTTTTATAACACTATAAGAACAGTATATTACATGATAAAACACTATAGGAAGATATAACACTATCTGTTTACTGTAAGACACTATATATAAATAAAACACTGTTGATGGGGGATAAAACACTATGAAAATGAATAGTATATTACATGATAAAACACTATAGAAAGATATAACACTATCTGTTTACTGTAAGGCACTATACAGAATAAAACACTATTGATGGGGATAAAACACTATGAAAGGAACATTATATTACATGATAAAACACTATAGAAAGATATAACACTATCTGTTTACTGTAAGATACTATACAGAATAAAACACTATTGATGGGGATAAAACACTATGAAAGGAACAGTATATTACATGATAAAACACTATAGAAAGATATAACACTATCTGTTTACTGTAAGATACTATACAGAATAAAACACTATTGATGGGGATAAAACACTATGAAAAGGAGATTAAAGATGCCTGTACATAATATAACACTATTGACTGGGGAATATAACACTACAACAAGAACTTACCGTAAACAATTAAATGTATAGAACAATTCGAATTCGAATCAAATCCCTGATATATCGCGTGATATATCTCATCGCCAGTTTTTGGCAGTTATATTTGGAAATCAATTAATTGATAATAATGGAAAATTACTAATACACCCTTTTGAATTAATTAAGATAAATGACACTTATCATTCCCAAATTATTTCTTACACTTCTCACAAAAGTCTCACTTTGTACAGGATCCTCTACATATATATATATATATATATATATTAAATTTAATCATTTATAGTCTTTAAATTCATTTACTTATTATTTATTATTATGGTTGATGTAGCATGATAAATTGTCACATGTCATTTTGGTGAAATCTCTTATTATATATAAGAGAATGTTATGTGGCATTAAAGAGTCTTTTTTTATTAATATTAGATAATTGAAGAATGGAAAATTATCAAAATATCATTTGACCAACTTGATTTACCAAAATGTCACCCTCACGAGTCCTTGGAATGGGGCTTCCACAACTTGATGAGTCCGCCGCCGGCGCATCAAAGCCAAAAAGGTGGCTGATGCGTCAGTCTTTTGGCTTGCCTGACTCCTCCTTGTGGCATGCCTGACTCCTCATTTTGGCTTGGCTAACTCCTTGTTGTGGCTTGGCTGACTCCTCCTTTTGGCTTGCCTGACTCCTCATTTTGGCTTGGTTGACTCGTCATTGTGGATTGGCTGACCTCTCATTGTGACTCGGCTGACTCCTCAAATTTATTTTATTTTTCAACATGACTTTTTAATTTTATTAATTTATTAAATTTAAATACCATATTATTTAACGGAGTCTCTAAATACGTGAACTTTTTATTTGGTGGCTTGAGACGTTTTCTTCCAACATGAACGAAAAAATAATCATTTTTGTCAAAGTAAATGAAAAATCCGCTATACTTCTATTTCCATAGTTGTGATTTTTTTTTTCCAAAAAATATATAAAAATGTTTATTAGTAGTGATGTGATCCCGAAACTTAGCTATGTAACGGTAGCCTTCGCACACTTTACTAGAAAGATTTGATAGTGTAATTCTTTTTTTTTTTGAACGACGACGTTATATTAGAAACACTAGTCAGGAGCTAGCAAAAACAAGCATACAAGGAAGAGCAAAACAACATAAAGAACAAAACATTAATCAAAATTGAATCTGCTCCATTTGTGCTCATCCAGCTGAATCTTCTTCGCTCGGTTCCAGTTCCAGAGGAAACCAATTGCCTTCAACTCCTGAATAATGTCCGACGCCGAACTCTTTTTATGGTTGATAGTGTAATTTTAGATATATAAACTAGATACACCTCAACCCTAATTAAGTTGATCCATTTTGTTGTTTAAAAAGTTACTTCATTAGTTTATTTTAGTTTTTTTCTTTTAAAAAGGTATATATAGTATTTTTTTGAACATAACTAGCATAATAACATACATATATTTTGATATTAACTTTTTAGTTTTGTAATTAGCTTTAAAAAAATTAATAAAAATAAGCTGATGCATCTTAAGCCACCATTGGAAAAACGTTTTTTTAAAAACCAAACAATAAGGTTGGGTATTTATAGACTCGACAAAATAATAAAATATGTAAATTAAATAAAATTAAAAAGAAATGTGGAAAAGAAAATAAAATTTGAGGAGTCAGCCTAGCCAAAACGAGGGGTCAGCCACTAGGAGAAGTCAGCCCGACGCATCAGCCACTTTTTTGCCTTTGACACGTGTCAGCACCACCTTAACGGACACAATAGCTGACATATCGACGCATCCTATGCTTGAGGCGCCATTCCAAGGACGCATGAGGGTGACATTTTGGTAAATCATATTTGTCAAACAACATTTTTTGTTATTTCCCCTTCTACCCCATTGAAGAAGTTGTTAGCTACAGTAATATTTATATTGACATATATGTGACTCACAAACAAGAATCATATCCAATCATGTGGAATGTGATGTGATGTGATGTCATCTAAAAAAATCATACTTATTTTACATGAAAAAACTAAATTAATATTGTTGTAATTTTCATGACTTATGTAGGACCGTTCAAACCTTTTTGGCGGGAAGAGTTTTGGTTACTACAGGGGGTAAGGAAGCAATGAAATACTTAAAACGGGGGGTAAAACTGTTTCTTACAACAAAGTATAGGGGGAAATAAGAAAGGACAATTTAGTAATTTAAGAGTGGGGGGTAATACGTTTGTTTAGTACAAACCTATGGGGGTAATATGAAAGGGTAAGATAGTCATTTCACATTTCAGTTAACAGATATGTTAACTTATTTGATGGCAGGGGGTAATTATGCGACATAACAACAACGTTGGGGGTAAAATTGTAATTATTTCCAGGGAGTGGATCAGAGTACCAATTGGCTTAAACCCCATGGGATAAAATTGCAGTTTAGAAATAGTTAGCTATAGTAAATATTAAATTAATATACAGGTGACTTACAAATATTTTCTTATCCAACCATATGTGATATGTAATGTGATGTCATCTCATTAATTAATACATATTTTACATGAAAAATATAAATTAATATTATTATAATTTTCATGTCTTCTATATTTATTTAAATAATTATATTTTTTAAGGTAACACTAGGTGTAGTACCCGTGTAACCACACGGGTAGGTTTAGTAATGATCGAAATCAAATACTAAAAAACAGATTATAATATATCATTTAAATTTTGGTCTTTAGATCTATATCTTTATAAAATAATGTTAAAGACAGTATGTGTTAGTATTATGATAACTATAATGATAAAAGTTTTTGTCTATGTAAATATGTAAAGTATCATGTGAACAAATATTTGATAATACACATTTTCGGTACATCTCAAAACTGGTACTTTACCTACCGATCTTGGTAATACACATTTTCAATAAATCATCTATGTCTAATAATATCCGCAAAAGGATCAAATCTATAATTTTAATTTTCAAGGAAACTTTTGTTTTAGCTCTACTTTATTAGCAAGAAGCTTTAGTATATTTTACTTTTTTATACAACATAACTAAAGCTAAAAAAAAGAATTGATCAACCTATTCCAGTTATCGTGATGATAACATAATGTACCTGGCCATCAGTGTGATCAACATTGAAAACGAACTAATAATTTTTTGTGAGTTTAACATGTAATTCAACCTCGAAAAGAAAGAAAACTATATAGTAAAAAAGTAGAATTGGCTAAATAGAACTGTATCTTCCTCATTCCTGAACACTTGAAGATCAAGGAGAATCACACATCACCATCAGATCTGATCTGTGGTTGCAGATTGATTCACTTCAAGCCTTTCTATCATCATTTTCTTGATACCTTCTTTTACAACTTCATCACCAGCCATAAGTTCCTTCAAGGTTTCCATCTGTTTTTGTCTTTTTCTTTGATAAATAGCAGGACCTGCTGGATCAGTGCATCTCTTGATTTGTAACTTTGGTGGCCTTTTTGAACCTTCAGTTTTAGGATACTCAGGTTTTTGTGGAACATTTGGATCTTTCTTCATTAGTTCCTCCAACATTTTGTAAGTGGCCCTGACCCTATCTTCTCTCCACTTTGACACTGAATTCTTTGACCCATAGTCAGCTGCTATCAGCTCCTCTTTCATTCTCTTTAACTCTAAAGCCTTGTCAGGTACATTCTTTTTGAATTTTTTTCCAGTCAGGAGGAGTGTGTTTAACCTTATTTTTAAGCATCTCTTGGATCCTGGCTGCTTCACTTTCAAGCTCAGGAATGGTCCAATCTTTGTACATATCCTTTTCTCCCTTATACTTCTTGTGAGCCATGCTATTCTCAACATAGTCTTTTCTCAGAGATTCATCTGCTCTTTCTGATAATTTTTGACAAACATTCTTTGCAAATTGTTCCAGGGAACTGACTTGAGTAAGCAAAAATTGGTAGTGCCTTTGATATTCTTTGTCAGTCTTCCCTATTGATTCTCTTTTAGCAATATCCTCTGCTTGTTTGGCCTTTAATTTTAAATATTCATCAATATTATTAGGCCTAGGATATCCTTCAACAGATGGTAAACTCCTTTTTGCAGGATCATCCTCATAGTAGAAGGATTTGATCTCTTCTCTGACAGCAATAAGTTCTAGAGGAAATTGAACACCTGCAGGAGCAATATCAGTAATTGGCTTTTGTATCTGTATTGAAGAGAGAGGTACAGGGTTTGGTAAAGTGACAAGTGGTAGAGGCTGTGAAGATGTTGGTGAAGGTGAAGGCTCATCATCAATCAAAATTAACCTTCTCCTTTTTGGTTGATGAGAGACTGATGATGTTTTGGGTGGATCAGTGGTTGTGTTTGAAGTGAGAAGTGTTTGACTAATAGTTGTTGATACAACAGGTGTTTCAACCACTGTTGTCATTACAACTCCTGATGTGTCAGTAGAATTTTTCTGCACAGTGGCAGGTGGTGATTTGATGGTTGGTGATGTGGTTGTAGTGGTGGTGGATGATTTAGTCAAATCAGGTGTTTGAGTGGTGTGTGTTGAAGTAGCAGTTGTTTTGATTGAGGTGGTGGTTGTTGGTTTAACAACTGCTGAAACCACTGAGGTACCAACAGTTGTTGATACAACAGGAGTTACAACAGCTGTTTGGGTGGAAGATTGAGGTGTCATTACAACTACTGATGTGTCAGTAGAAGTCTTCTGCACAGTGGTAGGTGATGATTTGATGGTTGATGATGTTGTTGAAGTGGTGGTTGATGATTTACTGAGATCAGGTGTTTGAGTGGTGTATGTTGAAGTAGCAGTTGTTGTCATTGAGGTGGTGGTTGTTGGCTTAACAACTGTTGAAACCACTGAGGTATGAACAATTGTTGATACAACAGCTGTTTGGGTGGAAGATTGATGTTGAGGGCTTTTAGATGGTGTGGATTTGGGTTCCCTCACTTTTCTAGTGGGATTTTTTCTTTTTGGTTCAGGATTTTTAACATCCTTTGGCTCAGAACAACCCTGTGCATCCAGCTCCATGTAAGCTCTCTTCTCCTCATTCCACCTTGATTTATCCTTTGCTTCTCTATCCCTTTTTACACTTGCTTTTGCTTCAGCCAGTGCATTTGTGGTAAAATCAATCTTTTTGCTTCCATCTGGCAAGGGAATGTCTTTAGTCATACAATCTTTTTGTGGCTCAATGTAGAGACCATCTTCAATCCCTTTCTTCTTCCACATGTTGATCTTCTCCCCTTTTTTGGCATTATCTGGTGGTGGATTATCAAGGAAGAGAACAGTGGGAGGTGCTTTGCCAGTGGTGTTCAAGATATGGCCCTTTATGGCCTTGATGTCAGCTTGGGTGTCTTTAATATGGACTCCATCATGTTCCTCAGCTTTTGGGCATCTATGTGAAGCTGCTGATCAGTCAACTGTCTTTGTTGTTGGAGCAGGGGTTGAAATAAGTTCCATAACTCATTTGCAGCAAGTGCAGGTTGTGCAGGTGCTTGAGCTGGAACAACAGTGGGTCGTACCTTTTGAATTTCCAATAGCTGTTGCATCATATTTTTTAGTTCAGCAACAGATGTGTCAAGTGTGTCAATTCTGTCCATCAGTTCTTGGTATTTTAAACCATCACCCAACTTAGTGGGATCATCTGATTTCCCACCAACAGTGGTTGTATCAGCAGCAGACTTAGGGAATATGTCACAAAAGTCATCTACTGATGCCCCTTTTTCTTGGTACTGGGGACTTCTTTTTCAATTGTGGACACCTTGAACAACTCACCAGTTGTTAAAGTAAACACACCAGTGGTTGCCTTGGTTGTCTCTGAAGAAATTGCCTTCAAGGGAGTCTTATTTATGGAACAACTGACCCAATGTAGACCAGTGAGTCCAACATTAGTAGTTGCTGCTCCACTTGAACTACTGACAGGAATTACTGGTAATTCCTGCAGTGTAACCTCCTCAGTTGTTGCTGGGCTAACAGAGGTATGAACATCAGACCCAGTCACTTGTGGGAGTATACTCTCAGTGATAGGTGATTGAGAGGAACTGGTTTGTGTCTGAGCTATAGCAACTGCATGCAACAAAGGTAACATTGATTGTGGTAATGTGACGGGTGAAGGAATAGGTGTAGAAAGAGACATGTCATTCGGATCAGGACTGAGGAAGATGGAGCCGATTGGATCCAGAACTTCATAATCTTGGGTCCCTGTGTTTACAACCGAATCCTTTTGTGAGGATGTCGGTGGAGTTTGAGGCAATGGTGGAGATCTTTCTTCCATCTGCTGTGAGGAAGTAGCAACAGTGGTTATTGGTGACTTTTGTTTTGTCACTGGCAATTGCTCTGGGATCTCATCTTCCAGATTTGCCGTTTTACTGGGTTTGGGAGGCTTTTTGGATGATTTCTTTTTGGTCTTTTTGGTAATGGCAGGTGTGGGTTTCATTGCAGTGGTTGTGCTACTATGATCACCTGGAGCAGTGGGCTCAGCAGCAGATACCTAAGGAGCAGTGGTAGCTGCTAAATTCTGCTCAGGCACCTCTGCTTGTGTTTTGCAAGGTGCTGACATTCTAGTGAAAGTTGCTGCTGTTAAACTTTTAATTTGAAAAGATTCACCTTGTTGGTATACATGAACATCATCCTTTGCAAATTTCTTTGTAAAGTAATAACTTAAAAACCTTGGAAATAATAGAAAAGATTTTGTTAAAACATTTTTGGCCAAATCATCAAAGATTTCCTGGGAATAATTAAAATCTTCATTTTGTAAAATAGTAAACCCCAGGGATTGAATCTTTAATGGTATCTCATTGAAGGCAGTTGTTTTATTTGAAACACACAATAACAGGGTATGAAATAAAAATCTTGTTGAAGGAGTGAAATAACCTTTTTCTAACGTATCCCTCTTTATTTGTTCAGCATACCCCCTTTCAAGGAAATCAGTTTTTAACTCATTTTTGGGAAAATAAGTTTTACCTTGCTGATCATTGAGTTCAAAGACTTCCGAGATGGAGTGTGGTGTGATTTTAACTGGTTTACCCATTAAGGAGGAATTAATGGCTATGATGTCTTCTCCTTGTTTGTCAAGAGTGGCATTTTCCCAAAATTCTCTCTGGGTTTTCTGGTAAATCGGAGCATCTGCTGTTAACAAAGTTTGGTACTTTGATGCAGTCATGGTATCAATGATGGAATAGAAAACATCGGTGCTGCTTGGTTTTGTAAGAATACCCAGATAATTGTGATTCGATTTGTATGGGATTTCGATGGGTGTAGTAGCCTTTTGAGAGTCCTTTTTAGATGATTTCGAAGTGGATCTTGCAGATGGCTTTGATTTTGTCATTTTTATGAAGAAAATCGAAGAATGAATTTGAGATAAGAAGATGGAAACTGCTTTGAGAACAGTTTTTTTTGTGAATTTGAATCGACAGTAAAACCCCTGTTTGGGGTTTTTAATCAGGGTTTTATAGGAAAAAGGTGATTGCTGATGTGGCAACGGTTACAAAGATCTGACGGATAAGAACTGACCATTTGCCAACCTCTGATGAAATGAAGGATAATGGAAGACAATTGTTTTTAAGGAAACCACTGACGGATGAATATCAGTGGATTACAAATGAAAATGAGGACAGTGGGTAACTTTAACTATCAGTGGATAGCTGTGTCAATGGTTTAAAGCACTGAAGTTTGGTAACAGTGGAAAACAATGAAAAAGATGGAACAGAGGTTGGCTTTGAACAGTGGATAGCTACAACCCAACAGATGTTTGAACCAATCAGTGGTTACGACAGACTTTGATTTTCTCAATATGCAGCAGCAACATAATCTTGTTCAAAACACTGGTTGTGGAAACATCTGCTGTTTGTGCTTAGGCCACTTTTTCCCCAAAAGATTCTCATCATTAGGTAAGTGTGCAACTTTCTCATCCTTTTTGCCCACTTGTTTTCCCTGAACTGTTGAAGCTCTTCTTATATGACACTACCAAACTTTCTGTCTTTTAGTGGATTTGAAGTTTAATTTGACCAGTAACTGTTGGTATTTCAGTGGGTGAGCTTTAACATCTGTTTTGTACATCTGCTGCTCAGATGTCGTCATGATTGTGTTTTTTGTAATAGATGAATTGATTGTTAAATTGATTTTCAAATTGATTGTGGTTTTTTGTAATAGATGAACAATTAATGAATATGATTCAATGATTTATGCAGCGGAAATGAACACAAACTTTATAAACACAATCAAGGAGGAAAATAGACAAACCAAACCACTGAGGCATCTCATCTGTAAACACTGTTCTTATACAAACCCTGCTAATCCTAACTATTGATTCTATACAATACAAGTAAAACACTGAACTTTATTCTCTCATCAGAAGGTCCCTAGCTTGTCTTTTAAATTCTGCTTCAAAATCTTTGGAACTTGAGTCATCCTCATCCCTGCACAATGAAAGTTCAAGGAGATCTTGTAGATATTCAACACAAAGGGTCAGTGCTTGTTTCCTTGATATGTACTTTATTTCACCATTGGATCTGATCAGGGTCAATACATGGGTCTTTTGATCAGAGAGCCATTTTAGTATTTTTGAACCCAATGGGTTTCTTGGGAGAGGTTTATTTACTGATGAGTTGGGAGATTTTGCCGTTGAAAAGAGTTGTAAAGCAGTATCTTGAGCTTTTGCTTCCTTTTCCTTTTCTTCTGCAACAGTCAGCTGTTTACTTTTTTGTTGGTCAATCACAGTGACAGAGGTATCTGTAGAGGTGATAAGTGATTCAGAAGTTTTGATCTGCTGCTTTGGCTTTTTGTAGTCAGGCTTGTTTGGGGTGTCAGAAACTGTCAACCTCCTTTTCTTAAGCCTTTCATAAGCCTCGTCTGTTTGCTGCTTAGTCCATTTTGCTATGGCATTGGCAGTATCCACCTTTGCATCCACCAGCTCCTGCTTCTTTCTTTTGTACTCAGATGTAAGCTCAGCTATAAGCTTTTTGTATTTGTTCCAGTTTGGAGCTGTTCTCTTCTTGCTTGGATCATTTTTAATTCTTTCAATTCTGTTTGCCTCATGCTTTAATACAACTATTGGCAATTCTTCGAATTGTTTTTCTTCAGCTGGATATGATTTTTCTTTCATGATGTATGCAACATATTCTTTTCTCATTTCTTTTCGTAGATCTCCTTCGGGTGGTAAGTTTGACATTTCTTTGCTCAGATCTTGTGCATAGTCTTCCATCTGTTTGACTTTGGTGAGGAAGAATTCCATTCTTTCAGAAATGGCTTCATCACCTTGATCTTTGCATTCAAGTTTAGCTCTTATCTTAGCCTGCCTTGCTTTGAGCTCGAGATATTCATCCATATTTTCAGGGACTATGAAGCCTATGAGAGAAGGAAATCTTCTTTTCGAAGGGTCCTCCACAGTGTAGAATTGTCTCATCTCATTTTTTATAGCTTCCAGTTCCAGTGGATATTTTGCAGCATTAGGATCATATTTGTCATCAGTTGCCTGAGTTATTTTTCTTTTTCTGGTGTAACTTTTCTCTAGTGAAGGAGTGGTTTTGGGTGATTTATTAATTGAAGTAAAGATGGCTTGAAGTGAAGTGAGGGCAGTGGTGGATTGTGGCTGACTGACAGTTGTTGAAACAACTGGTGTTTCAACTACTGTTGTCATTACAACAGGTGTGCTAACATCTTATGTCTTCTGCTTTTTCGCAGGAGGTGACGGTGGTGATGTGACATTGATGAGAGCAGTGATGGATGACTGGCAAACAGCTGTTGAAACAACAGGTGTTTCAACCTCTTTTATCATTACAACTACTGATGTGTCAGTACATGTCTTCTGCTTTTGAGCAGGGGTTGATCTGATGGCTGGTGATGTACTTGAAGTGATGACTTTTGGGGGTGAGGTGATTTTAGGTGGAGATAGAGCAGTGGTTGTAGTGTGTGTTATAGTGGTGTGTGTTGAAGAGATGGCAGCTGTTTGGCTAGCAGTTTTTGAAATCTGCTTTTCTTTTTCTGGTTCAACATAAAGGCCATCTTCTATTCCCTTCTTCCTCCACTGCTTGATTTTTGCCCCCTGTTTGGCATTATCTGGAAGGGGGCTATCAATGAATAGTACAGTAGGAGGAGCTTTGCCAGTGGTATTCTGGATGCTGGCCTTTATAGCCTTGATGTCTGCTTGAGTATCTTTGAACCTTGACTCCACCATGTTTGTCAGCATTTATACATGTATTGCATGCTGAGCATCAGCCATTTGTTTTTGTTTTTCAAGCAGGAGGTGGAAAACACTACATAGCTCATTTGCACCAGGTGCAGGTTGTGCAGCTGCTTGAGCTGGAACAACAGTGGATTGTGCTTTTTGAGCTTTTAACATCTGTTGCACCATATCCTTCATTTCAGCAACTGTTGTTTCAAGATTTTCAACTCTGGCCGTCAATTCCTGATATTTTAAATCATCACCAACTTTAATAGGATCATCTGATTTCCCACCAGCAGTGGTTATATCAATGTGTGACTTTGGAACGGAGTCCCAGAAATCATTCACTGATGCCCCTTGTTCTTGGTTCTGGGGTCTTCTTCCTTCGACACTTGATAGCCCTTCAATGTTGCCAGTAGTTTTAACATACTCACTGGTGGTTATCAGAGGTGCTATAAAAGGAATTGCCTTCAAGGAAGTCTTATAGATGTAACCACTGTCCAAATGTAAACCAGTGGGTTCAACATTTGTAGTGGCTGCTTCACTTGAACTACTGACAGGAATTACTTGTAACTCCTGCAGTGTAACCTCCTCAGTTGTTGCTAGGATAGCAGAGGTATAATCATCAGACCCAGTCACTTGTAGGAGTATGCTCTCAGTGATAGGTGATTGAGAGGAACTGGTTTGTGTCTGAGTTATATCAACTGCATGCAACAAAGGTATTATGGATTGTGGTAATGTGAGAGGTGAGGATAAGGGTGTTGAAAGAGACATGTCCTTGGGATCAGGACTGCGGAAGATGGATCCGAGTGGATCCAGAGCTTCATAATGTGGAGTCCCTGTGTTTACAACCTGATCCTTTTGTGAGGATGCAAGAGGAGTTTGAGGAAAGGGTGGAGATCTTTCTACCATCTGCTGTGAGGAAGTAGCAGCAGTGGTTTTTGGTGACATTTGTGTTGTCACTGGCAGTTACTCTGGGATCTCATCTTCCTAAGTTGCCTTTGCTTTGGGTTGGGTGGGCTTTTTGTAGGATTTCTTTTTGGTCTTTTTGGTGATTACAGGTTTGGGTTTCATAGCAGTGGTTGTGCTACTATGATCACCTGGAGCAGTGGGCTCAATAGTAGGTGCCTGAGGAGCAGTGTTTTTTGCTGAATTCTGCTGAGGCACCTCTGCTTTTGTTTTTGTAGGTGCCATCATTCTAGAGAATGTTTCAGTGGTTAAACCACTTATTTTAAAATAAGCACATTGTTTGAGAAAATTTTCATTTTCTTTTCCAAATTTTTCTTTGAAATAGTAGCTTAGAAACCTTGGGAAAAGTAGAAATGCTTTGCTATCAACATTTTTCACCAAATCATGAAAAATTTCCTGGGAATAGTTATAATTTTCATTATGTAGAATGGCATAAGCTAGGCATTGGATCTTTAATGGTATTTCGTTAAAACCAGTTGTTTTATTTAAAACACATGTCAAAAGTGTATGAAATAAAAACCTAGTTGCAGAGGGGAAGAAACCTTTTTCTAAGGTATTCTTTTTTATTTGATCTGCATACCCCCTTTCGAGAAAATCAGTTTTCAAGTCGCTTTTAAGAAAAGAAGTTTTACCTTTCTGATCATCGAGTTTAAAGACTTCTGAGATGGATTGTGGAGTAATTTGAATCACTTTACCCTGTATGGAAGAATTAATGGCAGTGACGGTCTCGCCTTGTTTTTCGAGGGTAGCGTTTTTCCAAAATTCTCTCTGGGTTTGTTGGTAAATTGGAGCATCTGCTGTAAGCAAAGTTTTATACTTTGATGCAGCCATGATGTCGATGATTGAATCGAAGGTGTGATTGTTGGTGGGTTTTGTGAGTAGACCCAAGTAGTTGTGAGGGGATTTGTATGGTATTTCAATGGTTTCAGCGGCCATTTGAGCGACCTCTTTGAAAGATGATGATGATTTTGATTTTGATTTCGTCATTTTGATGAAGAAAATCGAAGAATGAATTTGAGATAAGAAGATGGAAACTGCTTTGAGAACAGTGTTTTTAGTGAATTCGAATCGACAGTAAAACCCCTGTTTGGGGTTTTTGATCAGGGTTTTATAGGGAAAAAGGTGATTGCTGACGTGGCACGGTTACAAAGATCTGACGGATAAGAACTGCCCATATACCAACCTCTGATCAAATAAAGGATAATGGAAGACAGTTATTAATGAAACCACTGATGGATGAATATCAGTGGATTACAAATGAAAATGAGGATAGTGGGTGACTTTAACTCTCAGTGGATAGTTGTGTCAGTGGTTTAAAGCACTGAAGTTTGGTAACAGTAGAAAATAATGAAAATGATGGAACAGCGGTTGACTTTCAACACTGGATAGCTACAACCAAACAGATGTTTAAACCAATCAGTGGTTACAACAGACTTTGATTTTCTCAATATGCAACAACAACATAGCCTTCTTCAAAACAGTGGTTGTGGAAACATCTGCTGTTTGTGCTTAGTTTGATGAGTATAAATCTTTACAACTATACTCCAGCATATACAATATTTTTGAGGGTCCACTTTTTGCCCAAAAGATTCTCATCCTTTGGTAAGTGTGCAAGTTATCAAACTTGTTTTCCCTGAACTGTTGAAGCTCCTATTATATGACACTACCCAACTTTCTGTCTTTTAGTGGATTTGAAGTTTAATTTGTTGAGCAACTGTTAGTATATCAGTGGATGAGCTTTATACTCTATTTTGTACATCTGCTGCTCAGATGTCGTCATGACTGTGTTTTTTGTAATAGATGAATTGATTATTAAATTGATTGTGTTTTTTGTAATACAGAAACAATGAATGAATATGATTCAATGATTTATGCAGCGGAAATGAACACAAACTTTGTAAACACAATCAAGGAGGAATATAGTTTTGATAAACACCTGCTTTTCATTAATTGAAAGATTTGTAATCAAATCAAAAGATTACATTGCATGCTTACAAACTAAAACTTCCCCTCAGCCTGATGCTACTTGGTCGATCACACAAGAAGGATTGGATCAGAGGAGATAAACACAGTCAGTCCATCAAGTGAAACAGTAGAGACTACTGGTCCATTTATAGAGCATGTCAAACCACCGAAGCATCTTGGCTGACGTCATCATGAACGTGACATCGAACAATTAACTAACTCTAAGTACTGATCTATACATCCATTGTTATCTAACAACTGATCCTATTACAATAAGACAAAGTAAAACAACTGTTTCTTTATTCCACTGATTTATTCCAAGCAAGGCTTTGGTCTTCTCAGCAATGCTTGACTGAAGGCAATAGTTCGAAGAGCAGTACTTAGTATTTGACATTCTTTTAGTCTTCACATCAGCTGTTATACTAATCAGTGGATAAAACAAATCAGAATTATAGATCAGCAGTTGTTTTAACCACTGCAAGGGGAAAGTCTGAAGCCTAACAACTGATGTTGTCCGTTTCTTCAAGCTCTTTGTCATAGTTGCAAACCTAAATCATCCAAATTTATATAAAATGATCAGAGTCGGTGTATAAGCTTTTAGCAAGCCCATCCTTACTTTCAATTAATTCAGTTCATATAAGATAAAGATTACAACCGGATAGTTTGTGGTGGTGGTGGGACCCCAATACTTGAGGGCTGCTAATTCATAAGCTCTACACTGCATTGTAATAGTGACTGGCAGGCCAACCAATTACCAACCTGGTCGGTTCAGTTTTCTTAATCACAAACCATTATTAGAAGTTTAATACATATTTTTGACAAAAACTTGGCGAAGTGGATGGTGAACATCCGGTTATCTGATAACTAACATTTGTAACCTTGTCACACCTCTATAAATAGAGGCTACTCTACAAAAACCACTGCTTTTTCCTACAAACTTAAAGGTTAATTAGACACTATCTATATATAACATAATGCACTCACAATTGCACTTAATTCACAAAGTGAAACCGACACAACTTATATTTACCTTCACAAAGTGAAACCGACACAAATTCTTCAAGCTCTTTCTCATAGTTGCAAACCTAAATCACCCAAATTTTCATAAAACATGATCAGAGTCGGTAAATAAGCTTTTAGCAAGCCCATCCTTACTTTCAATTAATTCAGGTCATATAAGATAAAGATTACTACCGGATAGTTTGTGGTGGTGGTGGGACCCCAATACTTGAGCGCTGCTAATTCATAAGCTCTAGCTGCTTTGTCTTCCTTATCGTATCCACATGGTTAATTAAAATCATAAATCAACATCCACTTCAATAAATTTAGTAGTTATAAATTTAGGTGTTTTTGAGCTTGTGCTCGTCCTTAAAACTAAGCCTAAAGCAAACATATGAAGAGAAACCACAAACAGATAATATAATTATCGAACATATTATAATCAAATCGCAAGAAAATTAGTTCTACGTACCTATGTCAAAGGCAGAAATCCACAAATGAAAAGAATAAGTGATAGTGAGTTGTGCACAGGGGTTGAACCAAAGAATAAAGAAGACACCTGCAAAAGATATTGAAAATTTAGCCATTAAAATGATTGGAAGAATGAAAACCCTAGAGAACGATAATCAATGTTGTTGTTTTTGTTTTAAGTAGTTGAAAATCACAGGGTGTAAATGACATTGTGACCTGAATCGATGATAAGTTTACGGCTATAGATACGGCAATCAGATGTAGGCAGCGGCTGATCACGGCGGGGTTAAGGGTTTGCATTAGAGAAACAGAGAGGGTGGAGTGAACAGGGGAACCAACTCCATCAGAGAGAAATGGATTCATTTCTGAAAGTGAAGCTCTAATTTTGATGATATATGTTTGTAAAGATGATGAATAAACACTACATGAGGGTTTGAATGTTACCAAAGAGATGGAATTGTACCTTTGTTATGAAGATTTCGTAAGGCGGAAGGACGGCAGAGAGAATTAGGGCAGAAGATTTCGATATGAAGAAGAAATTTAGATAATTCCAGATTCTTGCCAAAGAAGAAAGAGTATCGCGTTTAAAACACTGTGAACCGAATGATTTGTGTTTCAAAAGACTGTGAATTTTAGAGAGAGAGAGTTGAGAGAGAAATTGATAGAGAGGGTAATTGATTGAAGAAGATTATAGGTTATATATCTGGAGCCATAATTTTGAATTTTGAATTTGGAGCCATAATTTTGATTTTGAATCATCAGTGGTTGATTATATATTTTAAAAAGATTTATACATTTATACATATCTAAATATTGTAAAGGGAATTATGACATCAGCAAGTCCATGTGGCATAGCTTAGAAGTTGACAAGTAAGCAGATTTACATCAGCTCATAATCTCTTATTATAGATAGTATAGATTCTTATTTTATAATTAAATTGAATCATAAATATATTTAATTTTTGTGAAGTCATATAAGTTTAGTATTTGTGTTGTGTGTATATTTACTAGAACTCTAATTAATTGAAAAGTTTGATTTGAAACAGTTCATGGGATTCAACTACGATAAACAAATACAAAATTGTGGTAAGATGTGAGTTCAACCGCATTAACACACCATGAGACCCGACGACAATTGATTTCTCAAACAACTTTGGAAGTATCTAAAGGATTGGAAATGTAATCGTTCATTATTTTCTCTTCAAAGACAATCGCAAAAAAAAGGGTCTTCTATTTCCACACCCTATAATCTTATTTTCACATCTCTATTTGTATACGGGCCGTATAGTCTGATACGGGCCGCATAGAATGTTTATGCACAGAATTTAATGTGGTGGAATGTTTTTTTTTTGTTTTTATATGTATACGGGACGTATAGTTATATACGGGCCGTATACATATTTGCATAATTTTGTTTCGAAGGTTTGATAAGGGTTTTTAGTTTTGAAATCTGTATACTAGCCGTATAATGTTATACGGCCCATGGGTGGGAGTTGGCTACAAAGTGTATTTTTCCTACAAAGTGTTCAAAGTTATAAAACACCATAATGTCAACCATAAAACACACTCAAAACCCACAACAAACAAAGTGAAGATTACTAAAACGCCATATGTGTGAGTTTTATGTTGTGTTTTGGATGATAAGGCTTTGATTATCGAACGACTAAAATTAGTGTGTTTTATGTTGATTATCATGTTGTGTTTTATATTGATAGTTCTACGATGGTGTGTTTGAAGTTTTTATGGACTGTTAAAGTTTGCATATTGTGTTTTAATGATCTTCACTCCGTTATTTGTGAGTTTTGAGTGTGTTTTATGGTTGAAATTGTGGTGTTTTATGACTTTGTACACTTTGTAGGAAAAATGGACTTTGTAGCCGAACCCCACCCTACGACCCGTATAGCCCATATAGAAAAGTTAATTTTTTGTTGCAATCGGGAAACCGTTTAATACGTTTTGTAAATTTTAAAATAGTGTTGTAACGCCCAAAATTTTTCCATTTAAAATTAAACAATGACATACTATATCTAACGAAATTTGGACATGACCCGTTCGTACTATGAACGATTTCCTGTTTAACAATCGTCTTACAACTAATCCTACGACACAATTCCAAAAGATATAACGAAAAGCGTAACATTTAAAACATTTTAAACATTCGCTACAAACTAAAACTTTACAAAAGATTTAACACATCAAGTTTAAAGTTTTAACTACTAAACATAACCTATTATAACAAAAGTATTTTGACCCATAGGTGATACTTCAAAAGTTGCGGAAGCGCATGAAAGGCGTTCAAAGTGTGTTCGATCCGAGCGAAGCATAACCACCTAAACTTGAGTTTTACCTAAATTCAATACAATATAAACAACATTAGCATATCATTTACAAATCAACAAATCTTTAAATGAGCAAGATAAACTAATGTTCGCCATTTTAAATTTACACAATACTTGACTAATTCATTCATGAATCTGACTTTCTTGCTTTCCTAACAAACTCGGTTACACCATTCTTTCTCGTATATCTCATTCGGAATGAGATTATTACTTATTCATTCTTACTTGTAATGCTTTTCCCATTCTTACCCGTTTACAACGAGATTGCAACATAACACACTTTTTCACGGTTCGTTCTAATTATTTGACCCGTTCAAGACGGATGTTAACAACTCATTCTCAATAATCACATATCAATGGTTTGACTCGTCTACAACAAATCATCATCACAACCTACATCTAACGTACACTTCTAGTGAATTAACCCATTCGGATTAATTCGACTTCATAATTATATAACAAATCACTTGATTCAATAAGCAATCAACTTTGCAATCTAAGACATAAAGGCACCTTTACTAAAATTTAGAATGTACAAACGACATACCTCGGTCTTGATTCCCTTGTTGCTTCTAGTGGCTCGAACCTTCTTCCTTTATACCTATACATAACCGTTTATACTTAGATTTCATATCTTATACTTACTTTCATACATTCTTTGATTAGAGATCCTAAAAACTTAACACATATCTCATTTACACATTCAAAACATGATTGTTATGTATGGTTCGAGGTCAAAATTGCTGAATTTGTTAACTAAGGCATTTCATCAAACACTTGGTGTGCATATCACCAACAAAGCATAAAGTACAAGTATTCTAAGCTTCTTGTTACTAGTTCATGTCATGGATTATCATATTCACAAAATTCACATATATTTTTCATTCTACATCAATTTATTTAGAATTTCGCTATTTTTTTTTGAACGGCAAATTTGGATCACTGACGGACCACTGGAGTATCATCGTGCTACCCGTGGAACCACCCGATCATATCCATCTCCACTAGGCATAATGCCTATACACCAATTCAGGAGGAAACCCAATAAATATGGGAAAACCCCCCTTGTGGGAATCGAACCCAGGACCTATTGGTCCCAAAGTTTTATCCCACCACCAAGATGCCACTAGGCTATAAAGCCATGGCATGATTTCTCCCATTTTCATTTACATGATCATCTTATACATCTTAGTACTACATCAAGTGGGTTTTTACTCTAAATCATTCAATGACCAAAATTAAGCATAATTCTTGTTCTATAGCATCATTCTAACTTAAAACTACACAATTTCTCACATGAACTCATAGGTGGGTCGAAACCCACTTTTCTACAAATCATCAATTCAAGAAATTCGACTTACCACTTTAATAAACAACTTAGATGATCTGTAATTCGGGTTCATGCATTAGCTTGGCCTTGGTTATCCTTTCAATTTCTCTGATTTAGATCAAAGGGGTTTTTCCCCTTTCTTCTCCCTGTGTTGATCGACCCAGACACATAAAAGTGTGTGTTTTTTTGGGTGTTAATTTTATTTTTAATAAACCTACTTTCCATTTTTCATAATCAGCCCCTCCACTTATGCATTTGTTTTTATTTAGGTATTAGTCATTCTTAAGTTAGCATTTTACATACAACGTAACTAGGTTATGTTTCTAGTTAATTTAATACAATTGTACAATTAACTTTTTGGGGTGTTACAACTCCACCCCCCTTAAAGAAGGTTTCGCCCTCGAAACCTGAATACGTACGGTTTAATAACATGCATACACATTATGTAGTCCAACTCTTTCGGGTATAAATGGTCCTACTACGATCATACATACCTTACTACCCAAATTTCTTACGTATAATTTACATGCTCACAAATCTATTAAACAAATGCTAATCACAACATCTATGCGGATGATTCTTTTACATAATAAACTACATCCCGTGCGTACACATTCACTTAATTTCCTTTGAACACCCTACTATAATAGGCGCACCATTCCTTTTTTTTTATAAGCATGTTACCATATACTAGTTACGTCACTTCACATATCTATAGTGTCTCAATAAGTTTTACTTATTAAAAACTTAGCCATGTCCATAAAGAAAACATATCAACATACATGCCACATCTTCGAACTTGCCCTCCTAAGTTTCCGTTCTTACTTGTACCTCACAATACTCTATAGTAGGCTTGGGATACCTTCGGGAAGCTTGTCAGAGCCTTGAAAGCAAGGAAAAGTGAGAAAGAACGCGAAAAACGGGTTTCTTACGTCGGACCCGCGTAGACAACAAGATAAGGCGTCGGCTGCAACAGGGCAGGGCGTCGCCGACGCCTCCTCTGCAGCTCAGACGCTGATTTTGCATTTTGTTCTTTCTACTCACCAACCGTGTGTCCCGAGGGTTCTAATACGTGTCACACCCCGAATTCCACGTGTCACCGGTGGGCCCGGTAGGGGAGTATCGTGACGTAGTTGATATTATCATAGTCAAACAACACAATATATAAATGCACAGCGGAAGCAAAAGATGAATATATTACAATCCGAATATAAAGTAATATCAAGTATTACAACGGAAAGTAAAGGATCCACAGGAGGATCTTAAAACATAAATATTGTTCAACAGATTTTAGACGCCTAGAACTCGCAAGATTCCTTATTAACGTCCTGAGCAGCTTCCAGCCTATTATGTACTTGTACCTGTCACTTAGACTTTTGAAAATACGTCAGTTTTCACTGGTAAATACACTCAACTGACTCATTTGAAAAGAGTTTAAGAAAATTGATTTAGATGCACCAAGCACAAAATATTTTGACACTTTGATTAAAATGCATAGAGGCAAAATTAATCTTTTATTCTTTGATTAAAATGCACAGAGGCAAGATTAATCTTGTATACTTGGGACAAACCATATCTCATGTTATCAGTTTTACATAACTTGCTCTACATACGGGGCCCGGTTCTATGCTTGTTCATGATTAACCGACACACCACTATTCCCTTATTGGGTATAATTAATTAATAAACATATGGCATCTGTCAGGTGTATGCCTACACCCCGTGCTTAGGTCGTGGCCATTGCATTTAACGAGTCAAGGATATCCAGGACACGGTCGTATTAATCCCCAATGTTTCAGTCAAGCAATACGAATTAAAAACAGGTTATTTGGATTTCCCGACTTATTGGTCTTTGAATCTCATACCTGACCATGCGGTATTTATATTACCGTATCCCAAGCCCGTAATAGGGAAAATAAGTTAAGAGTATTTACCTGAGCTAGCTCCTGTCTTAAATAGCAAGAATTATAATAGCTCAGTCGTATTCACTTAAGTAAGCGTAGGTACAATTTACCGGAAGGATCTAGTCTGGAAAGATGGTATAATAACCAATTAGAATACTAACGGGTCTTTAATTAAGTCTTGACTTAGACCGGTTAGTTTTCAAAAGGAAGATACGGTCAGACGCATGATAAAGCGAAGACCGGTTTAGAATGTGTTTTAGACCCGACAAGTTCGGAGACTTGCTTAACATGGGTATTTCATACACATTCTGGATTTTGAGATAAAACCGATAAGGTTTGACCCGTTTCGGCTAATTTATGCAAACTAGTTACATAAACCGAACCGAACGCGTAGTAAGCGTAACGGGTATTCATAAGAGCCATATACAGGTTTCCTAAGTTAATATGCTTCAAATATGTTGTGACATCAGTAAGATGTCTTTTATTATGCCCGAAACGAATTTAAACACAAACTATGCCTCGTAGGGGTAGTTTGGTCATTTTCAAGGTTATAAAAGAGTCTAAGTATTAACCTGAGTTACAGGTCTGATATAATTAGCAAAAATACTTAGTTTACTAAGTTATAACAGTAGGGTAAAGTATATATGTGAAATTTATCAATTATAACCAAACTATGCACCGTAGGGGCATTTTGGTAATTTCACATAAGCCGTAAAGCTCAAAACTGAAGTCTGAGTTAAACAACTTTTGATTACTGTTAAAATATTATAATTTGCCCAAAATATCAGTAGGTATCAACCCTTGTATGTTTAACATAGTTCTAGTACATACTATGCGTTAAAAACGCTTAAAAAGGCGATTAAAAGCCATTTCCGGGTTCTATACAAAAAGCTGATATTTTTATTATTCCAGAAGGCTTAAAATAATCTATTTATCATATGTGATTAGTAGCAAAAGGTTTGGAGTCAATTAGATATGTAAAACTCATTTTATAGCCCGTAAGGGCAAAACCGACAATTTCCGGATTAAGCCTACGAATATAAGTTATGCTCAGCCTAAAATTTATTAAAAATCTTCAAAAATCCCAAAATAATATATTACATCAGTGGGTAATAAGTTTGATATCAAAAAGTAGGCTTAGATAGGCCATCCGCTAATTATGTCGTTTAATTAACATAAAGCTTTCATTTTACGCTAATGAGCATAACTCTCAAACTACACCTCAAACTGATGTCAAACTATGGGTACAAGTTTAAATATCATTAATTAAAGTTTCTACTCTTTTACATTTCCAAAAATCACGTTTTAAGGTGAAAAGGGCATAATGGTCAACATATGAGCAATTAACGGAATCATGCGTATTAATTGGTTAACTGATGAACCATGGTGTATAATCACAGAGGGTTATACTAGCATGTAACCTGGTCCAAATGAAGCTCTAAGGTATTTTTAAAACATACCAAAACGGGTCAGAACTGAAGTCAAAGCAAAAGTCAAAGCTTTGCGACTTTCGGTTCCGAACCGGGTCTAAACAGTAAATTGTCAGGTTGAACATGTTTAGACATGTTCTTACACTAATTACTAAGTTATATTAATGATCAAACAGGTTGTATGTGTTCTACATTGCTAATTATGCATAAATTAGAATTTACACATTCTGTTGACTTTTTAATAGTAAGTTTGACCCGACATTTGACCTAGTTAGAGTGGGAATCAGGGGGAACCCTCTTAAGGGTTTATTACCCACATAATTACCAACTTATAACTACTTTCAATTTGACTAATCACTGGACCATTAGTGATTAATCTTGAAGTCAACCGTTAATTACGACGGTTTGACTTTTAAGCTAAAACTAAGCAAAACTTAACTAAGGAAGGTTAAGCAAACTTACCAAGGTCCTAAGCACGATTTGTGATCACTTGAGAGAAGTCTTGTGCTCCAGAAATGATCAGGAATGTAAGAGAAGGTGTGATCACAATGGTTGCACATTAGGCCCTTTTATAGTGCTCAAGAACACATGGATCATTGACACACAATGCTACAACTGATGTTTGATCACTAACAAGTGTCCCTAAATGTCTAGGGGTTGTTTAGGGGTCAAGAAAGATGTGAAAAATTGGTTAAAAGTCGAATACAATGGCAAAGGCAGACAAGAATCAAAGAAAATCGAATCTGACATGCCCTCGTGTGACGCGAAGACCCCCCCCCCCTGGGGCTTCGCGTGGCGCGACACCCTTCTGCACCAAATCTTAAAATTTTGATTTTTACGCATTGGTCCTTGGCTCTTGGAAACTTTGCTACGACATTATTTCTTGCACTATGAACCCTCCAACTTGACATATGAGGGCTTTAAGACATATACCCATTTCGTTAAGTCCCCGGTTAACTTTATTGTTACCCGAAAAGTCCTAACTTTCAACGTTGACGCTTTAACCCCTCGCATACGAATTTGATCATAACTTTCTCATACGATAACGAAACTTTATGAAATTTATATCGTGTATTCTAGTGAGCATAATTAACCGTTACAAAGCTTCGGGTTTGCTAAAAGGTCACTCAGAGGTATAACTTAAACATGTTGACACATTTAACCCCTGTAGTTTGTAATCTCTCACTTTCTTTCATTTTTAGCTTCGTATGATCCATGACTTATTCGTTTGAAGGTATGAGTATCATGTAGGGTTAATGTACAATATATTTATTCACTGTTGACATTTAGAACTCGTATATTCGCATACTTTCTGTGATTGTTAACTTTAGTCCTTTCAGAACATTCTTTCACACGTTTAAATTTATGACACGTGTCAACACATTATAGGACATGAATTTTCGAGGTGTTACAATACGTGAAATAAATCATTATTCAAGTTCTCTATTCATTCCCTACCTTTCCCAACCCAGTCCACATGTTCTTTGGCTAAATCTTTACACAAAAGTTTTGACCTCCTTGCCCCTACGTTGAGGTTTCACCGGATTGACATCGAACGACCATTACAACCATTCTCATCCTAGCAATTCCATTATTTGTAGATCCTTACTTGATTTCAGTGTTTCAAATATATATAACTTTTTCTAAACAAAATAAGAAGGGAGATCGATAGTCACTTACATTAAGTGTCCGTATTCATGATCACTTCCTCGCATCCTTTTAACCCATTTGCCTTTCGTGTTTTCATCATCTTGACATGATGCTTATCCTTACATGTCACCACATTCACATTCTTGTTAGCATACAAGATTTTATATATCACTTATCATATCTAGTTCATATCTCGCATTTGACTTTCACTTATCATTTGTAACAAGCACAAGGCATAGATTCAATAATACATCATTCCAACTTCACGCAGATTTAACATATCATTAAGTATATCATACAAGGATCCATCATGCATCATTCAATCCTTCTTTTCTTACAATCATATTATGATTTCTAATCATGTTATTCTCATACTCGTTGACTTTTCTGAAAAGTCAACGATCAAGTATGCAAACTTCCAACTTAGGAACATATGTCCATATCGATGTAGTCGGTTATGCTAATGACACCATAATCATTTCGTACCCATTTAGTATACAACCACGTAATCACCTAGTTACATACACAAATACACATAATTAATTTTACACATGCTAATGCTTTCATTATCTTACATTTGACAAGCATTTACAAGGTTATTCAATTTAACATAATCATAACATCATCCTTCGCTAGCAAGTTTATATGTTTTACTTTTAGCACACATTAACTTCTTGATCGCAAATTAAGTAATTAATATAAAACATGGCGAGTATCACCCATTCAAGCACAATGTACAAGCCTCTAATGCATAATCTTTTCCAAAACATATATTTTACCCGAATTCTTGTACGAGTTCCATCTATAACATATTCTTCAAGTTAGTTTACCACTAATTACATCATTATCATATTTCATTCATATATGTCAAGTCTTTCATACAATCTCACATCCTAACTTCACTTAGACATTTCATCATTTTCATTATTTCCATAAACCTCATGTTTATATTCCTTCCATTACATTAGATTTGGCTTACTCATCCACTCGATTTCATCACTTTAATCCATTTGAATAATAGTAAATTAATAAACATTTAACCCGCTCTCAACGGAATAAATACATGATTATTTCAAACATTATATTCTAGCTCGTTGACCCGCTTCTACCGAATTCGTCTACATGATCGTTCCAAACATAACATTCTTATTCTTTGACTCATTCGTACCGGATCGACTGTATGACCATATTAAGCATTTCATTCTAGTTCGTATGGAAACATTATTCCGTCTATAACTTTCTATTTAACATTCACAAGTCAAATACTTTACTAACCTTATTATTTACATAAACAACGATCCGTATCCCGGTTCAGCCCGCCCCTTCATGAGCGAGTGCTAAAAACTAGATTTACCTCGTCCATCCATGTGATGAGCTTCCACTCATGTGCATCTTTTCACTAACTTTACTAGTTTTATCACGCCAAGAGTTCTCATCTACAAATCAAGGGTTAGCACATTTCATCCAGTTTCCCTCAAGCATGACATTTATCAAATCATCCTGTTTACATACCAGTCCTTATTAGATTCTTTTAAAACATAATTTGTTTGACCCGTTCGTAACAGGTCAATACATGACCGTTCCTTAACATATCATTTTCATTCGTTTGACCCGTTTATGACAGGTCAATACATAACCATTCTTTAATATACTATCATTTTCATGCAGGTATTCATTGTATTCGGTGTTAACTCACCTATATTTCTTTCACAAATTTCTCACTTATTTGATATACTACATTACACACTTCATTTCTTACGTACTACTCTTGCAGTTTATCAATTATATGCTAAATTCTGCAGTTTGACTTTTCAAGTTTAATCTGCCACTTATTACTTATTGTATACTTATATTGGATCATGTGTTGTACTTACTTTCAATTCACACATTCTAACAAAACATCATTTCACCGTGTTAGCAGTTCACGGACAACTTTTCTTCCTCATCCATACTTATGCCATTCTTCGGGTCGTAGCCCGTCATCCACCCCAACTCACATGAGTTGGCTTTTAATATGTTTCTTACAAAATTTTGTTTATGTGACATCACTTCATCTCCCTTTCCATCATATTGTCATTGGTCTTACACTTACCCATATAACCCGTTTGACTCCAACAAGGTCGAACCATCAATACATTTTTTTTAAACTCAACCTATCTCTCGCTTGTTCGTAAGTGCATCTTATGTATATATGCATCATGTTAGTCAAGTGACCTACTTGACTCGACAAGGCTACCGGCATCACTTACTTACATGATTTATACTTACCTTAGTAGGATGAATAAGCACATTCTCTCCCTAACTTTTACCCATTTCCACTTGTTTATGGATTCGACCTTTTGTTCTTACGTGTTTGGTTCGTAGATACTAATGGATTCAAGTCTTTTCATTCTTACTTATGACTCTTATATGTTCGATCCGTATTTGCTTACGGGTTTTACCTTTCATTATTATGTTCCATTCTTATAAGTTTAATCCGTACAACCCTTCCCGTAACGATACCCATGTAAATCCGTGGTATTTGCATCTCCTTCGTTTGCCATCTACAATTACATACTTGTATTAGATAACATTCCATTCATTCTCTTTATCATTCTATACTTTATTAGTTTTTTAACAATTCTTTCTCGTAGATCATTCTTCATTACAAACATCCTAGACGTGTTAATTCAATCATACATTCATTCATGTACTTAACTTCCTTCTCGTTCATGCTTTTACTAATGGCATTCATGTTAATCAGCTTGTATTCTTGATTTCATTGGTGTTTTAGGGCTTGACGGAAGGTTTTCGGGAGGCATTACGGAGTATTGGAAGCATACACATAAGTTAGAAGGTCAAAAAGTGAAAAAACGGGAAGTTTGGTAACAATTGGCGCCACTAGGCGCTGATTTCAGCGCACCACAGTTGGAAAGTTCATTTTGGTGCACTAGGCGCTGTTTTTGGCGCACAGGGCGCTGAATCCCAGACCTGACTTGAAATTGTTGTTTCTACTCATTTTTACCCAAAAACTTCGTTCCCGAGCCCCGGTTCAACCCGAAAAGGTTCCGTGAAGTCCCGAAACCTCCTGTAACATTCCGTAATGTTCCAACACAGGTTATTCTAGTGAGTTAACTATAACCCCTTCCCATTTCCAACTAAAAACATAAATCAAAAATTTATAAATTACTTACTTGCATAGCGCTTCTGAACGAACACACCTTCATAGGAGCTTTTGGTTTGAGTTCAAGCATTTTAACTCTAATACTTGAATCCCTCAAACCTCGGCTCTGATACCAACTTGTAACGCCCAAAATTTTTCCATTTAAAATTAAACAATGACATACTATATCTAACGAAATTTGGAGACGACCCGTTCGTACTATGAATGATTTCCTGTTTAACAATCATCATACAACTAATCCTACGACACAATTCCAAAAGACATAACGAAAAGCGTAACATTTAAAACATTTTAAACATTCGCTACAAACTAAAACTTTACAAAAGATTTAACACATCAAGTTTAAAGTTTTAACTACTAAACATAACCTATTATAACAAAAGTATTTTGACCCATAGGCGATACTTCAAAAGTTGTGGAAGCGCATGAAAGGCTTTCAAAGTGTGTTCGATCCGAGCGAAGCATAACCACCTAAACTTGAGTTTTACCTAAATTCAATACAATATAAACAACATTAGCATATCTTTCACATATCAGCTAATCTTTAAATGAGCAAGATAAACTAATGTTTGCCATTTTAAATTTACACAATACTTGACTAATTCATTCATGAATCTGACTTTCTTGCTTTCGTAACCAACTCGGTTACACCATTCTTTCTCGTATATCTCATTCGGAATGAGATTATTACTTATTCATTCTTCCTCGTAATGCTTTTCCCATTCTTACCCGTTTACAATGGGATTGCAACATAACACACTTTTTCACTGTTCGTTCTAATTATTTGACCCGTTCAAGACAGATGTTAACAACCCATTCTCAATAATCACATATCAATGGTTTGAATCGTCTACAACAAATCATCATCACAACCTACATCTAACATACACATCTAGTGAATTAACCCGTTCGGATTAATTCAACTTCATAATTATATAACAAATCACTTGATTCAATAAGCAATCAACTTTGCAATCTAAGACATAAAGGCACCTTTACTAAAATTTAGAATGTACAAACGACGTACCTCGGTCTTGATTCCCTTGTTGCTTCTAGTGGCTCGAACCTTCTTCGTTTATACCTATACATAACCATTTATACTTAGATTTCATATCTTATACTTACTTTCATACATTCTTTGATTAGAGATCCTAAAAACTTAACACATATTCATTTACACATTCAAAACATGATCGTTATGTATGGTTCGAGGTCAAAATTGCTGAATTTGTTAACTAAGGCATTTCATCAAACACTTGGTGTGCATATCACCAACAAAGCATAAAGTACAAGTATTCTAAGCTTCTTGTTACTAGTTCATGTCATGGATTATCATAATCACAAAATTCACATATATTTTTCATTCTACATCAATTTATTTAGAATTTCGCTATTACTTACAAGATCTTATATCAAGATTACTCCCATTTGCATTTACATGATCATCTTATTCATCTTAGTACTACATCAAGTGGATTTTTACTCTAAATCATTCAATGACCAAAATTAAGCATAATTCTTGTTCTATAGCATCATTCTAACTTAAAACTACACAATTTCTCACATGAACTCATAGGTGGGTCGAAACCCACTTTTCTACAAATCATCAATTCAAGAAATTCGACTTACCACTTTAATAAACAACTTAGATGATCAGTAATTCGGGTTCATGCATTAGCTTGGCCTTGATTATCCTTTCAATTTCTCTGATTTAGATCAAAGGGGTTTCCCCCCTTTCTTCTCCCTGTGTTGATCGACCCAGACACACAAAAGTGTGTGTTTTTTGGGTGTTAATTTTATTTTTAATAAACCTACTTTCCATTTTTCATAATCAGCCCCTCCACTTATGCATTTGTTTTTATTTAGGTATTAGTCATTCTTAAGTTAGCATTTTACATACAACTTAACTAGGTTATGTTTCTAGTTAATTTAATACAATTGTACAATTAACTTTTTGGGGTGTTACAAGTGTTGTATATATCGGATTATGTTACGAGTTTGTAGTTAAACGTATTTATTATGTTTAATAAGTTTCCACTTTGTAAAACGATAAATACGTATAGAAAAGTTAATTTTTTGTTGCAATCGGGAAACGGTTTAATAAGTTTTGTAAATTTTAAAATAGTGTTGTATATATCAGATTATGTTACGAGTTTGTAGTTAAACATATTTATAATGTTTAATAAGTTTCCACTTTGTAAAACGATAAATATGTGATATGATTATGATAAACTACGACAACAATTATTAAACAAACAACTTAACATCTAAACATAAGATTAATATTTATAATGTTTTACATCTAAAACAAACAAAAAGATAAAATTTTTCAATGTTTCAAACGTAAAATAACAAAAAAAAAAAAAATACAATAAGCAGCTAAGGCGATGGTGGTGGTGGTGGTGCAGCGCCAGCTCGTGGAGGTAGGGGCGTGATGTGTGTAAAATGCAACATATAAATTACATCAAATGAGGCATAAAACTAACCCTTTTTAAGTACTAATGTTGGAAAAAGTGTGCTTTTGTCTTCCTTTTGTATTTTCAGGGTTAAATGAGCTTAAATGAACAAAAGAAGCAAAAATGCAGCCAAATCTAACAATAATACAAGAAAAGAAATAAACGTGGCATGCCCGACCCCTTGACAACATCTTCCCAAGCAAAAACAAGACATCAGAAGGCTGAACACGCCCCGTGCCCATCGGACACGGGGGCGTGCCCAAGTCTCTGTAGAAAATACAAAGTTGTAGAAGCTTCTATTGTCACGGCCCCCGACCTGGTTTGACCCGTTTCAGGAGCTGCGGGACAGAAAATCCCGTGGTATTTATTTAACAGCGGAAGTTTTCTTCAGGATCTTTTTAAAACTGAAATATTTCCCGATTATTTTATCTCATAACTCGGGATAAAACCTGGTAATTTACAATCTTGAGATTTCACGGAGAAAACTTTTATTTTATAAAACATGTTTCCTAATTTTATATTGAGCCACTTCCTTAAGCTTGTAGTGCTTCGCAGCACTTTTCCTGGATCACAACAGATCACCTGAAACATGTTTTAAAAAGGTTTTGTCAGCGGGAAATACTGAGTGAATCATTCATTTTACTAAAATGACACATTTGTTATAATTTACAGTATTAAGAGCGATTACAATGTTTTTATATCAACTAACTACCCTCGGTATTTGTCACTCGACTCGTTTCTGTGACTATGGTCATATCACCCATTGGCTAACTCGTTGTCCAATGGTGAAGATTATCAAGTAATGTATACAAAACCCCACATACCGGCTGTAATATGGAGATTACATAGACTTAATCCCTGTAATTATAACCTTGAAAATAAACATGCTTTTGTAAACAAATTTGATAAAAAGAGAATGACTCACATTGCAGATTTAATTGAGCAGAGCCTAGCCTACTGATTAGCCTTTTAACCTAAATTAATAACATGCACATAACTCGGTTAGTAACTTAATACAGCATTTACGATAACTCACGAGATTAAACCCTCACATCGAATGAAAAAGTGCGATACTTAAACATCCATTGAATTAACAACGAATGACAAAGCATAAACCCTAATGTGGGCAGCACTTAAACATCCATTGGATAGTTTAACCGATCGGACATTGAATCGTAGCAGCGATCGAGTTATTACCCTGTATTGCGGCAGCACTTCGTGAATCGTGTGTGTTTTTAGACTGTTTATGCTATAACTCAGTGTACGTAACGAGATTTTACGTCGTTTCAACTCCAGAATTCATGTCCCAAACCCCACTATTTATAGTCAAAATTTGACCCCCTCGCGTGACGCGAGGGGTACCCCTATGGGCTTCGTGTGACGCGAAGGGTCCCTATCTACAATAGGGTAGCCACATCCCTAACTAGCTTAGCTGACTTGACGAAATCTTAAAATTCGATACTGACAACAAGTTATTTAGATAATCATAACTAGGGTTTTACCCCCCATGAGTTTTAGGGGCCCTGATCCTGATTCTGATTATTCTGAAAATTTTAGGGTTTATACAGAATCACTTGGGTGTCTCAATTAGGGTTTCCTATTGGATGAAATAATAAAATAAATAATAATTTTGATGAGAGTTGTTACATTCTCCCCACCTTAATAAAAATCTCGTCCTCGAGATTTACTGGAATAATTGAGGATACTTTCGCTTCATTTCTGATTCCAGCTCCCAAGTATATTCTGGTCCTCTCTTTGAATCCCACTTAACTTTAACCAGTACTAGTCGTTTGTGTTTGAGAAACTTGATCTTGCGGTCTTCTATCTGAAGAGGTTTCTCAATAAATTTTAACTTTTCGTTTACCTCTATATCTTGAAGAGGTACTACCAAAGATTCCTCTGATAGGCATTTTTTAAGATTGGATACATGAAATATGTCATGTACTCCAGCTAACTCTTCTGGTAGTTGTAAACGATAAGCAACTGGTCCTATACGTTGGATCACCGGAAATGGTCCTATGTATCTTGGACTTAGCTTTCCTTTCTTACCGAATCGAACTACTCCTTTCCAAGGTGAAACTTTCAAAAGTACTTTATCTCCGACTTGAAATTCCAGTGGCTTGCGTCGATTATCTGCATAACTCTTCTGTCGATCTCGAGCCGTCTTTAATCTTTTCTTGATTTGTGTAATCTTGTCAGTCGTTTCTTGTACTATTTCAGGACCTGACAATTGACTTTCTCCTAATTCTACCCAACAAACTGGAGTTCTGCATTTTCTTCCGTATAGTGCTTCGAATGGGGCAGTTTCAATACTTGAATGATAACTATTGTTATAGGAGAATTCAATTAAAGGTAAGTGATCATCCCAGTTTCCACCAAAATCTATCACACATGCTCGGAGCATGTCTTCTAGAGTTTGGATTGTCCTTTCACTTTGTCCGCCTGTCTGAGGATGATATGCAGTGCTTAGGTTTAGTCGAGTTCCCATTGCTTCTTGGAAACTAGTCCAGAAATGAGAAGTAAAATGACTATCCCTATCTGAAACAATGGAGAGTGGAACTCCATGTAAGAATACTACTTCATCTACATACAACTTTGCCAACCTTTCCATGCTAAAGGTTTCTTTCATAGGTAAAAAGTGAGCTGATTTGGTTAATCGATCCCCAATTACCCAAATCGCATCATTACCTTTTCTGGTTTTGGGTAACTTAGTAACAAAATCCATTGTTATGAGTTCCCATTTCCATACAGGAATTTCTAATTATTGTAGTAGACCTGAAGGTTTCTGATGTTCTGCCTTAACTTGTGAACAAGGAAGACACTTAGAAACATATCGAGCGATATCCTTTTTCATTCCTATCCACCAAAAATTATTTCTTAAATCTTGGTACATCTTATTGTTTCCAGGGTGCATGGTATACCTAGATTTATGGGCTTCCTCTAAAATCTTATTTCTTAATTCTCCCTGTTTAGGTACCCAAATTCTTCTTTTGTGGAATCTCCAAATTCCATCAGCTCCTTGTTCTAATTCTTTTATTCGTCCCTTCATTCCTTCAGCATCATCTTTGATTGCTGTTTCTTGAAAATGTTTTAATTGTTCCATTAAATCTAACTGTAGATTTAATCTTAGAGCACGAACCCGACGTTGTTTCTCATGGTACTTACGACTTAAGGCATCTGCTACTACATTTGCCTTTCCTTCATGATACTGAATATCACAGTCGTAGTCACTTAGGATTTCCATCCATCTCCTTTGCCTCATATTTAACTCTTTTTTGCCCAAATATATATCTTAAACTTTTGTGATCCGTATAGACAGTAAATTTACTTGCGTATAAATAATGTCTCCAAATCTTAAGGGCAAAAATTATGGCTCCTAATTCTAAGTCATGAGTCGTATAATTTTCCTCATGCTTTTTCAATTGTCTTGAAGCATACGCAATTACCTTCTTGCGTTGTATTAACACACATCCAAATCCTAATTTTGAAGCATCACAGTAAACTTCAAAATTTTCAGTTCCTTCTGGCAAAGTTAGGATTGGAGCATTCGTTAACTTTTGCTTTAAAATCCTAAAAGCTTCTTCTTGCTTAGGTCCCCATTCAAACTTAACTGCTTTACAGGTTAGCTTAGTTAATGGCACAACTATCTTGGAAAAATCCTTAATAAACTGTCTATAATATCCAGCTAAACCTATAAAACTTCTAATTTCCATTGCGGATTGTGGAACCTTCCATTTGGTAATCGCCTCTATCTTAGCAGGATCTACATGAATACCTTCATGATTCACCATGTGACCTAGGAATTGCACTTCTTGTAACCAAAATTCACACTTCGAGAATTTGGCATAAATCTTTTCTTTTCTTAGCAGGGTTAAGAGTGCATGCAGATGTTGACAGTGTTCATCCTGACTTTTGGAATAAATAAGTATATCGTCAATAAAAACAATTACAAATTTATCCAAATACGGTTTACAGATTCTATTCATCATGTCCATGAATGCGGCAGGTGCATTCGTTAATCCGAAGGGCATGACTGTAAACTCGTAATGACCATACCTAGTTCTGAAAGCAGTTTTAGGTATGTCTTCTTCTTGTACCTTCAATTGGTGATATCCAGAACGTAAATCGATTTTAGAAAAGTATCTAGCTCCTTGAAGTTGATCGAAAATATCATCAATCCTAGGTAATGGGTATCGATTCTTAATTGTAACCTTATTCAATTCTCTATAATCGATACACATTCTCATGGAACCATCCTTCTTTTTCACAAACAACACTGGTGCTCCCCACGGGGATGAACTAGGTTGTATGAAACCTTTACTTAGTAATTCATCTAATTGCTTTTTCAGTTCTAACATTTCTGTAGGTGCTAACCGATAAGGTGCCTTGGCTATCGGTGTAGTTCCTGGAATTAGATGAATTCTAAATTCTACTTCCCTATCTGGTGGTAATCCAGGTAAATCTGCTGGGAATACATCTGGGCATTCTGAGACTACAGGAATTTCCTTAAGTTCTTTACCTTTAGTGCTAATGATTACAGAAATCATATACACTATTCCTTGCTTCGTTCATAACTAGCAACTTTCATTACTGATATGAACTTCAAGGGCTTACGTGGTTTATCTCCTGTAATCATAATTACTTCTCTGGTGGGTGCCTGAATTTCTATGGAATTCTTATCACAAAGAATTCGAGCATGGTTGGCTACTAACCAATCAATTCCTAACACAACATCGAATTCAGCTAATTTCATAGGTAACAAATTTGCATAAAATTTATGACCTAAAAGTTCTATATTTTCTTTTTGCAAAACCTTATCTATACTAACCGAATTCCCATCCGCCGTTTCGACTGTAAAAATCTGCTTAAGGTTGGTCAAAGGTAAATTAAGAGCTTGGCAGAATGAAGTATTGATAAAACTTTGGTTTGCACCAGAGTCAAATAGTACTTTGGCATAAACGTTGTGAACTAAGAACGTACCAGCTATCACATCTGGAATGAGTTCTACTTCTTGAGTAGTCAGCTGGAATGCTCTGACATTCTTTTTAGTAGCTCCGTCAGCTGTCTTGGCTTTGTTATCTGCTGGTTTGACTAATTTAGGACATTCTGGTTTAAAATGTCCCTTTTCTCCACAGTTATAGCAGATCGTTGTTTTCTTTCTGCAGTCTTCTTCACGATGTCCTACCATTTTACAAAAATTGCAGGTTATACTACATCTTCCATAATGTTTCTTTTTGCAATTCTTGCAGAATGGCAGAGTTGAGGATTGTCCCGTTCCTTTTCTCTTGAAATTGTTGTTATTACCCATATGAAATCCTTGGGTAATTTTCTGAGCCAATTCCTTCTTTCTGTTTTCATCTCGTGTGCGTACCAGTTCGTCAGTTAGGGTATTAGCTAATTCCACGGCATCGTCAATAGTACGAGGTCTCATAGCTTTAACAATGTTACGGATTTCGCTAATCAATCCCCAAATATATCGAGAAATTAGGACCGGCTCTGGCGAAGCCAGCGTTGGTACCACTCTAGCATATTCAAAGAATGTCGAAGTATATCCTCGACAGTCTACACCCATCATCCTATGATTTAGGAATTTATTCGCCATTTGATCTTTTTCATATTCGGGACAAAATTTTCTTTCTACAAGATTCTTAAATTCTTCCCAATCCATGGCATAGGCCCTATTTCTTCCTTTAGCTTGTAATACCGTGTTCCACCATTCTAGCGCCCCTTCCTTGAATAGATTTGACGCATACATAACTTTGTCGTTTTCGGCACATTTACTGATTATAATTACTGCCTCGGTTTTCTCAAACCAACGCAGTGCTGCAGTCGCTCCTTCATTACCTGCAAATTCAACAGGTTTGCAAGCAAGAAATTCTTTATAAGTGCAACCAGGCGTTACAGCTTTCATTTTCTTAGGGAGCGGAGCTTGTCGTGGTTCATTATCATGATTAGTATGATTATTGCCTCCGTTTACGCTATTACTGAAGTTATCTTCAGAAATACGTTTGCTAGGAACGATTTGTTGCGGTTCGATTGGATTTCTAACAGCAGCAACGATTGCTGGAATAGCATTGGCTATCCCTCGAGCCACGATATTTTCTATATCTTGCCTAGTCATATATTGATCCCCCGGGTGTTGCTCAGATTGATTAACCTCATTTACTGGTTCATTATTAGCGTTTTCCATCTGATAATTAATATATAAATAATTAGTATAAAATAAGAAACAAATATAACAATTAATCGCACATAATTACGTAAACAAATATACAACCAAAATTGTAAATTTTTCTTTTTATTTTATAGATTATATTATGCTTCCATATACATTTTTATCTTACAACCGTTTTATTGTTTATTTTATACATACTGATTTTTATTAATATTATTGTTATTATACAAACACAGATTCACCATCTACTTCTCCCTCGTCAACTTGCATTTTTAATAACGATGTTCCCTCTCATCATATTTCCATGAGATTTGTCCCTCAATCTCTCGGATCCTATTCCCAGCATCTATCAGTTCTTCTCCAAAATGGCGGAGTTCAACCATATTCTCAGTACTCATCGGTGGATTTGGTAGAGGTTCTGGATCGAACTGAGGAAGAAAGGAATAAGGACTATTGAGCAGGTGTTGAAATTGCCAATCATTAGTCCACCATTCATCCATTCCTAGAGACTGGGTGTGGATTATACGTTCTGGGATTGCTGGGTCCAAGTTCATTGGTAATTGTGTTTCAAGAGTAGGGTATAGATTATTATTAATTGGCCTGACGACATCACAGCTTGCCAATGCCTGATCTAATTCTTCCTGAAAAGATAGCTCCTCAACTTGTCTAGAACTTTCCCCAACTTCCCTCTGGGTTTGCCTAAAACCTTCTCCATACTCCATTCCCGGTGGCCTAGAATCTCCTCCCAATTCCATTTCCAGTGGCCTAGAACCTTCACTGACTTCAACCCCCTTTCCTTTGTCTAAAGGATTTTCTATTTTATGGATCTTCCTAGTTGTAGGCTTCCTCCTACGCACACGTCTCCATCCCATAAATCTCCTTCTTTTCTTGGGTTTAGGTTTCTCTGGAGGTGGAGCATTGAATTCCACAGGTTCTTCTATCTCTGGTATATACCTATTGAAATCTCTGGAAACCTCTATTTTTACCGGATAGAGATTTAGGTTTTGAAGGGCGTCAGACAAGTCGTTCATGTTGTTTAACACATATGCAAAATAAACAAAATTTACTAAATCAAAATTTTCATAAATAACCTTTAAATATCATTGCATACCGAGTGGCTACAAAACAACTAAAATTTAAAACACACTATGGTTTATTGTAAATTTATTTATTTACTGGATGGATTTTCTAGCTTGTAGGTGATATGGTTACTAAAACTGAAACAAGTTAAAGATTTGCATTTACTGCTACTATAGCTAACATATAAAGATCTGCCCATTTTTCATCTAACTTGTCTTCCCAAGGTGATTTACTGGTTAATTCCTGGGTTTCCTGTTTAACTTTCTTTTCTCGCGATATCTTTATTTTCTCCTGACTTTTCCTAATAATCAGACTTCTTTTATTAGGAGAAAGTGGTTCTTCATATTGTGCCTTTCGCACAAATATTCCTTCTTCAGGAATTTCAAAGTGATTTGAGGGTTTGGTTTGGGATGTACTTCCCTTCTCGTTGGACGACCTATCTAATTTAAGATAGATATTGGAAAGCTTTTGCTTACCCATACTGTACACAAATAATCAAATAATAAAACACATAATCACAAAATAGCAATTAATGAATTAAATATTTTCTAAATACTTAATTGGCTTAATTTAGTGGCTCTGATACCACCTTTTTCTGTCACGGCCCCCGACTTGGTTTGACCCGTTTCAGGAGCCGCGGTACAGAAAATCCCGTGGTATTTATTTAACAGCGGAAGTTTTCTTCAGGATCTTTTTAAAACTGAAATATTTACCGATTATTTTATTTCATAACCCGGGATAAAACCCGGTAATTTACAATCTTGAGATTTCACGGAGAAATCTTTTATTTTATAAAACATGTTTCCTTATTTTATATTGAGCCACTTCCTTAAGCTTGTAGTGCTTCGCAGCACTTTTCCTGGATCACAACAGATCACCTGAAACATGTTTTAAAAAGGTTTTGTCAGCGGGAAATACTGAGTGAATCATTCATTTTACTAAAATGACACATTTTTATAATTTACAGTATTAAGAGTGATTACAATGTTTTTATATCAACCAACTACCCTCGGTATTTGTCACTCGACTCGTTTCTGTGACTATAGTCATATCACCCATTGGCTAACTCGTTGTCCAATGGTGAAGATTATCAAGTAATGTATACAAAACCCCACATACCGGCTGTAATATGGAGATTACATAGACTTAATCCCTGTAATTATAACCTTGAAAATAAACATGCTTTTGTAAACAAATTTGATAAAAAGAGAATGACTCGCATTGCAGATTTAATTGAGCAGAGCCTAGCCTACTGATTAGCCTTTTAACCTAAATTAATAACATGCACACAACTCGGTTAGTAACTTAATACAGCATTTACGATAACTCACGAGATTAAACCCTCACATCGAATGACAAAGTGCGATACTTAAACATCCATTGAATTAACAACGAATGACAAAGCATAAACCCTAATGTGGGCAGCACTTAAACATCCATTGGATAGTTTAACCGATCGGACATTGAATCGTAGTAGCGATCGAGTTATTACCCTGTATTACCGCAGCACTTCGTGAATCGTGTGTGTTTTTAGACTGTTTATGCTATAACTCAGTGTACGTAATGAGATTTTACGTCGTTTCAACTCCAGAATTCATGTCCCAAACCCCACTATTTATAGTCAAAATTTGACCCCCTCGCGTGACGCGAGGGGTACCCCTATGGGCTTCGCGTGACGCGAAGGGTCCCTATCTACCATTGGGTAGCCACTTCCCTAACTAGCTTAGCTGACTTGATGAAATCTTAAAATTCGATACTGACAACAAGTTATTTAGATAATCGTAACTAGGGTTTTACCCCCCCTGAGTTTTAGGGGCCCTGATCCTGATTCTGATTATTCTGAAAATTTTAGGGTTTATACAGAATCACTTGGGTGTCTCAATTAGGGTTTCCTATTGGATGAAATAATAAAATAAATAATAATTTTGATGAGAGTTGTTACATCTATTTCCCAACACGGGGGCGTGCCCAGCGGACACGGGGTCGTGGTCAACGATAAGATTCGCAGAATTCAAGCCAATCTTGATAGTACAGATACGCTTCTTCACACGGGGCCGTGCCCAGCGGACACGGGGGCGTGGTCAACTAATGCAGACAAACTGCAATTAATGAAGAAAGAGAAAGTGGATGGACACGGGGCCATGTCCAGACTTTTGTGCCGGCTATAAATAGAGGTGCTTGGTTCACTTCAAAGGCATCCCTTGGCAAACCACCTCTCTCACACATCACCCACCCTCCACTACCATCACAACCCACATCCACCACCATCATCCATCATAGAGTGTGTGTAGTAGTCTCGGGATCCAAGATTGATAGTAAGAGTTCTTGACAATCAAAGGCCATGTTTGCCTAAGTCTCTTACATCACTTGGTGAAGACAAGCATTTAGTGTAATACTTTTTATTTTTAATCTTTTCGCACTTTTTATTTGGTTATGTATTAATGACTTTAATAACTAGTTTCTTATGTTGAAGGTGAAACTTCCTTATCATTTGTCCGTGGTGTCTTGGCATTATGTTACTGTCTATATAAAATAAAAGATTTACACCATTCATATCTCTACGGTCTATATAGAGATATGTTGGCTACCTGGTCGGGGGTTAAGGGAATGGGTTGGTAAGGTTCTTGCCTTGTTCAGTGTATAGATCCTGCAAGGACCTGGGTCAAGCTTAGTAGGACCTCCTTCAATACCCACTGGTATTGGATGGCGGGGGTGCGAATGGCTTGATCCCCTCATATGTAAACTACTATTAATACATTAACCCGGCTACTTAGGATTGTATCCCTGCTGACTCAAACTACTTAGCCGAGGGTACGTCACCTTCAAAAGAGGGGCCTACCACATTACGCATTAATAACTTAATTAATTATCTTTCAATAATCCAACCCTTTAGGATTGTATCCTTGATGACTTAAACTACTGGGTTGAGGGTAACGTCACCTTCAAAAGAGGGGCCTACTACTATAACTAAGATAATCTCTTAAAAAGTGCAAAAGTGCAGAAATAATCAAAGGTTACACTAAAGGCGAGTCGGATCCAAGTGATTCATCTTGTCTATCTGCTTTATTTTATTTTTATTTTTTTATTTTTAGCATTTTTAGTTTTTATTTTCATGTTTAAACCTTTTTTCTAAAATTTTGATTTGATTAGACATTGGGGATAAACCAGTACTAAAAGCTCTTGTGTCCTTGGACGACCTCGGTATCTTACCAACGCTATACTACGCTCACGATGGGTGCACTTGCCCATATGTGTGTTTAGTGTTAGTAAAATATCGTGTTTTATAAATTTAAAACTTGACTAAAGTGTTAAAATGGGCTTAAAATATACATAAAAACCTATCACACTCGACACGCATCAAGTTTTTGGCGCCGTTGCCGGGGACACAAGGATTTTAAGAAAGTTAGGAATCAACGGCCTAATCGTTTTTCTTATTTTTCTGTTTTTTAGGATTTTTCTTAAATTTTCAGCTTCTACAGAGCTCAGCACGGGCCGTGCCCGCTGAACACTCCCCGTGCCCAATCTTTGGTACTGGCAATCCTGTTTTAAGTCAGACAGTAGCTGAACACGCGGCCGTGCCCGTTAAACACGCCCCATGCCCAAGTATCAGATACTGAAAACAGAACCGTAAGATCTCGACGGTTGGTAATTTCTGTCACAACCATGAGCAATACTGATTTTTTTTACTTCCGCTCCTCTTATGGTACGTGGTGTCAAATATGTGGCGGAACTCATGAAGATTTAAAATGTTATTTTTTAAATTACAAGCCCCACTATATAGACTCATTGTTTTCCTGTAGCCTTAAGAGGGGCGAAAGTAAAAATAATCCATATTTCTCCCTCGAATGCTCTCAATCATCCCTTCTAGATGAAATGCTTCTTCAAGAATTATTTCAAATGGAAGATCTAATTCTTAATTGGATAAAAGAGCTTGAGATGGACATAACTAATTCATCTCAAGACAACACCCAAGAAGAATTATTGAGATCGCATTCGGATAAAAACAACATCGTCACTCCCGAAATCACCTCTAACTCTTGCGAAGACTTGAGCGATAGTCGTCCCTGTGTCGATTGTGCCGTGAAGGACTCCCCATCGCTTCCATCGATGCATACATAGACCTGAGCGATTCGACATACAACTTCTTTAACGAGAGCCCGGATAAGGGTTGGACTTGTCCACATACATTTAGCATATGAATCACCCTTTCCGATAACCTTTTGCGTTCTCGTCTAAATCTAGAGCAACTAAGGTATCTCAGGCACTTCGGTGTTGTTTCATCCAGTAAGGAGCCACCCGATCCGGGTAAATTCCTTAAAAATAGACAAAACTTCATAAACAACTTCTAGACACGGGGCTGTGTCCAGGTCAGCACGCCCCCGTGTCCACCAAAAGATTCTCGTCTGACTTTTGGTCAGAATACGGACAAAAAGTGTCAGAATCTTGTCTGCACACGGAGCCGTGTCCAGCGTGCTGTCGTTTTCTTTAAAGGCAACAAGATTCCTACACATTTGGACCATTCCAAAGACAAAGATCTGGTGGGATCTTCACACATACCATCCTAGGTATATTCTAAAGAAGGTTCTCAACAACCATCTTGTCTTTTCTACTTTTGTCCATTGCCTTCTTCTTCAATTTTCCCCTCAACACCTCCATTAGAGCTTGAAATCACCATGGTTTCAAGCTTTATTGTGATGTTTGTTAGATTTTTATTCAAGGAATCTTGTTAAAAATAAGTTCTACAACATTGTTTTAAGTTATTTCTGCTTAAAAATGCTTCAAAAGTCAGAAAAATAATTTGAAACTCCAAGATTACTTGTTCCAAAAATCTGCAGACAGGTGAACACGGGGCCGTGCTCAGCGAGCACGAGGCCGTGTCCGAGGTACTATTTCAATAAATTGAACTCTTTTCGGTTTGTTTTCTTAGAATGGCGAGCAGAAATAGCGGAACATCTTCATCGCACTCCAGGAACAACCGACAAGGGAGAAGGTCATCATCGGTAAAAGACTCTCTTGTAAACTACGTATACGCTTTAAGGGAGGCCATTGATGAGATGACGGGAGTAGAAGAAGCATTGGTCGACCGTATCAATCATTTAACGGTGGGGCTAGAAGGATGTCTTCGAGAGGTCAACCTTTTGCACCAAAGGTTGAATATTCTCGCTTCTCATCCTTTGGTACCAATCATTACCCAAAGGGCATGGAATGTGGTACCGGAAGTCATCATACCGGCCGAGTGGTACACCATACACTCGGAGCCCCCTTGAGACATATTACAAGGGGTTCCGGTTGGTGTCACTCCTCCTCCACAAGATGTTGAGGAAAATGAGCCCGCCTTCTTCCTCCCAAGAGAGATAGAAGAATGGCTTAACAACGTCTAGGGAACACCCCTCGGTTCAAGAGTTCTACGAAGCCTTTAAATACCAGAAAGCTATTTCCGGGTTTTTGAAATTCCTATAATAAAGGTAGAACTCCTTAGGATGATTTCATGTATCACTTGACCTATCTATTTTAAGACTTTTAGTTTTCTATTTTTCTGCTTTATTTTTAGTTTTCTAGGACCCTATGTAATGTGTTATTTTTAATGAATGATGGTTTTAATTAATTGGTGTTTGGATGATGTTGTAATGGGTAAAACACACTCGGTATGGTGAAGGATACTAAGAGAAACTTGAACCAACACCCCATGCACAAAAACAGAGCCTCCCGACAATTTTTCTTCATTAGAGCAAGTTCAGCACGGGCCGTGCCCAGCCAACACGGCCCCGTGCTCAAGGATCTGCAGAAAAACGCCCAGTTCAGGTAACTGGACACGGGGCGTGTTCAGCAAACACGCCCCCGTGCCCAGCCTTCAGTTCCTTTCTGTTACTGGCAACCTGAACACGGGGCCGTGCCCGGACACCACGGGCCCGTGTCCAGATGCCCAGTAACATATTTTTTTGTTTTTAACACACCTTTTACACATTCAATCAACCTAAAAACTTATTTTTGGGACACATTGAGGACAATGTGTAATTTAAGTGTGGGGGGGGGGGGATGTTAAAATCTTGAATTTTGCAAGTCCTAATTACAAGCCTTACACAAAACTCTATTGGAACCGCTAAACACCCCAATTTTTTTTCAAAAAACTTTTCATTTTTTTACTTGTCTTGGTTTATTTTGGGAATAACAAGTTCTAAAAAGGTTATATTTTTACGAATTTACAACCGATAGCGTCGTGATAAAAAGAACCAACATAAGAAAATTATGAAACGACATGACAAATCTAGTTAAAATTTGATTATATATACTTGATCACATTAAAAAACCCATTCCCACAAAAAGTGAGTTTTGAGCCTTTATTGAGCATACAAATACACATCTTTAAACTAAATGCTCATTTTTCGTTTCTTGTGCGAATAGCCGCTTGGTTTCTTACGACTCTAGAACTTGCCATGACGATACATTCCCGGTCCTTACCAACTTAAACCCAAGTAAGTAAATGATGGAGGCATTAGGACTAACCCCTTTTTCTTTCAGCACCATTATTTTTCTTTTTTTTACCACCTACCCAAAATCCCCCTAGTTAACCCCTTTGAGCCTAAACCTTTTCGTTTCTAAACCCACAAAACAAACACCCTTTACCCACCAAAACCCTTTTTCATTTTAAACCCTTTATTTTAGTAAAAAGCTCGGTTTTCATGTGACATTCCTTATAAAAAAAAATGATGATGAAGTCAAGCAATAAACAAACAAGTTCATCAAAAGGAACTTTGTTTGAAAAAATGCTTCATTAGAATAAAAAGTAACAAAAAATTAACAAGTTTTACGTAAACCGATGCTTTTTACGCCTTTCGCCCTTTTCTACTAACCAATAACCCAAAACCACCTACCTTTAACCCAAGCCTAACCCTTCCCCAAAGTCCTCTTGATATTTACAAAGGTGTATAGTTAAAAAGGAGGATGATTGATTACTTGGCAAGCATATGGTAGAAGTAAGTTCCATGCCGGTCCCCAGTGTTTCACAAAAATACATCTTCGGTCGAATGTTGAATGATCTCCCGTGAGGTATGTGAACTTGTATATAAATGAAATTTTAAAGAGGCATTTTATGCCCAAATAAGTAATTTCTCTTATGTAATGTTCTAAATAAATCATAACGAATAGGATTGTAAATAAAATAAAATAAAACCTAATAAAAATATTGGAATCCCGACACTCAAGACAAGCCCAAAACTTCTCTTCTACCCATTCCATGTGGGTGTGTAAGCCACATTATAAAGAATTTTGCTTGAGGACAAGCAAAGATTCAAGTGTGGGGGTATTTGATGTGTGTAAAATGCAACATATAAATTACATCAAATGAGGCATAAAACTAACCATTTTTAAGTACTAATGTTGGAAAAAGTGTGCTTTTGTCTTCCTTTTGTATTTTCAGGGTTAAATAAGCTTAAATGAACAAAAGAAGCAAAAAATGCAGCCAAATCTAACAATAATACAAGAAAAGGAATAAACGTGGCATGCCTGGCCCCTCGACAGCATATTCCCAAGCAAAAACAAGACATCAGAAGGCTGAACACGCCCCGTGCCCATCGGACACGGTGGCATGCCCAAGTGTCTGCAGAAAAGACAAAGTTGTAGAAGCTTCTATTTCCCAACACGGGGGCGTGCCCAGCGGAGACGGGGTCGTGGTCAACGCTAAGATTCACAGAATCCAAGCAAATCTTGATAGTACAGATACGCTTCTGCACACGGGGCCGTGCCCAGCGGACACGGGGGCGTGGTCAACTAATGTAGACAAACTGCAGCAATTAATGAAGAAAGAGAAAGTGGATGGACACGGGGCCGTGTCCGGGCTTCTATGCAGGCTATAAATAGAGGTGTTTGGTTCACTTCAAAGGCATCCCTTGGCAAACCACCTCTCTCACACTTCACCCACCCTCCACCACCATCACAACCCACATCCACCACCATCATCCATCATAGAGTGTGTGTAGTAGTCTCGCGATCCAAGATTGATAGTAAGAGTTCTTGACAATCAAAGGCCATGTTTGCCTAAGTCTCTTACATCACTTGGTGAAAACAAACATTTAGTGTAATACTTTTTATTTTTAATCGTTTCGTAATTTTTATTTGGTTATGTATTAATGACTTTAATAACTAGTTTCTTATGTTGAAGGTGAAACTTCCTTATCATTTGTCCGTGGTGTCTTGGCGTTATTTTAATGTCTATATAAAATAAATGATTTACACAATTCATATCTCTACGGTCTATATAGAGATATGTTGGTGATAAGTGGTAAAATGCACATATTTGTCCCTTGTAGATTGTATAATTTTTGTATAGTTTTTATTTGTTTATATTTAGTTTTAGTATTATATTATATTCTTTTGTGTTTTGCCAGGTCCTGGTGCAAATGTAGCGAAAACGAGTAATATAGAAATAACCAGCTAGTTGGGCAGAGTAGAATGCCAGAGACCGAATAAAAATTGCAGCCATTTTCTGTGATTGAGCCGAGCCCGCTATCTCTACGTTATAAGATGGGTGGCCATATTTTATAAAAGGGTTCTGTCACATGTTTCATTGGGCCATAAGCTTAGAGCCCAGCGAGTTTTATGAAATCGTGATATTGGGTTTTGAAACAAGATAAAATCAATGGTGTTAAAACTTTAGTGCACAGCAGACAATCATCGATCAATTACATGCTGATGTTGTGAAGGCTATGTGTTGGGCCACCAAACAAAGACTTTAAGTCCAACATGTTTCGTGAATTATGAGAATGGGCATATTGACAATTATTTATATGGGTGGAGATACAATAGGAAGTTTATTTGAATAGGAAGGCTAGGAAGTGATCTTGACCATCCATTTAGTTAATCAATGGCTAAGATTAAATTAATGAAATTGAAGCAAAAAAAAAAAAGAGGCGCGTGGGTTTGTTAGGGGCATTCTAGTCAATCCAGCACAATTGTTTCTCTCTCCTCCAATTCCCCCCCCCAATTTTTAAACGTTAATAACTCTTTCATACGACATTATTTTTTTTTATAAAAATTGCACAAAAAAAACGAGCGTTATTTTTATCTTTAAAACGAGTATACTATTGTTATATTTAAAAAAAATTAAAACCCAGTTGCGTAAAACGCAATAGAAAAACCCACAGTTACGTAAAACGCAATGAAAAAAGGCGCGTGAGTTTGTTTAGGGGCATTCTAGTCAATCCAGCCAATAGTTTCTCTCTCCTCCAATTCCCCCCCTCATTTTTTAAACGTTAATAACTCTTTCATACGATATTATTTTTTATAAAAATTGCACAAAAAAACGAGCGTTTTTTATCTTTAAAACGAGTATACTATTGCTATATTTAAATTATTTTTTTAAAACCCAGTTGCGTAAAACGCAATAGAAAAACCTCCAGTTACGTAAAACGCAATGAAAAAAAAAACCTAAAAAATGACATTTTTCTAAAACGCAATGCACCAAAAACACAAAGAAATGACTTATTTGTAAAACGCAATGGCCAGAAAACACAAAGAAATGTCTTATTTCTAAAACGCAATAGCCTAAAAACTTAAAAGAAAATGTACTTTCTAAAACGCAATGGACTAAAAACACATAAAAATGTGTTTTACCTAAAACGCAATGCACCAAAAACACAAACAAATGTCTTATTTCTAAAACGCAATGGCCAGAAAACACTTAAAATGTCTGTTTTCTAAAACGCAATGGACTGAAAACACATAAAAAAGTGTTTTACCTAAAACGCAATGCACCCAAAATACTTAAAAATGTCTTATTTCTAAAATGCAATGGCCAGAAAACACTTAAAAATGTCTTATTTCTAAAACGCAATGCCTAGAAACTGTTGTTCACAGAAACAGAAACTGTTGTTCACAGAACCAGAATCTAACTAAAACGCAATGACCAGAACCTGTTGTTTACAGCAATTTAATCGGAAAAAAATTTTTGGCTGCAGCTCAACCCCAGCCAGGGGCTCTGCCCCTTGGACCCCGCCAGGGGCTGCCGCCCCTGGGACCCCGCTACCAGGGGCGCTGCCCCCAGACCCCCGCCAAGATCGTAAAACGCAATGACTAAATCAAAAACCCAGATCGTAAAAATGAAATTAAAGAATTTCTTACATGGATCGAAGTGATTTCTTCAACAATTGACGAAGTTTGAATGATATAAACACTTATCAGCGCTCGAATCGAACGAATCGAGTGATTATCTCCAAAATCACCCGAAAAAACACACAAGATATTTTATGAAATTAAACTGGGTTTTCTTCAAAAAAAGCTGAAGAACACGTTGATCGGGTGTTTGAATCATTGATTTGTGATGAAAATCGGACTATAATGTAGTGATTATTGAGATAGAAAGTGAAGAAATGGTTGAAGATGGTGGGTTTTGAAAATGGTGGGTTTTGAAGTTACTGGGTTTTGAAAAGGAAGAAGAAAGGATTGGATTGGATTGACTAAAATACCCTTCCTCTTTATTTTAAATGTTGCCACATGTCCTAATCCTATTGCTTCCTACACTTCCTAGCCAAAATAAACTTCCTATTTGATCTTTTCCCTTATATTATATTAAAACCCTAATGGAGAAAAAAAGGCATATACATATACTTGGACGTGAAGTAGGACCAAGGAGGCGGCCAATCAACATAAGACGCACGCATACATAAGAAAAAGTCATTCGATCATCTTGAGAGGACGGCTGAACGAAGTCAGACACACGGATTGGAGCCGCACATACATCAGAGATGAATTTTGAGAGGCACGAGAGAATCAAGATTGGGATTTCAGATTCGAGTCGATTAGGCAACGAGTTATTGTTCGGTTTGTTTTACTTTTTGTTCTCAAACTTGATACTATGACTTCTTTGTTATTTGAGACTTGTTTATTATTCTTTTTCTTGACTATGATTATTGGCTAAACACTTTTAACTACCTAGGTTATGACGATTGTTTAATAAAGTTAGGATTTTTATTCGGTTTTAATGTGGTTTATGGATTTTCTTGTATTGTAAACGGCTATGGAATTTTAACTTGGTGTATATGCATGCTTGATATTGTTTTATCGCTGTTTATTGCTTCGTATAATCCTTGGTGACGGTCTATATCACATAATAGGGTTGTGCTAGGGTTCTTGATTTAGGTGAGTGTCTATATCACGTAATAGATCATTAATCCTTTAGGGTGAAAATCGAGTAAGTAACCTTAGAAGTAATATTCGGTAATTTAATAAAATCAAGTGTTCTACTAATCTTGTCGCTGTGAGGCTCGAGGTTATTAATAGGTCTTGGTTTGGTTTATAACTAGGTCTAGGTTTTGTAAGAAATCGGTCTAGTCCTTAAACATTCTCTTGTCTATTAAACCAAGATTGAAACCGATAGTTGCCTTAGACTGTCGCGCTGTAAGGTAGATCGTCATATTAAGGCACTTTCAAAAAGTTAGAGGACTGTAAGGAAATCTAAAAACCGGTAATCGTAACAGCCTAGGTAGTACCACAAGAATCGCCTTGAGAATGATCGAGGGGCTTAGTTGGTATCTTAATAGGTTTAGAATTTAAAGATCCCGGTTCCATGCCACAAAACTATCGAATAGAAATCCATTCCGAATTAAGCTTGCGTCTAGCCTAGGTAGTCTTCATCGCCTTTGATTAAAGTCTTCGTCCACATTCGTGTTTAGTATTTTATTAATATTCTAGTTTAATATTTTATTTAGGATTTTTAGAAACCCCCCTCATCAAATAAGTGAATTAGTTAAGTCGTGTCAGTCGTAGTCTAAAAAGAGTCTTAGCGTAGTCATTAGAGTCTCGTGGGTTCGATACTCGGACTTACTTTAGCTATTCTACATTGATCGGTACACTTGCCGGTTGTGTAGTTTTAGTTTTAGATCGAGTCTAAGTTTATAAATTTAAAGCTTAGAGTGTCTAATTTAGGGTTAGTTTTAGTTGTTTTTATTAAACCACTTTTAGCACATCAGTTGGCTACCTGGTCGGGGGTTAAGGGAATGGTTTGGTAAGGTTCTTGCCTTGTTCAGTGTATAGATCCTGCAAGGACCTAGGTCAAGCCGAGGGTAACGTCACCTTCAAAAGAAGGGCCTACCACATTACGCATTAATAACTTAATTAATTATCTTTCAATAATCCAACCCTTTAGGATTGTATCCTTGCTGACTCAAACTACTGGGTTGAGGGTAACGTCACCTTCACAAGAGGGGCCTATTACTATAACTAAGATAATATCTTAAAAATTGCAAAAGTGCGGAAATAATCAAAGGTTACACTAAAGGCGAGTCGGATCCAAGTGATTCATCTTGTCTATCTGTTTTATTTTATTTTTATTTTTTTATTTTCAGCATTTTTAGTTTTTATTTTCATGTTTAAACCTTTTTCTAAAATTTTGATTTGATTAGACGTTGAGGATAAACCGGTACTAAAAGCTCTTGTGTCCTTGGACGACCTCGGTATCTTACCAACGCTATACTACGCTCACGATGGGTGCACTTGCCCATATGTGTGTTTAGTGTTAGTAAAATATCGTGTTTTATAAATTTAAAACTTGACTAAAGTGTTAAAAAGGGCTTGACATATACACAAAAACCTATCACACTCGACACGCATCAGGGCGCGCCAGAATGCATAGCCACAATCGCCTCGACCATTCACTGTAAATCCCCTCTGACTGCAGCTACATCCGACTCGATCTGAGTGAGTCTCGACTCGACCTGAGTGAGTCTCGACTCGACCTGAACGAGTCTCTCCTCCACCCACGGTGGAGGCATCACACGCTGTCTCACGCTTCGTCGAACGTACGGGCGATCACCCTGTAAATCCTCCGCGGCTATCTGTGATCGATCCACAGTATGATCGACCCCCTCATGTACCCTGCCTCCCTCTCCGTCGCCTCCCTCTCTGTCGCCTCCCTCTCCATTGCTTCCCTCCCCCTCGCTTCCCTCTCCCTCGGGTCCCTCACCCACACCTTGTGCCCAAACCAGCCGCCCTCCCTCGACCTTGTGAGCCAAACCCATCGATTGGGTTGTGTCCCTCCTAACCCTGTCAAGCTGGAGTGTTAGGGTCATACCCTTTGCCACCTGTAGGGACAAGAGGCGAGGGAAATGCTTCGCCAGACGGGTGACAAAGCCCCCACAGCTGATATGGGTAGAGGTATGCTTAAAAGCGTACTCGACGAGATATGCGGCCAACCTGTACGCCAAGTTGGCCCCCCCACCGGTAAGTAAGTCGTGCATGTAGAATAGGTCACTTTGGGTGACCCATTCCCTGCTATCATGACGATCGGCGATCGTCATGGCGATACACCGATGTAGGTATCGGTGTAACGGGTCGAAAAGGCAAGTCGCCCGTGCCTTCGGGGATCGCGAAGTCGGTTTCGCGAACTCCCCGGACCCAATAGTGCGCCGCCAAGGCCACAACACATCAATGGACGTGCTGATGTGCGCATCAAAAATTGCCTAGGACACTGAGTATTCCTGTGAGTACAGACCCATGGAAACGGCGAACTCAGGAAGTGTCATCCTCTGAGTCTTGCCGCAAATAGTAAAAGCTACGGCGTGTGTCGTCAAAAAATGTTGTAAACCCCCACCCCGGGTGTCCGTAAATGAAAAAGTAGATAAAAACTCTAAAGTAATCTCCCTGTGGGCCCGCTCTGCGGCGGCATCAAATAAGCGGTCCCACGCGGAGTTAGCTGGCATGAGCTCCTGGACTCGACCGATCGATCCAATATCGGTGAAAAACTGAATATCAATGGTCCGAGGCGCATCCAGCACCATCTCTCGTAATCTGCCCAAAACCCTATAGGAAGTCGTACCTCGGGGGATTTCGCAAATAAACTGCCCCATCTCAGTAAAATCGGGCACAATCTCCTCCTCCTGTCCACGTCCACGTCCGCGTCCACGGCTCCGACCCTGACCTCGACCTCTACGGGCCACAGTAGTTGCTGATGACTCAGCCATATCGTCTGTAAAAATAACAATTACAACTTAGCAATCACTATACGATTAGCTTTAACGTATTATATGAATACTGTTCTTGTATACGAACGTATTGTACATCTCATATACGCTCTGTACACATCAAGTATAGGTTTCATATGCTCACGTGTTATACATCTCGTAAACGATCCGTAAACATGAAGTATACGTATCGTACGCGCAAGTATTATACGCACGTATATGCTACGTACACCTCAGATATACGTTTCCTATACGCACGTATTATACGTCGCGGATAAGCTAAAAATATAACAAATTAGGAATAAAATATAAGTTTATACGGTCGTATACAATGTTTACGATCGTATACAGCTTGAATATTCAATCTGTATACGACTGTATATATCATATACGGTCGTATATAGTGTATACGATCGTATACAGTTTGAATATTCAAATGCTATACAATCATATAGATTGTATACGAACGTATACGCTTTGAATATTCAACCTTTATACGATCGTATAAATTATATACAACCGTATACACTTGAATAATCAGTTACAATTTTCAGTTTCAAATTTTTTTTTCAAATTCTGTCATACAATCTTAATCGTTACGCCTATCTATGCTATTCGATCCTTTACTATACAAGACCATAATCTAACATGTTTTGGAATTTGAAAGTATACTATACGAAAATGTACCGTATAGGAAGAACGAGAAGAAAACGCCGAAGATGTGACAACTGTAAAAAATTTCAGGTATCCGTACAACTATTAAACCATGATTAGTGCTTAATGATTGTGCTGCATTTCAATTAATGACTTGAATTGTTTTCTGATCATTGCCATATACATACATGTGCATCATATATTGCAAATGACATATCATTATTGCATGCAAACTTTATTGACTCAAATGATGCACGAAACACAGTTAGCACAGTTATCAGACAAATAAGAAAAATATTGACGGAGTTTAGTACATAGACAGACAAGGTGTTGAGATATAGAATGAGCCAGATACCAAGTATTACACTAGTATAGTGTGCAGGAAATCAAGGATCACAAAACTGCCTTCCTAGTGATAGTTTAAGTGTCGGAAAGTGCCTAAAACTCACATAAACTGCAAAATTCTGCAGAAAATCAGCAAAATTAGCATTTAAAACAATAATATCATGCAGAAATGTGGTTAAATAGTCCAGAATACTTTCCTAAGTATCATGAATCAAAAGTGTCACAAAAGGTAACATAAAGCTCACTAAACTGCATAGTTTAGCACTTTAACGAACCGGTAACCAACCGAACAACCACACTACCCGAAATACCAAATTTTCACTAGAAGCATTGTTTTAACATTGCCAAGCTAGTTATGGTCCCCGAACATCATAACACACTATATAAACATCTAATAACTAAACACCTAACTAATACTTGAAATCTAACTATTAACTAACTAACTAGTTTAAACCTAGCCTATAACCCCCCCCCCCACCTAGTAATCGGCCAACATGAGGCCCCACCTTGAGATTTTATTTTGTTATAATATTGGATCTTGTTCCTTCATTTTAAACATATAAACCAAGAGTTAAACTCATGAGATGGATTATAAGAATAACCTTAGAGTTCATCACTTTCATTTCTCAAACTCACAACACACTTGAACTTCTCTTCCTCCTCCCCATAGCTCTCGGCCGAACACCCACCTCCACACACCACCATCATCAACCAATCTTTATCCAATTCTACATATACTCAAGGGTGCTAGAAGGTGTATAAGGAAGCTTGGAGCTTGTAGAAGTTGAAGGACCTTCACCATTTGCTTTTATCCACTTCTTTTCTTCTATTGATCATCCCTAGCCTTGAGCTAGTGGTAAGAACATCATACTCTTCATTTTACACCTTGTTTAAGTGGTTAAAAGATGATACATGTTGTTAATCATGATGAACACCAAGAATCAAGAATATGAAACATGGACATAAGCTTAAACATCTTAAGAAATCATGTTGTTTAGTGTTGTTGTGCTACTTGATGATTGATTGTTTATGTTAATGATGTAGATCATCATATGATCTTGCTAGATAATGATTAAAAACATAATCTAGCAAGATGAGAGGATGAACATGTTAAAGATCCGTAGATCATCCTCATGAAAGTCATAAACTTAAAAGAATAAATTGTTTTCTTGTTAGGTGATGATCAAAATAAGTATAAAGTCTTGTAAATCTAAGATTTCAAGAATGATTTTTCAAGAAACCAAGTTAAAAATACAAAGTTTACTTAATCTTGGTTCTTAAAGAAATCAACCATGTTTCTAGAGGTTAAACAAGAGTAGAAACACACATGTAACAAGAAAAATCCAAGAAGAAACATTTTTAGAAAATGTAATTACAAGTTGTGAAGAGCTAATTCTTTCAAAAATGATGTTTTTAAAGAAACAACCATACTTTACAGGGTAACTAAGCTTACTAAATACACTAGTAAGTTATTACAATTTTTTTATAAATTTTCAAGTTCATGAGGTAGTAGTTTATGCTTGTTTTTGGCAAAATTGGTAAGTGTAGATTGATTTGTGTTTGATTGTGTTGATTTACAAAAGAAAATGATATGCCATGAAGGCATGGAAACCTCCATTTTTAGGGGAAACTATGGTAAAATTTTTCTAAAAATTAAACACTTAGAAAAATATTTTTGAAAAAAATTTACAAGTATATTCTAAACCCTAAACTTTCACATAAAGTTTGCCATAATTTTTGTTACAAAATTATAAATATTGGAGGTTGGTTTTTATAAATAAAAGTGACTAAATATGTGTAACGCCCTGCGTTTTCATACTTTCTATATTTGGAAACCCTTGCTTGAAATTCTATCTTTGGAAAATTTTTGGTGTTCTTGTAATCGTCGTTTCGATGTAATCTTTGTAGAATCCGATACTTAAATCACAACGAAATTCTCGTTTGAACGAAATACTTTTCAAGGATTCTTGATTCTTTATTTATCGACACTTGTTACTCGTTAAACCAATTGAAACTGTTAAAACAATGAGATTCGGATCCTAATTCTCGAAACTCGAAAGCTTCGTGAAATGAATAATCGTTTAAAGATTTTTATTCGTTATAAATATGGTCATTATTCAAATTATTTAAATTAATTAATTTTGTTATTTAAAAGTTTATTTTATAATATCTAGTTAGTCTCGTTAGACATTAAAGTTAGTAAACTAACTTCGTTAGTTTAAACTATAATGTTAGTTTTCTTTTTAAGATAATATAACTTGGTTATCTAATAGTTCAGGGGTGAATTGTGCAATTTCTAAAAGTAAAGTTGCAGGGACTGATTTGCTTTTGCTGAAAGTATAAGGTTTTAAGTTAAAAAAAATTAAATGAATAAAAGCTGCTGACCACGGGACTCGAACCCGGGTCAACAACAACACCAAACACATGCCCAGCCACTTGGCTGTGGCTTCCTTTTTGAACTTAACCCAACCCCAAATATACTTATACACTTACTCAGAAGGCCTGATCAGCGCGACCAAGTGTTTCAGCTCGCTGATTTTGGCGCTTTTTTTTTTTTGTTTTTTTGAGTTTTAAACTCGAAATTAAGCATTAAATACCCACCTAACAACTAACCAAACCTTCCCTATAAATACCAAGCCATTCCCAAGCTTAAATCACTTTGCAAACTCATCCAAATCACTCTCAAAACATCAAAAACGCAGCTGAGTTTCCAGATTCGAGTAGCTTGCTACCTCTTCACTAAAGTGAGCATAACTTCTTCGTTTCTAATTCGTTCTGCCTCATTCTTTTTCCTATGTGCTTGGATTGACCTTAGCTTCGATTCCATGGGTTTTTCACAGTAAATAAGTCCCTGGAACTCCGGCAAAAAGGCTCCAAAGTTCACTGTTCGTTTTTGTTTTGATTCAAACTTTACTAAACTTGTTCAAACTGGAGTCTAGCTCATCTCAAACCTATGTCCTAATGCTTATAACCTCATCTATGGTTAGTTAGGCTTAAAAACAAGGTTGAGACATGTTAAATCAGAGGTTAAAACCTCACAAACATTATGCTTTAGTTAGGGTTTTACCCACAAGAAGTTTTCAAGCTTGAAACTTGATGAATGTGTGATTGTTAGACTAGCTTGGGCTATCTTTCATAAAAATCCACTCACTTCTTGATGTTTTCTCATAGATTAGATGTTGTATTTCATTATTCTTGTAAGTTCATGACCCTCCTTATTGTTTATAACAACAAGTGTAGTGGTGAACACTAGAGGTGCCTAAATGGAAGCTTGTTCCTCCCACCTCATGTATGAATTCTATGATACTTAGAGGTGCCTAAATGAAGACTTTAATCTTCTACCTCATGCTTGACATATATGATATAATACACACTATGTAATACTTATGTGATGACTGTCGTTAGTGTCATGCAAAAACCTAATTAACCTAGGTAGCTAGGGTAAGCAGGGTACCAATCCAGGGGAGTATGTGGTCAGTTAAGTTTTCTATTTGATTAACTAAAAAACTAAAATAAACTGAAAGTAAAAACTGAGCGGTTTAAATGATTATGGAACAAACTAAACTAAACGGCTGAAACAATAATAAAACAAAGCAACTCCCTCCAGATTTCAGGTTCTAGGTTTGACACATTCTGAATTAATTAATTTAACAGAACCACATAGACATAGTTCTGTTAATGTTTATTTACCAGTTGTGATAATTAAGGACCATTTTCCCAGATTGCTGAACAGCGTGGGGTTATCTCAAAACTACCAACAATACGTTACCAACCCACCTACCTCTCTAATATAAGCCAATTACTAGAACTCTCGACCATTGAAAGATAAAGCAAGTGAATATAAAATAACGCAGGTCTGTTACAACTGGTTCATAAATTAGTTAACTAGGGATTAATTATATCAAGTCTACCCTCTTTATGTCACACCCAACCCGCTCAAAGTTTTGTCATCAACCGAACACGTTGTAAAGAAGGAACTCAAAATATAAACAAATCACATGTCAACCAAATCAATCAAGTTAAATATCTGTCACATAAATAACATAGATTGAAACTATAAAAAAACTCAGACGTGAAAAACCTATAAAACCGTCCACCGGAAGGAAGCCGCGAAGAGCCTAGCCGCTCATGGTTGTCTTTACCGCATCAGCTGTCATCCCGAATTGGTTAAGCCTCCCTAGATTGGCTTGAAAGATGAGACCCCTCAATGTCTGCCGTCTACTGCCGTCCAAGATTATGATCCTGTCAAGAATCCAATTAATCTGTTGTTGAATCCCTATGCCGCCCCAATCAAACCCACATGTGCGGCCCATGTTCCATATGTCCACAAGCCCACGAGATGCTATATGTGACAACCCAATCAAAACAATTCCAAAAATCCAAGATGTTGGTTGGCCCACTTCTTGTCTGCGTGAGATTATATATTTGTGATGTTACTTTATCTTTAACATATATGTGTGTATTGTTCACGTGATTTATGGCAAGATGTGTATTCCCCTCAAAAGTCCAACTCCACAATAATGATGGCCCAATATTGTCATTTTGTTTACCTCAAAATCTAGTCACGGCTGCTGATGATGATTATAATATTATGCCACCAAAAATAATTCTTTTTGTCCTCTCTACACATGATGAGGATGATTGATGATATTGTTGACTAACAAAACCCCATGTGTTCGTGCGTACCTTTTAGACTCAACCGTAGCCTACGATTATTACCGTAGGTTACGTTGTATCCCTTCTGTCCACTTGTGCATTGGATTTCAACTTTTGATTATTAGCACTTACCCTTTAGACTTCAAACTTTTATATTTCTCGCAGCCCCAAGCTAGCATTTGGTCCGAAACCAATCCCGAACAACACTATTTACTATGTTTATGAACTTCGGCCATTCCGTTTCATCTCTAACCACTCTAACTTCACCATATTACGCGTTTAACCTGAAAAATCACAATCCTTCGTAGTCATCACATTCGTAATAAATAATCGTCCAAAACGCCATAAATCACATAATATAAACGCATTAACACCCGGGTTTCACACCTTCCATCACATCCCCACACTTATCATTGATTGTCCTCAAGCAACCATTACAAACATTACTCACCTTATTAACAAATCACTATTGAATCCCTTACCGAATTAGCCATTGAAGGTCCCAAGTCATACCCGTCCCATAGACTGACACAATCGAGATTGACAATCTGACAAATAAATGATACGCATTTAAAACAGCTTAAGACTTGCCTAACTAAAACTAACATGCTTATGATACTACACACATGCCACACGCCCCTCACAATGATCACTCCTCTCGGTTCAATCAAGACTAGCGTGTAATATGCTAGTGTATAATTCGCTCAAAACCAAATACGCTACCTTGCAATCATAAGCTTGTATAGCAATCATACCTCCACTGTATCAAATAACATAGCACATATCAAAAGGACTTTTTGGGTTTTGGGTTAAAGGTAAAGGTAGGAATATATTTTTGGGTTTTTATGTTTATATGGCGAGCACAAATGAACATACCAAACCATGACAACTTATTCACAATAACACTAACATATGGGTTAATTTTCTACCCATTTATTGAACACGAACATAACAATGATTTTTTTTCTTTTTTTCTTTTTTGCTTTCTTTTCTTTTCTATTTTTTATATATATTTTTTTCTTTTTCATAAAATCATTTCTAAATATACTTGTCAATCATGGTTGGTAATCAAACGGGTCAAACAAGGTGTAACAAACGAAAGGTATAAGGCTCAACATGGTTAACTAAGGTGGGATGGATAAACAATCAACATACGAAACAATGAAAGGGATCCTAATGTCTCTATCATCTATGTGCATACGCTACACCACAGTCTCAGCACGTATCAAACCACACAAGTTCTAACACAAAGCAACATATGGCCTACTCTCAGCAAATGAACATGTATAGTAATTCAATTAACAATCTAGTAGGCTCAAATATCTCACCGAATAGAAGGAATATGGGTTACCGACATATAGCATGTGTAATTCCTAAAGCATGTTACCCCTAGTTAAGCATCTCTTTTTAATTCTTCTCTAAAACAACAGTCAGATATACTCTCATGAAACTTAAAGGGACAACCATGACTAGTGATCTAAGTTAGTTTAATATCAACAAGGAACTCATTAGCAATTGAAAATGTCAGTTTTCATGTAGTTCAAGCATACTTGAGACAAAAATTTTCAAAAATTTTCAATTTTTAGCACAATTTCAACCCTTTTCGCATTTAAGATCACAATCTTACCAACCATTTTCTCGAGTTACCGCATCCCCACACTTGGGATACATTGTCCCCAATGTATGGTGCAATTTAGAATCCGAACTCGAGAGATACCACCCACAAACCATGAACGGCTAACACCTCGATGACTCAACACAAGGAAACCACTCCCAACACAAAAATTCACACCACCAAATACAAAAAAACAAATAAAGTAAAGTATAGAGAGACACATAAACTTGATCATTCAATCAGCAAGTGTCTGTAACGGTGCGGCTGCTATGATCGAACAGGGACGTAAACTTCTCTTGGATTCTCTGATATCTCATCGGGGATGTTGCCAAACATCCCCACACTTGAATCATTGCATCCGCGGGAATCAAACGTAGTAACCTGCCAAAACAGAACCAACACCAAAACAAAACAAAACAAAACAAAAGAACAAATACAATACTCTACATCCTCGGGCTGCCTCTCGAGAGCGCTAAGTTTAAAGGTCTTCAGCCAGACCGTACCTGATTTCCGCTACGGTGGTCTCAGTGCACACTTACCCAAAACATTTCCAACAAATGCCCGGAAATTTACATGCCATCTCCATAAATTCGTCAGTATAATTGGCATGTTCAGACTGCACCTGCAGGTTTCACTAATCCACTTCACGAGATATACACCGATGTCTTGTAGATTCACCCTTTTCATCTTCTTCCTCGAACCCTCTTCCCCACACTTGTTAATTGGAATGATTGATATGGGAAGAGGTTCGGTACACACATTCATCTCATCAGACTGCTCTGCCTCATCATCCTCACACACCATCTGATCCACCAGTGACTTTTCATCAGATAAAGGACTCATTGGTGTGGTATTATCCTCCACAACCTCATCATCCATGTGAGAATAATCTCTAATATCAACAGGTAATGGTGAGAGACGCTCTTCTATTTCTATCTTCATTTTTAACTTTTGACACTTGGAAACTAAGCAGCTGATTCGATCTTCATCGGAAAGGTTGGATGCTAATAAATACTGCTCGAGTTTGGACAAACTCGCTTCCAACATAGCAAGCTTTTTCTCCTCCTCGATCTTAGAATATTCCTCAGGATGATACTGTCGGTATCCCTGATACGGTCTTGAGATGTACGCATCCATCATTTTTTTATTCCAATACTCTGGATTTTCCAAATACACCGCGCACACATCATCAAAATCATAAGTATGATTACGACCGCAACAGAAACATTGTCCATCCGTCCTTGGCTCATAATAAGCATCCTCGTCCCGATCCCATCCGTCAGAGTAATAACCATCCTCCACCGTTGTATCAGAATCATAGAAATATAGTAGAGGGGAAGGATTATCATAGAAAGGCATCGGTGGTTCTTCCAATTTCGCTTTTTCCCGTCTAAATCGAGCCTCGTGGCAACCGATACACGGGTGAAGTGGTTCACCGCACAAAATGCATGTAGAAGAGCCGCAAAATATAGTAAGATCTGTCATCCTGCACAAACACAGCTCAACTACCCACGTAAATCACGAACATAAAAAAAATCTTTTTGGGTTTTTAATTTTTTTTTTTTCGATTTCGAATAATATAATTTTTTTTAATTAAATGTTTTTTTTTTGAAAAATAAACACAAAACAAGAAAACCTAACTAAGCGCACTAACTCCCCGGCAACGGCGCCATTTTGATGACTGTCGTTAGTGTCATGCAAAAACCTAATTAACCTAGGTAGCTAGGGTAAGCAGGGTATCAATCCAGGGGAGTTTGTGGTCAGTTAAGTTTTCTATTTGATTAACTAAAAAACTAAAATAAACTGAAAGTAAAAACTGAGCGGTTTAAATGATTATGGAACAAACTAAACTAAACGGCTGAAACAATAATAAAACAAAGCAACTCCCTCCAGATTTCAGGTTCTAGGTTTGACACATTCTGAATTAATTAATTTAACAGAACCACATAGACATAGTTCTGTTAATGTTTATTTACCAGTTGTGATAATTAAGGACCATTTTCCCAGACTGCTGAACAGCGTGGGGTTATCCCAAAACTACCAACAATATGTTACCAACCCACCTACCTCTCTAATATAAGCCAATTACTAGAACTCTCGGCCATTGAAAGATAAAGCAAGTGAATATAAAATAACGCAGGTCTGTTACAACTGGTTCATAAATTAGTTAACTAGGGATTAATTATATCAAGTCTACCCTCTTTATGTCACACCCAACCCGCTTAAAGTTTTGTCATCAACCGAACACGTTGTAAAGAAGGAACTCAAAATATAAACAAATCACATGTCAACCAAATCAATCAAGTTAAATATCTGTCACATAAATAACATAGATTGAAACTATAAAAAAACTCAGACGTGAAAAACCTATAAAACCGTCCACCGGAAGGAAGCCGCGAAGAGCCTAGCCGCTCATGGTTGTCTTTACCGCATCAGCTGTCATCCCGAATTGGTTAAGCCTCCCTAGATTGGCTTGAAAGATGAGACCCCTCAATGTCTGCCGTCTACTGCCATCCAAGATTATGATCCTGTCAAGAATCCAATTAATCTGTTGTTGAATCCCTATGCCGCCCCAATCAAACCCACATGTGCGGCCCATGTTCCATATGTCCACAAGCCCACGAGATGCTATATGTGACAACCCAATCAAAACAATTCCAAAAATCCAAGATGTTGGTTGGCCCACTTCTTGTCTGCGTGAGATTATATATTTGTGATGTTACTTTATCTTTAACATATATGTGTGTATTGTTCACGTGATGTATGGCAAGATGTGTATTCCCCTCAAAAGTCCAACTCCACAATAATGATGGCCCAATATTGTCATTTTGTTTACCTCAAAATCTAGTCACGGCTGCTGATGATGATTATAATATTATGCCACCAAAAATAATTCTTTTTGTCCTCTCTACACATGATGAGGATGATTGATGATATTGTTGACTAACAAAACCCCATGTGTTCGTGCGTGCCTTTTAGACTCAACCGTAGCCTACGATTATTACCGTAGGTTACGTTGTATCCCTTCTGTCCACTTGTGCATTGGATTTCAACTTTCGATTATTAGCACTTACCCTTTAGACTTCAAACTTTTATATTTCTCGCAGCCCCAAGCTAGCATTTGGTCCGAAACCAATCCCGAACAACACTATTTACTATGTTTATCAACTTCGGCCATTCCGCTTCATCTCTAACCACTCTAACTTCACCATATTACGCGTTTAACCTGAAAAATCACAATCCTTCGTAGTCATCACATTCGTAATAAATAATCGTCCAAAACGCCATAAATCACATAATATAAACGCATTAACACCCGGGTTTCACACCTTCCATCATTATGTAACAACCAAATAATCAAACTCTTGGTGATGAACTAATGGACATTCGTCAAGCTAGTATATTGTATCATCTTAGGCCTTGACAACTTGTCACGATTCTAATGGAACCTTGCTCCATGAAAACATTTAAACTCTTTTAGAGTTTCATAGTGTCAAGAACAAGTGTCATAGATGTTAGATGATTATTTTCATATGTTTATTTTCATGTTATTTAAACTCCAAATCCCTAGAACCATATGTAAACACCTCTTAAACTCCAAATCGAACACATTCAACTTTCTAGTCTCAACAACTTCGTCACTTTGGATACATCGGAAAGCATATGCAATTTTGTGAGTATAATCGAACCCATTTTTTACTTTTAAACACTTTTAGGTGCAACATGTATTCTATATAAACACACGAAAACACTTGAAACTATTTGAATCACACTCTATCCATATTGAAACATGTTAATCTCCCGCTAGTCTATTGGGAGTGAAACTTTGAACAATTTGAGGCTTGTTAATCTCGTATGCTACGTAAACTATTTGTGTTGATATATGCTCATTAACTTTGCTAGCCCACCTTAACAATTATAACGCTGTAGGAGTAATGCACCGCCCACGATTCTTGGGGTATTGTTAAGTCAAACATGTTAACCTCCCTTTATTATATCCGGGGATAGGCTATTTTAACGCATTGGATTCTTGGGTTTGAACATATTGTTACACAATCTCAGCGTACTAGTAACTTGCATATTGTTGTTCATGTTGGATACGAGCACGTTAAACAATTTTATTCCATGTTATACTATGTATCAAACTTGTATACTCGCCTTTGCTTTTGCATTGAACTCTATTTTAATACATGTTGCAGGTTTGATAGACAAGATGATGCTAAGTGAAGAAACAAGATTTAGGTGGACTTAGAAACACATTTAGATAAATCTATTTTGTCAATGTATCTTTGAAACAATGTTGTCTTATTTGATTTTTGTATGACATTTTTAGAAATTTTATGAAATTTGAATTTAATCTATATTGTCACATAGCGTTATGAAGTTTTGAGCAATTTGTTCGTCTCATCCCGATGTTTCCGCCATCGGTTGGGGTGTGACAATATGTATTTAGGAAATATATATTTAGAAGGCACCATGTGTGTGATTATTTGTATATTATGTGTATTAGGTATATTATTTTTGGACTTGAAATAATATAACTCATCAACATACTAAATATTGCAATCCAAAATATTACCAAAATCCCAAGAACATGAATATACAAATTATACCCGAAATATGAGAGGAACCGAACAAAGGAATATAACTTACAAAATATTCCGGAAATTTTATTCATAAGTATATTTTTGGTAAATAATATTTTGGACACCAAGAGAACAAAAATATGATTTTTACAATTTTTACAAATTATATCATATTTTTTACAAGGAGAAAATATCTTATTTTTGGCAAGTAAATGGTGGAAATGGTGCTTGAACAACAACAGGATTTGCAGCATTTTGGTTTTGGGTAGCATGACGGCATGTATTGACCAAATGTCCCAATCGTCCACAGTGGGTACATTTGTGACACGGTGTCTGATTCACATGATGACGGTTGCATTTGTTGCACAAGGGTGCAGTACCATTATAATTTTTCCTAGCACGAGGCTGTGCTGGCTGATTTGGTGCAACCTGATCATTCTGAGCAACTACTGCGAAGTTTTGTGAAGCCTTTCGCTTCTTAGACTTCTTAGAGGACTCGGTCTGTTTATCCTTTGGTTTTTCTTGAGCAGGCTCGTCAGATGGTTTCGGGTCGCCTTTTCGGAAAAGTTTACCCTTCCTGATCTGAGAGTCAGTCAGGGTAGCAGATAGTTCGATGGCTTGTCTGATGGTAGTAGGGTTGCTACCAGTAACAATGTCCTGAACTAGGTCAGGGAGACCATCAATGTACTTTTCGATTTCCTTCTACAAAGGCGTAACCATGGTATGACATAACAGACTTAACTCCTCATAACGATCAGTGTAGGCTCGATGTTCTCCACTGTCTTGTTTAAGATCGTCAAATTCCCGTTCCAAAGCCCTGAGCTCATGACGAGGACAGAATTCCTTCATCATTAGAGCCCGAAGCTCTTCCCAGGTTTGTGCCATTGCCACATCGGCACCCCTATCCCTCATAACACCGTTCCACCATGTGAGTGCTCTTTTCTGGAATACACTCGACGCAAAATCAACTTTTCGCTCGTTTGGGCATTGCACATGACGAAATGTGCTTTCGAGACTCTCAAACCACTGTAGGAGCCCAGTGGCCCCTTCAGACCCAGTAAATGGAAGTGGCTTAGCTGAGTTGAATGTCTTATAGTTGCACTGAACATTGTTATTGTTCGCTTGATTTATCTGGGTAATAAGGTTCGGAAGTACAGCAACGATTTGCTGAGTGATTAAGGCTGCCATGGCGGCATCCTGAGTTTGATCACGTCGAGGAGGCATATTCTAAAAGAGCAAAGGAACATGTAAGGAAACGAATGAGATGATATCGGATAGTAAGAATTGAATGCTGAAAGAATATCGACAAAGCATAAAGATTTTGATCATTTGTTCGTTACTTAAAACAAACAAACGACACTGTGACAAATCAAAGTAAATAGGTCAATATAATGTATCACTGAAGACATGCTCGCCTATAAGTGAACACTCACCCCAAGAGTTCCCAGGTAAGAGTGACTGGTCCGATACTGCGGATTTGTACGAACACTCTAGCCTTAGACAGAAAACTTAGGGTACAGGCATTCACCCTTCCAGTTTGCACGTGTTCACATTATTTAGACCTAAACTTTGATGAGATTTTGAAAACACCAAAGGCTTAAAAGCCTAAAAACAAATCATCTAAGGATAGATGACTTCTTGTGATGTTTTGAAAAATTTTGACTCAAGAGAATGAATTGTGTTTTGTTTTTGTTAATCACCTAATTTAAGACTAAACACAAGATAACTTGTGTTAGGGTCCTAGGAAGGTTATAGTCTAGGTCAAAGCATTACTAATGACCTAATTTCCTATAACCATTGGCTCTGATACCAACATTTCTGTCACACCCCGACCACGTAAAACAATAAATCATGGCGGAAACGTCGGGGAGTGTCGTAACAGAATCATTGTTTCACAACCATGGATTAAATAGTTTTGTTTTTTTGAATTATTGAACTCGTTGTTTTATTACAAATCGGATAAATACAAATATTGTCTTTCGAGTTTTAAAGGCACGAGACCATCCTATGTATAGCATGCATCAACAATCATCACATAGCATCACCTGAAACATATATGAAAATAGGTACGTCGGCATAAAAATGCCTCTGAGTAACATAGGTTTTGTTGATTTAGATTCATGGCTTTAGTTAACATAAGAAAAAGGTTTTGCAAAAATAGCCATGAATCCTTGTAAAAGAGTTTTGTTTCTAAAAATGTATTGTTTTGATAAAAGGTTTGTAGTATATAAAATATACTTGGTTTAGAAATATTTAATCGTATAGTATATCAAAAATATACTTTTGTTACTAAAATAATAGATTTGGTAGTATATTACAAATATACTTTGGTTTTGATAGATAGCATATCAATTATGCTTTGGTTTTGGAGAATAACATATTAACTATGTTTTAGTTTTGAAGATAACATATCAACTATGTTTTGGTTTTGAAGATAACATATCAACTATGTTTTGGTAAATAACAAAGCGGTATGTTAAAACATATGTTGGATTTTGTACATAGTATATCAAAAATCTACTTTGGATAATAATATCACATTTGAGAGTATATCAATCTATACTTTGGTAGTATATCAAAATATACAAAAGAAACTGTGATTTAGCATTCATTCAAACCTTAGTGTATCAAACTACACCTTGGAGACTATAGAAATACCACAAAGGCAATTTCTATTTGGTTAAAATTTGGTTTCTGACCTTCCATACAACAGGAATGGGGTGTCTAGTCCTATAGTGCTATATCATACTACCAATCGGCTTGGTGAATGTATTAAAATGAGTACAATCCAACAATTTGTTTTACAAGTTTTGAAAATCAGTGTTTAAAACCATAGATAATCGTTTAATTTGTCAAAAGAATAAGTACTAAGCATGTGTAATCATATAGTTTAAAATCATGAAAATAACAAATAGGCACATATGTTTCACCCCAAAACATTTGAAAGCAGTAAAAGAGGGGACTATGTACTCACTTGAGATTGCAAGTATCCTTGATTAAGTGTCCTAACGAAGCTCGGGAAATCAAGGAATCAAGTGGCACCTAATATGGAATCACTATGTTAAACAATCGGCTCCTAAATCGGGAGATAGGATAGAATGAAGTTCTATAAATCAAATGAGTATTGGAACTCATATGTCATAATTTAATAGACCTAACATTTGGATTTGGAAGTCTACCTAAGTGCTTTTGACCCGTTTTGACCCATTATGGTAGTATAAGCTACTATAATGCATCGTTTGCGTAAAACTAAGGTCGGATGGTTAACTATGTGCTATGTCAAGTCTTACATGCCCAAATATGTCTAAACATGTTACTAAATCAGATTATGTCAAAAAAACATGTTCACATATGCAAAATACGGATTTATGCTTCAAAAGGGCATTTTGGTCTTTTTCTATGGGCATACAAGCTACTTAACAAATAACTAACCAATCCTATGTGATCATAAGGTATAACCTTAGAGGTTATTCCCTATGCAACTATGATCACTACATGCTTGGTCGGATCCTAATGATCGACCAAACGGGTCGGCTTCGAAAGTCTAAGCGGTTGTTTAGACCGCTTAACTTACGACCCTAAATAAGCACTAAACTAGTAGTGACGAGTTAAACATGTCAAAATATGTTTAACTAACTTAGAAAACTGATTTGGTATCAAAAAAAAGTGTTTTGATACCTAAAAGTAGTTCCGTTGCAAAATGCGTGCTAAAACGCATTTTGACCGAAACTTTGACTCGTCACTACACCTAGTTAACGTGGTAATCAGTAGGTATAATCGCTAAGGATTATAACTATCGTGATTACAATCACGTTGCAAAGTTCAAACGAACTTTGCGTTACCATAGACTGGTCAAAGATGAAAGCCAAACACTGTTTTACTTTCACACTAGAAAAGCGATAAAAGAACGAAAGAAGCTTACAAAGGGTCCAAGCTAGGGAGAACTTGATCTATAACACTCAGGTATGAAGCAAAGGCTCCAACTTAGAGTGTTAATCAGATCAAGGGTGAGTGAAATGGAATGAAGGCTTGGCTATTTATACTTGAGGTGAGTTCACAAGATCAATCCATGTGTTTGTTTGGCCACTAAGCATTAAATCATAGCCATACATGTGTTTAGTGACAGGTAATATGCTTGGGAAGGTGTTAACTTGCTCCCCAAAACATGGAAATTGCATATAAGGGCCTGGTTTTGCAAAACAGCAGCTGAAATCAAGTTTCTGTTCACTAGGCATGCTTTACGGTCCGCAAGGGGACCCTTACGGTCAGTAAGGACCCTGCAGCTGGTCAGTAACTTTCAGAATTTGACAGTTTTGGCCCCTGAGCTTGTTTCGTCGCGTTTTGGCACTTCTAACACCCGTCAAATCCATTTTTAAGTTCCATAATGAAGTTAAAGTATATTTAACTTGAATTATGCTAAAAAAATGTTACGGATGTCAGTTTGTTTGGCTGTACGGTTGCGTTGTTCGGTTAATTATGACGGAAATCGTAACGGATGCGAAAACGATCCAAATTGCGAAACGAATGAAGTTATAGCATGCCGATCACTAAAATAAAAATATTTTAGTGTGTACAAAATTTTTGGATGTCCAGATGTGGTCAGAACGTAAGATATGCGCGTAAATGCAAACTTACGCCGTTTTTGACACTTTTAATCCCTGTAAGATCAAATAAGCATATTTTCGCACACCAAACCACTCAAAGCTTATTTCTAAGCTATGTTTAGGTTATATATGGTATGTTTAGCTTATGATCAAGTTCTGGACTGTGCGTTGCCTTACGAAACGGCAGACTTTTGCAAGTTGACGCAAATAGTCCCTGTGAGCGAATAAACTTGTTTTTGCCATACCAAAACCTTTAAAACTTATTTCTAAGTTATGTAAAGGTTATTTAAGGTATGTTAAGCTTATGTTGCTGTTCCAGAGTGTTTTTCGTGTTAAACTGATTATGTTTTACGCATCAGTTTGCGTATAACTTTCCAGAAAGCGATTTAATGCTCGAAATTGAACAAGAATTGATATGTGCAAATGATACACATATTTCTACAAATCCCAAGTATGAAACACAATATTTCATTGATTTGGTATTTGTTTGATGGTCGTAGTGACACAGGTGTCACGTTATAATTTAAGTTAAAATATATATTATTTTAACAAATAATTATATAGCTTTGAATAATATTGAAGACCCAATGAAACGTAATTCAAATACACTAATTAATACTAAGTCAAGGCACGACCCGCTAGTCTTATAAACCGTAGTACGTTGTAGGTAGTCGTGTACACCAGGAGAAGCTTTGAGTTACCATTGGTTACGAAGAACGCAAGACTGTGAGTTCATGCCCCCCTTTTCTTTTAACTGTTTTCATTTTATAACTTTGGAGGTGAAATACATGTTACAAATGTTACAATGATTACAAATGGTATGGTTAGTCAAGAAATGAACTGTTAGATCATGTGGATGGGTAGGCGTTAACCTGAGACCATTAATCCTATTAAGGACCGAGGGGCATGAGTGATAGATCTATTTGGGTGTTGCGAGCCCCACCCATGGGTCCGCGAGTTGACCGCATGTGGTGACTATGTCGTTCCATCAGGGAGGCCTGATACGAAATACGCAAAGGATTGAGCCTTCATACACTGTTACACACACATTAATGACCTTGCAAATCATTAATCGATTTGTTCATATTATCTTTCATACCGGGATTACAAAACATACATACTTACAATGATTACAAAGGTTTATTCGTGCACACATACAAAACACATGAACTCGCTCAACTTTTGTTGATGTTTTCAAACTACATGTATTTCAGGGAATTAAATGTGGATCTGGCGGGCGTTTGGATGTTTCAAGCAATGTTGAGAATAAAAGATGTCATCCGAAGTCTAAGGGTTTGGATAGTGTGTCTCATCCTAGATAAGACACATCTTTCAAAGCCTGGTTTTATTTAATGTCTTTTGTCGAGTCCTTATGGAACTCTAAAACAATTTGCATGGTTTGTAATTTGAATTTTAAGTCTATGTTTGGATTCTAAAACAATGTTGTTTGTGATGTTTCAAAACTTAATTAATGGATGAACATCTTAGTTTTATCATATAGTTGTTTGTTATGGTTGAATGCAATGATATTAAGCAAGTCGCACATAATCACGTTTCCGCAAAAGTCAGGGTGTGACAGAAGAACGCTATCCAAGAACGATCAGAGAGAAAACCGAGAGAATTTTTAGAGAATGTTGAGGCCATATGGTGGAAATGATGTCATATAAATGTTATACGACCTTTTGTTTTATGTATACGGGCCGTGTATATGTATATGGCTCGTATACAATCATTTATTATTTTTTAATTCAGCCGTATACTCCATATACGATCCCTGTATACGAGGCGTATACATTTATATGACCCATATACAATTGAGTATTTTCATTTTTCTTAAATTACTATATGCGGAAGTGACGAAGACAGAGTCGGTATGTGTTAACGGTGATTCGTTTTAAACGTTTTTTCAAGTTCAATTTCAACAAGTTGCCAAAACATTTAAATAACGTGTATGTTCATCATTACAAATTGTCAAAAAATGAAATAACATTTTAAACGTTTTTTCAAGTTCAATTTCAGCAAGTTGCCAAAACATTTATATAACGTGTATGTTCATCATTACAAATTGTCAAAACATACAAATAACATTTTATATTCATAGGCAACCTAAATCCACGTATGCCCTGGCCCTGTATTCATCAACGATCCTATTATATTGGTCAATACGTTCCTTGTAATAGTGATACCAACTTTCTGCTGGCGTATTCCGTGTCGGTTGTCGCAAGTATCCTGATGGGGTTGGCATTGTATATTCTCCTTCTAATCTGACGTAAATAAAATGGTTCCTGTGTACATGTACAAGCGCGATTGTTCGATGCGGAATACTGTCTTCGGCTGTTCTGAACATGGGAAAAAATGAAGCTCAACCAGTGTCACTTAATAAGAGACAAACGACATTCAACTGGTTTGCTATCAGAAGCCCCGTGAAAGGCATTTGTAGCCACTTATGTCCAGGTGTTGCGTCTATACCAGGCCAATCTAATGACTCCAGATCATTTTGATACTCAGGTTCATTTATCGTTTTCCATAAGTCGTGGTACCGGTTGCACTCAGCCTGAAGGTCCTCCCGTATTAACAGCCACTGCCACTCTTTAAGCGATAAGCCGACCGCTATAGACCGAAACCCACAATTACCATCACCCTGCACATTTTGTATGTGACTGAGGTGTGGATAGAAGCAAGGTGGAATGAACTGTTTGAAGTGCATGAACATATTAACTTGTGCGACAGGCAGCAAAGGTAAGTGTGGTTGCTCTTCCTTTGATTTTGCGACCTTCTTTTTTGTTTTCGAATTCTTAGCGCCTTTCACAATCTCGTCGAAGAACATAGGTGTTTTAGCACAATAACTTTGTGACTCAACAAACGAGCTGTGCCTGGTAGGTTCGATGATTGACTCTTGTGTGCCAAACCCAACGGGTGAATCACTATACGCGTCCTGCGTTGTAAAAAAGTTGTGTCTTGAAGGCTCCGTAAACGAATCATCCTTCCTTTGTTGCTGAGCTTTTAAAGTTGGACGACCCCGTGTGTTTGTTTTGCACAACTGGCTGTTTGAGCTTCGTCTTATTGAGTTGTACCAAATCCTTCATCTTTTGAACCAGGTTTTTCTTGACTTCTCTCGGCTGGGCAATTAAATGTTGTCTGAGAAGGGCAAGTTCATTGTCTACGTCAAAATAGTCCACCTCCCTCGGTTTCAGTATGGAGTCCAAAATTAACTTTCTCCAAAAAGGGTCTATCAACTCCAACGGGATCATTTGACCTAAGAAACATATCAACAAACAACATAAAACGTGAATAAGATTTTGTGTGATGAAATGCTATGATTATAAAATGTGGTTGGTCGAATAATGTATTACCATTCGTTGTATACGGTTCCAACCGACACGCGCACGACAACCCATAGCTTGTATACAAACGGCACGCGCATGTACCGTTAGATAACTTTAAGTTTTCTATTTCTTTTACTTCGACGGATATCAAGTCTAGGCAGGCATGTGAAACCTTCTTTCGTAGGAGATCAAATATTGGTTTGTTATGTGGACCCAGTGTTCGCTCCTGCTTGTTTCAATGCTGCTTTTGATTTATGTCACCTGGTTTCTTATGAGCTTATCAATAAGTGGTACCACTTTATCCAGCGTGTAATTAGAGTCGCCTAGGTACTGCTTCAAAAGGGCATGTTGACCCTTTGCCCTGTTCGTTGTACGTTGATTGAAGTTCAGATGTTGGTCGCTCGAGAACGAAACAAACCGGTCTCTATATGGTTGTAACCAGTTTGAATGCAAATAGTCCATAATCTCTATAATCAAAGTCAAGTGCAGTTAAGACAAGTCAAATAAATAAGATTATTAAACAAAAATAATATAAAACTTACCGTCGGTTTTTTTGCTTGGCAACTTTGATCGTATTCGCTCGTACCAGTAGTTGTAGTCAAGATCGGTCGTTGAGTTAATTAGCTTGCCCCACATGTAAAGAAACCTTTCCCATCTTTCTTCGGTTTTAAAGCTTTGCCTGCAATGTTTGGCAATGTTTTGCTGTATGTGCCACCTACACAATAAATGTCTAGCCTTGGGAAACACAGTTGCACATGCATTCATTAGGGCGCGATCTCTATCCGTTATTATTACACGGGGTTCCATAACACTGTCTAATGAGTGTTTCAACCTCTGTAGAACCCATGTGAAGTTTTCCTGTTTCTCGTTGCTTACGAACGCATGAGCAATGCAAAACGACATCAACGTGGATGTAACACCGATAATCTGGACTAGCGGCATTTTGTACCGATTCGTCTTGTAGGTGGAGTGTATAAGCAACACATGCGGGAAGGCGCGCCACAACATGTTCGACTCCGGGTGGATGAAGAAAACATTCTCGACCCGTTCGCCGTTTTCAGATGTTCTATGGTAAAAAAACAAACCCAACCTTCTCCAACCGGTTGAAAAGTATCTGCATTGGAGTCTCGCTGACTTGTTCCATTCAACCCAATTTGGCCTGAGCGTTGTATATGGTGTTTCTTGTTGAGACATTATGGGGGTTCTGTTCTTTAATAGCAACAAGAATGTCTCGTGGTTTTATGTTCTGATGCGTCATTTGCTCCACCGTCCTCTCTTCCGATGGAGTTAGCCTCATTAGGGACGGATGTAACACCTTGAAAATTTACGTCCAATAATGTATTGACACGTGTCATAGACTTTGAATATGTGAAAAAGTACTTTAGAGGGACTAAAGTTGACAAACAGTGAAACTATGTGAATATAAGGGTCCAAAGTGTCAACAATGGATAAATAGGCCCTACAATAACCCCACATGGTGTTTATAACCTTAAACGGATAAATCATGGATCATACGAGGAAGAAAATGAAAGAAAGTGAGGAATTACAAACTACAGGGGCTAAATGTGTCAACATGTTGAAAGTATACCTCTGAGTGACCTTTTGTCAAACCCGAAGCTTTGTAATGGTAAAATATTCTCACTAGAATATGTGATAAAAATTTCATCAAGTTTCGTTAGCGTATGAGAAAGTTATGATCAAAACCGTGCACGAAGGGTTAAATGCGTTAACGTTAAAATTCGTGACTTTTCGGGTAAGCACAAAGTTAACCAAGGACTTTACCATGTTTGTAAATGTCCCAAGGTCCTTAAAAATCAGATTTGAGGGTCTAATGAGCAAGATAAATAGCCAAAACCACGTTACAAAGGACAAGGACTGAATTGTAAATGTTGAAAACTTGTTAGGCTGGTCACCAGCTTGTACGCGGCCCGCGTAAGGGGCCTCGCGGCCCGCCTACAAGTTGCCAGCGATAATCAGCACGCAGATGTCAGTTTTTAAGTCTGAAACGATGCTTAACAGCTGTGAATCGATACAAGGGGCTCTCCAATGGATTTGCATGCATAGAGGGGCACTTGGACTCATCTGGGATCACTTAGAGACTGATTTGGCTTCATCTTGGAGGATCAAAGTGACTATAAAAGAACCCACATTGTTGCAACTTATGTTCATTCATTTACAACTTTGCAAAAGATCATCTATGGAGCTCTCTGGACATCAAGCCAACTTTCTAGTGATCTCTAAGCATAATTAGGACTCTTGTAAGTACTCCTAATCCTTTCTAATTCGTTCTAGTTTAGTTAATTAACCAAAAGTCAAACCATCGTAAATTAAGTTTGACTTCGTGATTAAATGAAATTTGCTCAGTCATTTCTCGAATTGAAAGTACCTACAAGTTGGTATTTATGTGGGTAACAAACCCTTAAAAGGGTATTTTCAGATTCCCACTCTAAGTATGTTAATTGTCGAGTCAAAGCTTATCTTAAAAAGTCAACAGAATGTGTATTTTCAAAATTAAGCATAATTAGCAATGTAGGGTACATGAAACCTGTTTGATCATTCAAATAACTTGGTAATTAATGTAAGAACATGTCTCAACCTGTTCAACTCGACAATTTTCAGTTTAAACCCGAATCGGAACCGAAAGTCGCATAAATTGACTTTTGCTTTGACTATCAGTTCTGATCCGTTTATGCATGTTTGAGATCTGCCTTAGAGCTTATTTTGGACCAAGTTTCATATAAGTATAACTCTCTGAGATTTTACAACTTGGTTCAATACTTATCCGATTCATATGCATGTTTCCGATTTATGCTTAAATGTTGACTATTATGCCCTTTTGACTATAAAACGTGATTTTTGAAAAAGTTAAAGAGTAGAAACATTTGTTACTGATTTATAAACTTGCACCTAAAATTTGATATCAGTTTGAGGTCTAGATTAAGAGTTATGCTCATTAGCGTAATTTGAAAGCTTTATGTTACTTAAACGACGTAATTAACGTATAACCTATTTAAACCCACTTTTTGATATCAAAATTTTTACCCACTGATGTAATATAATATTTTGGGATTTTTGAAGATTTTTATTTAATTTTTGGCTAAGCATGACATAGGTCTCTAAGTTTAATTCGGTAAATACCGAATTTGCCCTTTTAAGCCATAAAATGAGTTTTACAAATCCTTTTGACCCCAAACCTTTTTCTACTGATTTTATTCGTTAAATAAAATATTTGAGCCTTCTGGAATTATAAAAATTATCAGCTTCTTTTAAAAACCCGGAAATGGCTCCAAATCGTCTTTTAAAGCGTTTTTAACACATAGTATATGCTAGAACCATGTTAGACATATAAGATTGATACCTACTGATGTTTTTAGCATATTTTTATATAATAACAGTAAGTACAAGTTTTTGAACTCAGGTTTCCAGTTTTGACCTTTTTAGCCCTTGTGAAATTACCAAAATACCCCTAAGGTGCATAGTTTGGTTTTAAATGATAAGTTTCACATATGGGTCATACCCTACTGTTATAACATGTTAAATTAAGTGTATTTATTGTATAAATCAGACATGTAACTCAGATTACAAATTTAACTCTTTATAATCTTTTAAATTACCAAAATGCCCTTATGAGGCGTAAATTGAGTTTAAATTCGTATGGGGCATAATAGAAGATATCTTACTGATATTATAACATATTTAAGCCATATTATCTCAGGGAACTTGCATATGACTCTTATGGTTACCCGTAACGCTCTTTTCGCGTTCGGTTCGGTTTATGTAACTAGTTTGCATAAATTGACCGAAACGGGTCAAACCTTATCATTTTTGTCTCAAATCCAGAATGTGTTTAGTATACCCATATTATACAAGTCTTCAAACTTGTCGAGTCTAAATCACATTCTATCCGGTCTTCGCTTAATCGTGCGTTTGAACCGTATCGTCCTTAAAGCTAACCGGTCTAAGCTTAGGCTTAAATAAAGACCCGTTAGAAATCTAATATGTTATTATAAACCTTTGTTCCAGAATAGAAGAGTCAGTAAAAGCTACCTTCACTTGCTAGTTGTGATTTATACTTACCAAGGTAAATACTTTTAACTTATTTTCCCTATACGGGCTTGGGTTACGGTATATAGAATACCGCTTGATCGAGCATCAAATCTTACATCGTTGGGTGGTTAATTGAATAATTTGATCGGCTCGTTTAAACAGTCTTGTTCACTTAAAGCCTTTGGGGGGTTAATGACCATGTCCCGGATATCCCTGGCATCATTTTACGAAATGGCCACGACCTGAGCACGGGGTGTAGGCGTACACCCGTCAGTGTATAACTCAATATTGTGGTGTGTCTATTGATCTTTAACCCGGACAAGATCCGGGCTACTGAACGCACAAGTAACATGTAATTCATTCACAAGATTATAATATTAAATAATTAACCCAAGTTATAAAAATGTTTTGTGCCATGAGCATTCAAATCAATTTTCAACCCTTTTCAAAATGAGTCAGTTGAATTGTATTTACCAGTGTAAACTGACGTATTTTTCCAAAAGGTTAAGTGCAGGTACTACTCGTACTAGGCTGGCTGTCTTCTAGAGCGTCCACAATAAGTCTCGCAAGCTTGGATGACAATAAACTGTTGAACAATATCTTATTTTATTTTGATCCGCCTGTGGATCCGTTTCAACTATTAGTGATATTTAATATTACACTTTATTAAAGTTGAAATGAATCTATCTTTGCTTCCGCTGTGCATTTATATATTGTGTTGTTTGTCTATGATGATACCAACTACGTCACGATACTCCCCACCGGGCCCACCGGTGACACGTGGAAAATAGGGGTGTGACAACGGATGACCCTCTGGATACAGAAATGGTTCGTGGTTATGTTTAGCTTCCTTAACCCTTAGATCCCAATAACCAAACCTCTTTCTGTATGTCCCGATCAGTTGGAACTTGCAACCGGTTTTCCTGGTCCCGCTGCGTCTGATCGTGGCTGTTGATTTGTGCTCGCCAACACAATCGCACGTAAGCCAAATTTTTTAACGACTGGCCGCTTGGGGGTTATCGTAGATGGTGTGTTTGGTGACGATGGCGTAGCCATTTTCGCGTCTGACGTCTGTACACCACTCTACCAATTCATCCATGCTAGCGAATTTCTAAGGAAAACACTTATATGTGTCAATTAATGATTAACTCAAATGATTAACCCATCAGTTTAGTTTTAGTATAAACGGGTTCGGGTCAGTTTCAGATTGAACCCGCGAACCCGTTTGGGTTAACGGGTCGGGTTCGGGTCAACATGGTCGGGTTGGCGGGTTGACCCGTTACACATTTATACTATATTATATTTTTTTACAATATATTTTACGTCATAAATTAAATGGGGTGTGTATTTTTATGCCATGATTATAACTTAAAAAGAGAAATTAACATAGATTTTATAATTTAAATATGATATTATATATATATATATATATATTTGTGTTTTTAAGTAAATTTTAATTTTAATATATTAATTTCAGAAAAAAAAATTCGGGTTGAACGGGTTGTGTTCGGGTCAACCCATGAAACTTCGGGTCGTGTTCGGGTTCTTATGAATGATATGATTTTCGGGTTCGAGTCGGGTTCGGGTTTGTGTAAAATTTGCAGGTTCAGGTCGGGTTGAACCCACCAACCCGCGAACACGACCCGTTTAGCACCCCTAATCTAAGATTTTAATAAAAACAACATCAAACGTAAAAACACTAAAATAGTTAATGTACAACAAATAAACGTATAATTAAATGTTATACATGCTTGTTTTGAAACTCACTAGGTCCCTGGTCAGCATTTGGACCCTCGGGCGGTCCACCACTTATGGGAGGATAAAGAGAACTATCAGTCGGCGGTCCAACACTATCAGGAGGAGCTTCAAAATTAACCGGGTGTTGCCATGGATAATAACCAGCATAATTAGGCTGAAAGCCATCGAAACCCCAAGTATCCTGACCTGCATCAGACGCAAGACTGGGATCGAACGGAGCATTCAGATCAAATACGCCCAGATTGTTATCTTGATTGTTATCATAACTCCCCTGATTCGCCTCGTTATCAAACACACCGAAAAAGTCACGCAAACCCGACATTATAGCGTAAATAATTTGAATACAGAGAAAATAGAAGAAACGAATAAAAGTTGAATGAAATTAGTGTCGTTTATATAGAGAATTTTACGGAATATTACATCGTTTCAAATGATTAACACGCGAATCGAGGAATCTAACGTCGAATCAAATAACTCGCACGAATATCGAGGAATCTAACGTCTAATCACATAACTCTCACGAGAATCGAGGAATATAACATCGAATCAGAGAATCTTACGTCTACTCGCACGTGAATCGAGGACTAATACGTCGCGTCAAATAGTAATAAAACAATAAAATAAACGAAATTCATTATATACGGGCCGTATAGATATATACGACCCGTATAACATCGTCGTATAATATATATACGACCACACTATAATCTTATTATAACATGGTTGATACAGGCCGTATAAGGTTATACGGCCCGTATAGAATAAAGTGAACTGACAAAGGCTGCTGACACATTAACATTAATTAAAACATATTTTACATGAAAAATATAAATTAATATTATTATAATTTTCATGCCTTCTATATTTATTTAAATAATTATATTTTTTTAAGGTAACATTCTTATTTTATAATTAAAATGAATCATAAATATATTTAATTTTTATGAAGTCATATAAGTTTATTATTTGTGTTGTGTGTATATTTACTAGAACTCTATAATTAATTGAAAAGTTTGATTTGAAACAGTCCATGAGATTCAACTACGATAAACAAATATAAAATTGCGGTAAGATGTGAGTTCAACCGCATTAACACACCATGAGACCCGACTACAATTGATTTCTCAAACAACTTTGGAAGTATCTAAAGGATTGGAAATGTAATCGTTCATTATTTTCTCTTCAAAGACAATCGCAAAAAAAAAAAAAAATCTATACGCTCAAATCATATTAAAAAAAACTGGCCCCGCAACGCGGGAAATCAATTATAGTTTCATTTAAAATATTAAATGTTAACTTCAATTTAAATGAGCTGATTTAAGTATTTTACGAGTTAAGTTCGACTTAAAATTTCAATTTCAACTCCTCGTTAAGGACGTGAACAAGACAGGCACACAACTTCGTTGGATAATTTCTTTAGAATGAGAGTATATTATTTATTGGCTTTTTTTATTTTCATTTTATTTTACATATTAAGCGTAGTCTCATTATCACAAACTAACTTATGAGAAACAACAATTAAGTAATTAGTTAACTAAATTATATTTATTATGAAACAACAATTTTAATGATGCTTCCATGATGGAAAAACGGTAATTTTAATATACAGATTACAGAGTACACTTCGTGACAATTTAAATATTAAAGTATAGTATATATGATTTTCAACCTCTCTACCCGACTCATTTTAAATCAATTTTCCATTTCTTCTTGGTAAAGCTAACTTCACTCCTACAACTAATGCAATAAAGCCAATCATTTTCTCTCTCTCTTTTTTTTTTTTTTTTTGACTCTTAGGCTATGCGGTATGGTGATGGTACTCCTTTGGAGGATGATTCGCCACGTATGATGGGTGTGAGGATGGAGCAAAGTGGATGGAGGTATGGAAATATGAGAATGAACCTAAAATGTATATGTATATACTAGGTTATTACCCGAGATTGCTTCCCGGGCTCGGGAAACTTAGTTATATTAATTATTATTTGTTATTAATACAACATCATTACAAAAAAAAAATGTGAGCAGTGGGTGTTTTTCATTGTAATTCTAGTTTTCATTTGATAATTTAATTCTATAATTAATTAACCACGTCAACAATAAAAAGGTGAGTGACTGTTTTTTAGGGAAACCACTGATGGTCAATATCAGTGGATGTCAAGAATAAAAATGTGAGCAGTGGGTGTTTTTTTAACAATCAGTGGATACCCAACAGTGATTGAAAAACTAATGTTTGGTCAGTCAATGGTCAACAGGAAGAATGAAGAAACAGAAGTTGTCTTTCAGCAGTGGATAACATTTAACAATCAAATTTTTAATGAAAACAGTGGTTGTAACTGACTTTTAAGGATTAATGTTCCCCCTAGAACAGATGATGCCAAAACTCTTCATTATTCTGGATTTTTATTGTCTCATCAAAAGTTCCCTAACTTGCCTTTTAAATTTCAATTCAAAATCTAAGGAACTTGTATCATCCCCATCCCTGCAAAGTGTAAGCTCAAGGAGATCCTGTAAATCTTCAACACCCAAGCCAAGTGCTGCTTCCCTTGATATATGCTTCACTACACCATTAGATCTGACCAGAGTCAATACATGGGTCTTTTGATCAGACATCTACTTTAGTATTTTTGAACCTAATGGGTTTATTGGGAGAGGTTTATTTGCTGATGAGTTTGGAGATGGTGGCCTGTTCAGAACTTGTTTGTCTATGTTTTGAAGCTTTGCTGAGTTGTCATCCTCTAGTGCCATTGTTTTGATAGCTTCTTTGAAATATACAGCTTCTTGTTCTTTCTCTTTTTCATCAGTCAGTTTTTGCCTCTTTCTTTGATTTACCACAATGGTAGAGGTATCTGATGATGTGAACAGTGGTTCATAAGTGTGAGCCTGCTGCTTTGGTTTAGCAGTGGTTTTGTAATAAGGCTTCTTTGGAAGTTTAGGATATGTTTCTCTCCTTTTTCTTAGCCTTTCATAAGCCTCGTCAGTGTACTGCCTTGTCCATTTTGATATGGCTTTGGCAGTTCCCACTTTTGCATCAACCAATTCCTGCTTCTTTCTTTTATACTCCAATGTAATATCATCATTTTTCTTTTTGTATTTTCTCCAATTTGGTGCTGACCTTTTCATGCCTGGATCTCTCTTTATTCTTTCAATTCTATTCAGTTCTGTTTTCAGAGCCACAAGCGGCCAGTCTTGGAATTGTTCAGCTGTGGCAGGGTAGAATTTTTCACTCAATATCAGCTTGATGATGTCTTCTTTCAGATCTTCCTACAAGTTAGCTTCTGGAGGCAGGTTGGACATTTCTTTGCTTAGGTCTCTTGCATAATCTTCCAACTGTTTAACTTTAGTGAGCAAGAACTGCGTATAATTTGAGACTTCATTGTCACTTTTCCCTTGGCATTCAAGTCTAGCTCTGGTATCAGCTTGCCTGGCCTTGAGTTTTAAATACTCATTTATGTTGGCTGGATCTCTATAACCAATCAGGGAAGGGAATTTCCTTTTTGAAGGATCATCCACTAAGTAAAACTGCCTCATTTCATTCTTTACAGCATGCAGTTCTAGTGGATAACTGGCAGCTACTGGTACAACATCAGCAGAGTCATATCCTTGGAGTTCTATAGGATCTTTGATTGGGTTGAACAATTTTGAAGGAATAAAAGATTGAGATTTGGTGATATTGCAAGGGGCAGATGAAATGGAAACAGGTGCTGGTATATCATCATCATGCACTTGAAATTTTGTTTTTCTTGTATACACCTTTTTGGGAGAAGGTGTTTCTATTTGAGTTTTTGGATCAAAAGGAACAATGACTTATGAAGAGATAGGTGATTGACTAACAGCTATTGAAACAACTGGTGTTTCAACCACTGTTGTCATTACAACAGATGATGTGTCATCTGATGTCTTCTTCTTTTTGGCAGGTGGTGATTTTGATGGTGGTTTTGTTATGGCAGTGGTTGATTGAGTGATGGCAGTGGTTGAAGTGTGTGTTGATGTATTGGTGGTGGTTGTTGGGTTAACATCTGCTGAAACCACTGAAGTATCAACAGCTGTTGATACAACAGGTGTTCCAACATCTGTTGGTTTGGAAGATTGATGAGAGGAGCTTTTAGGAGGTTTGGGAGTATGTTTTGTGGATCTGGAAGGTATGGATTTGGGTTGCCTCACTTGTCTAGTGGGCTGTCTTCTTTTAGGCTTAGGTTTTTCTTCATCCTTGGGCTCAGAAGTACCTGCTCTTCCTTCTCCATAAAGACTTTCTTCTCCCTTTCAACCTTGATTTTCCTTTTGCCTCCATATCCTTTTTCAGCCTTTCCTTTTCATTAGCTAATGCATTTAAGGATTCATCAAACTTTTTGGAACCATCTGGCCTAGGGAGGTCTGCAAGCATACTGGATTTCTGTGGTGCAATGTACAGACCATCTTCATATCCCCTTTTCTTTAACTGCTTCATTTCTCCCTCTTTTTGGCATCATTTGGTGGAGGGTTATCAACAAAGATTATTGTAGGAGGAGCAGTGCCAGTGGTTTGCAATAGATGGGCATTGATTGCCTTGATGTCTGCTTGTGTATCCATGAACCTAGCTTCCATTAAATTTCTGATCTTTTGAATTTGAATTTCATGTTGCTGATCAGCATGTTCTCTTTGTTTGTGAAGCAGAGGTTGAAATAATTCCCAAAGCTCATTTGGAGTATGAGCAGATGATGGAGCAGATGTTTGAGCTGGTGCAGTAGTGGGTGTTGCCTTTTATGCTTGTAACAACTGTTGCAGCATAGTTTTGATATTCGCAACAGATGTTTCAATTGTATCCACTCTTGCCGTCAATTCTTTGTATTTTAAAGCATCACCCAAGTTAATGGGATCATCTGCTTTCCTACCAGCAGTGGTTCTATCAGCAGTTGACTTAGGGAAAGTTTCCCAAAAGTCATCCACTGATGCCCCTTTTTCTTGGTACTGGGGACTTCTTTCCTCAGCAATTGATATCTTTTTAAGATCACCAGTGGTTGGAACAAACACACCAGTGGATATCAGGGTTGCTGGAGAGGAAATTGCCTTCAAGGGAGTCTGATTGATGAAACAACTGGCCAGGTGTAGACCAGTGGATCCAACTCCTGTAGTTGCTGCTCCACTTGAACTACTGACAGGAATTACTTGTAATTCCTGCAGTGTAGCCTCCTCAACTATTGGTGGGTTAACAGAGATTGATACACCAGACTCAGTCACTTGTTGTGGCATATTCTCAGTGATAGGTGATTGAGAAGAACTGATTTGTGTCTGGGTTAAATCAACTGCATCTAATAGAGGTAACATGGATTGTGTTAATGTTATTGATGAAGGATGTGGGGTAGAAAGAGATATGTCCATGGGATTTGGACTGTGGAAGATGGAACCAAGTGGATCCAGAGCTTCATAGTGTGGTGTCCCTGTGCTTACAACCTGATCCTTTTGTGAGGATACAGGAGGAGTTTTAGGCAAAGGTGGAGAACTTTGTTCCATCTGTTGTGAGGAAGTAGCAGCAGTGGTTTCTGGTGCCTTTTGTGATGTCACAGGTAGTTGCTCTGGGATCTCATCTTCCAGAGTTACCTTTTTTGTGGGTTTGGGGGGCTTCTGGATCTTTTTCTTTTTAGGCTTTTTGGTGGTTTTAGGTGTGGGTTTCACAGCAGTGGTTGTACTGCTGTGATCACCTTGGGCAGTGGGCTCAACAGCAGGTGCCTGAGGAGCAGTGGTTGCTGCTAAAGTCTGCTCAGGTACCTCTGCTTGTGTTTTGGAAGGTTTTGACAGCCTTGTAAATGTTTCAGAGGTTAGGCTGTTTATTCGAAAAGACTCTCCTTGAATAAGGACATGAGCATTATCTTTTGAAAATTTCTTTCCAAAATAGTAACTTAAAAACCTTGGAAATAATAAAAATGATTTTTTATTAACATTTTTAACTAGATCATTGAAAATCTCCTGGGAATAGTTAAAGTTTTCTTCATTCATTATAGCATAACCCAGGTATTGGATCTTCAATGGGATTTCATTGAAAGCAGTGGTTTTGTTTGACACACACATTAGAAGGGTATGAAATAAAAACCTTGGGGCGGATGAAAAACTCCCCTTTTGTAAAGTTTCTTTTTCCATTTCTTCAGCATACCCTCTTTCAATGAAATCAGTTTGATACTCAATTTTTGGAAAAGAAGTTTTACCTTGAAGATCATCGAGTTCAAATACCTCCGAGATGGTTTGTGGAGTAATGGTGACTGAAATACCCTTTATTGTAGAAGTAATGGCTAAGGGCGTTTTATCCTTAGTTTCAAGTTTCGCATTTTTCCAAAACTCTCTTTGGGTTTCCAGGTAGATCGGAGCATCATAGGTCAACAAAGTTTTGTACTTTGAGGACGAAAGAGCGTCTATGACAGAATCGAAGGTGGTGGTATGACTTGGTTTTTCGAGTAAATCCAAGTAGTTATGAGGAGCTTTGTATGGAAGAGCCATGATGAATCGTGGATTTTTATGAGTGAATGAAGAAGATGAGCGATTGAGAGATGAAATGGAGAAATGATTTGAGAGAAATTGATGGTAACTGCTTTTAGAAAGGAATTTTGAATTCGATTCGACAGTGAAAACCCTGTTTGGGGTTTTGATCAGGGTTTTATAGGTGGAAAAAGTGTATGCTGACGTGGCAGCGGTTACAAAAGATCTGACCGCTAAGTACTATCCACGTGCCAACCACTGATGAATAATGGATGACAGTCGTTAGGAAACCACTGATGGAACAATATCAGTGGTTTGCAACGGTAACAATGAAAACAGTGGGTGATTTTTAACTATCAGTGGATTAAAACACTGATGTTTGATCAACAGTGCTTAACAAGGAAATGAAAGAACAGAGGTTGACTTTCAACAGTGGACAGCATTTAGTAGAAACAAGTGTTTGAACCAAATACAGTGGTTATGGCAGACTTTTAAGGATTAATGAAAATTTTTCATTTTTAGCTATTTTTAAGGATGGATTTTTGATTTTATGAAAACATTTTAATGTTTTTATTCATAGAAAAACAAGATTTTGCTTGTTATTCCATGTTTAGCATGCCAATCCTAGAGATCAAGCTTTCAAAGGTAGATGTGTCTAATGCTTTTGTTAGCAAATCTGCCAGCTGATCTTTTGTTAGCACATCTGCCAGTGATTTTGAGAGAAATGGATGATATCTGCTTTGAGAAAGGAATTTTGAATTCATCCTGTCCACGTGGCAGCGGTTACAAAAAGATCTGACCGCTATGTACTGTCCACGTGCCAACCTCTGATGATAATGGAGGACAGTTGGTAGGAAACCACTGATGGAACAATATCAGTGGTTTGCAACGGTTACAAATGAGAACAGTGACTGACTTTAAGCTAGCAGTGGATAGCCATCAGTGGGTTAAAACACTAATTTTGAACAACAGTTTTTTTTATTTTTTATTTTAACTTTAATTTTTATCACCAAAACAATATTCGATGAACTCTTATCTCATTGGAATGTAACGATTACGTAAAATTGTAATTTCATTGTAATTCTAGTTTTCATTTGATATTTTCATTCTACAATTAATTAACCACATCAACAATAAAAATGTGAGCAGTGGATGTTTTTTAGGAAAACCAATGATTGTCAATATCAGTGGATGTCAACAATAAAAATGTGAGCCGTGACTATTTTTTAACTATCAGTGGATAGCCAACAGTGATTGAAACACAGATGTTTGGTCAGTCAGTGGTCAACATGAAGAATGAAGAAACAGAGGTTGACTCTCTGTAATTTGCAGGAGCAAAGATTCTTCAAAAAACTGCTCTCAATGATCAAATTCTAAACATTTGTTTTATCTTTGCACTGTCATGCTGACCATCAAACGAACCTTTGATACTATTAAACCTCTGTTGACTTACCAAACAAATGTTCAGACACAATTCAACATCAACATAATCTAAATCTTACTCAAACACTAAATAATAAATAAAAATAAAACACAACATAGATTCATAAAATTAAAATTTATTCATTTATTCATGACCTTAAAACTAAAAGTCCAATAATTACATCACATACTGAACAATATTAAAGTTCAAATCTAAGAATAACAACAAGAATTAAGAAACTTTAGTTTCAACTCCATCGATTGCTGAACCTCTCGATGTATGTCCTTCAGCATCGCCATGAACTGCACGTCTCTATCACCGCACTCTATATTACTGACAACACAAAGCTCACGAACGGAAGTTGAAGGCATCCGCATAAGATCTCTGGAAACCTGCTCTCTAGTGAACATGCCACTTGCAATCCATCAAAACATCTCTTCAGCGCTTGAAGAGTAGCCCTATCTTCATACACCTGTTCCTCAATTTACCTGACAAAACGCTGCTTTAAATCATCTGATTTTGCATTTGTGAATAACGCCATTTGAATAAACTATATTACTCGACTTTCTTGAAAGTATGATATCTTCGTAGGAAAACTTGATGAAAAACAGGTGAAGTGACTATGAGTTTATATACTGAAATTTGCAATTGTGAAAACGTGTATATTTAATATAAACATATTAATGTATATTTCAAAACAGCAGTCCTTTAATGCACAAACCTTTTCAAACCCCAACTTTTATGGGAAAACTGTAAAATTAAATACCAAGAAACCCAAGGGACAAAATTTCGAAGTTTAAAGAACAAAAACAGATTATCACAATTACAATTAACCTCTTCATTTACCAAGTAGACGCGTTTTTAAACTCTATAAAAGACCGATGATTACTTTTGATTCAAAACATCAACAAATTGTCCTACAAATCACTTTCTGTCAAAAATTGTTCCAAATCACAAAACCAACAAAAAATCTACATGGCAAACTTTAGCTTCTACCACTGGTCAGACACCAGAGATGTTAAAACACAATTCTCGATGTGGTCACTCAAAGAACAAAGAACAGACGAAGAACTAAACAGGAAAGTCGACAACATCAATGACACTAATTACAACAAAACCTGGAACAGCATAGCATTGCTCGATGAAGTCCTCCACTCTTCTCCATCAGAGTTCCAGAAGAATACCGAAGAGTTTCTGACACAACTTCTAAAACAGGATCAGAAAAACTGCCACATGCTAACTGACCTGAAATTCAAAAGAGAGCATGAAATCACATGGAGAAAGGCCAGAGTCTATGAAATCCTAGCAAGTGTTAACTCTAGCGTGTAATACTTTATAAATATTTCATTAAATTTCTATTTTTCTATGTAGTAGTTCATTTTAGTAATATGAACATGCATCTTAACATTTTCTAAAATGTCAGTGAAAATAAAAACTTTCAACATCATCAATAGTTAATCAAAATAAGAAACAAACCTAAAATGCAAAAGTCTCTTCTCAACTATTGTAGCACATCTGACTTTTCACGATATAAGATACATATCGTCTGTTCATGTTGCAACTCTCCTATCAAAGAAGGTAGCACATGCAACTTTTCACGATGTTGCAACAATGATACTGCAATATCGATATTGAAAGGTTGATGTGTGATGGAAAGCTTCATTGAAACGATGAGGTTGGAACAATGATACTGGAACGATAACATGTAAACATAATCAACAAACATTCGAACAAAGAAGTGTAATCGGAGATTAGCGGCTGAATCACGAGAAAGATACATTTGAGAGAGAGAGATACGCTCACATATATGAGCGAGCGAGATTTGAATGTGAAACCAGATAATTATATCTTATTTATAGGATTAGAATATATGGTTTGAATTTTTAATTATGAATGTGGAGCCAGAATTTTGAATCTCGACAGATGTTTATTGGGAACTGATGTTTGATTATAAAATGTTGAGGGCAGATGTTTATTGGGAACTGATGTTTATTGGGAATCGACAGTAGTCTGGATTTTAAAGTGGGCCAGACCTTTGAAATTTTAATGTAGAGCAGTGGTTTGGATTTTAAAGTGATTTTAAATTAGGCTTTATGATGTAATAATGACATAAGAAAATCCTTGTTGGACAGCTTCTCTTGCTGACACATCAGCTTTTCTTATGTCATTGGGATTTCTCCATTTATAGAAAGTATAGATTTGGGTATTCATATGTCCAAAATAATTATAAGACAAATATATACGGTACCATCTCATCCATGAAGATCATATCAAGACGATATATTTCATTTTTGTTTTCATTCATCATCTTCTTCGACACGCTAACAATCTTCACTCTAATCGAATAGTTGTTTGAGAATGTATAGCATGCTAACCTTTGCAACGTCCTTTTGAAGACTGTACATAAAAAAATAATAAGCAAAATATATATATATATATATTGCAAAACGTAATATGATAATACAATAAGCATGGATGTTCTTAAAAAAATATCAAGGTTGGAATTCAAGCTTACCGATTCTCCATTCAAAATTTTAATTGAATGCAGTGGCAAATGTAATCTGAAAGGTAAGTAGTGTATATCCTTATATCCTGCTTTATTAAAGTAATTAAATATTAGAAATGATATGCAAAGTAGGAAAAAAAAAAGAGAGAGAACGTCGATTTTAAATTACCATTTTGCATATTTTGAATTTCAAAATTACTGATATTATCAGTAATTACTGATCTGATTTGAAAGCAATTGTCATGATGACTTTTCTAATTTTTATTTTAACTTTAATTAAGAGATAATAACCGTTAGTTTGAAATTCACATTTTGCATATTTTAAATGTCCAAAGCTCAAGAAATTAGCATTAATTACTGATTTGATTTGCAACAAATAGTCATCAAGAATTTTTTTTATTTTTTAATTTAACTTTAAATTTTATCATGAAAACAATGTTGGAGGAACTCTTATCTCATTGGAATGTAACGATTAGGTAAAATGGTAATTTCATTGGAATTCTAGTTTTTATTTGATAATTTCAATCTATCACCAATTAACACCATCAATAATAAAAATGTGAGCAGTGGCTGTTTTTAAGAAAAACCGCAGATGGTCAATATCAGTGGATGCCAACAATAAAAAAGTGAGCAGTGGCTATTTTTTCCTATCAGTGGATACCCAACAGTTTTTGAAACACTGATGTTTGGTCAGTCAGTGGTCAACACGAAGATTGAAGAAACAGAGGTTGTATTTCAGTAGTGGATAACTTTTAACAATCAAATGTTTGAACCAAGACAGTGGTTGTAACAGGCTTTTAAACAGATGTTGGGGCCTAAACAGATGTTTCACCTTATATATCAGTTGTCTGGACTTAAATAGAAGTTTGACCTTAAACAGATGTTTGCCTATAAACAGAAGTTTGGCCATAAACAGATGTTTGGCCATAAACAGATGTTTGGCCTTAAACAAATGTTTGAGCTTAAACAAATGTTTGCCCATAAACATTTGTTTGCAAAAAAAGACCAATTTCAAGAACACTATAACCAAACAATCAAAATGAGGAGCTTAATAATCATCCAAGTGTACTTGATTTTTATTTATTAGTATAAAGATGAAACAACTGTTCAATTTATAGTACAGATCAAACCACTGAAGTGTTGTGATAAATACTGTTACATATAAACACTGTTACATATAAACACTGCTGTCATAAAAATTGTTACATATAAAACACTAAGGTGATGACATCTAACAACCTAACAGACTATAAAACACTGATGTGAAAAACACTGTTACATATAAACACTGTTAACATAAACAAAGGTAGAATAACTAATGTTGATGCTGAACCACTGTTGTTGTTGGACAGTGGTTCACCTTTGGTTGATCAGGCCTTTGGTTCATCAGTTCTTGTCTTCAACAGGACTTTGGTCTTCATCAGTGGTTTGGTCTTCAATAAAGTAAAACTGATTGTAAGATTAAAACATTCAATCACTTACAGTACATGGGTCCAAATGATCTCAATCATGAACTAAAATTCCTATACTCATCAGAGATTGTCTTCCGCTCCACCATCTTAATTCATCTCTCCACAACTTCAATGGTAAAGAAAAAGGAAAAAATCAAATACATGACTAACACAACCTCATTGAAATTGGGACTGTAAATGAGTACCATACCGAATAACAAAAAGGGATGAAGCCTAAACTTTTGGGCTGGTATCACCTATCAACAGACCTGAAAACAAAATCAGTTTCTAAACAATGACTTCATGAAACTGAAAATCATTAAAGCAAACACAAATTAAGTAACAACCAACCTTAATTCAAACACTGCTATACTAAACACTGTTACATAAGAAACACTGATACATAAATACTAAAGTTGAATCCGCTGTCGATGCTGAACCACTGCTGCTACTGAGCAGTGGTTTTCCTTTGGTTAATCAAGCTCTATGTACATAAGTGCTTGTAGGATCGTTATTTGACCCGATTGAGTCGATCAGAAGATCTTTATGTCCGGTTCGAAGGCGGAATCAGAGAACTGGACGCGAAAACAGCTTGATACTATAATATCTGTCACTTTGATTGATAATAACAACGATTACAACCTTGACAGATTTTGGCAGCACTTCGTTACAATTTTGGAATTCGCTATACCAAATGAATGAACAATGCACCTATTTATAGTGAGATGATTTTGCTTATGTGACCATGTATATATAAGCGAAATCTGATGTTTCTGATTTCGCTTATATGGCATGTACATATGAGCGAAATCACATGCTAACACTCTAACAATTGTTTCTCGAACCTCGTGCACTGGATATCCTAACCTATTCTATTCTATTACATGATACAAGACGAAGTCAATAGACGCAATGCACTAACAGACTCCCCCTCGAATATTGACGAAGTCTTCAGCGACTAATCTTCAATATGACACATCTTCAGTCTTGATCATTCTGCCTTTTCTTTCAAGTTGTAACAATGTAAGCATCCAACAATCTTTCTCTTCTCCTATTAGCTTCAGGCTCCCCCTTTCATCAAGCTTCCGTGCTTTGGGATCGACGCCTAGCTTTCCATCTACAAGCTTCTCTTTGCTTCAAACTTGTCTTCAGACTCCCCCTTAAACTCTGCTATCGGGATCGTAGTCTGGACTATCTGCAACCACTCAAACATTCATAAATACAATGTTTTCATATTATCAATCAAATTTTCTAATCCACTCCCCCTATCAACAAACTTTATAGATTTGGCAGCGTTAAAGAATCCAAGTCCCTCACAGTTAATCATCCAAGTTCAAGTTAATGACCTTGGAGATATCACAAACTGTTTTTGAAATTTTTGATCTTAATTCAAGTTTCAAATTAATGAACTTGTTTTATTTTCAGAAACACAATCAGCTTACTTAGATTTTGAAACTCAGCATTTCAGATATCGGTTGTCGAAAATAAAGCAGAAATCAAAATCTTTTTGTATTTTCTGAAAATATAAAGCAGTAAAGAAATATGTACAAACATATTTACAGACAATAATTTTGTTTGAGTATGCGTCAGAGGATCATATCAGGTTTTGACAAGTCACAAGTACCGTTGAGCTTAGTTACACAATAAGAATTAAACAATTCACTTAGATTGTCGATATACTGATCCACTTAAATTTTCACACAAACTTCAACTAATTCAGGATACAAATTAGGTGTATTAAGAACTTAAACTCATTCATGTGTCCCACATCTTGAATATACTCCCGTATCCAGATCCCAATATTCAGTCTTACAGGTAAGTATAACACAAAGGATATCTGTAAGGGGTTAATAAATTATGAAGAATCATGAGAGCTCAGGTCAGAACTACCGTTCAGCAGAGAGATCATGACTCAACTTGGGTGTGTCCCCTTTAGAGGATCTTTTTTACAACAACATTGCTAAGCAATTTTATTATCTTATCATATATGCTGAGGTTGATGCTATGTTTCAAGCATTTGCGAAAAGTATTATTCGAGGACTAGGTCAGAACTTTCATTCAGCAGAAGTCCCGGAATAATACCCCAGATATCATTGAGTATAAAGACCTAGTATATCAGAAAGAGGGACCTTTCAAACGAGATTTCAGGGGTTACCTATATATCCAAGTAGTGTTCCCCACGAAATAAGCAAGTTTGAATTTAGGTTTATATCCCGAAAAAGTTTACTAAATGTATAAAAACCTATCGACATATCATCAGTGAGACTGTTTAACGCTATTTAATCATTACAATTCTTTAGCATACTATAACTGTCTACTGATGTACTATCATTTCCTCTTTTTACACAAAAACTCAATTTTTGAAATTTATCATGTTTTTGCCTTTTTAAAATTTCCAAATGTTTTTGGATTTTCTGACAATTTTTCTCCCCCTAAAATGCAAAATCATTTAAAGAAAATTTGACAACCAATACTGATAGCTTTGTCTCGCCATCCATTTTCTGCTTCTCATGCACTGATTTGCAGAAAAATAATGTACCCCCATGATTTACAACACATTGATATTTACAGTTTGAAAACCGTTTTTCAATCTTGTGAAATTAATCATGTTTATTCAGCCGTGAGGGTTTCGGCGTATTCAATCTACACATATTTTTGTAATTTTCTATTTTTGACAAAAATTAAAAACAAACATATATTTGGTTTTTCAAATTTTTCAATTTTTAGGATTTTAAAAATATTGTTTATTTATGTACAGAAAACATATAAACTCCCTGTTCAACCAAAACAGGGTTCAGCAGCAGCCTCCTCCTCTTGTTGTGTCAGGCTGCTCCAAGTTCCAATTTTACAATCTTCAGAATTTTTTAGCACCTGCACATTCAACTAACTGAATTACTTGAACAATTTAGCCCAGGTCTGTTGAACCTTAGGCATTTCAACACAATAATTTTCATTCAATGCTGGAAATTCTTTGTCATTTTTCACAAAAACTTTCTCAATTTTAACTTCAACTTTCTCATCTCTTACCAAATCAACATGTTTCTTAACAAACCATGTCTGCCCTTTTGGTGTACCTCGTTTGTAAAAATGTGAATCTTTTTGAACAACAACTCTTGGTTTCCAAAACTCTTGAGGTTTTGTCATATCAACTGTTGTTTTCCAACTCTGTGTTGTTCTGAATCTGGGTGTGTGAGAATTCCAGGTCTGTCTTGAATCAAACCTGTTCTGGTTTGATTTCCAATTTTGATTTGAAGCAAACTTGTTTGTATTGTACCTCCAAGTTTGTTTCGAATCAAATTTAGTTGACCTTTGTCTCACATTTTTAGATTTTTGTTTCTTAGCATCAATCTTCTTTTGATCAACATCCACAGGTTTTAGATTAGGACACTTGCGTGCAAGATGTCCTTTTTTTATCACATTTGAAACATGTTCTCATGGACACATCTTTGACCTATGGTTGTTGCTTTTTCTTTTTAGCAAAGAACTCATCATTAAACTGTCTCAATTTGAGTTCTTTTTCTTCTGCTAAACTATTTCCTTGAATAAAACTCATTTTTTCCTGATAATTTGGCGTTGCATTTTTGTTTCGATTCTGTTTCTTCTTATAACCCAAACCAGCCTTCATGTTCTTCTTTTTGAAACCAGGTTTGTTATACGAACCTTTACGACTCTTACCAACAAACTTTGAAATCTCAGACTTTTCAATTTCAACCATTTTGAAAACTTTGTCAACTTTTTCTGAAATCACATTCTGAATCGGGAATACAACATCTAAGAACAATTTGTCTGATCCAATCATGGTATAAACCAATCCTTTTGAATCATCATTCAAATTTTTCTCGGATTTTATGTTTTTCAGATATCCATCATGAAGATTTCCTTCATCTTCATCCTGTGATTCAGATTTACCTGTATCAACTGACTCTTCTTTCAACACACTTTCAACGACTTTACCTACCACCTCTGAATCATGAGACTCATCAGATTTGGAATAGGTTATGTCAATGTTGTCTGGCAATTGGTCTACCATGTTGAAAGCTTTTTCGACCTTTTCCTCATCATAAAATGCAAGCTTTTCCGGTGGTGGAACTTGATGAAACTCTGAGCCAATGCCTTTCTTGTTCTGCTCAGACTCACCATCACCCGGTTTTATATTGAAAATTCGTTCAAGCACATATGACGACACGTGGTAACTTTTTAACTTGTTGTTATTCTGTTCTAAATCAGCAATCTGTCACTTTAACTTAGCAACATCTTCAATATAGGAATTAACAACATCTTGTTTTATAGCATACATTCGTTTAAGCTCTTTGGTTGTTTCAGATAGATAATTCATTCTTGATTGAGCATATTTCATTTCATTTGTCACTTTCTCATATGACTCTTTTGTAATATGATATGCTAATTTCATAGAGTCATATTCTTTTTTCATTTCTTGACAAGCAATTTCTTTTTGAGAACACTCTTCTGTCATTTTAGAAACATTTTCTTTCAAAACTTCATTTTCTTTTTCTATCTTTTTACATTTTTCGGAAAGTTTTTCATCATTTTCTTTAAAAACTTTTTCTTTTTCTAGCATTTCTTTGCATTTTTCTTTGAAAATGTTTTCAATTTTTGTGAATTCAAGATCTCTTGTTTTGAATAGCTCATATTTTTCAGTACAAGCTCTGCACGGTTCCATGCATTTCTTGCACTAATCAATCAGTTCCAAGTTATCAGAATCAGAATTTACCTCAGTGATTGGCACTTTGGTGTTTTCAGCAGCTTTTGTCTGCTTCTGATCAGCATCATCTTGCTTCTTTTCAACACTAACTTCATCACCAGCTTCCAAATTCTCATTCTTTTCTTCTTTCTTCACCTCTTCTTCAATCTGCTGTTTTTCAGTAACAGCTTCTTCAACTTCAACAGCTTCTGTGTTAACCTCTTCAGCATTCTTCTTCAGGTTGTTCACTATCTCTTCAACACTCTTCTTCATTCTCTCTTCATCCCTTTTTCTCAGACATGATAACATGGCATATCTAATCTCCTTTTCATGCCTTTTAGCATATGTGTCATCTTTCATCACCTTACTATAATACTCAGCTCTCAACGGGACTATGAGAAGAACATCATCAAATATTATGTCTTTCTTTGGAACAACCGGTTATCCTTCTCTGTTGTAGTAACACTCTCTCTTCTTATCCCATCTTCTGTTGCTGACAGCACTTTCATACTCTTCCTGCATTTCATCCATTCTGTTGTAGACCACGTTTCTGTCTCTGTACGTCTTCTCACTCAAGATCTCTTCTCGAGTTTTCTCTTTGATTTCAACTTTTTCTTCATGGATTTCAGCAGTGTCTTTGTTTTCATCTTGAATCTTAGCAACAAAAACAAACTTTCTTTCTTCTGTCATAGCTCTCCCATGAGCTGTTTTACGAACATTCTCTAAACGATCTTCTTCTGGACAAATTTCAGACCAATCATAACCTTCATCTTCGTAAATAACAGCATAAGCTCTTGATTTCTCTTTCGGTTTATCTTCAATCAACTTTGGCTCTTCTCTGCTTCGATGGTAGATCGCCTTTCGATAATAATCATCGTTGAAAGGACGTTCATTTCCTTCAGCAACTTCAGAGTTTCTGCATTCTCTTTTGAAATGACCCTTTTGCTTGCATCTGAAGCAGGTCACTTTGGATTTGTCGAATCCAAGCTTTGTTGATGCACCTCCAAGAGATTGTTTCTCGGTAATCTCCATATACCTCTGAGCTCTGCGAATACAACTGGCTAAACACCAACGGATGTCAATGAGCTCCATCTCTTCCGGATCAATTTGATCGTAGTCTTCTTTGGTCAATTCAGAGTTTCCAATTTTGCCAGCTACTAGACCTTCATATGACTCCAGAACAGATGCAAGAAAACTCATTTGCTGCTTAGTTGCATTGATGCTCATTGCGGGAGAATTCTTCAGTTTAAGAGCAATGTTGCATAGAATTTCTTCAGCTTCATCAGAATTTGACTTTGAAGATGTATGATATCCAGAATGATGACTTGTTGACGTTGTTGGAGGTACTATCATCTTCTCACCACTAAATGCTGTTTTTGGTGAACCAACGCCTTTATCAGAAGGTACCCTGCCTTTGTAGTACAAGCCTACATTCTGTTGATGTGAAGAACCAGTCATCTTGCTTTGCTTTTGTAGTTCCAGATCATGACTCTCTATCTTTTCAAACAATGCATCAAGAGAAATCGTATCATATAAAGCATCATTTTTCAAAATAAACACAAACGTTTGCCACTGATCAGCTCGTGGTAACGCTTCAATGACTTTATCAATAAGTTCCTCTCTTGTTTTATCAATTTTAAAACGTTCAAGTTCGATTTTAAGGTGACAGAATCTCTCTATCATTTGTCTCACTGTCTCTCCTTTTATATTATCAAACAGATCAAATTCTTTTTTAAGTAAGGCAATTTTATTCTTTCTAATCTGTTTTCCCCCCTCAGCTTTAACTCGTAAAGCTTCCCAAACTGATTTTGACGATCCATCATGAGTAAGCAGAGCAAATATATCATTTCTGATTGCTGTCTGAATCAAAGAAATCATTCTCTGTTCAGCTGCGTATTCTGCTTTGTCTTCTCTCGGTAACCTCTTGAATGGAAGTTCTTCGCCTTTATCATCTTTTGGCCTTTCGTATCCAAACTCTAAACAGAACCAGCTTTCATGGGCATATGCTTTCGCCCAATTGATGAACCTTTCTTTCCACCATGTGTAATCTTCAATGCTTTCCAGAGTTGGTGGCTTTGAGTGAGTTCCGTAAAAGTTATCATGCTTGATGTTCTCATTGATCGCCTTCGTGATGGTTTTTGGTGTAACATTTGCTACATCAGATGATTCGGATGTGAACGCGTTGAAAAACGTGTTGTAGAATTCCTCAGCCATGATGTAAACCTGGACAGATAATCAAACAAACACGACCAGTACAATCAATATCAAATAAATTGTAATAGACTGACACTCGATCGACGTGAAATAATCTTGACACGAAAAAGTTCACTTTTGAGCAAAATATGACACTTGAGCGAAATCAAATTATAACCAAGTATCCCCTTATGAGCGAAATCAAGGAATGCACTATGAGCGAAACCACTTGATCTTAAAAGCGAAATCGGATTGACCGTTTGAGCGAAATCACATGTATCTTGGAGCGAAATCCCAAGAATAATGTTCTCTGGAGCGAAACCTCTGGGTATTGTGCCACAAAAGCGAAATCAGGTTGACATATGAGCGAAACCTCTAGGTATTATGCCACAAAAGCGAAATCAGGTTGTCATATGAGCGAAATTAGGTGTTCACAAAAGCGAAATTACACATTGTCTGTAAAAGCGAAACCTACTCGAAGTCCAATTTTGGTCATTTTTAGTCTGAATTTGAATGTGAAACTTTCAAGGGTTTACCTATGTCCAATTTTAAACAATCTGTGAAATTTTGATCCGGTTTTGACCAGTAAATCTCTCTGAAATAATGGAAGAAGGTGTAGAAGTCAGAATATGAACGAAATCAAGCTAAACTCTTCTTCCTGAGCTCTGATACCACTTGTAGGATCGTTATTTGACCCGATTGAGTCGATCAGAAGAGCTTTATGTCCGGTTCAAAGGCGGAATCAGAGAACTGGACGCGAAAACAGCTTGATACTATAATATCTGTCACTTTGATTGATAATAACAACGATTACAACCTTGACAGATTTTGGCAGCACTTCGTTACAATTCTGGAAGTCGCTATACCAAATGAATGAACAATGCACCTATTTATAGTGAGATGATTTCGCTTATGTGACCATGTACATATAAGCGAAATCTGATGTTTCTGATTTCGCTTATATGGCATGTACATATGAGCGAAATCACATGCTAACACTCTAACAATTGTTTCTCGAACCTCGTGCACTGGATATCCTAACCTATTCTATTCTATTACATGATACAAGACGAAGTCAATAGACGCAATGCACTAACAGTGCTTGTCTTTAACAGGGCGTTGTCTTCAACAGTGGATAGGCCACATCAGTCTTTAAGTCCATCAGTCTTTATAAGGAGCAATGGTTAGTTATAACAGTCCTTAGCATGATCAGCTGTTATAACCACTCCATAACCCTTTGAGAGGAAGCAAGTGTTGGTCTATTTAACTGAGAGGAATGATTGCAGTACATCCCTGTTGAAAAACAGAGTCGATAAATTTAGGGAAAATGAGGTTGAAAGATGATAAGCCAACAGTGGACGATCACATTCTATAGCTTCGATAAATTCAGGGGTATTCTCAAATAATACTTCCTTGATGCTTCCAAAGAAGCAGCACTTTGGATATTTTTCGGTCTTCAAACATCACTTATCTATTATCTATTATCTATTAGCTATCTATTATATATAATAAATGAAAGTTGATTGCTCCACGTGGCCCAAAGTGGATCAATCAACTTTCATTTATTATATATAATAGATAGATAATAGATATTAGATAATAGATAATAGATGTTTGAAGACCAACAAATGTCCACAGTGCTGCTTGTTTGGAAGCATTATTTGAGAATACACCTGAATTTATCGAACCTGTAGAATGATATCGTCCACTGTTGGCTTATCATCTTTCAACCTCATTTTCCCTAAATTTATCGACTCTGTTTTTCGACAGGAATGTAATGCATTATTACCTTATTTAAGATACTTTCAACTGCATCTTCTAATAAATCAACATTCATTTCACTCAAAAGATACGTTCAACTGCATCTTCAATCATGAACTATTTAAAGAAATAGATGAAATCATCCAAAAATACCCAAAATAAAACTAATCCAACCATAAGATACTTGCCGTATTAGAATAGCCATTTTTACCTTATTTCAACAGGGATGAAATCATGAACTATTAGAATAGCCATTTTTACCTTATTTCACAAATTTCATAATATGAAAATAAGTAAAACATAAAAAAATGAAACCAAACACCTGATATTTGTCGTCCAAATCTTTTAGTTGGTCCTCATAGTCCTACAACCTCTCGAAGTCGTTGCAGTCGGTCGGTGATGTCAGCAGCCTAATTAACAAACAACAGCAAACAACAATAGCAAGTCACCAAACAATCGACCTCAAAATCATATAGAAGCCCAAAAATAAAACAAACCCTAACCTAAAACTCAAGATGGAAAAATGAAAAAATATATTTATAACTAACCCTTAACCTCAAATCCATTACAGCATAACCATTCAATCGACCTCAAATGATATAAAAGTCTAAAAATAAAATGAAAATTAGATAATTGAACATCAAAATTGATCAGCAAACCTGACCAAAAATTAACCAAGAGAACTGCAGGCCGCTGAGCCGACAACCTCCGATCATCTCCGTCATCAAGTTACCAGCGGAACCCTAGCCAAAGCACAACAATAAGTAAAGACGCATGAAGATCGAATGAGTGAACAATGAAAACAAAGATTGACACTTATACAATGGAAGTTATTGATAATCTAACCTTGATTCGGAGCATTGATCTGAACATCGATCGGAATAGAGCAGAGCAGAGGGAGAGAGAAAGTGGGGAAGCCCTAAATGAGAAAATGAGGGAGGAGATAGATAAAAGAGGGCAGTGGTATTGTTGGGCGGGAAAAGGGGAAAAACGATGCCCTAATTAAGTGACACGTGGCCCAAATCACTTTCATTTATTATATATAATAGATTGTATGTATAGGTGTGTGTGAGAGAGAGAGGCAATGTTTTTGTCTTTATTTGGAGCGTCTCCAACGTATAGAAGAGGACGTTCAGGACGAAGCCGGAGGGGGGCGGCGTGGTGTTTGGCCCGGCGACGATCCGGGATGGAGGGGGACGACCCCCATACCGTCTAGTCTTACTGAAACACGGTCCTGATTTTATGGGTGTTACTAAAATCATATGTCCATTCTTTTAAGGACAAAGCTTTCAACCAAATCTGTCCTCACAAAAAAAAGAAAAAAAAAGAAGAAAAAAAAAAGAGAAAAAACCATGCTACTAGTAGGGGTGGGGCTACTATTTCCTCTTACAAAGTTACGTGTGTGGCCTGTCATTTTCTCTCTCACAAAACTCGTTTTTTTTAACGGCAAACTCGGATCACTAACGGACTACTAGAGTATTATCGTGACACATGCGGAACCACACGATCATATCCATCTCCACTAGGCATAATGCCTATACACCAATTCTGAAGGAAACCCAATCAATATGGGAAAAACCCCTTTGTGGGAATCGAACCCAGGACCTATTGGTCTCAAAGCCTTATCCCACCCCTAAGATGCCATTAAGCTATAAAGTCATGGGCCTCACAAAACTAGTAGGGGAGAGTCAGAGATTTTACACCAAAGGAGATGTGACCGAAGGGTTCGTTGATTCCCTTCACGTAACTCTCGTAGTTTTTGGGTGCCAACCTTTTCTTCTTAAGAAATGTGGACGACAACCGCCATTCGCAAGAGATTTTACACCAATGCTACCATGACCGCCACATGTCGTGTTTCTATATGAACAATCTTAAATTGTTAGTACTACTAGCAATGTCATGTGGCTCCAATGGCCTTGGTTTTACATCACACACACAACTGCAAAATCAACATTGTGCTATGTCTTCCTCCTTTGAACATGCAAATGCTTCCTTGATAAAGTTTTTTGTTAGTTTATTTGGTCTTATAATCACAAATTAAAAACTGCACAAATTTTAAAATCAACCACATACATAAATATATGTTAAGACGTTAATGGTCAATTATTTGGTAAGACACATACGTAGACTGCTTTCTTTCCAAACAAAAAAGTGTTGTAGTAATTAAGCCATTGAGTTGAAAAAACCTTCAAAACATGTTTAACTAGTTAAAAGAGTTAAATGCTTGGTTGGTCCCTGTGGTTTGCAAAAATTGCACACTTGGTCCCAATGCTTTACTAATTACACTCGTGGTCCTGGAACTTGTCAAAAGTGCACTCGCTTGGTCCCTAGCCCTAACTGAAGTTAAATTTCTCTGTTAAAACCCCTCACGTGCTTATCACGTGAGGGTAATTTGGTCTTTTCACCTCGATTTCCTTATAAAAACCACCTTATCTTCCTCTTTCCCTCAATAATAACGACCGTCTTCTTCATATGGAACCCTAGTTCAGTCCTCCTGTCTCCCATGTTTCTCCAGGAACGATAGAAGATGGCAACCTGTCGATGTGGAAAATTAGCCATTGTTCGAACATCATGGACCGACAACAACCCAGGACGTCGATTCTATTCATGTCCATCACCGGTAAGCAATAGCTTTCATTAATCGATGTTGTATTTTGTTCGAATTTTTGAATTCTTTGATGTGACAGGATGTCACGTGTCCTGGATTTGTTGGTTGGGTTGACCCGCCAATGTGCCCACGAGCTGTTCGCATCATTCCAGGGCTACTTCGAGCAAGAAACAAGGCAGATCAAGAAAGGGATGAACTTCGGACTGAACTAAGATGGAAGAACAAGCTGATTTTAGTACTGTTGTTTCTGTTAGGGTTACAGTTTGCAATGTTGTTAGCTTTAGTGTGAATTATGTAATTTGACCAAATACTACTTGAATGAAATTGGTCGATTTTGGGTGTTCAAAGGTATTGTGTGTGTGCCCATTGTTAATAAAGTGCAAAAGCGATACGGATGACCATTGTTAATAAAGCGCAAAAGCGATACGGATGACCATTTAATGCCCAAGAAACCTAATAAAGACACAACTAACCTAATTCATAAAGACACAACAACCATAATAAACACTCTCAACTGCCAAAGCTATTTATTACCCTGCCATAGCTGATTTTCCAAGCAACCATAATAAAACACTCAACAACCATAATAAATGCAGCCAAAAGACAACCAAAATGGACATAATACGCCTGAATAACATGTCAAACATAATAGACAACCAAAATGGTGGCATAAACATAAGCCACAATAGTTAAACATGTCAAACATAATGTATTGTTTATAGCATACGGCTGATTACCATAACCAAAAGATAATATAAATGCAGCCCTTTAAAAGCATCCAACCTATTCTTCAGCTGCAGATCCACCAGAACCACCAGCAGCTACGTCATCATTTGAAGAACCACCTTCAGTTGCCTTACAGCTTCTTGAATTATGCCCCTTCACCTTGCATTTCTTACAAGTTACAGTCCCACCCTTTCTTGTCAGCTTACCTTTCTTCTCCATGGCATCTTCAACCTCCACTTGGTCTCTTCTCCTCTTTTTCTTTGGCCTGCCAGCTTGTTTGTGGTGAAGTGGAGGGGTCAATGTTGTTGGGACTGGTGATATTGGCCAGAGTTTGGGACCATTGATAGGACCAACCTTGTAGGCATAAGCCTTTTTCCAAGTGTCCAGATAGTAGCATGGATGGACCCAATCCTCAGGTGGCCCAACCTCTTGTCTGTGTGCAGCCATATCCCAGTTAACAGCTACATCATGCTTACATGGTATTCCAGAAATTTCCCACCTCCTACATGTGCAAACCTTTTGTTCGACATTCACAACATACTACCCAAGAGTCCCTTGTACCTGCCACCTACTATCACCACACCATTTCACAGTGCATTGGGCTGCAGCCTTCTTGATCCCATCTAAAATCTCTGTTATCTTTGGTGTGAGGGGGCCCTTACACTGATGTTGCACCTTCATCACATTGACTATTCTCTTCATCAAATACTCCCTAAGATAGTCCAAGCATGAAATGATTGGCTTTTCCCTCCCTTCAACAGTTTTGGCATTTAAAACTTCGCACATGTTGTTCAGTAGAACATCAGATTGTGCCCAACCTACACATTGATAACCAATAAAGTGATAAATAAATTTGTACTTAATCTGAGATGTTGTCTAGTGTTTGTGTATATTACCTGTGAAGTGAGATCTAGACCAATGCTTTGGTGGAATTTGTGCCAACCAGTTGTATGCATCCTCATTGAACTTCTTCAACTCTTCCATTTTTTCCCTAAACTCAGGTACTATTACACAAGAACATGAGTCAATAAAGGCATAACAAACTTTACCTAACTAATGAATCAACAAGTTACCTGTTCTGGCAGTTGCACATGCCCATAAGCAATCTTTAAAGCCTTTGCCCCTCCATTTTAACTTCATATTTTGGTGAATATGCCTAAGGCAGAACCTGTGTTCTGCAGCAGGGAATACCTTTTCAAGTGCAGGAATAAGGCCCTAAAATTAACACCCAAAAATAGTAAACATGTTAAAATTCAAACCAATAAATATAAACAGTGGATCAGATTGCATAGGCTAACCTTTTGTCTATCAGAAATGAAGGTAAACCTTGAGTTGTTTTGTAATGCTAGATCATCTTTGAGACATTCTAGAAACCATGTCCAGGAATCCTTGTTCTCTGCTTCTGCAATTGCATAGGCCAGTGGATAGAGTCCATTGTTGGAATCCAAGCCTACTGCAACTAATACCTGACCCTGTTGTGAACCCTTCAAGAAAGCCCCATATAAGCCTAGTATGTCCCTCCCACATTCTTTGAAACCTAGCTTCAGTGGACCCAAGCAGATGTAAATTCTCTTGAACACCCTTGTTGGAGAATCTGGGTTGGGTTCAGACTCAACTTCAATGTGCACTGTTGTGTCTGGATTTGCACTTTGAAGCTCCATTATGTAATCCCTTAACCTTGAATATTGTTCCTTGTTGTCACCTTGAACTTCTTTAGAAGCAAGAGACTTTGCCCTAAATGCTTTCATCCTTGAAACCCTAAGTTCATACTTCCTTGCCAGCTCTTCTTGGATGGTCCTCACAGAGATGTCTTTGTTACATTCAACCAATCTTTTCACAGCAGGCTCCTTAGCCATGAACTTTGCTGTGAGGTGATGGCTTTCCCTAGTTTGCAGACAGGTGTGTTCCGACTTGTGACTTTTCACTGTCCAAGTTTCCACTTGATCTTTCTCTTTAGCAACATACAACATAAATGGACAAACTACTTTGTCTAATCTTTCTTTTCTTTTTCTGCAGAATATGGCATTGGCAGTGAGTACCTTTTTACCCTTTTGAGACCCACTGAAAGATTCCCTGGACTTGGACCCAACAGTAGGTTCATTGGGCTTGGGCCCAACAGATTTTCCCTTATTGCCCTTCTTGGGTACTTGTTTCACAAACCCATAACCTTTCTTGTAAACTAGGACGTTCCCTTCACATACTACTCTAATCCTAGCCTTGTCATTTCTCAAAAATGACAACTCCCTTTTGGTAAGAACGGCATGCCTCCTAACTTGTTCTTTAACCTCCTTTGCAGATCCAAATTGCTGACCCAAGTAAAACCTTGCTTCATGCATCCTACTCTTTCCCTGTTCAAACAGTTAAGTAAGCAAATGCTAACCTTTTGTTTATTCCTGATTTCCCTTACCTTTTGGCTCCTTCTTGTTTCAAAGTCTTCCATTGATTCATCAGTTAAGCTATCAAATGATTCATAGCTAAGGTTGTCATCAATTTCATTTTCATAATCTACTTCAGTTCTAACATCATCATCAATGCCAGAATTACGGCTGCCCACATATTCTTCATCCTCATCTACAAAAACATTGAAGTCCCTCATATCAACTTCCATTTCTTCCACCTCATAATCATTGTCAACTATGTAGTCACTGTCTTCTGAATTATCACCATCATCCTCACTACCACCCTCATCCTCAGCCTCCCTATCACCTTCATCCTCACTACCACCCTCATACTCAGCCTCCCTATCACCCTCAGCCTCCCTATCACCCTCATCCTCAGCCTCCGTATCACCCTCATTATCCTTATGACCCTCATTGTTTGGGAATTCTCCAGAAAAATCAATGTCATCAAAGTTAAAACCATCTACACATGTACCCTTTTTTGCATTATCAGTCTCAATCCCTATATTATCATTGTTACCTACTGGATTATCATTGTTACCTACTGGATTATCATTGTTAACTACTGGATTGTCATTTTTACCTACTGCATTATCATTGTTACTTACTGCATTATCAGTCTCAATCTCTATATTACTTGTATTCTTATTAGCACTAGAGGACCCTTCAACATACTCAAGCATTAATCTCCTTCTAGGTACCAACTTTTTTTTTGTTTTGTCTAACACCAACAATCTCCTGGTTTTCCTCTTCTAATACCTCAATAACAACCCTAGATCCCTCAGGTGATTTTAAATAAGTATCAACCATAGATTTTCCCTCTTCAATGTAAAAGTTGATTAACTTATTTTCACCCACATATTTTGACAAGTTACGAACATCAGCATCACATCCTAAAGCTACAAAACCAGTATCTAAATCTCTACCTGGTATTTGAAAATGATAATAAAGTGGCACCTTTTCTTTCAACAACTTTAGTTCTCGCATCATCCAATCAACTTCATGAACAGAAAACTCATCAATGTCGATGTAATCCACATACACTGACCTTCCTTGTAGATACCTTCTGCTTGGACCCCTCCTAAAAAATCCACCATAGAAGATTCTTGCATAAAACAAACTAGGGTTTCCATCTGTTCAAAAATCATAACAAAAAAACAGGCAAAACACTATCAGACACTTGAAAATCGCTAAATGTTTGAACTTTAGCACAATCAGACAAAAAAACTTACTGTAATCACGATCTGGAGTGAAATCATCATACTGGTCCCTAATGTACCAACCCATTCTGTTTGATCGATCCTATACGGCTGATTATCTCTTCAATCGCCTGGATTTTAGTGTGAGAGAGATGAGACGGTAGGGTTTCTTGGTGTTAGTGTGAGAGAGATGAGAAGAATTGAGAGGGAAAACCATAAATACCAACTGGCATCCAGTGACTATACTGTGCAAGACATCAAATCGAGGTGAAAAGACCAAATTACCCTCACGTGATAAGCACGTGAGGGGTTTTAACAGAGAAATTTAACTTCAGTTAGGGCTAGGGACCAAGCGAGTGCACTTTTGACAAGTTCCGGGACCACGAATGTAATTAGTAAAGCATTGGGACCAAGTGTGCAATTTTTACAAACCACAGGGACCAACCAAGCATTTAACTCTAGTTAAAATTTAAAAAAAACCCCTATATTTAAACTCCAAAAATCTAATATATTTTCCAAGAAATTACTGCAAATTTACGTCGTTATAAGTATCTATTATCTATTATATATAATAAATGAAAAGAATTTGGGCTACATGTCACTTGATTGGGGCATCCTCAATTCCATTTTCCCGTCCAAGAGTACCTCCGTCCCCCTTTTTTCCTTTATCATCTCTCTTCTCATATATCTTTTCAAATGGCTAGGTTCCTTCTCTCTCGATCTTCAGTGCGATTCAACAAAAACTCTGTGTTTTATTCTTCACCACGATTCTCATCCAATCCAGGTATGATTAATCTTCCTTCTATTCTAGATTTAGGGTTTTATTGATATATCATCTTAATTAGTAATCTTCTTTCTTCACCACGATTCTCTTCACCTGCTTCTCGATTTCTCATCCAAAACATTTGATTCCTTTCAAAACGATGTCCGTTGCAGGCGATTTCCACAGGTATGTTTATCGAAACAAGCAGATTTGTTGTATTTTAGGTTTTGATATTGGATCTTTGTGAGTTTCTCAGGTAGTTTATGATTAGGGCTAAGGTTTCCTTTCAAAATGATGTTCGTTGCAGGCGATTTCCAGCGGTATGTTTATCGAAACAAGCAGATTTGTTGTATTTTAGGTTTTGATATTGGATCTTTGTGAGTTTCTCAGGTAGTTTATGATTAGGGCTAATGATTCCTTTCAAAACGATGTCCGTTGCAGGCGATTTCCACAGATATGTTTATCGAAACAAGCAGATTTGTTGTATTTTAGGTTTTGATATTGGATCTTTGTGAGTTTCTCAGGTAAACACACCAAAATTGACTTTTGAGTTATATTACCAGGAAGGGGTTTAAGTTCACTTGAAAGAAAGGACCTTTTAGGGTTTCCATTTCTACTAAAAATGGACGAAACGGAGAAGCCGTCGGATGCGAAGAGAACCACCCTCTGTTTTGGCTTACCTCGACCCCAATTACTGGTTTGTCCTTATTTGTTTTCTGAATCGAAACTTGAAATGAAACACTGTTATTGCCATGAACATTTATATCATTTACTACGCGTTGAATAAAGGAAATATTATTATATAGTTCGTTAGTGACGAAGATTTAGGAATTATAAAACGATATTTTGAGACTGAAACTATGTATAAGAAATAAAATACAAATTATTAGTGAAATAAAAGAAGAATTTAGGTCTTATTTGTTAGGTACAAATTAGATTATCATTCTTTGAATCTGTTTTCATTGATAGTTATTACTGTTGATGTTTACAGTCATCTGCAGAAGTCGAAATTGAACCGTATTTGTAAATTGATGATGTTGACAATTGGTTAATTGCTATGTATGTATGTATGTATGTATGTATGTATGTATGTATGTATGTATGTATGTATGTATGTATGTATGTATGTATGTATTTTGTTCAGGAATGAGAGGTTTACTTCTGAGGATCATTACGAATGGCTCAAAGATTACTCACATTTTCGTCATTTGATCCACCAGCATATCAAACCCGATTCTTCAGTAAGTTGTTTTCTCTTTCTTGACAATCACCATTAGTCAGTCAAGACCTGAAATGTTTTTTCGATGTAATGCTGCTGCAGGTATTGGAGCTCGGGTGTGGAAACTCACAACTGTCTGATGAGTTATATAACGAAGGAATTACTAATATAACCTGCATCGATCTATCTTCGATTATGTGATTAGCACTTAAAAAAATATCTTCTTCGATTAATTGGTTCATTTAAATTGTGCAATCACAAATTGTTTTTCCAGTATGTAGGTTTAGGGGCGGAACAAGAGGCGTCACGAGACCCCTAAGTCACTAAAATTTGTTAGATTTTTTGTGCATAACTAACAGAGACATAAGCTCCCTCATATTCAGAATACATCAATAGCCAGGTCTCGTGAGAACTATAACATCCATTCCTTTTAACTGAGATATAATGGAATAAATAAATAATTTTATTACAACTCATATAAAACCAAAATTAAATTTACTCTCTGTGGCTCTGCCAATACATTTCTTCAAATCCAATTTGGACTTAAAAAAGTCAAAACCTTTTTCTTTGATACACGTTTCTCTTTTGATTATCAACATTTTCAATATCGATTTTTCAAGAAATCAGGTATGGGTATATTTATAATTCAAGATTTTGTAGGGCAGGGTTTTTTTAGGGATTTGTAACTATTTTGATGATTTATGGGTACTTGTTTCAAATTCGATTTGCAATTTGGGAATTTATGTTTAAATTCTTCTCCGTGTCTGAATATGAGTATCTTTTCGTAATCTAACTATGGAAAAACATAATTGACAGGTGGGGCAAAATCAGACACTTCATAGTTTTCATATAATCAAGCATGTTCGGTGAGAGGAAAGGGTCTATTCTCCAATTCGCAACCTTTCAGAGTTCCGTGGATGAAGGTTTTTGGCATGGACTATGTTCTTTAAAACTCAACAAGCTAAAAACCGACAACTCACCCATTTCAATAACAGGTTTGTTGTAGTAACTTTGAACCCTTTTGATTTATGTCTTGGCAGTTATATTAGTCACATGTTGGTTAATAAGTTGATTGTATAAATGATATTCTTGTAGGATTCTACACTCCTTGCTCTAATCCCCATGTATCAAACCATCTGAATTTGCTTGCTGAATCCTTGCCAACCGAACCAAGTGACGAATTACAAACCGCAGCAACCGTGGGAACAGAAATAAATGTTCGGTGCCTGGAATGCTTTACAACATAAACACATATGAAGGATATTAGTCCCTTGATAAAAAAAATCTGTTAAAGGCTGAAGGAAAGAAGGTACAATTCATGTTTTTTTGATAGTTTTATAATCTTATTGAATTAGTTATTTTCGGTGACGTATGAATGTCATATCAAAATCTTGAATATTAGATTTGGGACGATATTAGATCAGGAAAAGTATAGGACAGTTCTGTGCTTTTAAGGTTTCTTATTATATCATTTGCGGACCTCAAGAGGTTTCATTTCGATTACTCGGTTGCTTTCCCTGCGTTGGCTCTTGATCCTCCAGTCGAGCATGATCAGTGACGAATACAAGTCAGCAGTATTGCAAGCAAAGCAACACATTCTTGCAGGTGATATTTTCCAGATTGTTTTAAGTCAGCGTTTTGAACGTCGAATGCTCGCAGATCCTTTCGAGATTTATCGCGCGCTAAGAGTCGTGAATCCAAGTCCGTGCATGACTTATTTGCAGGTACATTAATATTATTCATCAATTAAACTTTTCCAGTTATTTTTTTTACTTTTTCAGTTATTTTTCGGATCTGGGTTCGTTCATCAAGTTTGTTTGTTAGTGAAATTCTGTAGTTATTGCTTGCTTAAAACAATGTTTCAAAAATGTAAATCATAATCTTAATTTTAATTGTATTTTACATAAAACCTATAGTTTTTGAAACAGTGTTTTAATCCGAGAAAAAGTGAAACCACTGTTTTGGGTTAAAACAGTGTTTTGAAACCACTTTTCGGTTAAAACAGTGTTTGAAACCACTGTCGGGTTAAAACAATGTTTTAATCTGTGGAGGACGGTTAGGTCAGTGTTCCCGATAAAATAAGCTGACCAAAAACCTTTATTATAGGGAAGCATTCACATGTTCAAAGGAGGAAGACATGGCACAATGTTGCTTTTGCAATTGTGTTCGTGATGTAAAACCAAGGCCATTGGACGCACACGACATTTACCAGCAGTTTGAGATTGTTCACAAAGGAACACAATGTAGCGGTGATGGTAGTTTTTATGCAAAATCTCTTGCGGAAGATGGCTACCCTCCAAACTTCTTATGAAGAAAAGGTTGGCAAATCTATTCCAAAACACCTAAAAACTACGAGTTACATGAAGCAAAAGGAATCGACGATTCCCTTCGCTCGCGTCTCCCTGATTTGAATTTCCCTCCATCAACCAAAACTTCAAATCCTGTGGTTGTTGGCAAGTGGTATTGTCCTTTTGTATTCATTAAAGAAGGAAGATTAAGGTTCTGTTTGTTTTTGCTTAAAATGTCTGTAAAGAGCTTATATCTGCGGGCGGGCAGACATAAGCCCTTGAAGACTGTTTGTTTAAAAAAAAAGAAGATCTTAAAATAGCTTTTAATAGCTTAGAAAAAAAGCTATGTATAATAGCTTCACAAATGAGATCAGATCTTCACACAACCACCCTTCTTCTTCCTCTTCTCCCCTGCCACAACCTCCCCGCCACCACCTCTACCTGCCACCACCTCCTACCTCTCAGACGCCTCACCACCACTACCACTCGCCGCCGATGAAAACCCACCTTCAAATGACAATCTTCCATCACTCCCACCAAACCCACCAATCAACTGAACCCCTGCTTCATCCCCTTCAATCTCACTTATCAAGTTTCCAACTTGATGATCTATAACATCATCACTCTTCACCGGAATCACATCCTGCTACTTCGCCACCGCCTTTACAGCTCCGACACCGGCGAGATTCTTGGATTTTGTTAGTAATTTGGGGGTTGGGGAAATGGGTACAAAAGATTTGAAATCTTTGGTGGGTTTGTAAAGGGGTTTGAAGGAGGTGTTAATGGAAGCAGCAGCCATTAAAGTTGTGAACTTTTCGCCGGAAAATTTATGGGTCTGCTTTCTCCGGTCAGTTTGGGGTAGTTGGTGCGTTTTTATAGTAAAGTGGGTTGTGGTGATCGGGTGTTTCGCGGGACAGGTGAGTTGCTGTATGGCGTAGTAAAGTGGTGGTGCGGTGGTGGTGGTGGTGGTGGTTGTAGAGAGAGAGAGAGAGAGAGAGTTATGTGAGAGAGACCGTAGAGAGAGAGAGAGAGAGGCGGTGGTGTGATGGCGGAGGTGGTGTGATGGCGGAGGTGGTGCGGTGGCGGAGGTGGTGGCGGAGGTGGTGCGGTGGTGGTGGTTGTAGAGAGAGAGAGATTGTAGAGAGAGAGAGAGAGAGCAGAGAGAGAACTCTTGGGTGTGTGTGTGAAGTTGTTTTTGAAGGAAAAAAACAAACCCTCTTCTCCTTGCAGACTGCAGACATTTGGGCCACATCTTCTCTTGTAGATGCCTGCAGATGTGGTCCGCAGACTACAGACATTTTACATCTGAAAAAACAAACAGTACCTAAGTGATATGGTAAAAAAGTCTCTCTTCTATGAACTTACATTGGAGCAAAAGTGGGAACGAGTTTTCGAACATGAAAACGAGCAAAATAATGAAGGAGATGTCGTATCTGTGGATGTTGCATTTCGTAGTGAAGCGGTTTTCATTGGTGAGAGTCGGGTTGAGGCAATATGGGACGAGAGAAATGTGATAGATGGAGCCATATGGTTTACATGTTTTGGGGGTGATAATGGGAGAGAAGAAAGTGTAGGGTTGAATGTAGAAATTGTAGAAAGAATAAGGTGGGAAGAAGAAAAGGTTGGATGGGTTGATGGTGGGGAGGAAAGGACAAATAGGGTGAAGAGAAATGAGAAGTTTGAAGGGATTGGTGGGTGGAAGAGATTTGGTTGTTATGTTTTGATTGAAAGGTTTGTGCTTAAAAGAATGGATGGAAGTTTGGTTTTGACGTATGAGTTTGGTCACACCCATCAAATCAAGTCCATATTTGAATAGGATTTTTGTTTAAAACTTCAAGTAGCTAATATGTTTATAGTCTTGTAAGGCTAAGCATGTTTATCGTGAAGTGTTGGACCAATTAGGCTAATAGGATCGCTATATGTTTATAGTCATGTATGCAATGTATTTAATTAGTTTTGGAATTAATTCTTTGCTTGTATTTTAAAACTTTGGAAGTATTATTTGTTATCTAGTGTAAGGATTCAAATGAATTAGAACATACAAAATGGCTTTAACATTAGAAGTGAATGAGAGATTTTTTTTTTTTCTAAAATCTTCTTTCTTGTCTACTTAAGTATGATGTTTAGTTGTAAAATCTAAAAAAAAAATCATGTATTTACTAAAAGTGTTTATGGTTCACGTAATATATATTTTCTGTATCTCTCATTCAACAAAGCATCCCTATATATAGGGAGAGAATATAAAAGGAAATAAATGAATACAATCATATTACATAACAAACTCCTACAATTACGGACTATATATATGGACTATATTTACTGAGTATTCACATCTTCTAATATTTACTCTCGTAGAGTAATTAGACTAGAGTAATTATATTTACCCTTACCCTATGGTAATTATAATTACTCTACTAATGTTATTTATACAATTTTCTAGATCCTGGACTAAAATACATGGTTAATAAGATTAACATTTTTTTAAATATTCCTCCGTCACTTCTTACCTATCAAATCGAATACTAATGTTTATGGTGCTAGAGTGTAGATAATAATCTTAACAAACGTATTCACATCGTCTAACTTAGGTTCTTCCAATCACTCAAATCCCTATTCCCTCATGATGCACGAGAACACAACTATTGATTCGAACAACATAGGCGAATCTACATCAACATTTGGCATCTCCGAGGTTATGTACTGACGTAGTTTAAAGTTTGTCGCTTATTCCCACAATCATATATCATCAAACAACTGTCACACGCGGTCACATTCACGGATTCCTCAGAAAGTCGTGGTTCTAGACGGCAAACATCACCGCCATTCTTTAAGAAGAAAACAAGGTGGCCGCTAGTTTTTGTTTATCGTGATTGACAAGGAAGATGAAGATTATGGGTATAGCTTTCGACTAGTACCACCAATATTATCCATTTTGCCCACTGAGAGTTCACGATTTTTTTTGTCATAGTGAAGACATCTCAGGAGGTCACACATCCAAGTACTATTCTCATTTAAGCACGCTTATACAGTAAAATCTGATGAGATCTACAACCAATCAGGATGTGTGATTTGCCTAAGGTGTCCTCCTGAACACCCATTGGAACTCATCATCCTCAATGAGGTTTACCCTACCATTATAAGCAGCAAATGAGTGACTTTGATACCATTTCTAAGTGTTGGCCTCTTGTACCACCAATATTATCCATTATACCGTCTAGGAACTCACATGTTTTTTATTGTTCGGATGGAGACTTCCCAGGAGGTTACCCATCCTAGTACTACTCCCATCCAAACACGATTAACAATGGATTCTAATGAGACCCATAACTAATGTGCCTAAAACGTGTTCGTGATATTTGAGGTCTGGTATTTCTTGTGAACCCAACCATTCTCTTATCCATTGTCGATGTGAAATTTGCCTAGGATGCTACAATGAAAGAGATTATCACTATCAAAGATCCCCAATTCAAGAGATAATGTCGTTTGTGGGGTTTTTATGAGATTTGTGATGGCGTACAACTATGTGTCTCATCACTTGGGGTGCCACCGGACCTTGCAAATTGAATCAAGGTTGGACACGACTTTTTGTCTTAGGGGAGTTTATAGTATAATCTCTAAAAGTAGTAACTCAATCAAGCATGTTTGTTCAGGCCAATCATATTCACAGTTGGAATAACTAGGTGTCGATAAAAATCAACTTCTTTATATTGTAGTCAAGTGTTTGTACTTAAAAAAAGCTCCATAAAATGGTTGTTTTAGTTAACTCCTTTAGTCAAAGTATATATTTTATAAAATTAAATTCGCTATCAACCGGTTATAGATTAGCAATCAACTTGCTCATGATCAACCAAAATCCTTAGAAAACAACTATAGAATGTAATATTTTTTATTTCATTTTATTTTATTTCATTTTATAACGTCTATCCTATTTTTATTATCTATTTATTGTGCATTTTTATGGTATTCTATTTTATGTATGTTACTCGACCCGACTGGAATCAGAAATTCAAATGCCAAGTTAAGAGGAATTCGAGAATAAAAAAATAAAAAAAAAACAAAAAAACAACTAGCCATGCCAATGTGGGGTAGCCAACTTGGTAGAAGCACATGTTTCTTAAAGGGGTAGTCTCGGGTTCAAACCTAAGCAACGAAAATTATTTAAAATTATTGGTGTAAAAGAGTAACATTTGCCATTCAAAAAAAAAAAAAAAAAAACTGACCCGAATAAAAATAAAATCCGAGGCTGCATTCATGTTAAATCTCTACATGGGTTCGTAATTTGACAAGTAGTGTCCTGCACCTGCACATTACTAAATATAAAGGTTTGGGCCATGTGAGATTTAGACCAGAAAAAACTGGCCCAAAACTTTTGAATTTCTAAAACAGTACAACCCCAAACTGCCACATTACTTTAAAGATAATAAATTCGAGTTACTTTAAAACTGGCACATTACTAAATTTCGACTTACCGCAACGCGCGGGGAATTTGTGTCAAAACGAACGGAAAACGTACATAAAAAAGGAACAAAAACGTATTATATCCGAGTCTACCTATTTTCGAAAAAAAATTAAGTCGAAACCTAAATCAACTTAAAATTGCACCGACACGTACATAAAAATAAGCATATGAAGTTTATTACAAAGTCTTTACAATATTGAGGGGTTGTAAGTACCAATGTTGAAGGGTAAAAGTGATAAAAACAAACATATACTAAAAGACAAAAAAAGCTATAGTTACGATATATGTAGCTTTTGATTGTAGTTATATCCAATTATTTTTCTAAAACATCGACCCGCAATTTAAAACCTTCAATTGGAAAGTAGGGGTGTGCATGGGTCAGTTTGGGTCGGTTTTGACCAAAAACCATAACAATAACCGCGATGTCGGTTATTAGATAATCATAACCATAACTGATCGGTTATGGTGGTTATGGTTATTCGGTTTTGATGGTTATAGCGGGTCGGATATGGGTGGTTAACCATGTATTTAGCTTAGCTAAAAATAGCTTAATTTTTTTAACATGGAATAAATTGTTATTTCATATTTGTATATATTAGTATATTACATAGTATTAAAAAATACATATAATCTATAGTATTAATACCAGTTATTATCGAATATTCAAATAAAGTGATATGATACATTCTATAAATTCAAAAAAACGGTCAACCAAAACCACAAAATGATATGAAAAAACAATAAGTACTAAAAATCTTGAGTCAAAAACATCAAATATTAAGAATATGGTGAAAAGTCCTAAATCTTACAAAGATTTATTGCATGCCGATCCGGTTCGGTTATGGTGGGTATAGAAAAAATGATAACCATAACCGACCCGCTACATTCGGTTTTCAAAAAAACTATTAACCGACCCACCGGTTTATTATTTGGTTCGGTTTTTTTGGTTCGGTTTTGTCGGTTAATTCGGTTATGGTTCGGTTAGTTCGGTTTTTTGCACACCCCTATTGGAAAGCATCCTTTGTTGCCACAAATTTCAACCTTTTGGTAGGTAAAGGGTTTGAGCTCCGTTAAAAACGGATTGATATAAAAATTTGTAGTTAAAAAAAGTGTGTATTATTTACAAATGTATCGCCCCAACCTAACTTGGTATATCTAAGAACATCACAAGTAGACATTCATGTGTAGGCTTAAATGAAGATTCATTAGACTTGTTAGCTTCTACTTGAATCTTGAATATTAAGTTGAAGTTAAGGTTATATATAATTTGATTTGATGCATCTTTGTGTCATCAAGCAACTTGTGATATTGAAGTGTTAAGTGTAGATTGTCTTAATTACACTTTCATAATACTATATTTAAAAACAAGATTGTTTATTAAACTAATTTACGCTAAATTATTGACTTGTTATAATGTTACTATGGTGGTGGTGGTGGTGGTGGTGGTGGTGGTGGTGGTGATGATGATGATGATTAGTATATCTTTGTATTTAAACTATTCGAGCCTTGTTCAAAAATATTTTTAATGAAATTTATACATGTTTTTGTTCTTAATGGCAGGGCCGTTCCTAGGTTTTTGGAGACCCTAAGCGAACTTCGAAGTGGAGGCCTTTTTTTTTGCAAAATTACCCTTTTAACATATTTAGTAACAAAACCCTCCTCCTTTACCCGGGCTTGGGACCGGCAATTATAAACTAAAAAGTTTATAGTTGGCGAAGTTAAAAAAAAAAATTTGTTGAAAGTTGTATGTTTTGTATAAATTAAGTATACGTTTAAATAAAATTGATTTTTCTAGCTTTAACCGAGGCAAATTGTTTGATGAAAGAATCGTAATCAAGTTCTTCTAAAAAATCTCTTTCAATTGACATAATAGCTAAACCGTTTAATCTTTCTTGTGACATTGTAGATCTTAAATAATTTTTATTAGTTTTAATTTGGAAAAACTACGTTCTGCTGAAGCAACGGTTACAGGAATGGTTAACATAATTCTATAAGCAATATATGCATTTGGAAAAGAATTAAAGTTTTTAATATAAGTTAATATATTAATAAGTGTGTCAGACTCTACATGTATTATACCTCCGCCATTAACATCAACATGATTATCATGTTTCCAAAACTTTTCAAGATCAATGCACTTTTTTTCTAAAGTTTCTTCATTAAAGGATTTTTACTTTTTTATACTAAACAAAAAGCCAAAAATATTATCAAACTCTTTGAATTGCTCAAATCTACTTTCGAGTGAAACACAAGCTTGATCTACTATGTATAAAAAGTAATCCGTTCTAAAAGAGTCTATAGGAGTTTTCAAAGTTTCATTATCAGCATTTTCATCAAATCTTCTATTTCTTTGAATAATACGCATTTCACGAAAACTAGGTTCAATGACCGGATTCAAAAGTTCTAATTCGATTTGACATTGGTAATGAGCCCTAATTTACTAAACAACAAATTAAATAGACAAACAACCAAGCCTAGTGCCTAAATAACAAGATTAGTTCAACAAATAAGCACTAATTGAATAAAAAATTTAGCAACTTATGAAAGAAGATCTAACCTATGCCACACCACACTGCCAGTGCCACAAATCGAATCAACGCGGAAACGCTTGCCACTACCACAAATCGAAGAACTGAATAAGCCTGCCGCCACTGCCCCAAATCGACAAACAACGCTTGCCGCCACTGCCCCAAATCGAAGAACAATGACTGAATCGATTGAACAACAGATGAACATATATTTAATAATCAAAGATTGAACAACAGAATAACTGATTTAAACAGAAGACTGAATCGATTGAACAGTGGAATTGATTTAAACAGATATCTAGTAATCGAAGGTACAGTCTGTACAGATGTAATCGAAGATATAGATGTACAAAAAGGAAAAATAGCCGTTAGTAATTACTTACCGAGGTCCGACGATTCGTTCTTCAAGTTCATCATCTGCGCCGACGATTCGTACAGCAGCGGCGACGTTTGGTTCTTCAAAATTGACGTCTGAAGTCGCGTGTGCGTGACTGCGTGTGTTTGTCTGCTGTGGCCTTTTTGTGTGGGTTTCTTTAAAGTTGAATCTGAAAACGGGTCTTACATGTTTGGGCTGTTTCCTTTAAAACTGAAAATGGGCCTATTATATAGAAAACTTGCAACAAATTTGAGGCCTTCTAATTTGGGTGGCCCTAGGCTTGTGCCTAGGGTCCAAAGCCCATTGGGCCGGCCCTGCTTAATGGTCTTTACTTTATGAAACTATACATAAAAATTAACTAAGAATATGTGTGTGAAAGGCATGCCATTGTTAAAGGGGGCGCTAAGGAACCCATCGCAATCATAGCAACAAGTGTTGAAGGGGAGGGGTGTGAGGCCAACTCAAACCAACCAATCACACATTTTGATTTTTATGTCTTTTTTCTTTAATTTATTTTTAGTTAAGACCACGACATAGTTGTGAAAGTGTGATTTTGTAAAAGACTTCCTACCTACGTAACGCTGAGGTAACATTTTAACTAGCAACTTTAACACCCTTCACTATATACAGTGTTTGATGGTGGTCAGGTGGTGGTGTGAGGTAGTCGGAGATGGTAGTTTCTCAATCAATGTAAAGCTAAGTGCTCATTGATGGTGTGAGGTAATGTTTGACATACCATGCTCATTGATGGGCTTTAACAACTTATATTAAACTCATTTTTAATACAATATTAACTAGAATTTATTGTACAAATATATATACTATAGACACATGTACGAGATAAAAAAAAAAATAGAAGCTAACCTATTGATATAAGTAATAAATTAACATAAAGAAAGTTATTGAGTATGTAAAAGTAGGCGAAACTAAATACAGCTCAACTTATAACATTAAATCTATGATTGTACTTTTTCTCAATATCTCTCTAACATTTTAATCCCTAAGATTTTCTCGTATAGGGGTGTAAACACCAAAACCTTAAATATCTGCTGGGGTAAAAAAATAAACAAATAACTATAAGTTTAAGAGTCAAATTCGGGATGGAATCATAGAATGACATTAAGGATTTAAGACATAGAGAGGATCCGTAACAAGCGTCATGACTAACAGAAGGAAGAAGACAACATTAAGGATTTAAGACATAGAGGAATAAATTCAAGATTCATACCACTTTCTCTTATAATAAATACATACATACATTCATTAATCAAAACTACCATGTAACAAGCGTCATGACTAACAGAAGGAAGAAGACGCCATTTGATGATTACTTTGAAGACATAGAGAGGATCCGTAAGCTGAAACAAGCGGAACAACAGAAGATTGCAACTGGGGGAAGCTACAAAGATGAGGTGTGGTACGATGTCAAGAGAAAAAATCAAAGTAGGAGGGAAGCTTGGCAAAAGAAGAGATATGAGGAGTTGCAAAGATCGACGACTTTCTTCATTTCCAATCTTCCAGATTGGTGTGATAGTGTTAGACTTTGGGATGCTTTCAAACTCTACCCAAATCTGGTGGATGCAGTGGTACCGGGTAAGAAAGATACCAGAGGTTCTCGTTTTGGGTTTATAAGGCTTGCAAATATCGCCAGATCTCGTGATTGGATTCTCGAGTTGTCAAAGACCAGCACTGATGGAGCGAAGCTAGGTGTTAATTTGGCCAGATTCAGTAAGTTTGGGAATAGAACGGGGGAACAGTTTCGGGCAGATCGGGAGAAGGAGGCTGGTAATAGAAGTTCAAAGAAGCACCAGGAACCAGTCGTTAACAGGGACTACGGGGGTCAACGTAAGGCGGGGGTGTATATTAAGGATACTTATGCTTCGTCGTACAGAAATATCCTAGTTGGGAAAGATGTTCAACAACCTGCTATTCGAGAAATCCGTTTAGAGACAAAACCTGGAATGATGCCTTACCTCAGGGAACAATGTGTTTTAGTGGGAGAGTTCTTCGGTTTGGAAGCTATGGAGAATTTTCACGTTGCATGGAAATACTGTGATATGGGTATCATTGAGGTCAAATACTTAGGAGGCCTAAGATGTTTGTTGAATTTTGATAACAAGGATACCACAGTGAACTTCTTGTCTTATCTTCATGAGTCCTGGTCCAAATGGTTTGTCTCGGTTGTTAGTTGGACTGGACAGGAGCTGGAATTTCAACGAATTGCTTGGCTGTCTATTTTGGGTGTTCCAGCAAACATGTGGAGTTGTGATACGTTTAACGTCATCGGTAAACATTTTGGTAGAGTTGTTCGTAAGTCGGAAGCTTCGTGGCTGAACAGTGACCTTACGATGGAAACCATTGGTGTCTTGGTTTTTCATGGTAATAGAGTTAATGAAGATATCAAACTGAAGTTCGGTAACAAAGAACAAGTAATTTGGGTCCGTGAGATTGATGTTGTGTGGAAGCCTCCGTTTTTGATGTCGTGTCGGGAGGATTCTGATGAAGATAAATGGTCAGAAGAGGATAACTCGGAGGACGAAACGGAGCCGACGATGGAGAAGTCGCCGGTAAGAAATTCGCCGGTGTCAGAAACCCATATGTCGCCGGAGGAGGAATTTGAAAGGGTGCATGGGAAATGTAAACCAACAGAATTGTAAGAGATAGTAAACAATTTCTCATTAGTCTAAATCTGAATAATACATCATCTATTTATACCCAAACTCAACTAACTCTCAACTAACATAACAACTATATAACAACCCATACAAGCTGCACACACATATACTCTAATACGCCCCCTCAAGCTAAACGAGGAGCATCCACGTGAAGCTTGGACCTCAGATTGTCAAAACGAACAGCAGACAATCCTTTGGTCAAAATATCTGCAATCTGAAGTGTAGTATAGATATACCGAACATGTAAAATACCTGCCAGAACCATGTCACGAATAAAATGCAAGTCAATCTCCAGATGTTTGGTGCGCTGATGAAACACCGGGTTGACTGCAAGATATGTAGCTCCAATATTGTCACACCAAACAGAAGGTGGACAAGTCAACGTAATATGCAACTCGTGTAATACAGACGTAATCCAACGCAACTCTGCAGCTGTATGAGCAAGGGCTCGATACTCAGCCTCAGTACTCGACCTAGCAACTGTATGCTGTTTCTTGGAGCTCCAACTGATAAGGTTGGGCCTAAGAAAAACACAATAACCTGTGGTAGAACGTCGGTCATCAGGACAACCAGCCCACTCTGCATCACTATAAGCATGTAAATAAAGACAAGTAGACCGTCGTATGCATAATCCATGAGAGACAATGCCCTTAAGATACCGCAATATACGCTTGACAGCAACCCAATATCGGTCAGTAGGTGTCTGAAGAAACCGTGACACCTTACTAACCGCATAAGCAATCTCTGGTCGTGTCAGCACAAGATACTATAATGCACCAACTGTACTCCGATAAGTCGTGGGATCAGACAAAGGATCACCAGTGTGTCGAGAAAGCTGTCTACCAGAAGATACAGGTGTAGATAAAGGTCGACAATCAGCAAGACCAGTACGCTGTAATAAATCAAGTAAGTAGCGCTGCTGTGATAAATGTAACACATATGCGGAAAAGGTGGCCTGAACACCAAGAAAATATGATAACTGGCCCAAATCCTTGAGCACAAACTGCGAGTGTAAGCGCCCAATCAATCCAGAAACAAAATCAGGAGAACTCCCAGTGATAATAATGTCATCAACATAGATCAAGACATAACAAAGCATCGAATCTCGACTATAAACGAAAAGAGATACATCTGAAATACACTGAGTGAAACCATCAGTCAGAAGAGCTGTAGATAGCTTGGAAAACCAAGCTCTAGGAGCCTGCTTCAGACCATAAAGTGCCTTCTGTAGACAACAAACATAATGTGGTCTAGATGTGTCAACAAATCCTGGGGGCTGTGTCATATAGACAGTCTCAGAAAGATCCCCATGTAAGAACGCATTGTTGACATCAACCTGAAGAATGGACCATCCTCTAGAAAAGGCGACTGAAAGAACAAGACGAATAGTAGTAGGCTTGACCACAGGACTAAAAGTCTCAGTATAGTCAATACCCTCTGTCTGATGAAAGCCCTTGGCAATAAGCCGGGCTTTATAGCGACTCACCGATCCGTCAGGATTATGCTTAATCCTGTAAACCCACTTACAACCAACAATGTTGGCATCAGTGGGAGCCTGAACCAGAAGCCATGTCTGGTTGACATGAAGAGCATCAATCTCAGCTCGCATTGCATCCCACCAAACGGAGTACTGCTGAGCCTATTTAAATGTGGAAGGCTCAGTAGTGGGGGTGGTAGAAGCATGAAGAAGAATATGATCAGGAAACTGTCGCGGCTGCCGTGTATGATCACGTGATCGTGTGACCATCGGATGAGTCAGAACTGGTGGAGGAGGAGGAGGAGGAAGAGAAGAAGAAACAATCGGTGAAGGAATAGGAGGAGATGATGAAGAAGGAATAATAGGATGAACAGAAGGAGGAGAAGTCGAAGAAGAAGGAATAGGAGATGACACCGAAGGAATATAAGAAGGGGGAGGAATATTAAAAGGAATAGAAGAAGAAATAGAAGCAGAAGGAGATGTGGAAGTAGGGAACCGGCCCGGGATATCAAAAATCGTCTCATGAAAGCGCACATGTCGAGAGGTATACGTACGAGACGTAAGAGGATCATAACAAAGATATCCAAGATGAGATGATGCATAGCCAACAAAAATGCATGGAGTAGATTTGGGTGAAAGCTTACCCTCTCGTGTGTCACCAAGAAAAGGATAACACAAACACCCAAAAGTACGAAGAAAAGAATAATCCGGTCGAGAGCCGAACAATGTCTCAAAAGGAGAGGAGTAACGAAGAACCGGTGTAGGTAACAGGTTAATAAGAAATGCAGAAGTAGCATAAGCATCATACCAAAATTTCTTTGGTAAATGTGCATGAAACAAAAGAACACGAGCAATCTCATAAAGATGGCGGTTTTTCCGCTCAGCAACCCCGTTTTGTTGGGGTGTGTATGGACATGAAATGCGATAAGCAATTCCCGATTCAGAAAGATATCGGGCCATCTGTCCATGAATAAGCTCAGGAGCACCATCACACTGAAGGTGCTTGATAGTACATGAGAAAAGATTCTCAACAAGCGGTTTAAAATGATGAAATGCGTCAACCGCCTGTGAGCGATGTGTCAGCGGATAAATCCATGTAAATCTGCTAAAATCATCAATAAACGTAATAAAGTATCTAAAACCATCACGAGACATAACAGGAGATGGACCCCAAATATCACAATGAACCACATATAAAGGTACAACAGAATGTGTAACAGTCGTCTCAAACGGTAAACGTTTTGATTTTGAGATACTACAAGCAGTACAATGAGAAAACATGGATTTATTCGCAGAATGTAAAAATGAAAATCTAGCTAAAATAGCATCAGATGGATGTCCAAGTCGAGAGTGCCACGTCTCTCGAGGTACTGAAGCAACCGCAGTCAACGAATACAGCTGATGTGGACTACCACGAGTGTGGTGGAGGAGCAGTCCATCGAGCGTCTGAATAGACAACCCAAAATGTGAGAAAATAACAGCGATAGGATGATCAATAACAAGCTTTGTAATAGATAGTAAGTTCTTGGCAAGGCCAGGAACTACTAGAACATGTTTAAGCAAAATAGTACGACTAGACAAATGAAGTGAGGCATAACCAATATGAGTAATAGCTAGTGACGTACCGTTGCCGACAATAACACGTTCAGAGCCAGTATAAGGAACAGTGCCAAAAACGAGAGAAGAATCGGCGGTCATGTGAGCAGTCGCTCCAGAATCGGGTATCCAAGAATCCACTTTATCACAAATAGTGGATAATTCTGCCGTGAGTCCAAAATGCGACCCAACATGTGATGGTTGACTAACACCAGCCCAATGTGCAAAATGGGCCGGCCCAAATCCAGAAGTATCGGCTGATCCAGAAGTAAAATGAGGAACAGTGGGCTGAGACTGATTATTTGAAGCTGATTCATGAGGCCCAAAATATTGTTGAGTTGGGCTTGAACCCAATATACCAGATCCATTATTAACATAACCCATTCCATGTGAACCTGGATTCACATTACCTGCTCCAAATTTATTCCCCAGCATCCTTGAATCATAACCCATATAATATACATTTCCAGGTGTTTCCCCAAACTGAGAAACCCTAAAATCACGTTGACTACCACCATAGTTTGCAAGATTTGCAGTGTAAGTTTGTTGACCGTCGTAACCACCAGTGTCACCATACCCTGAACCACGCCCAGAACCATCAAATCGACCTCCGCCGTTGTAACGACCACCATTGTTCCATCCATAGCCTCTCCATCGTCCTCCACCGCCGGATCGACCACTACCACCAGAACGAATTTGACCGCCGGAGAATCGATGATAGCAGAAGGATGCCTTGTGACCCGACTTTTCACAGATCTGGCAGATAACGGTTTTGTTTGGAGACTCATGAGGTACAGTGTTGATGTTCATGGCAGCCATGGCGGAAATCGAAACAGAGGTATGATAATTTGCTTCAGTTTGTTTTAGACGTGATTCATGAGTTAATAATTTGGCACGCAATTGAGAAAAAGAGGGTTTCGAATCATAATTTTCTATATTTGTAACAAACAATCGATAATCGGAATGTAATCCATTTAAAACTTGCAAAACAAGACTATCTTCTGTTATTGGATCTCCGATAGCTTGAAGAGAATCAAATAAGTTTTTAGCCTCATCACAGAACTCAGAAACAGAATTGGAACCTTGTTTTAATGAGTGAAAATTTGTTCTGTACAGATTTTGGTTCGCGAATACCTATTGATGAAACATCTCCTCTATTTTCTGCCATAATTCTGAAGCAGACGCAGTTCCTCTAGCAATCTGAATTAGCGATGGAGAAAGATTTGCTGTTATCAAGGCGCACACATAAGCATCAGATCTATCCCAAGCAATTCTAGCTTCAACTTCACTTGGTGGAACAACTTCACGATTCAGGTACTGAAGTAAACCTAACGTTTTCAAAATAGTTAGAATCTGATGTTGCTAGTTCAGAAAATTGGTATTGTCCAGCTTAATTGGCATAAGACTGGTAATATTTGGATAATTGTTGCCTGAATTGATGTGATTTTCATTTGTAGTTGAAGAAGATGATGATGAATCTGTCATGATTGATAAGGAGACAAACAGATTAAAGATGAAATTAGAAGAAGAGAAGAACAAAATTTGAAGATGAGATTTGGAAATGATTGATCGGAAAGAATGAAAATTTCGCCGTAAAGAATGGAAGTATTGCCGGAGATTGAACAACCTTCCGGAATCAGGTCACCAGAATCAAGAGCATATGCTCTGATACCATGTAAACCAACAGAATTGTAAGAGATGGTAAACAGTTTCTCATTAGTCTAAATCTGAATAATACATCATCTATTTATACCCAAACTCAACTAACTCAACTAACTCTCAACTAACATAACAACTATATAACAACCCATACAAGCTGCACACACATATACTCTAATAGGAAACATGAATCGCATGGAGAAGATACATTGCTTGAGAGTTTGGTAAACGATCACGAGGGTGGGTTTTTCAAGAACACAACAGGGGAGGTGGCGTGTCAGACGACTCAGACGCATGCTGTATCAAATTTGGACGGTTTGGCTTATGTTGGTGGGGAGAATGTTGATGATGACACTAGACATGTTACGGCGCATGAGGAGAGAGAAACTCTAGGTAGAACAAACTTTGCAAATTATGAAGAGCCTAGCTGTCACAGCCCCCGACCCCACCCTGGGAGCGAGAGCCGTGAACCGGTCAGATGGTATCGGTGTTTATTAATTACGCAACGGAAATTTTTTTGATCAGGATCGTAGTTAGGAAATGATTTCAGAGTTTTAAAACATCGAACTTTTAATATAAAACAAATGGGCTAAAACCCGTATTTCATTCAATTGTTTTTATAGGGATAAACCCAAATAAATAAAACATAAATTTCTTATTTTATTCAGGTATTTATAGCCACTTTATTTAAGCCTTCTGTGCTCCATAGCTGGCTTCTATTATCTTTATAGCAAGTTACCTGAAACACGTTTTGAAAATATTTTATCAGTAATAAATACTGCCGAGTTCATTCCATTTTTATAAAATATATTGTTATACTTTACAGCATCAAGGTTTTTATATTTATTTATATTTACCCAACCCAATCGGTATTTGTCACATGGTGACAGTTTCGATGTGACAGTGGTCGTATCACCCATTGGCTCACTTTCGTTCAATAGTGAATTTATCAAGTAATAGATATATAGTATATCTTACTATTATATTGGTCAGTAGGCGATTCCTGTGACGGTGGTCAAATCACTTTTGATCATTCTCTCAACTAGTGACTCGGTTTATATTACTGTTGATCATTCTCTCAACTAGTAATTGTGGTCTTATCACTGTTGATCATTCTTTCAACTAGTGACTCTGGTCATAACACTGTTGATCATTCTCTCAACTAGTGCCTTTGGTCATGTCACTGTTGATCATTCTCTCAACTAGTGACTCTGGACTTAGTAGTGTCCCGTGACATTACTTTGTCAAATATATTTTCTATGGCACAAAATCACTTAACCCAGAAAATGAAATATATCATTTTCTGTCAAATTAATAGTTATAATTTTATCAAATATAATATATTAAATAAATATTAATGTGACTAAGATTTAAAATATAATCTTAGTATATTAAAAATAGAATATATTATATTTGACATATTTTATTATGATATACATTTCTTGACTAAATATTATGTTATAACGTTAATAGTAATTTAGGTTATAACATATAAAAATCTAACAAAATCTCTAAAAAAAACATGTAATTAGTCAAAGGGGCATGTGACCCACATTTTCTTCACACCATGAGAGGTATGACACCCATCTCTAGAATTCTTATATATTTTACCTTTGTAGATATTAAATGAAATTTTCAAAGAATTAATATGAAGTGTACTATTCACGGTCATATTGGATATTAAAATACATTAGATTTATTAATAATTTAATATAGTAATATAAAAATATTATTAGTTATAGGCTATGACTACTAGGGCACAATTCCCCCTGTGATTGTGGTCATGCTACTATTGGCTAACTTTTTGGCCAATAGTAACGAGGGTCAAGTAATGTATAAAACCTCCCATACCGGCAGTTATTACAGAATATAAAAATTTAATCACTGTAAGTATAACTGGTAAACATTTAGGATTTTGGAAAACATTTTTAAATATAACTGTATCACAAAAAGGTGATAAAACTGTGAGAAAAGAGAATGGACTCACTTTGTAACTTTAGGGTTCAACTAGAAAGCCTCTTGGTAGAATCTTGGGTATAACTCCTGAGCTATTTAATAAATATATAATGCACTCGTGTTAAGTATAGTACCCCTAATTCAACCTTATCCCTATGTCACGAGACCGAACCCCAACGAACTTAGTCGGGCAGAGCCTTGACATGCGTTATGGGGCTCCAGATCTATCAGAAAGGATAGCGGTGATCGGGAGTTAAAACACTTAAAACGGGGCAGGGCTTTATTATTATTATGGGATAATAATAAAAGCTATAGAATTGAGAGGGGCGACAGAAAGATGGAAATTGTTTGCAAAATTTCTTGGAAAGGCCATCAAATTTATACCGAAGGTATGGAAGCATTGTCATCATATTCATTTTAATTCTAAAGACACGTATGTACTTATCCAAAATATTAAATTCATTTAATTAAAATGAAGGACACGAAATGGCCTTAACACGTGTACATGCATTCTCATATCTATGTTTTAAATTTTTATTATTATTTTATTTTTTTAATGTACTCGTACACTTACATGTAACTTTATTTAATTATATTTTATTATATATATATATATATATATTATAATTAATTTAACTGCTTCACTTATTTGGCACTTATAACTTCTAAAATAGAACGTTTTATAAAATAACGAATATGTCATTTGAACGAGAATATTTGTATCTACATTTTGATCCAAGTTTCATTAAAAACGGAGTAAGTCCAAATACAATGTATTTTTATAATTTAATTATTAGACGGTCACTAGGCCCGTCTAGGTACTTCATATTTCTAACATTCAACTCACACGTAATCTACCTATCATAATATAAGTTTTTATATACTTTTATTTTAATAGAAAGGTCACCCATATACAAGTCAATTAATTAGTATAACATTCCAACTAACTATATATAAAATAGTTTTTAAAACTATTTGGGTCGAATAATTATATTAAAAATAAAACTAGTTACTAGTGGTTAATAAATTTAAATAAACCTATAATTCTTATATGATAAAAATAGGAATGTTACATCCTCCCCACCTTGTTTTAAATCTCGTCCTCGAGATTTGGGCTACGATATCTCTTTTAGAGTTATGTCACGTCTTATTCAATAAGAACAGTATTAAGGTAAATGACACAGAATCAAGACATGTTCAAATTTGGTGTATATGAGTTGTGCAATAAATAGGACTCAATGGTTCAACTGAATTATTTGAAAAAATCAATGTCAAATGAACGAGATGAAATGATATAATTTCCAAGGTGACTAGGTTTAAGTCAAAAGAGATATATGATCAATAGATATCTAAATTGAATCTTTACAAGTTGTAAATGACTTTATGTCACACCCCGATATTTCCACGTATTACCGGTGGGCCCGGTGGGGGAGTATCGTGACGTAGTTGATATCGTTATAGTCAAACAACACAATATTTAAATGCACAGCGGAAGCAAAAGATAAATATATTACAACCCGATATAAAGTAATATCAAATATTACAACAGAATGTAATATTGATCCACAGGCGGATCTAAAATAGAAAGATAACACTGTTCAACAGACTTTAACATCTAAAGCTTGCAAGACTTGATTATTGATGTCTGGAGTAGCCAGCCTATTACGTGTAGTACCTGCATTTAGCCTTTTTGGAAAATACGTCAGTTTACACTGGTAAATACAATTAACTGACTTATTTTGAAAAGTTTAATAAAATTGATTTAGATGCACGAGGCACAAACTCTTTATAACTTGGGATAATTATTTGAATATAATCTTGTAAAAGAATTACATGTTCCTTATGCGTTCAGTAGCCCGATCCGTAGACCGGGTTAAAGATCAATAGACACACCACATTATTTATTTTGGCACTGACGGGTGTCCGCCTACACCCCGTGCTTAGGTCGTGGCCATTTCGTAAAATGATGCCAAGGATATCCGGGACATGGTCATTAACCCCCCAAAGGCTTTAAGCAAACAAAACATTTCAAAACGGAGCATATCAATGATTTAACCTCTATTCGATTAAAGATTCAATGCCCGACCAAGCGGTATTTTATATACCATACCCCAAGCCCGTATAGGGAAAATAAATTAAAAGTATTTACCTGAGCTAAATATAAATTCAATATATCAATTCAGCAAGTACAGATAGCTTTTACTGGGCTCCTAATCTGGAACGAAGGTTTTTAATAACCTATTAGAATCCTAACGGGTCTTTAATTAAGCCTTGACTTAGACCGATTAGTTTTCAAAAGGAAGATACGGTTCAAACGCATGATAAAGCGAAGACCGGAATAGAATGTGATTTAGACCCGACAAGTTTGAAGACTTGTATAATATGGGTAATCTAAACACATTCTGGATTTTGAGATAAAAACGATAAGGTTTGACCCGTTTCGGCTAATTTATGCAAACTAGTTACATAAACTGAACCGAACGCGCAAGAAGCGTAACGGGTAACCATAAGAGTCATATACAGGTTTCCTAAGTTAATATGCCTTAAATATGTTGTGATATCAGTAGGATACCTTCCATTATGCCCAAAAAAAGTTTAATCAAAATTTAAGCCCCGTAGGGGTATTTTGGTCATTTAAAAGATTATAAAAGAGATTAATTTTAATTCTGAGACTCGGGTCTGAAATAATCAGTAAAACAACTTAATTTAATAGGTTATATAAGTTGGTGATAAGTATTATATGCCAAAAGGGTTTTAAACCCATACTAGGTGTTTAAATACGCGTAAAAAGCCGTTTTAAGCGATTTCCGGGTTATACAGGAAATCTGAGTTTTCTGATCATGTTATAAAGTTCAAAATACTTCATTTATTATATAAAATCAGTAGCAATTGGATTGGTGTCAAAATACTATGTAAAACTCATTTTATACACAAAAAGGGTATAATCGGTATTTACTGAATCAATGCCATAACCTTAGGTTATGATCAGGTAAAAAAAATAATTAAAAATCTTCAAAAATCTCAAAATATTATATTACATCCGTGGGTAAAAGGTTTGGTGTCAAAATTGGGTTTAGATAGGCTTTACACTAATTATGCCTTTTAATTAACAAAAAGCTTTAAAATTACGCTATTGAGCATAACTCCTAATCTAGACCTCCAACTGATGTGAAATTTTAGGGACATGTTTATACATCAGTAATAAAGATTATTGTGCTTTCACATTTCCAAAATTCTTGTTTTATGGTCAAAAGGGCATTATGGTCAACATTAAGCAATTAACGGAAACGTGTAAACGAATCGGAAAATCAACGATCCAACCTCAGAGGGTTATACTATCATGTAGCCTGGTCCTAAGGAAGCTCCAAGGCATTTCTAAATCATATTAAATCGGGTCAGAACTGAAGTCAAAGCAAAAGTCAAAGTTTTGCGACTTTCGGTTCCGAACCGAGCCTAAACAGAAAATTGTCGGGTCGAACATGCTTAGACATGTTCTTACACTTATTACCATGTTATATGAGTGATAAAATAGGTTACACGCCTTCTGCATTGCTAATTATGCGTTAATTCGAAAATTATGGTTCTGTTAACTTTTTATAAACAACTTTGACCCGACATTTGATCTAGTTAGAGCGGGAATCAGAGGGTGCCCTTTTAAGGGTTTAATGCCCACATAACTACCAACTTATAACTACTTTTAATTCGACTAATCACTGGACCATTAATGATTAATCGTTAAGTCAAACGTTAATTACGATGGTTTGACTTTTAAGCTAATAACTAAGTAAAACTCAACTAAGAAAGATCAAGGATACTTACCAAAGTCTAAGGCACGACCAGAGATGCTTAGAGAAAGCTCTTGAGCTCCAGAAATGATCAGAAGATGAGTTATGAGTGAATGATCAAAGTTGCAACAAAGTGGGGCTTTATATAGTGCTTTTGATTGCTCATGATCATGACAACCAATGCTACAACTGATCATGGATCATTAACAAGTGTCCCTAAGGTCTAAAACAAGCTTAGGCAGCCCTTGGTGTTGAGAAAAGGCATTATAAGTCGGTTACAATGGACATAGCAGGCATCTACCAAGTTTTTCGGCATCAGAGGGCCCCTCGCGTCACGAGTAGGTCCCCTAGGGGTCCTTCGCGTCGCGCGACGCCCCCTGATCCAAATCCATTTTCAGATTTTTGCTGTTTTGGTCCCTGGTCCATATAAAAGTTGTTTCGACTTTATTTCTTGCATTATGAGCCCTCTAAATTGATTTCCAAGGACTCCAAGTTACAACCAATCCTTGTGAAGCCCTTGTTTAACTTTGTTATCACCCGAAAAGTCATAAACTTCACCGTTGCCGCTTTTAACCCCTCGAGTGCGAATTTTATCATAACTTTCTCATACGATAATGAAACTTGGTGAAATTTTTATCGTGCATTCTAGTGAGCATAATTAATCGTTACAAAGCTTCGGGTTTGCTAAAAGGTCACTCAGAGGTATAACTTAAATATGTTGACACATTTAACCCCTGTAGTTTGTATTCTCTCACTTTCTTTCACAGTTAGCTTCGTATGATCCATGATTCATTCGTTTAAGGGTATAAACATCATGTAGGGTTATTGTAAAGTATATTTATCCATTTTTGACATTTTGAACCCTTATATTCACATACTTTTCTTGTTTGTCAACTTTAGTCCCTCTTAAGTAATCATTTACACGTTCCAAGCTTATGACACGTGTCAACACATTATAGGACGTGAATTTTCGAGGTGTTACATCCTCACCCCCTTAAAAGAAATCTCGACCTCGAGATTTGTTAAAACGCTGGAAGTACTTTTTGTCGCATAATGGACTTAACTTCTATAACATGTCTGGAGTCTTTCTAAGCTCCCAAAGTGACCCCTATATTAGGTATATGTATCCTTTTGGAGCTTCTTAACCTGTCGATCCTCAATCGATACAGGATGCTCCTCACATCATAAATCTGCATATCATTATGTGATAGTGCTTCTTGACTTATTGGCGAAACACATCCTTCAGTCACTAGTGTGCAATGTATTGCGAGCTCCGCCAAGATCCTTAAATAGGTTTTAGCTTATATGCTACTTGATCTTGATACATTCGATTTCCTTCGAATGATTCTATATATTCAAAGCTTAACTAGCCTGATAATTTAACAAATTTTGGCACACCCTTCCTGGGTGATATCTTTTGTTGAACCTTATTCCTTAACAAGAATTTAGGAGGTTTGCTATTTTCAATAATCCTTGATTTTCTGCCGAATACTGGCATCTTACTGATGATTATGAATTTGCGTGATCTTATTTGTTGTTTCCAATACAACTTTCAGATCCTGATAATTGGACTCACCTATCTTATTGTCCTAACAATAGATGTTTAACATTCCATCTATACAAGGTCTCCAAAGGAGCAGCCTTGATGCTTATTTATCAACTATTATAGAAAAGCTTATCTTAAGGTGAGATGGTTATTCCAACCACTGCTTAACTAATTTTAAGGAATAGCTAATCCTTGTCGTTAGTCGAACAAATTGACGATCCTGGGCATCTGATGGCAATTTCTTAATCGTTGCCTAATTAGGGTTGCGGCAACAATGCATAAGCAAAATGAACCGTCTTTCATAATTAACTATACCGAATTCTCAGGATATTGAGTTAGGCTATATGAACCCTCTATTTTAAAACTTAGTTAATCAGGGTTTCAATTTTTCCAATGATGGTACTAGCCGTCTTGGAGATTTCATAATAATACAACCTTACATGGGATATAAACCTTAACTCTACCTGCCTCTCAGGGGTAAACAGGGTAATCTTAGGAGAAGATAATCAAGATACAAGGAGGTTATAGAGATTTTTTACAAATCTCAGGCTCCAATTCATCCACCATTGCTTGTGTCAATTAAGTGACACATTTATGTTACGAGTCCACGAACTCCTTGATCTGGAACATTTACTTGGACAATTCCATTCTGGATATCTCCTTTGAATACCATTAGCTGACTTTAGTACTCTATGACCATCGGAATATCTTTGTGGCCCCATGCATTAAACCTCCATACTGATCAGGCATGGAAGCAATCTATGGAACATATTAAGATATACCAATCCTCATATGGCGCTTGTTATCATACCGTTTGGTATTCGCAATCATTAGAGATCAAAGAGATATCAACTCTAAATGCTGACGCATTACCCCTAGAGAGAGGATACTTTTAAAATTCTATGACTGAAGGTCTCTGACAGGAACAGAAGAAATGGTTCTTACGATTCGCCTGTGAGTCTTACCTTACACTTAATATCTGGGTTTCTTACGAGATTTTTTTTAAAGTTTGCTAAGCTTATGGTCTTTATGAGAGACTTAGCAGCACCTGAACCCAGCACAACTCTTAGCAATAAATCACAATAAGGGGTTTATCTAGTGTCATTATAAATGTGAGGTGCCTCTTAATCATTCATTAGGAGGGTTAAACGTCTCCATTCTTAATCCTTTTAAACCTAGCTGTAAAATCTTTGACAAATTTTTGGGTAGTCTCAGCTTTGACTGGTTGTTTCTTAGTCTATACAACGTGAGTAGTTGAGGTAGATCCATAATGGGTTTATAATGAGCAGGCTTTGGAACCTTAATGTGCCTTCTTATTTTCGATACTAACCACCAATAATCATTTGCATTAAGCTTAGATTTTGGGTAAATTGAATGGAGCACTAACTCAGCCAATGAATTAAAATTTTGCGACTTACTGTCGACACTCTAGAACTTTTATGGCGAGAGTCAGAAATTCTTATTCCATCTTTTTCCATTTTGTGATGTGGATAATAGGCTTTTCTAATAAGGTCCTTAAAATTTGGACCATCCCATAATGTATAAGGGGATCTTTCTTGTGGACTTTATTAATGTCCTTACTAATTAAGAGTATTGTCATCGAATGGCTGGGATGCATACTTCACCGTGTCCTTTCCAGCGCAACCGCTGATACACCTATTGGTTTCTACTTCATCTAACAATTTCTTGCAATCGATGGCCCTTTTTTTTTTATTGAAGTCTCTTGACTTCCAAGAGACGAAGTACTTTTAAGTACATCCTAAAAAGAATGGGTTCCTTGCCATATATGATTTTGTTTGGTTTATCCTTCGCAATTGAAGTATGAATATAGCTCTTCTCATGAGCAGTGACATGTGTTTTAAAGCGAGCAGCATTTGGCTTCTTGAACCTTTTCATGAATTTTTCTTATAGCCTTTCTAATAGCTACGTTAATTACAGTTTTGGAGATTAACTCCATTAACATTGAGGTTCACCTTGGATGCACCATTAACATTTGTCGTATCTCCAGCATCGCGACTGTTGTTTGTCTCTTCTGAGTGTTCCATACTCGAATCTTCGGTATTAAACACCAAATTTAACAAGTGCTTGGGCAATCCATACCCAGTATCTCCTTGAATGGTCAAAGGCTCACCATAAGGAGTCTTGATAACTACTTGCTTCTCATCACATAAAGTATGGGCTTGGTTACAGGATGACCAACCCATCTTTTATTATTATATCGAGTCCCTCTATTTTAATGGAACAAGGACAGTGGAAAAGAATGATTCCTAATGGATATAAAACAACCATCTAATATTGTTGAAGCAGTCTCTGAGGTACTATCGGTCAATTTTACTTTATACTTAACGCTTAGAGTTTTAACAGGCAGATTTATTAATTTACAAAAATCCGTTGTCTACGGAAGACTTATCTGAACCTGAATCAAATAATACTCTAGCATGAGCGTTATTGATAAAAAAAAGTACCTGTTGTGACATTGTCATCCTGAATAGCCTCTTGAGCATCAATTTGAGAGCTTCCAGTTTTGGTCTTCTTAGCCTCCCCAGGCTTCTTGGTTTTGTTTGGGCAATTAGTTTTGATGTGCCCTATTTCATTGCAACCATAGCAGGTTGCGTCCTTTATGTCTTGGCACTCCAAAGTCTTATGCCCTTCCTTATTACAAATTCCACAAGGCTTAGCTTGTGCTTTTAAAGTGCCTTTTCCTTTAGTCGCCTTCTTTGGGCAGCTGGTCTTTATGTGCCCTTTTTTGCCACAACCATGGCAGGTCGCATCTTCCATCTTCTTGCAATCCAAGGTCTTATGCTCCTTGGACTTGCAGATTCCACAAGGTGAAGGCTGAGATTCAAATCTGTATTTCCCGTGGTGGTATTTCATACAAGTTTTGCATCTGGTCTTTTCACCGGTCTGCTGTTTGTCCTTCAAATCCTTGCATTCATGGGTCTTGTGATCCGTCTCCTTACAGATGACACATCCCCTGATCTGATCATAGAAACATTTTCCGAAATGCTTCTTCCCGCAGGTTTTACATTCGGGTTTTGCCTCCTTTGGTTTGGACTGGTTATAGCTTGAACCGGTCTTACCCTTTTTGTAACCCTTATTTGGGGTATCATCGCATTTTTGCTTATGATCCTTTAATACACGGTCCACAACGTTGTTTACGGCTGTATCTATCATAGCTTGTAACTCGGTGCCCGTTAAGTTCAGTCTTGCATTATCATTCTGATCAACTGGATGATTATGAGCTTTAGAGGAGTCAGCCATGGTGAAGCTTTGAAGGCTACAAACCAAGTAGTAATAATTGGTTTAATTATATGGTGAATTGTCGAATTTGATGATTAAATAGCTATGGTGTAAACAAACCATATAGGCCAATAGATAGTATTTAATTTATTTGATTATGTTTTGCCTAGGTTTTTAAATAAACCATCCTTGGCGTGTAAACGAAATATAATCCTTCATATTTATTAGACAGGGGACATAAATCATGACTGTCAATGTTGTACCGACATTTTATATAGCACAAGAGCTTGTTCCAAAGGACTCTTGATGGCACAGGGGCCTTGTCACTAGGGAAAATTTAAAACATAATCGATGATTCCTTTGGATCGGAAAATTTCATAGTTCATTGTCTTGACAAGAAGTTATGAAATAAAACTATCTTTTTCATGCATTCATCTTTGCCTGTAGGTATACATTCCCAAAATGGATGTTTTGATGTGTACATCATGTTCGATGTTTATTAGCCATGATCCTTCTTGATCATTTATGCTAAAATAAGGGGTTTGGAAAATTCCTAACATAAAGAGGACAAGTGTGATTTTATCGCATCACTGTTGTCGGGAGTGTTAACACATTTTCAGATGTTAACAAGGATCTGAATCTCTTTTAAACAGGTTTTACCATCATAGCTAGGTCTTTAATGACATTCACGATAGGTTATACCTTTTAAGATTCTCGTTTAATATGTATACTGGCAGGAAAGGAATGATATTTATTTTACTCAGGATTTTCATTATAATTATCCTAGTTTTAATTAAAATATAACTATGGCACAAAAGCCAAATCACAAGAACAAAATTATAAGCCAAGATTTTATAGAATCGAGGCATTGAGGCTTGAATCAAAGTTCATTACCTTTTCTTGACATGGAGTTGTAGGCTACGACTGTCTTTAGTCTCAGAAGACGTTAATTATAGCCCGTAGGCATTATATCCCTAATGGATGTTTAGATCACAAAATAAGAAAGGATTTCGGGAGAATCCAGTATAAGGATGATTTATGTGATTTTTATCGAACCACGTCTGCCAGGAATGTTAACATATTACAGAGGTTAACAAGAATTTGAATCTTTTGAATAGGTTCTACCATCTTGGCCTTGTCATATAGGCTAGGTTTACCTTTAAGATTCTTTTAATATTAAGCGTAGAAAAATCCTAAATTGAGATGTTAATAAGGATTTGAATCTAATTGAGGAACTGCCATCTTGGCCCTGTCTTAAAATGACACATGGGCTAGGTCTTGTCCTTTTTAGAATTTACCATTTTATTATAATGGTAGATCTTATAAAAGGAATGTTACTATTCATATTTTATGTTCATATATAATGATTGTTGGTGCATCCGTCTGTCGTCTACGTCTTGTATCGAGTCTTGTTTAGAAATAGATAGAATAGAGCACGGAATCCAAGAATCAGAATATTTAGGAGTGATTCCACTCGAAAGTTAATTTTCTGATTCCACTCGAAAGTTAACTTTCTGATTCCACTCCTAATGTAATTTTCTGATTCCACTCCAAATGTTAAATTCTGATTCCACTCGAAGTGTTAAATCCTGATTCCACCCGAAAGTAACATGCTGATTCCACTCCAAATGACACCATGTCATTAGGAGCGGAATCAGAACTACTATATATATGACATTTGGGGCGAAATCAGGATAGAGTTCTAGGTGTGTTCTTCCGGTAAGCCACGAAGTGTTGACTTGATTGTAAACGTCATTCAGATTAATAGAATCAACATATTAAAGTGAATTCTCGCTGAATTGAATCTGATTTGTCTGTTTCCGCCGTTCAAATCAGTAATAGCTCTTCTAAGCGACTCGTTTAGGTCCGAAATCGATCCTACAATTGGTATCAGAGCCAGTGAAGAAGAGTTCTATACAATTCAGCCGATAATTCTGTTTCTACACTATTCTTTTCCGAAAATTAAAACTTTTTACGGTTAGAATCGGTTTAAATTCACACAATATGTTCGGAATTGATAGTTAACAAAGCTTTGAAAGTTTCATGTCCAAATTCGAAGATAAACTGGTTATTTTTGTGATTTCGCTCATAATTGCTCGATTGAAATGATGATGTCACAGTGATTCAGTTCGAAATTTGTTGATTCCGCTCCTGAATAGATTGTTGATTCCGCTCTTCAGTAGTTTGGTTGATTCCGCTCCTGAGATAAAAATTTGATTCCGCTCATGTGAACAGCCTGATTCCGCTCATAGTGTCGGTGAAGTCAGATTGCATGTGAACTTGTGCGCATGTGATTATAGCAGATTTGCATGTGAATATATATATCGATTCATGTGATATTATCATACCGAGGTCTCGTAAATTGAAGTTTAGATTGCATGTGTTGATTAAGTATGAAAGTGGATGTGTGTCAGGATCACGTGAAGCAAATTTGTCAACATACAAATTAATTGGTTGTTTTGACTTGTTCCAAGTATTGCATGTGATCAGACATATATTGAAGTCCAATCAAACAATTAGAATTGTCGATTAGTGGATTAATGGGTCCAATCGTTGAGGGGTGTTGTCTGATTGTTTGCATGTGCTAAGTGTTTGTCGAAAAAATTAAGGACCCAATCAGAATGCAAACTTTGTTGTCAGTCACTGTTTGCAACTCATGTGTTCTGTGCGACCCATGTGAAAACAATTATTTGTCAGACCCATTTATATGCAGCCCAATCACAATATTTGATCAAGACTTAAAGTAATCGACCCAATCAATGTGGTGTTTGGCAAAGTTCTCAGCCAAATATTAGAGTGATCGGCCCAAGCTTAAATAGTTTGAAAGTCATATTCTCGGCCCAATCAACATTTAAAGTGAACATTTGACACCGAAACATGGATAAAGAGTTTTACAGACTTTTTGGTATTGATTTTAGTGTCTTTATTAATGGACAAGTTGCTCCTGTTATTGTTGCCGAAACTTCCGGTATTGAAACTGAAACAGAAACTGTTCAAAAGGATGCAGAAAAAGCGCCTATTTTTGATCACTCGTCTGATGAAGAGAGTGACAACGATGAAGAGGGAATACAAAAGCTTGAAGATTTTCAAAATAAAATTTCATCTAATAAAAATAATGGGTGTTTTGCAGGTCAAGTGAAAGAGACTGATGAGATCAAATCTGAGAAAGATGTAAAAACAACAACAGCTGAAGAACAAATCAAACCTAGTGAGAAAAAACAGGTTGAACAAATTCCAGCGGTCAAGATTGAGAAAGAAGAATCTGAAAAACCTGTATCTGTGAATCCTGAATCAGAATCAGAATCAAAGAAAGAGATTGCAGAAGACGCACCTATCTTTGAGCATTCACCAGAAGAAGAGAGTAAGGATGAAAGTGTTCATGAGGAAAAGAAACAAGTTGAAAATATCTCATCTTTAAAGGTTGAAACAAAAGTTGATGATAAACATATTCTTGTTTTGCTGAAAAATTGTGAGATGTTGACATTTGTAAATGACAAACTCTTGAATGATGTTGAGAGTTTGTCATTAGAAAACAAAAATCTAAAAAAATCAGAAAATGTTTTGAAAAATCAAATTCACAATTTGGAAAAAGAAAAAGAAAAAGATTTTGAAAATGAAAAAGCAAAAATTGAGAAAGATTTTCAAAGTCAAATAAAAATTTTAGAAGATGAGAGAGATTTGTTTGGTAAAAACAATCTTGAAAAACAAATTGCAATCAATTCTCATCTTGAAAAGATTATTCGACTTGAAAAGGAAGCAGAGTGTGCTCAAAAGAAAATCAAGGAATGGGAAGAAAAGTTGAAGGTGTTTGTGAATACTTCAGCTATTCCTTGCCCAAAACCAGTTAATGCAGATCCAATAAGTGACAATGTCACAAACTTTGATAAAGTCAAAGTTGAAGATTGTGATGAGAAATCTGATGATGAAAAAGATAAAATTGAAAAACAAAAATTGTTTTTGAAATTAAAAGAAAAATTTCAAGAAACTGTTCCACAATCAACTGAAAAGGGAGAATGCTCTAAGCAAAAACCTTTGAAGAAGAAAGTGGAATAGAAACAAAAAATTAAAAATTTGAAAAATGTTCAAAAAGAGAATAACAGCTCATCAGATCGATCATCCAATCGCAATCAAAAATCACAAAAAGTAAAAAATGAAAACTCAAAAATTGTTAGTAATAAGTGGTGCAGGTCGGACCACAGTGCTCAAAAGTCAAATCCAGCAATCAAAAGGAAAAAGGAATATCACCAAGCCAAACAGTGCTTTGATTTGAGCATTTGGGCTAAAAATGGTGATTGGTACGATAACAGAGTGTGTTACAGATGTGGTTATCAAGGACATATTGCTGTTAACTGCCAGAGTTGGAGATTTGAGTCAAGGAGATGCTTTAATTGCAATATCAGAGGTCACATTGCCAGAGATTGTCCAAGGAGATCGAATGAAAGATTGAGGGTTAATTCTCAGAAGATGGCAAAGAAATCAGTCAATGTCAAGCCCAAAGAACAGAAGGTTCAAGAACCTAAAGTTCAAGAAACGAAAGTGAAACTTTCTTAGGGGCAGAAAGACAGACTGAGGAAGAAGAGAAAGAAGGCTAGAGAGTATCTAGAGAAGATCTTGTCCTCGGGTTCACTGGATAGATCAAATAAGAGTTCTGATGAATCAACTCTCTCGATGGCAAAGTCAAGCAAGACGAATTCATCGGATACAAATCTGAGGACGAAAGAAGATAAGAAAAAGAAGAAAATGGTCGGTGATGAATCTGGCTCCTCAAAGTCAGACAAGCCACCTTCAGGCGATGAATCTGGCTCATCAAAGTCAGACAAGCCACATTCAGGCGATGAATCTGGTATGGTAAAACCAGAAGAGCCAGTTGTTGAGGTAAAAATTGAGAATTATGGTCTAACAATGGATGATGAAAATTTTCCACCATTGTTGAACAAGAATTCAAAATCACCCAAGGACCGTCAGGCTTGGGTGAATCTGTTTAAATGAAAAAAAAACCTGACTTGCCGGAGTTCCCAGGTTGGTAAGCGTGGAACATGAATCGGCACATTTCTTGAGAAATTCACGAAAGTGATATTTCGACGTACATGTGGTAAATCAGGGACATTAAGTTGTACTTGATTTTCTACAAGTGATGTTTGTGGATTGATCTTAAAAATGTTAGTTTTTATAAGTGATTGAAGAAGTACAAGGTGATGGATGAAACCCCGAATTTGAGAATAGACACACAAAACTTATTTTCCGGAAAAACCATTTTGATTAAAACAAACTTAAGTGTTTTGAAATCACTATGGGAAAATGTTTTGTTGTCAGGGGGAGTTCTGATTGTTTATGCCAAGTGAATGGAGAATTGAAGTGATTCTCATCATGTTGTCAAGTTTGTACAGTTTGTTTCAAATTTTCCCAGAAAATCAAAATTGAAACATATTTTGATTTTAGGGGGAGAAAAATTTTAAAAAATTAGAAAATTAGAAAATGTCAAAAACATTGAAAAATGAAAAAATGAGTTTTGTTGTGAAAAAGAGGAAATGATAGTAGATCAGTTGGACTGTCACAGCATGCTAAAGAAATGTAAAGTTAAAATGTGATAAACGGTCTCACTAAAGATGTGATGGTAGGCTCAGCTAGACTAGTAGATTTGCGATAACGATACAAACCTAAATGAAAAAGCCTAGTTCTAGTGGGAAACATGATTGAAAGCATAGTACTTAGTTTTGTCCTTCTTGACTGTGTGCCTACTCAGTAATCGCTGATTGTCGAAAGACATAAAACTGGTTAAGTTTGTGAACTTTCACAACTTTGCTGAAAAGTCGCTGTGATTGTGCATTTCATTTTGCAAAGATTTAAACTTGTTTTATTTCTTTATTTTGTTTAAGCATCGGACATCCTCTGCGTATACGTGAGTATCGACCTGGATGTTGTTGCCTAAACGTTCTGCTTTATTTTCTTTGGTGTTTCGTTTAAGCTTTGGATCACCTCTGCGTATACGGGAGTATCGACCTGGTGGTTAAAACCTAAACAACTTCAACTTATTTTTATTTTCTTATTTTGTTTAAACATTGGACTTTCTCTGCGTATACGGAAGTATCGACCTGATTGTTAATGTTTAAACATCCTGCTTTGTTTTTGCACAAATCACAGTTGATAAAAGTTTAAAGGCATTACTTGAGTTAGTGTATTGCATGATGAGGGGATATGCTGAGATCGTGGGGTCTATAAGAATTTAGTGGTATCTAAATATACCTTAACGTATCGGTAAGCAGATTGAAAGTTTTTAGATTGAATTTAAGTGGACAAACAATATCGTCAATCAATGTGAATCGTTTAGAGCATAAAATGAAATCAAGCTTAACGGTGTTTGTGATTTGTTTCATAAACTGATATGATCCTCTTGCACGAACTCACAAAAATATGTTTGTACATATTTCATTTCTGTATTTAATTTCTGTTATTGCATTTATGTTTCATTTTTTGAAAAATCAAAAAGATTTTCGACAACTGATATTGATGAGCTGATTTTCAAAATTCCAAGTGCTAAACAAGATGAACTGGTTTGGGAGTGTGTGTACTGAATTGAAAATTTTGATTTAAGAAAGAGGTTGAGATTAGTTAATCAGGGTCATTAATTTGAACTTGATGTAACTATTTTCAGTAAGTTTTTCTTATTGTTTTAAGTAAAAACTTATGTTTTTGATGAGAAAATGTGTGCAGGATATGAGCTTAAAACAGAGATAAAGCCAGGGATTGATCTCAAGGTGATAGCTAATTCCAGATGGCGATCCCATCATGATGAGAGGGAGAGTCTGACGAGGTTAGAGCCAAAGAGAAGATCCTGGTATATGCTAAGAAAGAAAAGAGATTGATAAAGACTGAAGATGCGAAGACTCGACACTGAAGACTCCGTCAACATCTGATGGGGAGTTTGTTGGTGCATCCGTCTGTCGTCTACGTCTTGTATTGAGTCTTGTTTAGAGATAGATAGAATAGAGCACGGAATCCAAGAATCAGAATATTTAGGAGTGATTCCACTCGAAAGTTAATTTTCCGATTCCACTCGAAAGTTAACTTTCTGATTCCACTCCTAATATAATTTTCTGATTCCACCCGAAATGTTAAATTCTGATTCCACCTGAAATGTAATTTTCTGATTCCACTCCAAATGTTAAATTCTGATTCCACTCGAAGTGTTAAATCCTGATTCCACCCGAAAGTAACATGCTGATTCCACTCCAAATGACACCATGTCATTAGGAGCGGAATCAGAACTACTATATATAGGACATTTGGGGCGAAATCAGGATAGAGTTCTAGGTGTGTTCTTCCGGTAAGCCACGAAGTGTTGCCGAAGTGTTGACTTGATTGTAAACGTCATTCAGATTAATAGAATCAACTTATTAAAGTGAATTCTCGCTGAATTGAATCTGATTTGTCTGTTTCCGCCGTTCAAATCAGTAATAGCTCTTCTAAGCGACTCGTTTAGGTCCGAAATCGATCCGACAATGATGTAAATAACCTTTAGATAAAACGTTCCAAGGATTTCTAAAAGAGGTACAGAATTGCCCTGGATGAGACTTGAAAGGATGATGTTGTCCATGAAGGGACTGAAAGATAAGTATGCCCTTATAAGGACTTATTAAGGAAACGGACTTCAGCAAAAGGAATTTCTTCTTCATTTTAATTCTAAATGTTTTCTCCTCAGTTGCACGTTTATCCTAATCGCAGTACAAGGCTCCGCATTCCTCGGCTTCGGATGGGGAGGATTTCCCTTACGGCTCCTTTGCTTGGCGATATATTAAAAGTATATAAAATTAAAAGCAATAGTTCTCCGAATAGAGACGAGAGCATTCCTATGTTAAGTTTAGACTTAGAAGGTCAAGGAATGTGCTATTGTGTCATTGAGATTAAACACAAAAGGATAGTGTTTAATTCACTCAATGTTGGCTCTGATACCAACCTGTCACACCCCGATATTTCCACGTATTACCGGTGGGCCCGGTGGGGGAGTATCGTGACGTAGTTGATATCGTTATAGTCAAACAACACAATATTTAAATGCACAGCGGAAGCAAAAGATAAATATATTACAACCCGATATAAAGTAATATCAAATATTACAACGGAATGTAATATTGATCCACAGGCGGATCTAAAATAGAAAGACAACACTGTTCAACAGACTTTAACATCTAAAGCTTGCAAGACTTGATTATTGATGTCTGGAGTAGCCAGCCTATTACGTGTAGTACCTGCATTTAGCCTTTTTGGAAAATACGTCAGTTTACACTGGTAAATACAATTAACTGGCTCATTTTGAAAAGTTTAATAAAATTGATTTGGATGCACGAGGCACAAACTCGTTATAACTTGGGATAATTATTTGAATATAATCTTGTAAAAGAATTACATGTTACTTATGCGTTCAGTAGCCCGATCCGTAGACCGGGTTAAAGATCAATAGACACACCACATTATTTATTTTGGCACTGACGGGTGTATGCCTACACCCCGTGCTTAGGTCGTGGCCATTTCGTAAAATGATGCCAAGGATATCCGGGACATGGTCATTAACCCCCCAAAGGCTTTAAGCAAACAAAACATTTCAAAACGGAGCATATCAATGATTTAACCTCTATTCGATTAAAGATTCAATGCCCAACCAAGCGGTATTTTATATACCATACCCCAAGCCCGTATAGGGAAAATAAATTAAAAGTATTTACCTGAGCTAAATATAAATTCAATCCCAGCCATATATCAATTCAGCAAGTACAGATAGCTTTTACTGGGCTCCTAATCTGGAACGAAGGTTTTTAATAACCTATTAGAATACTAACGGGTCTTTAATTAAGCCTTGACTTAAACCGATTAGTTTTCAAAAGGAAGATATGGTTCAAACGCATGATAAAGCGAAGACCGGAATAGAATGTGATTTAGACCCGAAAAGTTTGAAGACTTGTATAATATGGGTAATCTAAACACATTCTGGATTTTGAGATAAAAACGATAAGGTTTGACCCGTTTCGGCTAATTTATGCAAACTAGTTACATAAACCGAACCGAACGCGCAAGAAGCGTAACGGGTAACCATAAGATTCATATACAGGTTTCCTAAGTTAACAAGCCTTAAATATGTTGTGATATGAGTAGGATACCTTCCATTATGCCCAAAACGAGTTTAATCTAAATTTAAGCCCCGTAGGGGTATTTTGGTCATTTAAAAGATTATAAAAGAGATTAATTTTAATTCTAAGACTCGGGTCTGAAATAATCAGTAAAACATAGGTTATATCAGTTGGTGATAAGTCTTATATGCCAAAAGGGTTTTAAACCCATACTAGGTGTTTAATACGCGTAAAAAGCCGTTTTAAGCGATTTCCGGGTTATACAGGAAATCTGAGTTTTCTGATCAGGTTATAAAGTTTAAAATACTTCATTTATTATATAAAATCAGTAGCAATTAGATTGGTGTCAAAATACTATGTAAAACTCATTTTATACACAAAAAGGGTATAATCGGTATTTACTGAATCAAGGCCATAACCTTAGGTTATGATCAGGTAAAACAAATAATTAAAAATCTTCAAAAATCTCAAAATATTATATTACATCAGTGGGTAAAAGGTTTGGTGTCAAAATTGGGTTTAGATAGGCTTTACGCTAATTATGCCTTTTAATTAACAAAAAGCTTTCAAATTACGCTATTGAGCATAACTCCTAATCTAGACCTCCAACTGATGTGAAATTTTAGGGACATGTTTATACATCAATAATAAAGATTATTGTCCTTTCACATTTCCAAAATTCTCATTTTATGATCAAAAGGGCATTATGGTCAACATTATGCAATTAACGGAAACGTGTAAACGAATCGGAAAATCAACGATCCAACCTCAGAGGGTTATACTATCATGTAGCCTAGTCCTAAGGAAGCTCCAAGGCATTTCAAACTCATACTAAATCGGGTCAGAACTGAAGTCAAAGCAAAAGTCAAAGTTTTGCGACTTTCGGTTCCGAACCAAGCCTAAACAGAAAATTGTCGGGTCGAACATGCTTAGACATGTTCTTACAATTATTACCATGTTATATGAGTGATAAAATAGGTTACATGCCTTCTGCATTGCTAATTATGCGTAAATTCAAAAATTATGGTTCTGTTGACTTTTTATAAACAACTTTGACCCGACATTTGATCTAGTTAGAGCGGGAATCAGAGGGTGCCCTTTTAAGGGTTTAATGCCCACATAATTACCAACTTATAACTACTTTTAATTCGACTAATCACTGGACCATTAATGATTAATCGTTAAGTCAAACGTTAATTATGATGGTTTGGCTTTTAAGCTAATAACTAAGTAAAAATCAACTAAGAAAGATCAAGGATACTTACCAAAGTCTAAGGCATGACCAGGGATGCTTAGAGAAAGCTCTTGAGCTCCAGAAATGATCAGAAGATGAGTTATGAGTGAATGATCAAAGTTGAAACAAAGTGGGGCTTTATATAGTGCTTTTGATTGCTCAAGATCATGACAACCAATGCTACAACTGATCATGGATCATTAACAAGTGTCCCTAAGGTCTAAAACAAGCTTAGGCAGCCCTTGGTGTTGAGAAAAGGCATTATAAGTCGGTTACAATGGACATAGCAGGCATCTACCAAGTTTTTCGGCATCAGAGGGCCCCTCGCGTCACGCGTAGGTCCCCTAGGGGTCCTTCGCGTCGCGCGACGCCCCCTCTGATCCAAATCCATTTTCAGATTTTTGCTGTTTTGGTCCCTGGTCCATATAAAAGTTGTTTCGACTTTATTTCTTGCATTATGAGCCCTCTAAATTGATTTCCAAGGACTCCAAGTTACAACCAATCCTTGTGAAGCCCTTGTTTAACTTTGTTATCACCCGAAAAGTCATAAACTTCACCGTTGACGCTTTTAACCCCAGGTGTGCGAATTTTATCATAACTTTCTCATACGATAATGAAACTTGGTGAAATTTTTATCGTGCATTCTAGTGAGCATAATTAATCGTTACAAAGCTTCGGGTTTGCTAAAAGGTCACTCAGAGGTATAACTTAAACATGTTGACACATTTGACCCCTGTAGTTTGTATTCTCTCACTTTCTTTCACAGTTAGCTTCGTATGATCCATGATTCATTCGTTTAAGGGTATAAACATCATGTAGGGTTATTGTAAAGTATATTTATCCATTATTGACATTTTGAACCCTTTTATTCACATACTTTTCTTATTTGTCAACTTTAGTCCCTCTTAAGTAATCCTTTACACGTTCCAAGATTATGACACGTGTCAACACATTATAGGACGTGAATTTTCGAGGTGTTACACTTTAGAAGCAATAGAATTCACTGTCAAAGGAAACTTACTTTGATTGTCAACTGAGGAAGATTTAGAATCAACAAGCTCAAATTGAAATAGAAGCACGAAAATAATTTGTCAACTATAAAACCATGATATGAGAAAAATTAATGTATTGGCATTTATTGAATTGCAAGGATACACCGAAATAAAACAGAGTTAGTGTATCATTGTCTTAGTACATAATTGTATCAAGACTACTTTTGAATGATGATTCAAACGAAAGACATATGTGGTTTTGAATGATTCGTATGATTATGATTAGTCCAAGCTACAAGTTTATATCGACGCTGCAAGGTGTCGTAATGATTGAAATAGTTCAATAATTACGGTGACCGAACAAATTCACCGTTTTCGTAATCAACTGAAAGTTTTAGTGAAGTAAATTGGGATATTTATTTCAAATAAATATTATAGGATTTTGAATCTTTAGAGATACACCAGAATATGATACGAATTTGTGTACTCTTATCTTAACACATAATTGTATTAAGACTGCTTAAGAGAATGAACCAACAGAATATAACAGGTATGAGAATTAGATTAGCTCAAGCTTCAAGTTAATGAAAACGTCACCACAAGGTGGCGTAACTAAATAAATGATTCAATGAAAGTGAAGACCAAACAAGTCTATTATGGTTCTGAATAGATGAAGTACTTGACAGGATGAATTTATTTAATAACTTTTGATTTGTACTAGGGTCAAATAATAACTTAACTTAGATATTACATATCAGCGATTATGTCTGGAATCATTTCTGCTTCCTGCGTAGTAAGTACGAATGCTCGCGCGTTCTTCGTAGCTCTGTCTGTTGTTATGGCCTTGTTGTCGGGTGCTTTGGTCAGTTTCGGGCAATATGGTTTGATGTGTCATGTTTCTCCGCAATTGTAACATACATTAGTTTTCCTTCTACATTCTTCTTCTATATGTCCGGTCATCTTGCAGAAGTCACAGTAGGGTGTTCTCCTATAACGGCATTTTCCTGAATGCTTTTTGTTACAACTTCTGCAAATAGGTTGCTCCAATGACGGTCCAGTTCCTTTCTTCTTGAATTCTTGGGAAATTTTATGGGCTAACTCTTTCTTCTTGTTTTCTTCTCTTGTGCGGATTAGTCCATCTGTCAGGGTGTTAGCTAGTTCAACTGCTTCTTCAATAGTCTGTGGTCTAGCGGCCTTGACTATGTCTCGGATTTCGCTCACTAATCCCCAAATATAACAAGAAATTAGTACGGGTTCTGGCGAAGCCAGAGTTGGTACCATTCTTGCGTATTCGAAGAACGTTATCGTATATTCACGACAATTTACATCTATCATTTTATGATTTAGGAACTCGCTAGCCATTCATTCCTTTTCATAAGGAGGACAAAATTTCCTTTCTGTCATTTCCTTGAATTTTTCCCAGTTCATGGCATAAGCCATGTCACTTCCTTTTGCCTGAAGAATTGTATTCCACCATTCTAAGGCTTCTTCTTTAAAGAGGTTGGACGCATACATCACCTTATCTTCTTCGGCACATTTGCTGATTTTAAGAACAGCTTCCGTCTTTTCCAACCATCGCAAAGCAGCCGTGGCGCCTTCACTGCCTGCGAACTCAGTTGGTTTACAAGCTAGGAATTCTTTGTAGGTACACACGAGAGTCATCACCTTCTTTTCCTTGGGAAATGGGGTTTTAATAATATTATCATTGCCTCCATTGACACTATGGCTAAAACTGTCGTCACGAGTATGCTTGCTACTCACAACTTTGGTGGGTTCTACGTGGTTTTTAACGGCTTTAATTATTAAATGTAAAGCATTATCTATTCCTTGGGCTATTAGATTTTCTATAGCATTTTTATCCAAAAGATTTTCATTATTAGTATGAACTTCTGGATTATGTGATACTTCATTCGACATCTGAATGGCAAACATTTTCAATTATTAATATCACAGAATAATTAAAACAAAACAATACTTCCAGGAATCATATGTGCATATCTACATATATATATATATATATATATATATATTCATATATTTAAATCTACAAAAATAACACATATGTTACTTTGTCTTAATTTCCTAACTTTATTGTTTCAGATTAGGTATTAAATGAACACCTAAATAGCTTAAACAAGTGGCTCTGATACCACCTTCTGTCACAGCCCCCGACCCCACCCTGGGAGCGAGAGCCGTGAACCGGTCAGATGGTATCGGCGTTTATTAATTACGCAGCGGAAAAATTTTTCATCAGGATCGTAATTAGGAAATGATTTCAGAGTTTTAAAACACCGAACTTTTAATATATAACAACTGGGCTAAAACCCGTATTTCATTCAATTGTTTTTATAGGGATAAACCCAAATAAATAAAACATAAATTTCTTATTTTATTCAGGTATTTATAGCCACTTTATTTAAGCCTTCAGTGCTCCATAGCTGGCTTCTATTATCTTTATAGCAAGTTACCTGAAACACGTTTTGAAAATATTTTATCAGTAATAAATACTGGCTAGTTCATTCCATTTTTATAAAATATATTGTTATACTTTACAGCATCAAGGTTTTTATATTTATTTATATTTACCCAACCCAATCGGTATTTGTCACATGGTGACAGTTTCGATGTGACAGTGGTCATATCACTCATTGGTTCACTTTCGTCCAACAGTGAATTTATCAAGTAATAGATATATAGTATATCTTACTATTATATTGGTCACTAGGCGATTCCTGTGACGGTGGTCAAATCACTGTTGATCATTCTCTCACTTAGTGACTCGGGTCATATTACTGTTGATCATTCTCTCAACTAGTAATTGTGGTCATATCACTGTTGACCATTCTTTCAACTAGTGACTCTGGTCATAACACTGTTGATCATTCTCTCCACTAGTGACTCTGGACTTAGTAGTGTCCCGTGACATTACTTTGTCAAATATATTTTCTATGGCACAAAATCACTTAACCCAGAAAATGAAATATATCATTTTCTGTCAAATTAATAGTTATAATTTTATCAAATATAATATATTAAATAAATATTAATGTGAATAAGATTTAAAATATAATCTTAGTATATTAAAAATAGAATATATTATATTTGACATATTTTATTATGATATACATTTATTGACTAAATATTATTTTATAACGTTAATAGTAATTTAGGATATAACATATAAAAATCTAACAAAATCTCTAAAAAACATGTAATTAGTCAAAGGGGCATGCCCACATTTTCTTCACACCATGAGAGGTATGACACCCATCTCTAGAATTCTTATATATTTTACCTTTGTAGATGTTAAATGAAATTTTCAAAGAATTAATATGAAGTGTACTATTCACGGTCATATTGGATATTAAAATACATTAGATTTATTAATAATTTAATATAGTAATGTAAAAATATTATTAGTTATAGGCTATGACTACTAGGGCACAATTCCCCCTGTGATTGTGGTCATGCTACTATTGGCAAACTTTTTGGCCAATAGTAACGAGGGTCAAGTAATGTATAAAACCTCCCATAGCGGCAGTTATTACAGAATATAAAAATTTAATCACTGTAAGTATAACTGGTAAACATTTAGGATTTTGAAAAACATTTTTAAATATAACTGTATCACAAAAAGGTGATAAAACTGTGAGAAAAGAGAATGGACTCACTTTGTAACTTTAGGGTTCAACTAGAAAGCCTCCTGGTAGAATCTTGGGTATAACTCATGAGCTATTTAATAAATATATAATGCACTCGTGTTAAGTATAGTACCCCTAATTCAACCTTATCCCTATGTCACGAGACCGAACCCCAACGAACTTAGTCGGGCAGAGCCTTGACATGCGTTATGGGGCTCCAGATCAATCGAAAAGGGTAGCAGTGATCGGGAGTTAAAACACTTAAAACGGGGCAGGGCTTTATTATTATTATGGGATAATAATAAAAGCTATAGAATTGAGAGGGGCGACAGAAAGATGGAAATTGTTTGCAAAATTTCTTGGAAAGGCCATCAAATTTATACTGAAGGTATGGAAGTATTGTCATCATATTCATTTCTAATTCTAAAGACACGTATGTACTTATCCAAAATATTAAATCCATTTAATTAAAATGAAGGACACGAAATGGCCTTAACACATGTACATGCATTCTCATATCTAAGTTTTAAATTTTTATTATTATTTTATCTTTTTAATGTACACGTACACTTACATGTAACTTTATTTAATTATATTTTATTATATATATATATATATATTATAATTAATTTAACTGCTTCACTTATTTGGCGCTTATAACTTCTAAAATATAACGTTTTATAAAATAACGAATATGTCATTAGAACGAGAATATTTGTATCTACATTTTGATCCAAGTTTCATTAAAAACGGAGTAAGTCCAAATACAATGTATTTTTATAATTTAATTATTAGACGGTCACTAGGCCCGTCTAGGTACATCATATTTCTAACATTCAACTCACCCGTAATCTACCTGTCTAATAATATAAGTTTTTATATACTTTTATTTTAATAGAAAGGTCACCCATATACAAGTCAATTAATTAGTATAACATTCCAACCAACTATATATAAAATAGTTTTTAAAACTATTTGGGTCGAATAATTATATTAAAAATAAAACTAGTTACTAGTGGTTAATAAATTTAAAAAAACCTATAATTCTTATATGATAAAAATGGGAATGTTACACTAGCGACCAGAATCTTGACCCAGTAAATGGAGTTAGGCCCAATACTAGGCCTAGTTACATCACTTGTAGGCCCAAACGCGACAAAAACCCAAGAAAAAGGCCCAAAACTTAATTATCCCGGATCTAAATCAGGAGCCGGAGATTACAAACACTTCGGACCCATTCAACCTCGAGGAGATCTTCTGTCTGGAGGAGGAGGTCAACAGGATGAGGGAAACTGTTCCATGTTGTAGTATACACAGGGAGGTGTTAGAAGAAATTGCAGGGGAAGAGCAGGTTCGCCTTAATTTTGAGGAAGAAGTCTCTCGTACTTTGGACTTTGGGGCCTGTCTGGGGATAAATGTGGATGGATTTGAAAATCACGTGAAAAAATTGGTTCATGGGGAAATGGATATTAACCGGGATCAATGATTTTTTTCTTAATCAATTTCAATGGGGATCAATGAATTTTTTCTTAATCAATTTCAATGGAGGTGGATTAAGTGGGAAAAAATTGTAGCATCAAAAAAGTTTGGGGGACTTGGAATAGGTAGTATAAGAGATTTAAATCTAGCTTTGTTGGTCAAGTGGTGGTGGCAGTTAAAAACGGAGCCGCAACAGTTATGGTCAAAAGTAATAAGTGCAATACATGATAATAGGAGTAGAATTTCAGTGGTACCACTGAAGAAAGATCGCACGGGAGTATGGAAAACAATTGTGGAAACAAGAAAAGATATGTCAAAAGGGGTGTGGAGATTGAAAAAAATCTTATTAGTAAAATGGGAGTCGGCAATAAAACGAGGTTCTGGATAGATGTGTGGATTGGTGATAAACCACTACGAGAAAAATTTCTGTTGCTTTACGAACTTGCAAAAAACAAAAGAGCCAAAGTATAAGAATGTTATAAGCGGATCAGTGAAGGTGTACTATGGGATTGGGCTTGGTTGAGAGTTCCTAGCACAGAAGCCGAAAAACAACAAGCAGAGGAATTATTGGCAATCTTAAATCTAACAAGATTATCGGAGGGGAGCGATAGTTGGATATGGAGAGGAGAAGAAGACCAAGTTTTCTCGGTTAAAAGTATTAGAAACACGTTGTCAAGGTACATAAACTTAAACGAACCGGCGGATAACTATTTTTGGAATAATTGGGCCGCTCATAAATGTAGTATGTTTGTATGGAGAGCGTTAAAAGGGAGGATTCTGACAGCTACACAACTAAGGGAAAGAGGAGTACCGATACCTTGGGGTCGATGTAGAATATGCGATCGGGAGGAAGAAACGCCGGATCATGTCCTAGTAAAATGTAGGGAGGCAAAAGGCGCATGGGACCAAATCGGTTTGTGGGTCAAAGCATCAACAATTACACACTTGGGAAGATTTTTAAAGCACTAGATGATCATAATTGGCCGAAGAAAAGAAAGAAGGCTGTGCATATAATTTTCCTTCTGACAACTTGGGTTATATGGAAAAATCGGAACGAGAAGGTATTCAAAGGAAAGGATGGCGAAATATATAAGATGGTTGAAGAAATAAAAGAGGAATCCTTCCAATGGATGAAGCATAAATCGAAGGTGTTGCTGAATTATTGGGAGAGTTGGGTATACTTTTCATGGTGAAAATGAACTAATTGTCTATTAATATTGTAATTATTTGTTAATCTTTGATGTACTGTGTAAGGTTCTCATAGCATCTTGCTATGGTCCATATGGTTCTTGAGTAATAAAATGTTCTGTCATGCTGTTAAAAAAACGAATTTTTACTTTGAGGAAAAAAACAATAAAACATAAGCGAAATCCATAATTTACGCTAAAACAGACACGAATAGTATGATTTACTCTTATTCTAATGAACACTATAAAAACATAAGCCATGATCAACACCCACAACCACTACAAGAATATCGAGTTTTAGTGGCGTCACCACTAGCGACGATAACCCATTTGTCGTCGCAAATGGTTCGATTCGGAACGTGGTGTCCCAAACAATTTATTTCTAATCCTGATCCAACGGTTGGGGTTATTTAACTAATAGCGGCGACCCGTTTGACCAATAGCAGCGACATATGGCGCCGCTAAAACCCTAACGCAGACACAACACCATTAAGCTGGATTTCTTCCCACCATTCCCCATTTTCCCCCAAAACTCTTCACCTCTCTCCCGAAAAAACCCAAAATCACCTCCACCACTTCAGTTCCGCCATCTCTTGCCCCAAATCAGTTAGTATTGTTGATTTCTTCTCTAATTTGTAAAAGTTTTTTTTCCATACTTTCTTTATTAATTTGTGTTTTGTGAACTAGCTTCTTGTTGGATCTGAGTTTGGTTTTTATTGTATTTTACGTTTGAAATAAGATGGAAATGAATGAGTTGTGCAGCAGAATTAAGATGGAAACAAACTTTGCATACAATCAAACGAGAGTAATGCTTTGATCAAACATTTTTCACAATGAATCGAAAGATTGAATTTATTTCAATTACGATTACAATTGCAATGATTGAATAAAAAATCCCCCTCAGCCAGAGCTCAGTGTTTGTTCGTGCAGAGAAGACGATGTTGCAAAGAGCTAATAGAACAGTACAGAGCACTATTCTATTTATAGGCACTAGCAAACCACTGAGCATCTAAGCTGACGTCACCATGAAAGTGACATCTAACCTCCTAACAAACTCTAACCCCTGATCTATACAAACAATGCTATACTTAACTACTGCTTATTACATTACATTATATAAAGACAGAATAAACAATTGCTGCATCCCTCCACTGCTGTGAACCCAGCAGTACTTGTCCGGATCAGTAGTGCTTGAACCAAGGCAGTAGATTGAACAACAGAGCTTTAGTCTTTCATCAGGTCTTTGCTTGAACAGCAGTTGTGGGTCAGCAATTTGTACGATCAGTAGATAGGAGGTCAGCAGATGTTGGAATCACTTTCAAGGGGAGAGACTTGTATGTAACATCTGCTTATTCTGGATCCACTGCTCTGATCCAGTTTTGGCTTTAATTATCTGTTCCTCTGGTAGGGTTCAATCCCAACAATCTCCCCCTGGAACAGATAATGCCAAAACTTTCATTATTGTGGAATTTTTATTGCCTCATCAGCAGTTCCCTTATCTGACCTTTAAATTGTAGTTCAAAGTCTAGGGCATCTGTGTCATCATCATCCCTGCTAAGTGGAAGATCAAGGAGATCCTGCAAATCTTCAAGACTCAGGCCAAGAGCTTGTTCCCTTGATATTTTCTTCACTTCTCCACCAGACCTGAGCAAAGTCAATACGTAGGTCTGTTTGTCAGTTTCCCACTTTTGTATTTTTGAGCCTGGTGGGTTTCTTGGGAGATTTTTATTTGCAGAGGAGTTTGGAGATGCTGGCCTATTCATGACTGGCTGAGCAGTACTTGCAGATTGTTCCAGTTCAAGATCTTCTTTCATCATTAATTTAATGCCCTCTTTTACAACAACATTTCCAGCTTTTAGATCTTCAACTGTTTCAACCCCTGACTGGTTTTGGCTCCTTCTTTTGTAGATGGCAGCACCAGCTCAGGCAGTGGTTCTTTTGACTTGCAGCTTTGGTGGTCTTTTTAAGACCTCTGCTTTGGAGTAGTCAGGCTTTTGTGGAACTGTTGGATCTTTCTTTCTAAGTTCCTCTAACCTTTTGTAGGTAGCCCTGACCCTATCTTCTCCCCACTTTGTCACAGAATTCTTTGACCCACAATCAGCTGCTATCAGCTCCTCTTTCATTCTCTTCAACTCTAATGCCTTATCAACTTCAAATTGTTTGAATTTTTCAGGAGGAGTCTGCTTGACCTTATTTTTGATCATTTCTTGAATCCTGGCTGCCTCTTTTTCAAGCTCAGGAATGGTCCAGTTTTTGTACATGTGTTTCTCCCCCTTGTATTTCTTGTAGGTCATGATGTTCTCAATGTAGTCTTTTCTCAAGGACTCATCTGCCCTTTCCGAGATTTGCTGACATACATTTTTGGCAAATTGCTCCATAGCTCTGACCTGAGTGAGTAAAAACTGATAGTTTTGCTGGAATTCCCTATCAGATTTCCCTTGTTTATTTTTTATTGTGATATCCTCTGCTTGCTTGGCCTTGAGTTTCAAATATTCTTCAATATTGTTAGGCCTGGGATATCCTTCAACTGATGGCAAGCTCCTTTTAGCTGGGTCATCCTCATAGTAAAAGGATTTGATTTCTTCCCTAACTGCAATGAGTTCCAGAGGAAATGAGACACCAGCAGGAGGTAATGGCTTTAGAATTTGAGCTGAAGAGAGAGGCATGGGTTTTGGAATTGTGACAAGTGACAGAGATTTTGAAGATGTAGGTGGTGGAGATGTGTCATCATCTTTTAGAATTAGCCTTCTCCTTTTTGTTTGAGGAGGGACTGTTGATGTTTTGGGTGGAACAGTGGTGATAGATTGAGTGGCAGTGGTTTGTGATTGACTAACAGCTGTTGAAACAACTGGTGTTTCAACCACTGTTGTCATTACAGCAGATGTTGTAACATCTGTTGTCTTCTGCTTTTTGGCAGGAGAAAGTGGTGGTGAGGTTGTTTTTGGTGGTGATGGTGGTAAAGCAGTGGTTGTGGTGTGTGTTGAAGTGGTGTGTGTTGAAGTGATAACAGATGTTGAAACCTCTGAAGTACCAGCAGTAGTTGATACACCAGGAGTTACAACAACTGTTTGGGTGGAGGTTTGATGCTGATGGCTTTTGGATGGTGGTTTTGGAATATGCTTTGGAATTCTGGATGTGATGGACTTAGGTTTCCTTTTTGTCTTAGGATTTTTAGTATCCTTTGACCCAAAACAACCCTGCGCATACAGCTCCATGAAAGCTCTTTTCTCCTCATTCCACCTTGAAATATCCTTTGCCACTTTATCCCTCTTTACACTTGCTACTCCTTCATCAAGTGCTTCTTGGGTTGCATCAACCTTTTTACTACCATCTGGCACAGGAATTTTTCTGGTCATAGCATCCCTTTCTGGTTCAATGTAAAGACCATCATCTATTCCCTTCTTCTTCCACTCCTGAATTTTCTCCCCCTTTTTGGCATTATCTTCTGGAAGTTGATCAATGAAAAGTACTGTTGGAGGAGCAGTGCCAGTGGTTTGCAATAGATGGGCCTTAATTGCCTGAATGTCTGCTTGAGTGTTCTTGTACCTAGACTCCATTATGTTTCTCAGCTTTTTGACATGTAGTTCATGTTGCTGATCAGCCATTTCTTTTTGTTGTTGGAGAAAAGGTTGGAAGAGGTTCCAGAGCTCATTTGTAGCAGATGCTTGTGGTGGAGCAGGTGCTTGAGGTGGAACAATAGTGGATTGCATCTTTTGTATTTTCAACACTTGTTGTAGCATATTTTTCAACTCGTTCCGTCAAGTCCTGATATTTTAAATCATCACCCAATTTAATGGGATCATCTGATTTCCCACTAACAGTGGTTTTATCAGTGGTTGAGGTAGGGAGTGTACTCCAAACACTAACCATTGATGCCCCTTTTTCTTGGTACTGGGTCTTCTTCCTTCAACACTTGACAACCTTTTGATGTTGCTAGTGGGAAAAATAAATCCACTGGTGGTTGGCAGAGGTGCTATGTAAGGAATTGCCTCCAAGGAAGTCTTATTGATGTAACCACTGTCCAAATGTAAACCAGTGGGTTCAACATTTGTAGTGGCTTCTTCACTTGGAATACCACTGAGAGTTACTTGTAACTCAAGGGGTGTAACCTCCTCAGGTTGTGTTGGTGGGTTAGCAAGGATTGATACATCAGACCCAGTCATTTTTTGAGGTATATTTTCATTAATAGGTGATTGAGAAGGACTGGTTAGTGCCTGGTTCAAATCGACTGCATCCAACAGAAGTTTAGTTGGTGGAGGAATTGTGGATGTGATGTTTGGTGTAGAAAGAGAATTTGCCCCGGGCATTGGGCTGTGGATGATGGAAACGAGTGTTTCCAGAGCATCATGATGTGGAGTCCCTATGTGTACAACCTGTTCTTTTTGAGAAGATGCAGGAGGAGTTTCGGTTAAGGGTTGAGATATTTGTACCGACTGTTGTGAGGAAGAAGCAGCAGTGGTTTCTTGTGACTTTTGTGTTGTCACAGGCATTTGCTCTGGTATCTCATCCTCCAGAGTTGCCTTTTTGATGGGTTTGGGGGGTTTTGATTTTTCTTTTTCAGTGGCTTTTTGGTGATTTTAGGTGTGGGTTTCAAAGCAGTTGTGCTACTACTTTGATCACATTGAGCAGTGGGCTCAGCAGCAGATACCTGAGGAGCAGTGGTAGTTGCTAAATTCTGCTCAGGCACCTCTGCTTGTGTTTTGCAAGGTGTTAACATTCTTGTAAAAGTTTCAGCAGTTAAGCTGTGCATTTGAAAATATTCACCTTGGTTTATTGCAGCAATATCATCCTTACTGAATTTCTTCTCAAAATAATAACTTAAAACCTTGGAAACAGTAAGAATGATTTTGTTTCAACATTGTTAACCAAATCATTAAAGATTTCCCGAGAAAAATTAAAATTTTCTTCTTGAAGAATAGCATATCCCAGATTTTGAATCTTTAATGGTATTTCATTAAAAGAAGTGGTTTTGTTTGAAACACACATTAGGAGGGTATGGAATAAAAACCTTGTTGCAGAAGGAAAGAAACCTTTTTGTAAGGTAGCTTTCTTCATCATTGTGTCTGCATATCCTCTCTCAATGAAGTCAATTTTTAACTCGTTTTTAGGGAAAGAAGTTTTACCTTGCTGATCCTCGAGTTTAAAGACTTCTGATATAGATTGTGGCGTGATTTGAACAGCTTTACCCTTTAAGAAGGAGTTAATGGCTACCACAGTTTCACCTTGTTTGTCAAGGGTTGCGTTTTTCCAAAACTCTCGTTGGGTTGCTAAGTAAATTGGTGCATCGGCTGTTAACAAAGTTTTGTACTTTGATTTAGCCATTTTGGAGATGATGGAGTCGAAAGCATCTATGGTGCTTGGTTTTGTGAGAAGACCCAGAAGATTGTGAGATGGTTTGTATGGAATTTCAGTGATAATGACCTTTTGAGAGGCCGCTTTCGACGATGATTTGGAGGTGGGTTTTGCAGATGGCTTCGATTTTGTCATTTTGAGGATGATGATCGAAGAAATTTGTGAAGAAATGAGATGGAAAAACTGCTTTGAGAAGAGAATTTTTTTAGAATTCAATTCGACAGTAAAACCCTGTTTTTGGTGTGAAGTGGGGTTTTATAGAAGAAAAAGTGAAGGCTGACGTGGCAGCGGTTACAAAAGGTCTGACCACTATGTACTGCCCACATGCTAAACTCTGAAGAAATGAAGGACAGTACTTTTATGAAAGTTACTGATGAAGGCAGTGGTTACAACGGTATAATGAAAGCAGTGGATGATTTTCACTATCAGTGGATAGCATATCAGTGGATAAGACACTGCTTTTGAACAACAGAGTTTATCAAGGAAATAAGTGGACAGAGGATGGCTTTCAACAGTGGACAGACTTTGAAGTAGAGCAGACTTTTGAACAATCAGTGGTTATGGCAGACTTTTAAGGATTTTAATGAAAATTTCATTTTTAGCTATTTTTAAGGATGGATTTTTTATTTTCTGAAAACATTTTAATGCTTTTATTCACAGAAAAACAAGATTTTGCTTGTTATTCCATGTTTAGCATGCCAATTCTAGAGACCAAGCTTTCAAAGGTGGCAGTATCTAGTGCTTTTGTGAGCACATCTGCCAGCTGGTCTATAGTTGGAACATGATGCAGAGAAATCAAACCTTTTTCATAGCAATCCCTCACAAAGTGATGTCTGATGTCGATATGTTTGGTGGTTGAATGGGAAACTGGATTTTTGATGATATTTTCTGCTGCCTGGCTATCCAACATGAGTGGTGTCTTTAAGGCAGTGATACCAAAATCCACCAGCTGATTTTGAAGCTACATGAGTTGGGATGTACAGCTTGCAGCAGCAATGTATTCAGCTTCAGCAGTGGATGTTGAAACAGCTGCTTGCTTTTTGCTTTGCCATGAAACTAAGCAATCACCTAGAAACCTGCACCCTCCTGATGTGGACTTCCTTGTGGTGTTACATCCAGAAAAGTCACTGTCTGAAAATCCTGAAAGCTTGATATTCCCATTAGCTGGATACCAGATACCAAGTGTGGGAGCACTTTTTATGTATCTGAATATTCTTTTTACAGCAATAAGATTGGATTTTCTAGGGGCTGATTGACTTCTTACACAAACACATGTTGCAAACATGATGTCTGGCCTAGATGCAGTTAGGTACAACAAAGACCCAATCATGCTTCTATATAGAGTTTGGTCAATCAGCTCATCCTTTTCATCAGACATGACAAGCTTATTTGTTGCCATGGGTGTGCTGCATGGTTTACAATCATTCATATCAAATTTGTTTAAAAGTTCTTTTGCATATTTGCTTTGATGAATGAAAGTACCATTTTGCATTTGCTGAACTTGGAGACCAAGAAAGCATTGCAGCTCACCCATTAAACTCATTTCAAACTCAGCTGTCATGAGTTCCCTAAACTATTCACACATTTTGTTGCATGTGCTTCCAAAAATAATGTCATCCACATAAATTTGGACAATCATTAAATCCTTTCCTCTCCATTTTAGAAACAGTGTTTTATCAAAGGTACCTCTTTTGAAACCATTTGAGAGTAGTGTCACACCCCGATTTCCACGTGTCACCGGTGGACCCGGTGGGGAATATCGTAACGTAGTTGATATCATCATAGTCAAACAACACAATATATAAAATGCACAGCGGAAGCAAAAGATGAATATATTACATTCCGAATATAAGAAATGTCAAAGTATTACAACGGAAGGTAAAGGATCCACAGGCGGATCAATAAAAGAAAACTGTTCAACAGACTTTAGGCATCTAGAACTTGCAAGATTCCCTAATGACGCCCTGAGCTCCCAGCCAATTACGCATAGTACCTGTCACTTAACCTTTTGGAAAATACGTCAGTTTACACTGGTAAATACAATTAACTGACTCATTTTGAAAAGAGTTTAAGAAAATTGGTTTGGATGCACGTGGCACAAAATATCTTTTATAATTTGATTAAAATGCACAGAGGCAAAATTAATCTTTTATACTTGGGACAATTTTTTTAATAAAAATCTTGTATCCGATTTACATGGTTGTCCAACATTTAGGGCCGGTGATTATACAATACAAGCCGGACAAGATTAATCGACACACCACAAATATAATCTCACAAGAAGATACCCTTACGAGTGAGTATACGTTTTACATATGCAACAGGAGGTGTTTTGCCTACACCTTGTGCTTACGTCGTGGCCATTCACTTTTTAAAATGAGCCAAGGATATCCAGGACACGGTCATTAACCCCCAGTGTTATTTGTTATCAATCAATACAGATTAAAACGGGATTATGCAATTTAATCATCTCCGATTAAAAGGTTTCTACACCCGACCAAGCGGTATTTTTATAATACCGTATCCCAAGCCCGTATAAGGGAAAATAAGTTAAAAGTATTTACCTGAGCTAGCAATGCAATTTATACTCAGCCGTATATTCTAATCAGCAAGCACAATGTACTTCTACTGGGGCTCTCAATCTGGAACGAAGGTTTTATTAACCTATTAAATTCCTAACGGGTCTTATTTAAGTCGTAACTTAGACCGATTAGTTTTAAGGAAAGGTTTACGGTTCAAAACGCATGATTAAGCGAAGACCGGAATAGGATGTGATTTAGACCCGACAAGTTTGGAGACTTGTATAATATGGGTAAACTAAACACATTCTGTATTTTGAGATAAAAACGATAACGTTTGACCCGTTTCGGCTAATTTATGCAAACTAGTTACATAAACCGAACCGAACGCGAATAACGCATGACGGGTAATCATGAGAGTCATATATAGGTTTCCTAAGTTAATTATGCCTCAAATATGTTGTGACATCTGTAAGATGTCTTTCATTATGCCCAAAACGTATTTAAACACAAACTAGGCCTCGTAGGGGTAGTTTGGTCATTTAAAAGGTTATAAAAGAGTTTAAGTATTTTCCTGAGTTACAGGTCTGGTATAATCAGCGAAAATACTTATTTTGATAAGTTATAACAGTAGGGTAAAGTATATATGTGAAATTTATCAATTATAACCAAACTATGCACCGAAGGGGCATTTTGGTAATTTCACATAAGCCGTAAAGCTCAAAACTGAAGTCTGAGTTTATCAGCCTTTGCTTACTGTTAAAATATTATAATTTGCCTCAAATATCAGTAGGTATCAACCCTTGTATGTTTAAAATAGTTTAAGTACATACTCTTCGTTAAAAACGCTTAAAAAGGCGATTAGAGGCCATTTCCGGGTTCGATACTTAAATCTGATATTTTTATATTTCCAAAAGGCTTAAAATAATTTATTTATCATATGTGATCAGTAGCAAAAGGTTTGAAGTCGTTTAGATATGTAAAACTCATTTTATGGTCCGTAAGGGCAAAACCGACATTTACCGGATTAAGCCTACGACTATGAGTTATGCTCAGCCTAAAATTAATTAAAAATCTTTAAAATTCCCAAAATAATATATCATATCAGTGGGTAAAGAGTTTGATATCAAAAAGTAGGCTTAACTAGACTATACGCTAATTACGCCATTTTATTAACATAAAGCTTTCAATTTGCGCTAATGAGCATAACTCTCAATCTACACCTCAAACTGATGTCAAATTTTGTATGCAAGTTTATATATCAGTAGTTAAAGTTTCTACTCTTTTACATTTCCAAAAATCACGTTTTAAGGTGAAAAGGGCATAATGGTCAACATATGAGCAATTAACGAAATTATGCGTATTAATTGGTTAACTAATGAACCATGGTGTATAATCACAGAGGGTTATACTAGCATGTTACCTGGTCCAAATAAAGCTCTAAGGCATTTCTAAAACATGCTGAAACGGGTCAGAACTGAAAGTCAAAGTGAAAGTCAAACTATGCGACTTTCGGTTCCGAACCGGGTCTAAACAGGAATTTGTCGGGTCGAACATGTTTAGACATGTTCTTACACTAATTACCAAGTTATAATAATGATCAAACAGGTTGCACGCCTTCTAGATTGCTAATTATGCGTTTTATGCTTCTGTTGACTTTTTCGGATTAAGTTTGACCCGACATTTGACCTAGTTAGAGTGGGAATCAGGGGGGACCCTTTTGAGGGTTTATTACCCACATAATTACCAACCTATAAATACTTTTGATTCGACTAATCACTGGACCATTAGTGATTAATCTTAAAGTCAACCGTTAATTACGACGGTTTGACTTTTAAGCTAAAACTAAGCTAAAACTCAATTAAGAAAGGATTAGCAGACTTACAAGGGTCTAATGGTTGATTAGGAAGTCTTGGAATCAGCTTTGGAGTTCCAGAGATGATCAGAAGTGAGTGCAAGAATGTTTGTAACTTGGAGGCCTTATATAGTGTTTGTAAACACCATAACATGTTGACAACTAAGGCTACAAGTGACCACAATTGTCCCACAAGTGTCCCTGGGGTCTAGGAACATTTTAGGGGTCGCCCAATGGTGAGAAATACCAGTGGGATCGGTCATAATCGCGTAAAACAAGCTGCAGCCTGTTTTTCTGGTTCTGGGCGCCTGACGCGGCCCGCCTCAAGTTCTGTTAATGTCCACGCGGGCCGCATGGCCCTTCTGATCAGCCAAAAACGTTTTCTTGATGTTGCATCACACCCCTTGGTCCTTCCGAAAGGTCAATTGAGCTAGAAACTTGCAATTTGACCCCTTATAATATACCCACAAGGACTTTAGGACTTATACCCACTTTGCCAAGTCCCTGGACACTTCCGGTTAACCCGAAAAGTCATAACTTTCAATGTTAACGCTTTAACCCCTCACACATGAATTTGATCATAACTTTCTCATACGATAACGAAACTTTATGAAATTTATATCGCGCATTCTAGTGAGCATAATTAACATTTACAAAGCTTCGGGTTTGTCAAAAGGTCACTCAGAGGTATATCTTTAAACATGTTGACACATTTAACCCCTGTAGTTTGAAATCTCTCACTTTTAGCTTAATATGATCCATGATTTATTCGTTTGATGGCATAAACATTATGTAGGGTTAATGTACAATATATTTATTCACTGTTGATATTTAGAACTCGTATTTTCATATGCTTTTCAAGTTTGTCAACTTTAGTCCCTCTAGGGTGTTCTTTCACACGTTCTAGCATTATGACACGTGTCAACACATTATAGGACGTGAATTTTCGAGGTGTTACATCCTCACCCCCTTAAAAGAAATCTCGACCTTGAGATTTGTTAAAGTAAAGGAAGTATTTTCTGCCTTAAATTGGGCTTAATCTTCCCCCAGTACTTTTGAGCCTCTAAGGCACTACAATTGACCTTTTTAATAGGTACATGTATCTTTTTGGAGGTTCTAATCCTGTCGGTCCTTAATCGACACAGGTTGCTCATCATATTATAAATCTGCATATCATTATGTGATAATGCTTCTTGACTTATTGGCGAAACACGTCGCGAAATCATTAGTGTGCAATGTATTGCGAGCTCCGCCAAGCTCTTTAAATCGGTTTTAGCTTAAAGGCTACTTAATCTTGATACATTCGATTTCCTTCGAATGATTCTTTATATTCAGAGCTTAACTAGCCTGAAAACTTTAACAATTTAGCACACCCTTCCAGGGTGATATCTATTGTTGAACCTTATTTCTTAACAAGAATTTAGGAGGTTTGCTATTTTCATTAATCCTTGATTTTTCTGCCAAATATTGGCATCTTACAGATAATTAGGGATTTGTGTGATCTGATTTGTTGTTTCCACTGCAACTTTCAGATCCTGATAATTGAACTTACCAATCTATTGTTCTAACAATAAACGTTTAACATGCCATTTATACAAGGTCTCCAAAGGGGTAGCCTTGATACTTATATAACAGCTATTATAGAAAAACTTATCTTAAGATGAGATGGTTATTCCAACCATTGCTCAAAATTAATCTTAAGAAATAGCAAATCTTTACAGTTAGTCGAGTAAATCGACGATCCTGGGTAGTTGATGGCGATTCTTAATCGTTGCCTAATTAAGGTTGCGGTAAACAATGCCTTTGCATAATGAACCGTCTTTCACAGTTTACTATACCGAATTCTCAGGATATTGAGTTTGGCTTTATGAATCTATGTCTTAAAACTTACTTAACCAGGGTTTTCGATTCTGCCAATAATGGTACTAGTTGTCTTGGAGATTTCATAATAATGCAGCCCTAAATGGGATATAAATCTTAACGCTACTTCCTCTCGGGAGGTAAACAGGGTAGTGTTAGGAGAAGATAATCAAGATACAAGGAGATTACTGAGATTTCCATATCTCAGGCTCCAGTTCACTCATCAACGCTTGTGTCTAATAAGTGACACATTTATGTTATGAGTCCACATATTTCTTTACCAGGGAAATATTTATTTGGACAATTCCATTCTGGATATCTTCTTTGGGTACCATTAGTTGACTTTAGTACCATATGATCATTGGGATATCTTTGTGGTTCCATGCATTAAACCTCCATACTGATCAGGCATGGAAGCAATCTATGGAACTTATTAAGATACACCAATCCTCATATAGCGCTTTTGTCATACCATTTGGTATTCGAAATCGATAGAGATTAAAGAGATATCAACTATATGTGCTTATATTTAATCAGAATGGAAATTTTCACAAACTAGGCACCTAGCTCGGTTGGCTAGGCGCGCGAAAGGGTGTGGCCTAGACCCAGGTTCGATTCCGGGGACGGCCGGTTCCACCATTTTTTTTTAACTTGTTATACTTATAGTTTATGAAGGGTTTACTGGTATCCGAACCAAAAAAAAAAACTCTTAGCATTTAAATTACTGATAAAATGCCGAGGAATGTACCTGATGCCATTATTTATGGACTAGCTCAGGCATTTTAGGCGCTTTCAATTTTTGGCTTTACTTCCTCCGCCGTATTTCCTTTGACAGATTTAGGACACGTAGTCTTGATGTGGCCTTTCTCATTACAGCCGAAACAGACTGCATTCTTCATGTCTTTGCAGTCCAATGTTTTATGTCCCTTAGACTTGCAGATCCCACAATGTAGAGGTCGAGGCTCAAATCTGCATTTCCCGTAGTGACGCTTCTTGCAAATCTTGCATACAGGTTTCTGATTGGCCTTTTGTTTATTCTTTTTTCTTAGAACTCTGGGAGTTATCTATCTCTCTTTTCCTTTTTAGTTCATCCTTTGCATCAGAGGCATGAACGGGATCCTCCTTAAGAGTAAGGAAGTGTGGTCCTAGATAAAATTTGGACCGAGCAGCATGGGGCTCCTTGAACTTTTTCACAGCCTTCTTCACAGCTCTTCCAACAGCTGCGTCTATCATAGTTTGAAGAACATCTTTGGAAATTCTAAGGTTCACAATTTCAGCATCGTTAGCATGCGTCGTGCCATTAATGGCGCGATCGACTGTTGTCTTATCCGAGTTTGCCATACTTTCTATTGGTTCCTAACACCAATAAAACAATTTCTTAGTTGAAATCCAACAACTGCTATTTTTCATTCTGATGGCCTTAATATATACAAACCATGGTGTCAATAACTTATACAGGCTATTATAGCACTAACATTCTTAATGAACATTATTTAAAATATATTAATATTACTTAGCCTAGGTCGCAAAAGACCATCAATGGCATTAAAGATTTGGACCTAGTCCATCACTTTTCTGACAGAGGATCAAAACGTCACATCTGTCTTTATTATATTAAGGAATTTAGGTAGCTTGAAAGCTTGCCCTAGGAATATCAGAAAAGAGTGATTCCTATTAGATATAAAATATCCATCTAAGGTTTGTTGGAGCATTTTCTAAAGTATCATCGGCCAATTTCTACCTCGTATTAAATGACCGAAGTCCTAATCAGGCGGAGACAACAGTTCTCTACAGTTATTGTTCAATATTGAATCATATGTGCCAGTATCAAGTAAATTTCTGCATAAACTGCTTGATAAGGAAAGGTACCTGCTATATAGTTATCCTTCTGCACCATCTCCTGGCGTTCATCCGGAAGACTCATGCGTTTGTTTTCCTGGCCTCTCCAGGCTTCTTTATAAGCTTTGGGCAGTTGGTTTTGATGTGCCCTTCCTCGTTACAATTGTAGCATGTGGCGTTCTTTAACCCCTTGCAATCTTAGGTTTTGTGACCCTTGGTCTTGCAAATTCCACACAATTTAGCACGTGAGTCGATTGTACATTTTCCAAAATGTTGCTTTTTGCAGTTACTGCATTTGGGTCTGTCATCAGACTGACTCGAGTTCTTCCTAAACTCGGAATCCTTCCCGCGCTCAGAGTTTCCCTTCTTCTTCTTGTTATGTCGATGAGAGTTTTCCTCCTCTCTTTCTCTTCTTCCCTCGCCAGAAGCCTTAACAGACTTAATTCTAATTGCATCTAAGGTGAGAGATAAGGATAAGTCCACCGCGGACCTATATGTGGTTGGCCTAGATGCTTTAACATTTCCTTTTATCTCTGGTGCTAGGCCTCAAATGAAACGCGCTATGCGTTTAGGTTCAGGGGTGACTAAATAAGGAACTAGGCGGGACATAGTGTTGAAACTTGTCACATACGCCTGGCAATCTAAATCCTCCATGACTAGAGTCAAGAAGTCTGATTCTATATTTTCTACCTCATGCTGGGGGCAATAGTTTTCCTTGACTAATGCAACAAATTGATCCCAAGATAAGTTGTAGAGTAGAACTTTTCCCGTGGCTTGGATCAATGATCTCCACCATGCCAACGCTTCTCCTTTGAATGATTGTGAAACAAATTTCACAACATCTTGCTCCGCACAACCGCTGATGTCAACAACAGCGTCCATCTCATCGAGCCATGTCATGCAATCGATGGCCCCATTTTCTCCTGTAAAGTCTCTAGGCTTGCAGGAGACAAAATATTTATATGAACAGGTCTTAACTGATGCCTCTTGATGAAACACAACTTGTCTAGACGGAATACTCCTTTGATTTGACAAGTCGTGAACATCATCCTCCCTTGACTCATGTGTTTTAGGAGGGGGCTTACTACGAGCCATAGATAGAGTCTTGGAGTGGGTATCATTTGATTCATCATACTGTCGATCAAGAGCTCGAGTAACAGCATAATCTATTATTGCCTGCAGTTCTGCTCCAGTTACATTAATTCTGGTAGTATCATTGTTCTCCTTCATGTGGCTGTTAACTTCATCTAGTCCAGCCATGTAGCTTGATTACTACATAAATATCAACAATGATTTATTCAGAGGTTTTTATGGAATCATCATCTTTGACGATTCATCAACCATGGTAATATAAACCATATTGGTTAACTTGTTAGTTATATTTAATTAGTATTTTCCATGATAATTTTATCCTAGTTATAAAACATTAAGGATATTGAAGTGGCGCAAAAGGCCTAGTCACAAGGACAGTTCTAAATTTTATAAGCCATGATTTCAGAGAATCGAGGCATTAAGGTTTGAATCAAGTTCATTACCTTCTCTTGACAGGGAGTTGTAGACTTTAACTGTCTTTTGTCTTTTAGGACAATAGATATAGCCCGTGGGCATTTCCCTTCTGAGGGATGGTTATAATATGATCATCTTCTCAGATGCTATTAGTCGAGATCGTATGGATCCTACCGACTATTATGCTTGGACCTGGTCCAACATTTTTAGACAGGAGGTCAAAGACCACTACTGTCGTTGTCTTATCGGACAACAAGTTTAGCCCGTAGGCACTTCATCACTATCGGATGTTTATAATGTGATCATCTTATAGGATGACACAAGCTATGATTTCTAAATCACCAGGCTAGAAAAGAAAATTGGAAGAATCCAATATAAGGATGACTGTTGTGATTTTATCGAATCACATTTGTCAGGAGTGCTAACACGTTCTTAGGTGTTAACAAGGATCTGAATCCCTTGGGTAGGTTTCACCATCTTGGCCGCGTAGGCTAGGTTTCATCTTTAAGATTCTTTTTAAAATGCCTACTGGCAGGGAAGGAAGGATATTTATTTTATTCAGGATTTTTATCATAAATCCTAATTTATAAGTTAATAATAGCACAAATGGCCTAGTTGCGTAGACAAGTTTAATTTATAAGCCATGATCGTTTGGGATCGAGGCATTTAGTAATAGCACAAAAGGCTTAGTCACATGGACACGTTTAATTTATAAGCCATGATCGTTTGGGATCGAGGCATTTAGGTGTAAATCAAAGTTCATTACTTTTCCTTGACAGAGAGTTGTAGGCTACCACCGTCTTTAGTCTCAGAGGACGTTAATTATAGCCCGTAGGCACTTCCCTTCTAAGGGATGTTATTTTCATATTTCATGTTTAGAATGAAAACTTAGTTTAATCAATCCATTATATGAAAATAAAAGTACAGAGTTGCCCTAAGCGGGTCTTTGAAAGGATAATGTGTCCTCTAAGGGACTGAATGATAAATATGTCCTTATAAGGACTATTAAGGAAACGATCTTCAGCAAAAGGAGTTTCTTCTTCAAGTTATTTCTGAATGCTCTCTCCTTGGATGCTCGTTTCATTCTAGCCGCGCTACGAAGCTCAGCATTTCCGGGCTCCAGATTGTGGAGAATTTCTAATACAACTTCTTAGCTTGGCGACGTATCCAATATATATAAAAATTTGGAAGTAAAAATTTCCAGATTAGGATTGAAAGTATTCCTATGTTAAGTCTAGACTCAGAAGGTCAATGAATGTGCTACTGTGTCATTGAGATTAAACACATAAGGCTAGTGTTTAATTCACTCAATGTTGGCTCTGATACCAACCTGTCACACCCCGATTTCCACGTGTCACCGGTGGACCCGGTGAGGAATATCGTGACGTAGTTGATATCATCATAGTCAAACAACACAATATATAAAATGCACAGCGGAAGCAAAAGATGAATATATTACATTCCGAATATAAGAAATGTCAAAGTATTACAACGGAAGGTAAAGGATCCACAGGCGGATCAATAAAAGAAAACTGTTCAACAGACTTTAGGCATCTAGAACTTGCAAGATTCCCTAATGACGCCCTGAGCTCCCAGCCAATTATGCATAGTACCTGTCACTTAACCTTTTGGAAAATACGTCAGTTTACACTGTTAAATACAATTAACTGACTCATTTTGAAAAGAGTTTAAGAAAATTGGTTTGGATGCACGTGCCACAAAATATCTTTTATAATTTGATTAAAATGCACAGAGGCAAAATTAATCTTTTATACTTGGGACAATTTTTTTAATAAAAATCTTGTATCCGATTTACATGGTTGTCCAACATTTAGGGCCGGTGATTATACAATACAAGCCGGACAAGATTAATCGACACACCACAAATATAATCTCACAAGAAGATACCCTTACGAGTGAGTATACGTTTTACATATGCAACAGGAGGTGTTTTGCCTACACCTTGTGCTTACGTCGTGGCCATTCACTTTTTAAAATGAGCCAAGGATATCCAGGACACGGTCATTAACCCCCAGTGTTATTTGTTATCAATCAATACAGATTAAAACGGGATTATGCAATTTAATCATCTCCGATTAAAAGGTTTCTACACCCGACCAAGCGGTATTTTTATAATACCGTATCCCAAGCCCGAATAAGGGAAAATAAGTTAAAAGTATTTACCTGAGCTAGCAATGCAATTTATACTCAGCCGTATATTCTAATCAGCAAGCACAATGTACTTCTACTGGGGCTCTCAATCTGGAACGAAGGTTTTATTAACCTATTAAATTCCTAACGGGTCTTATTTAAGTCGTAACCTAGACCGGTTAGTTTTAAGGAAAGGTTTACGGTTCAAAACGCATGATTAAGCGAAGACCGGAATAGGATGTGATTTAGACCCGACAAGTTTGGAGACTTGTATAATATGGGTAAACTAAACACATTCTGGATTTTGAGATAAAAACGATAACGTTTGACCCGTTTCGGCTAATTTATGCAAACTAGTTACATAAACCGAACCGAACGCGAATAACGCATGACTGGTAATCATGAGAGTCATATACAGGTTTCCTAAGTTAATTATGCCTCAAATATGTTGTGACATCTGTAAGATGTCTTTCATTATGCCCAAAACATATTTAAACACAAACTAGGCCTCGTAGGGGTAGTTTGGTCATTTAAAAGGTTATAAAAGAGTTTAAGTATTTTCCTGAGTTACAGGTCTGGTATAATCAGCGAAAATACTTATTTTGATAAGTTATAACAGTAGGGTAAAGTATATATGTGAAATTTATCAATTATAACCAAACTATGCACCGAAGGGGCATTTTGGTAATTTCACATAAGCCGTAAAGCTCAAAACTGAAGTCTGAGTTTATCAGCCTTTGCTTACTGTTAAAATATTATAATTTGCCTCAAATATCAGTAGGTATCAACCCTTGTATGTTTAAAATAGTTTAAGTACATACTCTTCGTTAAAAACGCTTAAAAAGGCGATTAGAGGCCATTTCCGGGTTCGATACTTAAATCTGATATTTTTATATTTCCAGAAGGCTTAAAATAATTTATTTATCATATGTGATCAGTAGAAAAAGGTTTGAAGTCGTTTAGATATGTAAAACTCATTTTATGGTCCGTAAGGGCAAAACCGACATTTACCGGATTAAGCCTACGACTATGAGTTATGCTCAGCCTAAAATTAATTAAAAATCTTTAAAATTCCCAAAATAATATATCATATCAGTGGGTAAAGAGTTTGATATCAAAAAGTAGGCTTAACTAGACTATACGCTAATTACGCCATTTTATTAACATAAAGCTTTCAATTTGCGCTAATGAGCATAACTCTCAATCTACACCTCAAACTGATGTCAAATTTTGTATGCAAGTTTATATATCAGTAGTTAAAGTTTCTACTCTTTTACATTTCCAAAAATCACGTTTTAAGGTGAAAAGGGCATAATGGTCAACATATGAGCAATTAACGGAATTATGCGTATTAATTGGTTAACTAATGAACCATGGTGTATAATCACAGAGGTTTATACTAGCATGTTACCTGGTCCAAATAAAGCTCTAAGGCATTTCTAAAACATGCTGAAACGGGTTAGAACTGAAAGTCAAAGTGAAAGTCAAACTATGCGACTTTCGGTTCCGAACCGGGTCTAAACAGGAATTTGTCGGGTCGAACATGTTTAGACATGTTCTTACACTAATTACCAAGTTATAATAATGATCAAACAGGTTGCACGCCTTCTAGATTGCTAATTATGCGTTTTATGCTTCTGTTGACTTTTTCGGATTAAGTTTGACCCGACATTTGACCTAGTTAGAGTGGGAATCAGGGGGGACCCTTTTGAGGGTTTATTACCCACATAATTACCAACCTATAAATACTTTTGATTCGACTAATCACTGGACCATTAGTGATTAATCTTAAAGTCAACCGTTAATTACGACGGTTTGACTTTTAAGCTAAAACTAAGCTAAAACTCAATTAAGAAAGGATTAGCAGACTTACAAGGGTCTAATGGTTGATTAGGAAGTCTTGGAATCAGCTTTGGAGTTCCAGAGATGATCAGAAGTGAGTGCAAGAATGTTTGTAACTTGGAGGCCTTATATAGTGTTTGTAAACACCATAACATGTTGACAACTAAGGCTACAAGTGACCACAATTGTCCCACAAGTGTCCCTGGGGTCTAGGAACATTTTAGGGGTCGCCCAATGGTGAGAAATACCAGTGGGATCGGTCATAATCGCGCAAAACAGGCTACAGCCTGTTTTTTCTGGTTCTGGGCGCCTGACGCGGCCCGCCTCAAGTTCTGTTAATGTCCACGCGGGCCGCATGGCCCTTCTGATCAGCCAAAAACGTTTTCTTGATGTTGCATCACACCCCTTGGTCCTTCCGAAAGGTCAATTGAGCTAGAAACTTGCAATTTGACCCCTTATAATATACCCACAAGGACTTTAGGACTTATACCCACTTTGCCAAGTCCCTGGATACTTCCGGTTAACCCGAAAAGTCATAACTTTCAATGTTAACGCTTTAACCCCTCGCACACGAATTTGATCATAACTTTCTCATACGATAACGAAACTTTATGAAATTTATATCGCGCATTCTAGTGAGCATAATTAACATTTACAAAGCTTCGGGTTTCTCAAAAGGTCACTCAGAGGTATATCTTTAAACATGTTGACACATTTAACCCCTGTAGTTTGAAATCTCTCACTTTTAGCTTCGTATGATCCATGATTTAATCGTTTGATGGAATAAACATTATGTAGGGTTAATGTACAATATATTTATTCACTGTTGATATTTAGAACTCGTATTTTCATATACTTTTCAAGTTTGTCAACTTTAGTCCCTCTAGGGTGTTCTTTCACACACGTTCAAGCATTATGACACGTGTCAACACATTATAGGACGTGAATTTTCGAGGTGTTACAAGTAGAAAGGTGGAAAGAGTTTCATACCAGGCCCTTGGTGCTTGTTTCAGGCCGTACAGGGCTTTGTTCAGCCTGTAGACATGATCTGGAGAAAATGGATCCTCAAAACCTGGAGGTTGACACACATACACCACTTCTTGAATTGTACCATAGAGGAAAGCGCTTTTGATATCCATTTGGAACACCTTCATGTTGTGGTTGACAGCAAAGGACAGGAGCAGTCTTATAGCTTCCAATCTTGCTACAGGGGCAAAAGTTTCATCATAGTCAATCCCCTCTTCCTGTCTGTAACCTTGAACCACAAGCCTGACTTTATTCTTGACAACAATACCCCTTTCATCAGTTTTGTTCTTGAAGACCCACTTTGTGCCAATGGGACTAACCTCTTCTGGCAGTGGTACAAGCTCCCATACTTGTTGTCTTTTAAACTGTTGGAGCTCCTCTTGCATGGCTTCTACCCAGCTGTTGTCTTTCAGTGCCTCTTGGTACTTGACTGGCTGATGGAGTGATAGAAAACCAGCAAAAAGACAAATGTTTTGGGTTTGGCTTCTTGTGAGCACCCCTTCATTGATGTTGCCAATGATTTGGTCAGGTGGATGAGATCTCAAGTAGATTAAATCTCCTTGGTATGGAATGATGGCATTTGTTGGTGAAGGCTGCAAATGTATATCATCTGAGCTAACCACTGCTGGGGACTTTGATGATCCAGCAGTGACTTCAAAAGGTGGTGGAATTGGAGGTAATGAAGTGGACACATGCTGACTTTTATCCATTGTTTGGGGATTTTTGTCAGCAGTGTTTGAGGATGTGGAAGCAGTGGTTGATGGGCTACTTTGATCAACAACTGTTGAGGTAGCAGTGGTTGAGCTTTGACTGCTGTTTTGAACATCTGATGCTCTTCCCATTTTGGCAGACCTTTGAGGGATGATGATTTCATACCCATAGTCTGGTGTTGAATCCTCTTATGGACCTGCACTGTTAGTCTTGACAGCAGTATTTTCAAAAGTGAATTTATCAAGATCAAACAGATCTGCAGGATTTGCTGGAATTTTCATTGATGAAAGTTCATTGAACTTTACATTCAAAGTCTCCTCCACTGCCTTGGTCCGTGTATTAAACACTTTGTAGGCCTTGGCAGTGGTTGAGTACCCCAGATGATAACCACAATCAATTTTGGCTGCAAATTTTGAAATGGAATCTTTTAAGTTCAAAATAAAGCATGGGCAGCCAAACACCTTGAAGTATGAGATCAGTGGTTTGATTTTATACAGAATTTCATAAGCAGTCTTTTTGTGCCTAGGGTTTATTAAAACTCTGTTATGGACATAGCAAGCAGTGTTTACTGCCTCTGCCCAGAAAGTTAATGGCAAACCTGAATCAGCAAGCATGGTTCTGGCAGCCTCAATCAAAGTTATGTTCTTTCTTTCAACTACCCCATTTTGCTCTGGTGTTCTAGGGATGCTGTACTGCCTTACAATCCCTTTCTTCACACAGAAGGCATCCAACTCCTTATTTTTAAATTCTGTGCCATTGTCACTCCTGAAGCTTTTCACTGGAAGGTCAAATTGCTTTTCAACCTGTGTCACAAAGTCTTGCAAAATGCCTGCAGTCTCATCTTTTGAGTGTAAAAAGAAAGTCCATGTAAACCTAGAAAAGTCATCAACAATAACCAGACAATATCTCTTCTTTTTTAGACTCATGACTTGAACTGGGCCAAACAAATCCATGTGTAGCATTTGCAAACATTGGGTTGTTTTGGACTCTTCAATGGACTTATAAGAACTTTTATGCTGTTTTCCTTTTAAGCAGGAAATGCAATGTTCAGGACAAGAAAACAATTTTTGTGGTAGGCCTCTTACCAAACCATTTTTTGAAATTTCAGTGATTGTCTTAAGATTTGTGTGCCCCAGCCTTCTGTGCCAAAGTTCTGTCTCTTTGTTAGAGGCAGCTGAGAACAGACAGGCATCAGCTCTGGGACACTCTTTAGACATATCAACAACATAAACATTGTCACTTCTTTGAGCAACAAGTTTTGTTTGACCAGTTTTTATTATTGCTTCAATCTTTTTGACCATTTCTGGTCCAACAATCCTACAACACTCCTTTGTGAAGAATGACCCATAACCCTTGTCACTCATTTGTGAAACACTCAGGAGGTTGAATTTCAGACTGTCTATCAGATTGACATTTTCAAATTTTACATTTCCAGACTGTACTGTACCAGACCCCAGAACTTTCCCTTTACTGTTATTCCCAAAGGATATATCATCCCCTCCATGAATTTTGAAATCTTTGAGTAGGGCTTTACATCCAGTCATGTGCCTGGAGCCTCCACCATCAACATACCAAAGGCTAACTAAACAGGCAGAAGCTCCCTGCACATGAAGTAAAAGGATTAGTTCGTTAGGGTTTCCAAAGCCAATAGGGCTTTGGATGGGGTCTCAACAATGTCTGGGATGGATGCACATTGATGGACAGTGGTTAGGTCAGGGGTTTGGACAGTTTTAGTACTGTTTCTTGCTAACCACTGTTGAGGGTCTTGACCAATCACCTGTTGGTACCCAAAAGGATGCCTGTTCACTTTAGGTTTAGAGGGCCTTTTGTAGGCCTCATAAACGTGTGGAATCCTTTGGTAAGACTGTTTTTCCTTGCCTTTTCTGAACTGATTGGCAGGGGGTGCATCAGTAACCTGAACATCCTTTTTGACAGATGTTTGGTTCAGCTGTTTTGTGACAGCTGTTTGAACTGGCATAAATAGTGGTTGGTTCTTGGTGAATTTGACAGATGATGTTGATGGACTCAAGGATGTTTTAGCAATGTACTCATTCTTTTTCACATCAAAGTTTTTGAGATACACACATGCTTGAGTTTAGTGGTTTGTTTTACCAGAAACAATGCAGCTTTCAGCTGGAACAATGACACTTGTTTTGTTCAAATCATAAGCTTTTAAATGGAAACAGTCTTTTGTTAGATGATTCCTTTTCTCACAGAATTCACAAAACAGGTTATTGATCTTTTCTTTCTTCTTTCTCTTTTCGGACTCCTTTGCAGCAGAGGTTTTAACCTCTGTTGGGATGTCCTTGAGAGGAATGACTTTAGCTTTTGGAGCTTTAACACCATCAGTTGATGTAAAGTCCATGGGCTTGAAATTTTCAAGAATATCACACTCATCAGACCATTTTGGTTTAAACTGATAATTTTCAAGCTCCTCAAAAGTAGAGGATCCCATTGGTCTGTCAAGTGTGATTTTGTTACCAAGTTTATCAGTGATTTTCACTTCTTGGCCATTCTTGTTTGTGGGGATGAACTCAGTTGTTACATCAGTGGTTTGAACAGATTTTTCAAAAGCAGTGTTTTCATCATCATGTTTTCTATAACCAACACCAAATTTCATTGCTTTTAATATGTTTTTCAAGCATAACCTCATACCCTTTGCATGATTCCACCCATTTTTCACAGGTGATCTGGGTGGACTCCAACTCCTTTTTGCAAACTTGGTATTTTTCTATCATAGTTTGGAGTTGAGTTTTGGTTATGCTTTGCTCTTCTTTAAGACTGCTGATCTCTTTCTCTTTTTCAGTCAATTTGTTTTTAAGTTCTTCCAAAGAACTCTCAAATTTTACTTCATCAGTTAAGATTTTATTCCGAAGGTTTTCATTTACCTCTTTGATCTTAGCAAAAGCAATAATGCAATTGTCAGAACACAGTTTTTCAAGAACTTGAGGAGATACCTTGGCATCAGCCATCATTGCACAATCACATTGATGATTTTCTTCATCATCAGCTCTTACTTCCTTCTCACCTGCTCTCTTTTCTTCCTCTTCTTCTTTGTCCTCTTTGGACCATGGGTCTGTCAGTGGTTCAATCAGGGTTTCTGAATTTTCTCCCAGCAGCAATTCACCAGCAACTGCATTAACAACTGCTTCAGTCACCTCATCCACTGTTTCATCACTTAGCTGTTCACCTTCAGTTTCAATCCCCTCTGGTATTGACTCTAATGCCATCAAACAAAATTCATCATTAGAAGCATAGAGTGCAAAATTTTCATCACCAAGCTCATCAGGCATGCTGCTCCAGTCAACAAAGCCTTGAGTGAAAAAGCTTTGCTGATCTGGTTGTACCACTGCTGGAGCAACTGTTTGAGGTGCAACAGGTTGCACTTGTGCCTGGGGGACAGGGGTTTGAACATATTGAATCTGTGGAACAGTGGTTTGGACATAATGCACAGGCACAGAGGCAGCAGCATAATGAGCAGTGTTAACATGAGCTGCAGGGGTATATTGGGTATAGTGCATAGTGCTTTGATTTTGAGGTCTAGGATTTGAGCTAGGATGAGTGATTATAGGACCAGTAGTTTGACTCCTGCATTCCCTAGCGAAATGACCTAGCCTATTGCATTTGTAACACTTGATTTTCGATTTATCCAACCCAACCCTTAGATTCCCATGTAAACCTGGGAATTTTCGCCCTGTTCTTTTGTAGAATTTGCTAGTTCTAACACTGAGCAAAGCCAATTGGTGCAGAATGTCCATCTCCTCTAAGTCAGTGGGATCAAAATGTTGCAAATCATTGAGTTCAAAGCACAAATTATCTGACATCTGGTTTTAAGTGTTTGCAGTAAAAGCATAATTTGCAGAGTGAGGATCAGGGTTGGTAAAGTTTCCACCAGCTGTTATATCAATGAAATGATCATAACCCTGTTCCTTACTACTGCTACCAGATTCTTCCTGACCAAGAAGAGCTGTGCTACCGAATGAGTAATCATCAGTAGCTTTTCCAGACTCTTGCAACTTCTTTTTCTGGTTCAACTCCCTTTCATAGGTCAGGAGTCTACCATGAAGTTGGGTCAGGGTCAGATCTTTGAACTCAACAGAGTTTCTAGACACAAATGCAATTGTGTCCCATTTATCAGGTAGCGATCTAAGAAACCTGCTATTTTGTGTTGATTTTGGAAATTCAACCTTAACAAGCCTTAGCTCACTGATGAGACAACTAAAACGTTCAAACTGTTGGGTCAATGTTTCACCCTTAATGTGACAGAAGGTTTCATACTGCTGATTCAGAATTTCCCTATTGTTTTCAATAACTTCTTCGGTTCCCCCAAACTGTTCCTTCAAAGCATCCCATAGTTCTTTGGCACTGTTACAATGTAACAGTCCAGCATAGATCTCATTTGGTAATGCAGATGCTATGATGCTAAATGCTTTGGCATCGAGTTCGAACTTTTGGAAATCAGTTTCAGTATAGTTTTCATAAGGTTTTGGTACGAACTTCTTTAGATCCTCAGCATTTGGCACCATAGGAACATGGGGACCAAAAACAACAGACCTCCAACATCCAGTGTTCTGTTGAGCAAGGATGTGACCCATCCTTCTCTCCCAGATGTTGTATTCATTACGTTTAAGCATGGGTGGTTTAAAAAGCGAGCCAACATTATTCTTATCATCTAGTGATTGTGACGTCATCCTGGTTGTTTTACAGACACTGATTAATCAACTTTAATGGTGATTAAACCTTGCTCTGTTTTTCAACAAAAACGAACAAACTATCGATATCAACGATTTTGAGCTGAACTATTTATGTCAAAATGATTGTTAAATCAAATTTGACTGTCCTAGCTCTGATACCAATTGTTGGATCTGAGTTTGGTTTTGATTGTATTTTACGTTTGAAATAAGATGGAAATGAATGAGTTGTGCAGCGGAATTAAGATGGAAACAAACTTTACATACAATCAAACGAGAGTAATGCTTTGATCAAATATTTTTCACAATGAACCGAAAGATTGAATTTATTTCAATTACGATTACAATTGCAATGATTGAATACAACCTCCCCCTCAGCCAGAGCTCAGTGTTTGTTCGTGCAGAGAAGACGATGTTGCAAAGAGCTAATAGAACAGTACAGAGCACTGTTCTATTTATAGGCACTAGAAAACCACTGAGCATCTAAGCTGACGTCACCATGAAAGTGACATCTAACCTCCTAACAAACTCTAACCCCTGATCTATACAAACACTGCTATACTTAACTACTGCTTATTACATTACATTACATAAAGACAGAATAAACAACTGCTGCATCCCTCCACTGCTGTGAACCCAGCAGTACTTGTCCGGATCAGCAGTGCTTGAACCAAGGAAGTAGATTGAACAGCAGAGCTTTAGTCTTTCATCAGGTCTTTGCTTGAACAGCAGTTGTGGGTCAGCAGTTTGTATGATCAGTAGATAGGAGGTCAGCAGATGTTGGAATCACTTTCAAGGGGAGAGACTTGTATGTAACATCTGCTTATTCTGGATCCACTGCTCTGATCCAGTTTTGGCTTTAATTATCTGTTCCTCTGGTAGGGTTCAATCCCAACACTTCTCACCACCACCACCACCACCAAATCGGATTCACTTCTTCAAGATCGGTTAGTTTACTTTCAATTTCTTTTTTAATTTGTTTAGTTAGTGCGTATTATGTATATGTGTAGGAAAATGTTCTATGCAAAACACGAAATAGTGTGAGAACACGCAGAACAAAATGAATTACCTATTTTTTTTCAATACTAAAAATTCAAAAAGTAAATGAAAATGTTACAAATGTAAGATTTATTGTTTCTCACACTAGAATTCAAAACAAAATTTGGAAAATTATCATTTTTTATATAACCTACACATATGTAGGTTATGTGTTATGTGTAGGTTAAATTACCTACATGTATGTAGTCTATGTGTAGATATAAATATATGGTTTTTCTATATATATATTAGACAGATGAATGTAAGAAACATAAGATTTAAATATGAACCTTTAATAATTTAGTGATTTAAAGTTGTTCTTTTTGTTCTCGTAATAATTAGGATTTTGTAATGATTATCTCGTCCTATGTGTGTATTTAGGTAAATGTATGTGTATGTTGGTGTGTGTGTGTGTGTGTGTATAGTGAAAGTGTAAAATGCAATATCTCTTAACGTACAATACGTAAGATATTGTGAAATCCACGTTATAAAAAAGCATGTTCGAAATCGCATGTTGGTATTTTTGATAAAATCGCATGTTGATTTTTTTGTAGCAATTTTGCATGTTGGTTTTTTAGCACAAATCGCATGTTTAAAAGTGAATTCGCACCAGATCGGACGGCTGATATGATCGCATACATATTGTACGATAAGGGCCATTGTACGTTAACCTAACCCCCCACCCAAGCTAAATGCTAAAAACTAAACCCCCAAAAAACCTAAAAAAATCTTTAAAAATCTAAAAAACAAACATTTTTTTTAATATTTTTTATGTTTAAATCGCTACTTTTAGTTGCCAAATTTTTTAATAACGAAAACCAGCGATTTTTCAATAAAAAATATTAATTTAAAATTGTGTGTTTTTTTAGCTTTTTTTAGGTATTTTTGGTTGTGTTTACATTGGTTCTCGCGGTTCTTGCAATAAAGGGTGGTTCCTAAATGATCATTCTCCTATATATATATATATATGTGTGTGTGTGTGTTTGTGTGTGTGTATATGTAAGTATGTATGTGTGTACAATGGCATATCTAAACTAAAATTTCAGGAGTAACGTTAAAAAAATATTGTTCTTTCATACAAACGAAACAAAAATAAAAACATGATAATAAATAAAGATAAACACATACCTTATAGATTTCTCCTCTTTGGTTTTTGAAAGCTTGAAATCAAGCCATTACATCCTCTTCTTTTATTTTATGAGAAGCTTCTCTTTCGACCACACAAATTAGAGCATTGTTCAAATAATCCTCCAATTTGATTGCTTAAATCCGTCTTGATAAGCTTCATTTACAAAAAACGTGTTTCAACGGTTGCGATTCCAACTGGTGAAACCAACGCTAGCTTCAATATCCGATAGACAAAAGGAAAAGTATTATGTTTTCTAGTTTCCACATTTACACGAGCAAGGTCACACATTCCATACAATTTTTTAAATGTGTCATTCTCCTTTAAAGTGTTATACAAGAACGTAAGATCACCCGAAAGACATTGTCTTTCTTCTTTACTAAAATCATTCGGATACAAAATGTAGGGTTGTAATCAAACCAAGCTAGGTTGGGCTCGAGTTCGAGCTAGAAGTTAAACAAGCCACCTCGGCTCGGCTCGAACACCTAATATTATTAACACATATTCGCGACTGAAATTTAGTCACAAATAAGGTAACTAAATATTAATGACTGATTCTCAGTCGCTAACATAAGTCGAATAATAATTGGTCTACAATATTGTTAGTAACTGATAAATCAATCCTAGATAATGTGTATTCGAGACTGATATATCAGTCCCCGATAGTTTAATGGTCATTTTTTGTAGTGATAAAAAGCAATAATAAAAAAATTAACACACATTTCTAAAAAAATACACATATATACACACACATACATACGAGCCATAGAGTTGAGCCACGAGACAATTACACAAACGAGCTGGCTTAGCTCGAAACAAAACAAGCTTTATTCGAGCAAGCTTTTTCCAAGCGAGGCACGAGCTTTTTGAACACCCTTAAAAAATGTACCCAAATTTTAAAAAGCAACAAAATGTAAAACTACAATCAACTGCACATAAAGTCATAAACCCTAAGTCCCTAATCAGTTTCACATGATGACATAAAACTTAGAAAATCTAAAATCAAAATTAATCAACACATAAACCCTAAAACCAATTTCACATAACCCTTATCAACTCCATTAAAATTATAAACCATCAATGTAAATCATAAACAATTACAGTTTGCACATAATCAAATAGAATTTAAAACTAGAAATTTGCACATACCCTCTTTACAAATTATAATGGACATTTGAGATTGGATATTTGGAGGCATGGAATTGGATGATGGTGGGACTTGGGAGGTGAAGTAGCTGGCAAAAAAACGGTTATCTATCAACACTTAGCAGAAGCCAGTAGCATGTTTCAAATCAAATATCACATATAACAGTAACAAGAGCAAATTACACAAATTGTCCTTTAATTATACACCAAATTTCATTGCTTTACTTTTGCATTTAATTTGTACACTGCATGTCCTTTAAATAACAAATTTGCACACACCTTGTCATTTTCTTTAAACGTCATCCACCTACCCAGTTAAATGCACCCATGTGCCCCTCAAGTGAGGGGCAAAATTGTCAATACCTTTCCCCTAACCATCTAACCCCCCCCCCCCCCCCAGACTTTTCTTTCAAATATAAATTAGGGTTTCTTCATCAGGCTTCAAACACGAAATCATGGTATATTGCAGATGTGGAACTGCAGCAACTCCTAAGACATCTTGTACTTCAAAGAACCCAGGGAGAAGGTTTTATGGTTGCCTAAGATGTGGATTCCTCTGTTGGTTTGATATTGTGGTTTGTCAAAGATCACAAGCTGGAATGTTGAGATCAAGGAATGTGGTTGAATCTGATAACCAACACTTAGCATTTTAATTCGAAACATCTCAAGTTGCAAATATGAACCTGAACAGGATGTTGATCATGAGTTGGGTGTTTTCCATTGTGTTTGCTCGTTTTTTTTTCTTAATGTAATATGATGTCTAGTTGGTCTGGTTTGTAATATGTAGGTCTATGTTTAGTTGGTTTGGTCTATGTTTAATTGGAGGTGTTTTGTAATTTGGAAGTTGCAAGCTGATTAATGCAAGTTGGTTATGTAATGTTTTGTACAATATGATGCGCTAAATTTATGCACAGAAGTGATGCACATGACAAATGCACTAAACAAACCTGCACTAATGCACATATGCAATAAACAAACCTACACTAATACACATATGCAATAAACAAACCTACACTAATGCATATATGCACTAAACAAACCTGCACTAACATTTACTTCATTAAACTATCTAAAGTGCACTAACCTTTACTTCACCAAACACACCCCTGTCATATTTGTTGCCCAAACTAAAACCCAAAACGAACCTAAACAATCTAACCCTGCATTGCACAATCTAAACTGCACTAAAATAAAATGTTGCACAAACCAAAAGCCAAACCAAAAACACCCTAAACATGCACTAAAATAACATGCACTAAACTATGTAACCTGCAGCACAAACCAAACACACCCTAAACTTGCTGCACAATCCTGCACTGCACAAACCCAAACCCAAACTGATAACATATCATTCCAAACATTCCTAAACTAATCACATAATATTCCAAATTAACAAAAGACAAAGGTTTAACATCCAAACATTTCAAATATCTAAACAAAACATAAAAACCACCAAACACTATTTTGAGTACACAAAAGCCATAGTTGTAAGTCCAAAAAATTTTCAAACTTCTTAGGATGCCACATGTCCTGCGGTTGTGCCCTATTTTGCCACACTTCAAACAATTCTTCATGGTCCCATTCTCTTTCAGTCTTTTACCTTTTGTTAACTTGGAAATTTGGTAATTGACCCCTGCAAACAACCCTTAGTCTTTTAAGATCATCCTTAACAATCCTAAGTTCCATTTTAGTTTTCATAGCATGTTGTTTGATTAATTCCTTGGCCTTTACCTTGTTTCCAAAAATCTGTCCTAGGTAGAAATTGCTCTTTTTCTCATTGGCATTCCTTAAACCCTTAAGCATTTTCTTCCTAACACTAGACTCATCCAAATCAGACTCATTTTCACTGTCTAATATATCATCATTTAAACACATCTTCATCAATGAAATCACCAACTAGATAGTTATTGTCCTAAATCCCTTCATCAATGTATAGTCTAAAACCCCTCATGTCTACCTCACATCCTCCCTAGTTGTATCATCACCTAAAAAGTCACTGTCATCATCTTCTGCACCATTTTCTTCATCTAAGCTTTGATCTACAACATGCCTAACAACTAGCCTCAACCTTGTTTTGGTGTTCATTGTTGGTCATGTTGTCATTCAGACCTAAGAAGGGATCAAACTCATTCATGAAATCTACAAAGAAAGTTGAACTTTCTTGTGCTTGCCTCTCTTTAACAGTGATATTAACACCTTCTACAACTACAGGTTTATATGCAACGTCACAACTGCTTAGGTTCTCATCCACATTTTTATCAGTAACACTAACACCTTCAACTACAGGTTGCACTCCATTATCCACAATGTTATCAATATCATCACATTAGTTAGGTTCTCATCCACATTGTTATCAGTAATGCTAACACATTCATCTACGTTGTTAGCATTATTCTCACATGTAGTTTGGTTCTCATGCATTGGCTCATCTACATTATCACATGCATTGGGATGCCAGCCTAACAATAGCCTTGAATTTAGTGTTTCTTGTTGTTGACCAGAAGATTCACCTAAATCATTTCCTAAAGGATGCCAGCCTAACTTCAGTTGCAGGGGAACAAAAATATGTATGCACATTGGTCACTTCAAACTCAGTGTAAACATTCATGGTTTTATGATCACTTGTGTTCTTGCAAAAGCCAATAACATCTAAGTCACTACCTAGAGCACGAAGGCCAATCCAAGTTCCTGATTAGGTACCATATAGTGATAATACCTAATAACATCTGTTGCATACCCTAACTTTTTCAATACGCAATCCGACTCATGAACAGAGAAAAATTTTGCACCCAACTCATCAACAAAGTTGTGCTTACTCTCCACATACTCAACCTTTGGAAATTTAGTGAAACAGCCATCAAGATGTAGCTTTATATCGAACAAATGGGGAAAATGCTCTAAAATTTAAAAAAAAGTATATTTTTTCATAAATTTAATAGCCAACATATATTTTTTGAAAGAAAATGAGCAAATGTAACTCATTGTAGTAATTGTCAACCGTTTCTTGATCAATGTTTGCACGAATAGACCACCTTGGTCGCAATTCATAACTGTATGTCATCGCATTTGAATCGATTTGATTAGGGTTTGATTGTATTGGATTGATCGTGTCGTGTCAAGAGTTTTAAGCGTGTGTCATGTGAGAAAGAAGAGTCTGGGGGTTTTTAAATGGTAGGGGGAAGGGTATTGACAATTTCACCTCTCACGTAGGGGGCACATGGGTGTATTTAACTGGGTAGGTGGATGGGGTTTAAAGAAAAGGACATAGTGTGTGCAAATTTGTTATTTAAAGGATATACAAAAGATCAAGGAAGTGAAATTTAGTGTATAATTAAAGGACAATCTATGTAATTTACTTTAGTAAGAATTGTGTGGACTATATAAAATAAAATTTTAGTTTAACTTAAATACATTTTCATATGATTTGCTCGTACTTTTTTTTTGAATGACAAAGGTTACATTACTTCTACTTCTAAACTAAACCAATTAATACTAAACTACACCTCATGCCAGGATTTGAACCCTGGTCTTTTCTCCAAGAGGCAAGAGCCTCTACTACCCAGCTATAGCTGGAATGGCTCGTACTTATTTCAATTGTTACTTTTAACGTAAAATCATACAGCTAATCAAGCAATAAAACTAATTGATTTGAAAAAACGCATAATAATTTGATGTAGTTAATTAATTTTTTATGTAATTAATTAATAAGGAAAAGTAGTGATGCAATAACAGGCCAAAAGCAGGCTTTGTCTAACATGCTTCCACTTTATGGAAGCACCCACCAATTCCAATATTTATTTTCTTTTATCATTTATATATTGTAATTATAGTTAAAAGTTGTTTAAAAATATATTGTTATTATAATGGTTATTTTTAGTTTTATTTTTTACCAATCAATTATTACAATGGTTATTTTTAGATTTATTTTTTACTAATCAACCGGTCACTAGAAATATTATCGTGGAAATACTGAATAAGTTACACCTGAGAATTCAAGAATCAAGTAATTAGGGATCACTAACTTGTATTATTTAAATCAAATTCGATTCAAGAATTGAGGTGTACGTATTATGACGGTGAGAAAGATGAGTGGTAAAGAGGACTCTTCCAATCTTTTTAGAGGTGTAAGGCGAAATGAAATTTCAGGGCTCTTTGTAATCATAATGGTACTCCTTTATCCATGTTTGGAATCTAGCAAAAATCTAACACAGAGTGGTTTACTTGTATAAAAGAAAAAATTTGCACTAGTATTAATAGTTAGCATATAAATTTTCTTTTAATATGAGACCCTACGTCCAAACCTGGGTTATTTATACTATAGGTCCGGCCCTGGTAGTAACAGTAGTTTGATTTCTTAATTATTGTGAAATTCAGGGGGCTATTGGGCCGGCTGAGCCAGGTTATGGTCCGAGGCCCAAGTTTTCAGATGGACCGGAAAGTTATTTATAAGTTTATATTATATTATATATCTATACTTTCTACAAAAGAAGAAATCTGAGTATCATAAAAAAAAGATGATGTGGCAGCCAGAGAGGCTGTCCAACAATGATTTTCTTATGTCATTATTGCATCATAAAGCCTAATATATAAAACCATTTTAAAATCTATCTAAAAGTCTGACCTCAAACCTCTGCTCATATCTATGTATTCATGGATAAGAAATTGAAACCTCTGTCATCAAAATCTCTGCCTAGATTCAAAATTCAAAATTCTGTCTCCAGATTCAAAATTCAAACCATACACGTATACATATATAACACAACTGATTCTGACTCCACATTCAAATTCGCATTTATCTCTCTCACTCATATCCACGAGCAATCTCTCTCACTCTCTCTCAAATGCAGAATTTCCATATTCAGCCGGTTCATCTCCGATTACAGCTTTTTGTACTTCACATAATTTTTCCAACATCATTTTTGCAACATCGTTGAGAGTATGTTTTTCTGTAATTTTGAACTGATCAATTCTAATTCTCGCTTTATATTTCAGCATAATCAGAGTTGTTTGAAATTCAAACAATCAGTTGCGGGTTATTTTAGGTTTGTGGATTCTTTTAAACTGTTGATAATTTTTATTTTAAAGTGTTGATATATTTCGGCTTTGTTTTTTTTGAGTGAGCAATAGGAAATTCTTCTGCACTATTCTTGAAGTCTGATGACAGAGAGTGGAGGACTTCATGAAGCAATCCGATGCTGCTCCAGGTTTTCTTGTATTTATTATCATTGATGATGTCGAATTTATATATTAGTTCTTCATTAGCTCAGTCGTGTTCCAGCGACCGTCTAGAGAATTGCATTTCAACATCGTTTGTGTCCGACCAGTGGTAGAAGTATGGGTTTGCTATGTAGAGTTTTGTTGGTGTTGCAGATTTTGATTTGTTTTTTGAGATGATAGGTTTTTAAAAGACAATTGTTGATGTTTTGAATCAGCCTAATCATCAGTCTTTTATAGTGTTTAAAATGCATCTTTATGGTAAATTAAGAAGTTAATGGTAATTATGATAACCTGTTTTTTTTTCTTTTTATACCAGAGGTTTAAAATTTGTTCTTTCGGTTTCTTGATATTTAACTTTTTAGTTTTCCCATTAAAACTTATTTTTAAAAGGTTTTGCATTAAATGGCTGCTGTTTTTAAATATATGAATTTATATGTTTATACAAAATGTACACGTTTTTGCCTCCTAGATTAGTTTAATGGTGCGGTGATATTAAGTCTGACCTTTGGGCTGTTAGCTATTTCACTATATAATATGATTGTCAGTTCACCTGTTTTTCATCATGTTTTACTACCAACATATCCTTCTTTTACATCAGACTTGAAGAAATATACAATTTAAAATGTCATCATACACTTCTGCACTCTGATGATTTAAAGTATCGCTTTATCAAACAAGTTGAGGATCAAGTATATGAGGATAGGGCTACTCTTCAAGAGCTGAAGAGGTGTTTTGATGGACTGCATCTTGGTCTGTTCATGAGAGACCAGGTGTCCAGAAACCTGATGGCTATGCCTTCAACTGCTGTACGTGACCTTTGTGTTGTCAGTAATATAGAGTGCGGTGATAGAGACTTGGAGTTCATGGCGATGCTTGTAAGACCCTTAGTAATATTTGGCGGTTTTCATATAATTTGCGTCTAAAAATGTGTATTAACGATTACACATACTTATGAAAATACGGGTTTATTAAAACCTTTTTCAACTTAGAAATAAAAACTTCATAATGTGATTAAATACATCGTTTAGAAATAACGACGAAACGATGTGCGGAAGCTTGTATCTTGATCGTGTCCGGTTCCTCGATGAGCTTGATCGTCATTCGGTATCCAAGGATATACCTACATTTCATAAACCATGAAATAAATTAGTCATTTGCAGTTTATAAGTGTTTAAATCAAGTCCGAATATTAAAACGAACAAGAAAAACAATTTTTGCAGCTTTTTGGGTCTCTCGTGGGGTGCGACCGAGAGACCTTCATCTTCCGCGGGCCGCGACCACCTGTCGCGTGTCGCGACAGGATACAAGGCATCTGCCGCGTGGCGCGAGGGATGCGTTTTTCCAGCGAGTTCAGCTCTGAATCTGCATTTTTCCCAGCCATACACGTTTTTACGAAAACTTGCATATCTTTCAAACTACACCTCCGTTTTACGTGATTGTTTTTCCTACGCGTTGGTAATTTAATTCTCCATCTTACGGAGTAAAAGCCCGACATCTAAATTCACAAAATTTTAGATTTCAAACTCTCGGCTTGAAATTCAATTATGACACTTCTTGACCCGTTCGTGATTTTATCAAACAAACTTGTTTGTCGCCTTCGGTTTTTCGTAAACATATTATTATAATAATTTCCTATTATAAAGGTTCAAATCACGGGTTTATACGCATTCTTAACCCGTTTTTGCTTATACTCTTATTTTGACCCATTAAGGGTATTTTTGTACTTTAAGCTTAAATTACGCTCATACCTTGTACGCCTCATATCTCCACCCATTCATATTGATTAGTCTTCCACCACAACTATGATTGTGGCGGGTTTAATGTAATAGACTATTTATTCCGAATTCTATCCTTCAGATATGTCATTTTACGGCAAGACGCATTTTAAGGCATTTAACCCTTGAAAGTCTATACCTACAACTTTTACACGCATCTAATGGTTACAAAGTCATAATATCAGTTTCTAAACAACCTCTAAGGGTCGTTTACCCGGTTTACCCATCAAGGCCCTTTTTGATCAATTATAATCCTCCATTTTTTTACAATGAAGGACTTCCGCTAAATATTTGACCAACATTGCATTTTCAGCTATAAGTCTATATATGCGTACCTGGCCCGGGTCAACAAATAGACCCGTTTTATACTTTGCTTTAATTATCACATATTCTATGGCGACGCAATTTATCCAAATTACTAATCGCTCCTGTTAACATAAAACTTAACAACCACATTAGTCGATATTGTCAAATGGTGTTATCACCACCATTTGACCCGTTTGGACTATAAGACTAAACGTTGCATAATTTTTTAAACATGGTTTTTGATTCCCAATTTATACATCCGACCCATTTCGGACTTTTCACAAGTTCTTTTCATACACGCTCAACCCATTTCGGCTTACGCCATGGGTATATTTCTAACTTCAATTTACATTAGTCGACCTTTGACCAAATTACCATTTCACCCTTTTTCTCATTACTAGATTACACTATAAGGTAATATTAACGAAAACTCTTAACTTCTTAGTCATTACATGACTAGTTTACCGTTTCGCCCCTTTTACCACAAACCATGGTTTTTATCATTTATGTTTGTTCCGACCCGTATCATTACACGTCGGAAACCATATTTCGAGCAAAATCTTTATCATATTTATAAATTATAGAATATATGAGTATTCTACAAAGAAGTGTAAGTTTCACTTACCTCGCATCCATGCCACGCTTTTCTTTCCGTACTTGCTCCGTTTGACCCGCTTCATCCCCAAGCTTCCATCTAGCTTGTTACGCGTCAAACTAGCATCATATTTCGTAAGATGGTTAGTTTAGTCATTGTCAATCATGACTATTCCACCTTACGTATTTTCTATCAAAATTATCATTCGATCTTATTAATCGTCGGTTTGACTTTTAAAAAGTCAAATGCCTATTTGTATACAAAATGCACATTCAAATTTATCAAATCACCCGGTAGGCGTTCTTTAAGCCATCGTTTTAACTAATCTTTTAACCGAGTTATTACAATTCCAACACCTTATCTTGTTCAAGCGATTATCAAGACTAATTTATTCATTCGTTTCGCAAGAACTAAGGGTTTCTCATATACGAGTGAAACCCATTTCATCATATCACTAGTGTTCATCCGAACACCTAATATAATCAAGTTCTATCTATCAATTAGTAGATAACATGATCTCATACACCTAGTTACGTGAATAAAGTTACCAAATTTCATCTTGACATTCCAAAACCCGTTTCAATCATGTATGAACAAGTATTCAATTATGTAATTTATTCAAGTTCCTTGTTTCTACTATCAAATATGATGATTTTAAACACAAACTTATCATCATCTTCACTATTAAATCAAAACCCACTTCCTTGTTTACTTGTTAATCACTTACAAGTAGCATTACATCAAGTTTTTCATAATGTCTTCAAAACTAACGAAATTAAACATACATAGTCATTCAATTTCGGCTTTGGATCATAACCCAACAATCTATTTGCAAGTAACCTACTCGTACCAAATTTCAACTTTAACCAATCTAGGTTTTATAACATACCTTATGATCCCCGTGACTAGGTGATCGTTTCTATGTATTAATGCATCGATTTAGGGCTTAAATCAAGCTTCAATTTGATGAATTTGTTGAACTAGGGTTTTTTAACCCTTTCTTCCTCCTCCTGGTCGCTCACACGAACACACACTATATGTGTGTTTCTTTTTTTATTAATTTAGTTAACTTTCAAGTTAACCCATTTTGGCCCCTCATGTTTAGTTAGTTGTTAAGCAGGTCACAACCTACTTATTTTTATCAATATTCCCACTTATTAACTAGGTTAAACATTCCAAGTTAACTTAGTGGTTTCGGGAAATTTATGACTTAGTTAATTTTAAATCCCGTTATCTCAGGCCGTTTATAAACTTTTATTTTTTCAAAGGTTTTTGTTCAACTTTTAGTTAATATAAGGTTTACTTATTTAAATACTAATATTTACCGGGTTACTGTTACCACTAATGGTACTTTACCCACTCTTTAGTTTTAACGGGGTTTAATTACCAAACCCGTTTTCAGGGTGTTACAAGTCTACCTCCCTTAAAGAGGTTTCGTCCCCGAAACCTTATTTATGTAGTTCCTTTAATTTTAGACTAAACGAACTTAGTTTCGTTTCCATTCGAGCATTGCTCATTTTTAATAATTCCATAATCTTACCGGGAATGTATGGTAATGTCTTTCGGGCTCCAAAGTGGTGTCCGACTCCTTTCTGATGCTCCATTCTTGCATCTTTCTTTTGATTAACATCATTGTTCCTCAAGTCAAGGATTATTATAAGCAACTTCGTATGTGCCTTTCATGCATAAGGCCTCATAGGCCGTTAGTTTCTTCTAATATTCCTCGTTTTTATCATTTTTAATAACGAGTCATTTTTTGGCCACTCGGTTATCTGATGTAGTCAATACATTATCCTATGCTAATCTTATTGAGACAAGCGCTTTATTAAGTTATAATTACTGTTTTGACCTTAAATGGACTTCCCGGTTAGACTTACTAGCCGCCGATTACCTTATATTTCGTCGTTTGGCTATGCTATATTGCTGTCATCGGCCTTTTACGTGTATATGATTTCATATCTTGTAACTCACGTTAGAACGTGGTTATATTCTATATCACTTTTGTGACCGTGATCTCCGCATGTCATGTTTAAGTTTATGTTGACCCTTCATTATCGAAAATCTTTCTTTCGAGTGTATCGTTTTTACACCTATCGGTGTTTACATCCTTTAATATTAACCATTTCCAAATTCGTCTCATAATATTCATATCTGTTAAAACGTCATTTCTTACTAAAACTGAATTTTAGTTTAACGTTTTATCTTTAACTTACGTCAATTACTCATATCAAGGAAATTGACAATCAGTAATTTATTCTTTCCGTTCTCGTTTTACACGGGGAATAATAACCAGTTCCCTCGCTTTATACTATTGACCCGTAGGTTCTTTCACTTAGCCTCGTAGGCTATTTCTTTAGATTTTCACTTTTTTTACCTTATTAAGGTGAGACCCTAACCGTTCGTTTCTTTCTATTTGTGACCCAAGGGTCTTTTTGGTCCCGTAGGCCTTAACATTACTTTTAATCCCGTAAGTTATGATGATCCTGTAGATTATCTTTTATTCATGTCTTTATGTAAATGTACATATATGGCGTCAAAGTATCCCTTGTTATGTTTGGATTCATTTATTTTCGCTCTTGAACTTTAGTTGACCTTAACCGTAGTCTAATGCTTCATTCATTTACTTTCGGACTAGTCTTCCAACGTTATGACTCTTTATGTCATTTACACATCAGTTTGTTCTACGCTCACCGTTTCCCGATACGTACTTGCACTTCTTTACAACCCATTACCCGGGTTCTTTTATCTTAATGTCTTTAACGCCTATAACCCTTTACATCGGTTTATTAATATTTTGCACTTTTATTTATTCGGTTCACGCTTACTTACATTAGCAAGCGTCATCCTTTATTAAATTCGTTTGACTTGTTCGTGTGAGAATTCATCACTTATGAATGTCAAACTTCATTCTTTGTTCGACCCGTTCAACTTTAAAATAGTTGAACGTAATTTATCAAAATTTCTATTTGCAGTATCTTATCGTCTTTTAGTCATGACTCGAAACCCGAGTCTTTTGACTTTCCTTCCGCATTCCCGTTTCTCGGTCTACGCATGTGTTTATATCCTTACCCATCAATCGGGTGTTTTACCGAAGTCGGTTATCATTGCAACCCTTCCGGTATGCGTTAAGACTTCGCTTTAATTTATTTGGTCGTCTTAGCAAAATCCATCGCTTTTATTCAACCATGTCTTTTATTCTTTATGTGTCCATCTTTGACGGCCTTATAGAATCTAAGTGACGATTATCATCGTCATCCTTTCTTTACTACGACCATAGTTAACAACCTTGATTATCATTTTCGTGTGGGCAATACCTTCGTTTTTATGACCTTACAGATCATCTATACTTTGGTTTTACTTGCCCATTTTGTCGACCATGGCTCTTTCGTCCAAAATGACTTATTTTCTCGTATTTTCCTTAGGTCATTCATTTATATCTTCATTTACATTAATCTTTGTCCCTTCTCTCGGGCTCATTATCCTAATGTAATATGCTTCCGTCGCCCGATTGTGCGTTTACATTATTATCAAATATTTTGCTCATTTAATTCATTTGGGTACTTTTTAATTTGTCCTACTCACCCCATCCTTACATCAGACATAAATGTGTCCATCATAAGAAATTCATGACATCATGTGTTCACTACTTACTTGGCCAGAGTAAGCGATCAACACATGACCACATGACCTTTTTATAATTTTCACACTACACCCCATGTAAGTAACGCCTCTGTTTATTTCTATATCTTTGATTTCATTCGTAAAACTTTATTTAATTGCTAACGACAATTATTAGTTTTACTTGTTTTGCCTTTGAACATATAAAATGTTTTCTTTCTATCAAACTACTATGTAATCACATTCGCTAATGTGATTTTTACTTTTCTCATTAGCATGATATTGAGAATTCTTCACTTGGATAATTATTCCCGTCCAAGTTTTTATATGAATTAATCCTGTTATTGTTTTGTTATTCATTATTGTGAATAAAACTTCTTTCTACTTATTTACTCTTAGAAGCTTCATCCTGAATAGATATCCTATTCAGGTTTCTAAGTTTTATCCTATATATGCAACCGTCATTCTCTACTTGTTTATTTCATATTACTATTTATGCGGTTAATTTAAAACGTGCACCTGGTAATGCTTGCCCTAACGAGCTTTCCATGCCTTTATCCTTGTTCGCGATCACTACGCGATTTAGGTCCTTGATGAGTATGCTCTGCTCGTCATACCCCGGACCGTTCCACGTTCATAACCGCAATTCGTTCAACTCTCGTCATCTTCAAATGCAAGTGTACTTCAATTAAAACATTCACAAAAGTTAGTAATGTCGACGTCAATAATCGCTCGTATTATAATACAAGGCTTTTCCACTATACATGTCAACACACGTAATTTCGTTGACTATATCTATCCTTTATCGATTTGATTGGTGTAACGTGTATTACACGATAACCCTATGTGTTGTTCACAACACTTAAATCATGCTAAATATAAATATACTTACCGGATTTTGTGATCAAATCTCGAACTGAACACACTTTACTCTCTAACCTGGAGCTCTGATTACCAACTTGTAAGACCCTTAGTAATATTTGGCGGTTTTCATATAATTTGCGTCTAAAAATGTGTATTAACGATTACACATACTTATGAAAATACGGGTTTATTAAAACCTTTTTCAACTTAGAAATAAAAAAATTCATAATGTGATTAAATACATCGTTTAGAAATAACGAAGAAACGACGTGCGAAAGCTTGTATCTTGATCGTGTTCGGTTCCTCGATGAGCTTGATCGTCATCCAGTATCCAAGGATATACCTGTAACAACCCGACTTATGAAAGTCAAAGTACAAGTCAAAGTCAAAGTTAAAGGAAGAAAAGATTGCTAATTGCGATCTGTCATTCCTTGCTTAATTATTGATCGTACTTCTCGACTTGTAATCGGTACTCAAATTTAATTGCTTTAGTTGTATTATGTGGAGTACATGTTAATAAATCGCTATTTAATCGCTAATCAACCCATCGCTAATCGCATCGCTATCGCAACTCGAATTATAGGTTATGGATATTGTTTTACGTGTGTGTGCTATTATGTGTTACCTGTGCATGTTATATTTATGTTGAGGTGATTAATCGCAACTCTATCACAACGCAATCTCATCGCAAACTCGAGATTTAAGATTTTATTTATGGTATTTAGTAGTTATGTTATTTGTGTAACTAATGGGTAATACTATCGCATCGCTTACTCGCAACGCATCGCAACGCTTAACGCACAAAACAAAACGTCAAAAAACCAACTCACACCGCCATCCGATCGAACAGCCACTCGCTTAGCACGCCTACACCAACTTTCCTCTTCTGGCAATCTATAAATAGCCCTGTCACATCACTGTTCGTGATGTGACAGCCCTCTCATCCAACCAGCACGTTCCAGCCCTCTTTTCTCTCGATTTCTCGCGATTCTTGCAAGTTTTCAACCCAAATCTTGTACTTCTTTGATCTTCACACACTTCTTCATCTTTTTCACCATCAAATCTTTACTTTTAACCATGAAATCGGCTGATTTGAGGAGTTCTAGGATGATGTCATCCTGGGGTTCTTATGAACTTCAAGATTTGACCTCATTCCACCAAGAACAACTCAGATCTAAGAGATTTCAACATGTTTAAACACGGATTTCGCATAAATCTAAACTTTTCAAATGTAAAAGAGTTGAAAGATGCCTGCTTAACTTTTCTTCACATACTTTTACGCTCATGCACTCAAAACCGATAGAATCGGAGCTCATTTAGGCCTTCCACTCATTCCCTAGTGATGTGTCACTCTGAGATCTGATTCCTATCAATGAGATAACCGACTTAGCGGGTTGAACATGAACGACCATCAAAGAACAGTTAACTGGTCAGACTGGGGTGATTCTCGTCCGATCGGATAACTTGGGCTTGAAGGAATTCTTGTTGTTTAACACGTTGTCATACCATCTCGATCAAACCGCAAAACTTTCAGACTTAACAAATTTCAAAACAAACAAGTCACCAAATGGACTGACGTCCGATCGGATTGCCATCCGATCGAACGACAATCCGAACGGATGACTCATGATCCCTAACACTTAAACTTTTACAAACTATCAACACATGGAAGTTTCCAGCGAATGGCCATCCGATCCGATGACCATCCGATCGAATGACCATTCTGTTGTGAACTTGTTCTCTGAGAAATTTCTCACTGGACGGATCGCCATCCGACCGAACGACCGTTCGACTGGACGTCCTGAAAGGTAGAGATACTTCTCTGTTTTCAAAATGCTACAATGAAAACTTCAAAGCCATCATACACAAACACATCCATCCTAACGAATGGCAAACTGACCGAATGACCATCCGTCCGGATTGCCATCCGATCGGATGACCTCTCGATACCCGTCACTCGCATCGTTTAACGCGCCACTCATAGTTTATGCTATCGTTCTGTAATCAGGCTAATCTCTCGGCGCTCCCTTCAATCCAAGACGATGTTTATTTATTAAACGCCATCTATGAGTATACTCGATCCCTTTTTGCTTTAAGCACATTTGGGTGTTACATACGTTACTTATACTAAATCACATCGATCACACAACGCAAACACTTTTATACGCTAACCGTTACTGCATGTTATACGTGTTACCTGATGAATGCTTGTATATTATGTTTACACAGTGATTGTTGCCTGACACCTTAGCAACGATAGTACTATAGTTTGGACTCAGCATCTGTCATGGACAGGGGTTGTTAAGGGCTTTTCTCACATGTCGCAGTGGTGATATGTGTTGCGCATTCTACAACTCGCAGTCACGTCTGTGCATATTTCATTGTCGATAACCTACTTGCTTCACATTATACATGTTACATGCTGGTCATGCATAAACTCGCTTTCGCTGCTATTATACTATTAAACTTGTATGCTCACCTTTACACTATGTGTATTGATCTCTATTTTAACGTATGTGACAGGTGTTTAGGAAGCTTTGCTTGTTATTTGCTGGAATCAAGCTAGGATGGAGTCTAGAAACACATCTAATAAAATCTGAGTTGTCGGAACAATGTTTGTTTTTGAGAACAATATCTGTAATAACTGTTTTTATCTTATATGTTTATGGTATGGGACGTGAACGCTAAATATTTGGTAATATAATAGTTATGGATTCTCTTGGACAATCTGTTTCGCTTAGTGCCGCGCCCGATGTTTCCGCCATCGGTTGAGGTGTGACAATACCTACATTTGATAAACCATGAAATAAATTAGTCATTTGCAGTTTATAAGTGTTTAAATCAAGTCCGAATATTAAAACGAACAAGAAAAACAATTTTTGCAGCTTTTTGGGTCTCTCACGGGGCGCGACCGAGAGACCTTCATCTTTCGCGGGCCGGGACCACCTGTCGCATGTCGCGAAAGGATACAAGGCATCTACCGCGTGGCGCGAGGGATGCGTTTTTCCGGCGAGTTCAACTCTGAATCTGCATTTTTCCCAGCAATACAAGTTTTTACGAAAACTTGCATATCTTTCAAACTACACCTCCGTTTTACGCGGTTCTTTTTCCTACGCGTTCGTAATTTAATTCTCCATCTTACGGAGTAAAAAACCGACATCTAAATTCACAAAATTTTAGATTTCAAACTGTCAGCTTGAAATTCAATTATGACACTTCTTGACCCGTTCGTGATTTTATCAAACAAACTTGTTTCTCGCCTTCGGTTTTTCGTAAACATATTATTATAATAATTTCCTATTATACAAGGTTCAAATCACGGGTTTATACGCATTCTTAACCCGTTTTTTGCTTATACTCTTATTTTGATCCGTTAAGGGTATTTTTGTACTTTAAGCTTAAATTACGCTGATGCGTGTATAACGTGATATATTTTTGTTTATATTTTAAGCACTTTTTAACACTTTAGTCAAGTTTTAAATTTATTAAACACGATATTCTACTAACACTAAACACACATATGGGCAAGTGCACCCATCGTGAGCGTAGTATAACGTTGGTAAGATACCGAGGTCGTCCAAGAACACAAGAGCTTTTAGTACCGGTTTATCCTCAACGTCTAATCAAATCAAAAGTTTTAGAAAAGGTTTTAAACATGAAAAATAAAAACTAAAAATGCTGAAAAATAAAATAAAAATAAAAATAGATAGACAAGATGAATCACTTGGATCCGACTCGCCTTTAATGTAACCTTTGATGATTTCCGCACTTTTGCACTTTTAAGAGATTATCTTAGTTATAGTAGTAGGCCCCTCTTTTGAAGGTGACGTTTGTAACACCCCAATCGCGTAATACAACAACACGCGGCGGAAATATCGGGGAGTCACGTTACAAATTGCTCACAACTATTGGTACAAAATTGTTTCAATATTATTAACATCATTTTACAAACAAAGAATACATGTAATTTTCTTTTGAATAAGAATTCTAACGCCCGAATGCAGTCCTATGCGTTGCATGCTTGAATAGTTGAAAACCTGAATCATATGTGAAAAATAGTCAGCATAAAAATGCCGGCGAGTACATAGGTTTTGTTAGCCAAATAAATGGCAAAACATTTGATATTGCAATACTTTGACAACTACGAGAGTTGTCAATTAAAAATAAATCTTGAAGCCAAAGAATGGCAAAAATTTAGTATTGCAATACATAATCTTGATTGTTAAAACTCGTGGCAAATAGTTTTGTATATGGTAATACGATTATTACTAAGTCATTTTTATGCCATTTGAAATTGTACATCGTAATCTCGTTTAAATCATCGTAAAACTTGTTAATGAGTTATTAGAAATTCAATCAAGGATTATTAATAACTGTTTTGAAATAAATCAAAACTTGTGTGAGTATTATATAAATCAAGTCAATGATTCATAATAATACTTTAGATATCCTTCTAAGAATCTAACATATAAAGATATGGGAGATTCTACAAGGATTTGGATAATCGAACATTGAATCAATCGTACACAAAATCCTAAAGTGATTTGGATAACGCTACAAGAGTAATAAAATAAGAACACTTATATATTGGAAGTACCAGCGGAGTATCCACCATGTTCTTATTTTATTACACCCGTTTCGTTATCTAAATCACAACTACCACATGAACACAAAATCGTCAACTTGTCAACAACTTGTAAACACGCATTAAAGTACACAATGAATCCAAATAAGGACTCCAATATTAGCACTTTAAACATCCGATATATGTTTAGCTATGAAGATAGATAAATATTACAGGGATACGGTTCTCGTCACATCGTCTAGTCAAACATGCATTAAAGTACACAATGAATCCAAACAAGGACTCCAATATTAGCACTTTAAACATCCTACAAGTATCAATCTATGAAGATAAACTGATGCTAAAAGGATTCGACCTCGATCACATTGAATCATTGTATCACAACATTCTAAGTCCTAATGGTGATTCGGGATCACGCCACGAAGGGTAATACAATAAGCACATTTATATATAGGAAGTACCGGCGGCGTATCCACCATGTGCTTATCGTATTATCTAGTTTCGTTATCTAAATCACCAACAATCTACACATAAACCATAATCGTCGTTTCGTAAAGTACTTAAAAATCTCACTATGAAGATAGGAAGATCTAAGACTGTACTTCAAATATCCTATAAGAATCTAACTATGAAGATAGGTAGATCTTTTAAGGATTTGGATAAACATCGTATTTTCATAATCGGAATAATACACATAAAAGCACTTAGTAAACACATATATGCCATACATTTGGAAAACAAATCGGTTACACGTATGAATCACCCCAAAACAATTGAAAACGGTAAAATAGGGGAACTAGGTACTCACATTGAATGCAAAGTATCCTCGATCTAACTTAACAAAGCTCGGGCAAACCAAGGAAAATCAAGTGGTACCTAGTAATCAGATCGCTAGTTAATAAATCGACACCTAAATCGGAAGATCGGGTAGAATGAGGCCTCGTAAACCAAATGAGTATTGAAACTCATGTTATATGGTTTAACAAAGCCTACATTCTAAATCGGAACCTATCCTATGTGCTTACGACCCGTTAAGGTAGTCTACGCTACTTTAACGCGTCGTTCGCGCAAATGCACGTTCGAGACGCCTAACTAGTCCTATGACAAGTATTATATGCCCTATCATGTTTAAATATGTTGCATAATCAGTTTAAGTGACAAAAGTTAAGTTACATATGCTTAAATACCAATTATGCATGAAAAGGGCATTTTGGTCATTTATCTAAGGTCTATAAACTACCTATCATACAACTAATTAAACTAATTGACCATAAGGTATAACCTCGGAAGGTTATTTCCTATATAACTATGGTCACAGTATATGCTTGGTCGGATCCTAATGATCGACCAAACGAGTCGGGTTCGAAAGTCTAAGCGGTGGTTTAGACCGCTTGATTTACGACCCTAAACAAGCACTAGACTAAAAGTGACGAGTTAAACATGTTAAAACATGTTTAACTAAGTTAGAAAACAAGTTTGATATCAAAAGAAAGTGCTTTGATACCCAAAAATAGCTTCGTTGCAAAATACGCATAAACACGTATTTTGACCGAAACTTTGACTCGTCACTTCAACTAATCATCGTGGTAATCAGTAGGTATAGTCACAAGGAACTATAACCATCATGATTACGCTCACGTTGCAAAGTTCAAACGAACTTTGTGTTGACCAATTCATGGTCAAAGCAGAAAGTCAAACACTATTTGACTTTCATGCTTGAAAAGCATAAAAGCATGAAAGAAGCTTACAAAAGGTCCAAGCAATGAAGATTTGATTCAAATTGCTCATGTATGAAGTATAAAACTCCAACTTAGAGCAGGTTTTTGAATCAAGTGTGAAGAATGAAATGAGAACCCATTTCTATTTATAGGAAGTTAGGATCAAGGAGATCATTCCATGTGTTTAGAAGGTTTAATCTTGACCCTACACTTGTGGGACATAGTTTTTTATACAATGGGAGCCTAAAACAAGACCATAGTATTGAGAAAGTTGCATAAAAGAACCTCAAGTTCAAACTAGTTGCTGAAAAACAGGTTTTCTGTCAAAACACACCCATCGCGTCACGTCACGGCACCACCCCTTTGCTGTGGCGCGACGCCACCCCTCTATCTGAACTAGAACTTTCACAAACTGGCAAGAATGGTCCCTGCAGCATGTTTAAGCCATTTTTGACGCGTTTAAGCCCCGTTAACCCATTTTCAAGGCTTTACAAGGATGTTAAAGCATAGGGGACTTGAAACATGCTTGAAATTATCTCAGATGTCGGTTCGTTTGGTCGTACGCTGCGTTATTCGGTTAATTACGATAAAACATGAACGGACGCGAAAAACGATCCAAATTACGCGAAGAATGGTATTTTTGCATTCCAACCACTAAAATAAAATATTTTAATGATTACAAAAATATTTGGATGTCCGGATATGTTCAAAACGTAAGATATGCGCGAAAATGCAAACTTATGCACTTTTTGACGCTTTTAGTCCCTGTTGATCAAATAAGTTTATTTTTGCGCACCAAACACCTCAAAGCCTATTTCTAAGCTATGTAAAGGATATTTAGGGGCACGTTTAACTTATGATCATGTTTCGAAATGTTCGTTACCATACGAATCGGCATACTTTCGCAGTTTGACATAAATAGTCCCTGCGATCGAATAAACTTGTTTTTGACACACCAAAGCCTTCAAAACTTTTTTCTAAGTTATATAAAAGTTATTTAAGGTATGTTAAGCCTATGTCACTATTCCGGTGTGTTTGTCGCATTAAACTCATTACGTTTACGTACCAGTTTGTGTTGGTCCCTCGTAAAGGATCTGTTCGTCAGGAACTTAGATGAATCGACTTTGACTAATGTGCGAAATCCATATGATTAAATCACAGATGTATGACAAAGTATTCAACACTTAAACACCGTCTGATCTTTCTATTTAACTATTATGAAAGTACAAAAGTACATGTAGAAGTCAGACTTGACAGAGTTCTCTCTAGAGTCAAAAAGTTCTGAATGACATACCCTGATCGGGTATTTATAGGCAACTCAGGAGCATGGTTAGTGCTAAACGTATGGATGACACAGCTGTCCGAATGGATGAGTGTTGTCCGATCGGATGGCCCATCCGATCGGGTGACACTGGTCAACTAAGTCAACACTTTACAATCCAGTCTCGTGTCCTGAGTTGTCGTTCTATCTAAAATACATACATAACATAATTGTTCACAAAGGACACAAACATACAAAATATGACTACATGCTGACGGAAGCTACAGACGTATGAACTAACAGACTCCCCCTCGGATGTAGCTGTAGTTCCTTCCAGCATAGTCTTCATTCTTCCTGTTGCGCCTTCGTTCTCGCGCCCTCTGTCTTCTCAATTCAGCCTTTTCTTCTAACATTCTTTTTCTTATGAGCCTTCCTTCCTTGTTCCACCATTTTCTGTAAACTGGATCACCATCACGCTTCCGGTCCCACTTGGGAATCTTGTTTTCCTCTTTCTCGATAGGCGTTTGATCCGTTGGTATTGATTTTCCTAACTTGCGCCTGCCAAGCTAAGCTGCCCTTTCAGAAATAGCCTTTGATCTTTGTTCTCATTTGTACTTTTTTAGGAACTCATCAATCTCAAGATCTCTCCAATTCGTCTTCCAATATCTTCCTGAGTTGATGTCTTGGGCGAAGCATACATCCATGACCGTTTGATACTGTAACGCTTGTTCTTTGTCTCTCTTCTCATAAACAATTTTGTTGTAGAACAAGCATTCGATATCTTTCTTGGAACAGTTTACTAGCCACATCGGGTCTAGTATGCATATTTTCCTCGACTCTCCCTTTGACTTGTCAAATAATGAAATTACCGCTTCAGCTGTTGTTTCATTGTAGAGCCAACCTTCAAACAAGTCATGAAAATCCTGCTCCATTGCCCTAAGAGGCATGTTCTTCAAACATCTTGGAGACTTAACATCCAGAGTTATGTATTTTTCTCCATTCTCCAGTATGGTTACAATATGCTTTGGCCGTTGCGGCTTCCAATCAGGATAACCATTCTTAGCCTGCAACTTCACATAGTTCCACAAGCGCTGATCATGTTGTTTTACTTCCAAACCATGATAGAACTGCTTGATGTTCTTTGTCTTGACCAACTCATCTACGTCCCACCACGGGAGGGTCCTTATGTCTGATAGAAATTCGAAATACTGCACACCCTGTTCCCGTCTAATGGTGTAGACCTGCAGATCTTCCAGATAACCCCATGATAGAATGTCACCCCATGAGATGTCTTTGTTATAAGTGAAGAACGGAAGTGCCCTAAGAGTCTTCCTCTCTTTTGGCATCACTTTGAACCATTTCTTCCGTTCTTCGGCAAGATTTTCTCTTGGGATGGTTTCTGGAACACCTTCAGTAGAAACCTTTTCCACAATTTTCCTTCTAATCTCATCTTCATTTCGATCTTTAAACATTTCCATCAATGAAGGAAATGTTTCATCAATTCCAGAATAATGGAAATCAGTTTCTTCATCAGAGGAGTCTGAAGCATCTTCAACAATAACATCATTGTAGTGATCAGCTTCATGAGCATAACTAAACTCAATCTCCTTTTCTGGTGACGGAGGTATCTCATCTTCGATATCAAATTTAAATTTCCCATCATTCAATCCCAATTCCTCCAACATTTCTTCCCTAGTTCTTGAAACCTCAAGCTCTCCCTCATGTTGAGCATGCAAGAAAATAATAGTAGGATTTGTGAGGAGTACCTGGTCAACATGCTGTTTTCCAGATGTGGAGGCTTCTTGCTGATCATCATCCTCTTGTTCGTTTATCTGATCATTCAGAAATTCTTCAATTTTCTGCTCGACATTAGGATTCTCAACCAGCAATCCCGATGCACCCTGATCATCATCATCATTGCCCTTGTCATCATTATCATCTTTATTATCTTTCTTATCTTCCTTATCAGACTTATCGTTTTCTTCTTCTTCTTCTTCATCTTCATCACCAATAATTTCCAAATCAGAATCACTATCAACAATTTCTCCACGAGCCCTCTTAGCCTCTTTTAGTCTTTCATCAATCTTTACTCTTCGAACAATCTCCTGAAGGCTATAATGTACCGTGGATGGTTTACCAATAAGAACAAAGTTTGGAGTCTCTTCCTCTACTTCTTCCTCCTCTTTCCACTTCAACAACAGTACTTCTTTCGCCTTTCTTTTCTTTTGAATAGCAAAAACTCGACGAAAATATCAACAAGATCAAGTGATTCAGAAGACTCACCAACTAGCACGAATCCCAGAGGATCTGCTTCAACTTCAGTCATTTCAACATCATTTTGGCATGAAGACCCGCCAGCTTCTTGAGTTTCCTCAATAACACTTTTGTTCTTTTGTGTGGCTTCTTCAGCCAGTCGCCTTTCTCTTTCAATTCTTCTTTCCTCAGCTCTCTTGACTTCAAGATCATTGAAAGCAGCATGAACATCTATCTTCAGGTGACTTTCCATGACCGCATATAACATGTTGAGCTGATTGTCTTTCATCACTTTATCGGCTTTCATAGCTTCCATTTCTAACTTCATCACCTTCATTTCATTCGATGAGGCTTCACTCATTTAAATTAGAAGCTGGTTCAGAGTTTGATTCACATCTTGCAGATTCTTTATCTTCACATTCAATGTAGCAATCTCTGATGTCCGAAGTTCGAACACTTTAGAGTTATCATGAACATCATCCTACATCTTCTTTATCGTCTCCTCTTGATATATCAAAACCATTCTAGCTTCATCATGAGCTTTCATCAACTGTTCAATCTGCCCTTTAAAAACATCACGGTCTACCTCAGCTTTAGCTTTAGCTTTTTCAAGATCAGCAACTTTCTTCAGCAATTCTTTCACAGCTTCATTGTTAAACATGTCGTAATCATCTTTTGGAATATCTTCGCTATATACTCCAGTTGCAGGTGGAAGCTCTACAGAAGGCCCTGCAAAACAAGCATTAACAACATCATTAGAAACATTTGACAATTTTAAGATTCTAACAGCCTTATGACTCCCCCTTTCACTATACCCTTTACTACAATCTTCGGAATAGAAACTGAAGGGGACGTCTTTGGCGTTCTCTTTCTCATTCCATCTCTTTCAAACCACCATCTGGTTTTCTTTTCAACCAACAAACTCATCTTCTCATCCTCGTTATCAGAATCACTATTCTCATGTCTCCATCTATCATTTTCTGGAGCAACATATGCTGGCCTGCTGATTTTACAAATCATTCCCTTAACTCTTTCACCATCTCCTTTGGTCACTCTTGTTATTGTATCAGGTGTCATATTCCTCAGATCCATAATATCATTTCTATTTTTTGGAATATCCTTGAACTGATCATTAATCATCATCATGATGAATCGTGGATACATGATATATTTTTCACTTCCAGCTTTGATATTTTCTTTCATGTATTCAAAAATTACTTGTGAAACATTGTAAGGCCTGTTCAACACCAAACTAGTGACTATGTTCATGATGTAATCGGATGTCTCATCATATGCTCCTTTCCTGTGAGATAAAGAGTGTACCACACAGTGCATCATGAACCTGTAAGCACTAGAAAAATTTGTTTTTAACATCCTTCCATTGATATTGCCAGTAAATCCCATTCTGCACCACATTCCTTTCGCTAGACGTTCGGGAATGATGGTCGGATCATTGTCACTGTCACCTAAGTCTAGAACTCTTCTCAGATATCCAACATTAAACTTCATCTCCAGATCCAAATCCAAATCCAAATCCTTTCCGTTCTCATCCTTCTTTCTTACAGCAGAATAAATTGTCTTATCAGATTCTTCGTATCTAGCTGCGTTCCAGAAAGTTCTCACATGAGATTCATATACAATGGTTTTATCAGTTAACGCTTTCCCAATCCTGCTCTCTCTTAAAAATTTAGCTATCTCTTCAACCACAGTATTCTCTGTATTTGTTGTGTCTAGCAAGCAATAGACATTATGGCCCTTGTCCCAGTCTTTTCCTTTTCCCTGCCAAAATATCCATTTTAAATCATTATGCACAAGGTTCGGGACAAAAAGAGAGATGATGAAAATTTTTGAACAATTCAAAAAATTTTCTAACACATGGGATACTCTCTATGTGATAGTACTGATGGATCGGATGGCTGTCCGATCGGATGTCATTGCTGTCCGATCGGATGGCCTACCTTGTGTGATGAATAAAATAAAAAAGGTCAACAACAAATGAAAAGGATGACCGCTCGATCGGATTGCTATCCGTCCGAGTTGCCACTCGAATCATGTGACATGCAAAAGTATTCCCTTTGACCAGTTGACTAGATGAGATTGTGTTTTTCAATCGGATGACTACTCGATCGGATTGCTGTCCGAACGGGTTGCCACAAGGCTTTTGGCATACATGAAATAGTTTAAAATTTTTTCTTTTAGAGGCTGTTTGTTCGGATTGCAATGCTGTCTGAACGAATGACAATGCTGTCCGAACGGATTGCCAATTTGCACAGATTTCAAGACATGATAAGAAGGCTGTCTGAATGGATGACATTGCTGTCTGAATGGATTGCCTATTTGTCAAGGAAGCACAAGTTTCAACATAATGTTGTGGATAGGATGGCTGTCCGAACGGTTAGCAATGATGTCCGAACGGTTAGCAATGCTGTCCGAGCGGTTAGCAATGTTGTCCGAGCGGATTACCATCCTATTCATGACATGTGATGAATAGAGACAAAACAAATTTGGAACAAACTGTCAAAGAATCACACAAATATATCACTTAAGACACAGATTCCTAGGCACCAGTTCTTAGAAAATCTTCAACAATAACATGTATAAAATCTGGTGGTTGTCCGTTCGGTCAGCACCGCGTTCAAAGAACATTCAAGAACAAACATGAACATGAAATTCTTCTCAGTCAAATCATCAAATTGCACATAGATCTATGTAGAGAATCTCATCGCGATCAAAACCCTATGTTCATTGTGTTCTAACTCGGCCTATTCTAAGTTTAATTTCTCTAAAACCTAGCTGACTACTGTATCGTTCAAACCATAGATATGCATATTTAAGCATGTTATAACATAAATTGGTCCGGTAAATCTGTAGATCTGAGCATTGCAATCAAAACCTAGTGTTCAAATTTCATCAAAACTGTAGGATCGTGTTTCGACCCGAACGAGTCGCGTAGAAGAGTTTATCTCAGTTTGAACGGCGGAAACAGACAAACTGAGTACAATACAGCGAGAATTCAATTTAATATGTCGATATTATTGAACTGAATGACGTTTACAATCGAGTCGACACTTCGGCAGCACTTCGTGGCTCACCGGAAGACAACACCTAGAACTATTATGATTTCGCTCCAAGACCCTATTTATATGGTTGCTGATTTCGCTAATATGTACACTGACATATGAGCGATATCACATAAATGACATATAAGCGATACCATGCATGACCTTAAAAGCGAAATCTGATCTAGACGCATAAGCGGAATCAGAACTTTGACCGAAATCTAATCTTTAACATATTAACTCTTTTGTCTTCTTGTGTAATTATGTTGAATGATGTCATTGTGACATCACTTTGATGATGTCATCATGACATTATGTCTGAACATCTTTGCAACGAACTCGAGACTCGACATAAGACGTAGACGACAGACGGATGCACCAACAAAAACATCATGAATCTTCCTAGATCTAGCATTTAAGGCTCCGAACAGTGACGTCACACATAAACAGTCAATAATCATCAAGATTTTAAAAGATTTGAGCATGAAAAACATACCTTTGCCATTATGAATGATGAGCAAACCAACGATCTAATGTATTTGTGCAAAGAGAATCAAGTGAATCAAAGATCAGATGAAAAAATTTGAGAGAGAATAGAGATCGATCGTTCGAACGAGTGAAAGTGTTGACTGAACGTTTGACCCTCTATTTATAGTTGTGTCTTGAATTGGATTGCTGTCCAATCGAACAGCTGTTCGCACGGAGTGCCTCCCGAGCCAAGTTCACCTCTTTGATTCTCAAAAACTTGACATTTTGACCTACTGATTTTTTTACTTCTTTTGTTGTTTTTATCAGATTTTAATAATCCACTTAAGTATCCAGGTCCAAGTTAATGATCCTGGGTACTTAATTTGCCTTCCAAGTCCAACTTAATGACCTTGGTTGACCCGAAGCAAAGCACACTGACGTTTTGTTCAAACTTTTTCAAACATTTTTCTGAAAATTACAAGTTTCAACTTAATGAACTTGCTTTGACTTTTCATTTTATCAGGTTTAACATGATAAGCTCCCAACTCATCTGTCCATCTCAGAAACTTCCTGCATCTGCCTCAAACTGTGAGTCTGAATATCAGCTTTCCGCTTTGGTTTGTCGATAAAACAAAACAGAAATGTAAAATCTTTTTGAATTTAAGAAAGTTTTAAGACTAGAAAGCTATGAAATCTTTTTGGGTTTTGAATGTTAAACAGAAATGAAATCTAGTGAATGTAAACTATTTACAAACATATTTTTGGTGAGCGTGTTAGGGAATCATATCAGCTACCGACAAGCTACAAGTACCGTTAAGCTTTGATTTCATACCCAGAATTAAACAATTCGCTTAGATTGCCGATATACTGATCCACTTAAGTTCTCACACAAATTTCAATCTGTTCAGAATACGAATTTAGTGTTTTAAGATCTTAACTTTTATGCGTGTACCACCTCAGAATATACTCCCGTATCCAGACTACTATATTCAGTCTTACAGGGGAGTGCACACTAATGATATCTGTCAGGGGTTAAATGCGAGGCCATGAGAGCTCAAGCTATTGCTTCCGCAAAATCAGAGAGATGATGGCTCGACTTTAGGTGGGTCCCCTTTGGGGATCTTCTTTTACAACAGCACATGATTAGCATTTTTCAATGTTTCATCATTTTTTATGCTGAGGGGGGGCTTTAAGAATAAAGCAGTGCAGAGTATTATACGAGGACTAGGCTATTGCTCCCGCAAAATCAGAAGTCCTGGTATAATACCCCAGATATCATCACGTACAAAGACCTAGTATGTCAGAAATAGAGCCTTTCAAACAGGATTTCAGGGGTTACCTATATATCCGAGAGATGTTCCCCACGTAATAAGCAAGTTGTGATTTAGGTTTATATCCCGAACAAACTTACTAAATGTGTAAAAACCTACCGGCATGTCATCAGCGAGACTGCTTAATGCTTTAAAACTTTACATTTCTTTGGCATACTGCAACTGTCTAACTGATGTATTATCATTTTCCCTTTTTACACAAACTCTTTTTCGGTTTTCTATTGTTTTTGGATTTTTGGATTTTTTATTTTTTTTGTATTTTCTGAAAATATAACCTATCTCCCCCTAAATACCAAAACAAGTAAAAAATCGACAAACCATTGCAGATTGCTTTTCAACATCATCTACAGTGGTACCTTCATCTACGCCAAGAATCCCCTCCGCAACCGATAGTAATTTCATACCATTAAGTTTCAAAAGATATTGAAAACGAGTTTTGTCAAATGCTTTGGTTTGTAAGTCAGCTTTTTGTTCATCGGTGTGGATTTTTTCTATTCGTATCAACTTCTTCTCAAAACAGTCTCGGATGAAGTGATGACGAATTTCAATGTGTTTCGTTTTAGCGTGATGAACAGGATTTTTTGTTATGTTAATAGCTGCCTCATTATCAACAAAGATAGGGGAGTTAAGAAATTGCAAACCGTAGTCTCGCATCTATTGCTGGATCCACAAGATCTGAGAGCAGTAGCTGCTAGCAGATACATATTCGGCTTCACATGTGGATAAAGCGACAGAGGTCTGCTTCTTGCATTGCCAGGTGACCAATCGTGGTCCAAAAAAATGGCACCCCGCTGTTGTTGACTTAGCGTTCACTTTGAAGCATCCGAAATGGGAGTCAGAATACCCTTCGAGTGTGAAGTCGCCTTCTTTTGGATACCACAACCTAGGTGATGGAGTTCCTTTCAGGTAGCGTAGAATCCCTTTTACAATTACCATATGCGAAGCTCTGGGGTTTGACTGAAACCGTGCTGCGAGGCAGGTTGGATACATAATATCCGGTCTTGATGCCGTCAAATACATTAACGATCCGATCATGGAGCGATACAGTGTTTCATCCACCTTCTCTCCGGTGAGATCAGGGTTTATCCCATGGTTCGTCGCTAACGGGGTGGACATTGGTGACATTCCTGACATCCCGAATTTCTCCAGAACATCATGAACATATTTTGTCTGATGTATGAATGTTCCCTCGAGTAGTTGATCAACCTGAAGCCCCAAGAAGAAATTCATCTCACCCATTGATGACATTTCAAACTTCTGCTTCATAACTTTTTCAAAATCTTTGCAGAGTTGTTCATTTGTTGACCCGAAAATTATGTCATCCACATAAATTTGGACTATCAGAAGATGGCCATCGACATCTTTTGTGAACAGAGTGGCGTCTACCTTTCCTCGGATGAAGTTGTTGGCTAACAGATGTTGAGACAGGGTCTCGTACCAGGCTCTCGGGCCTGATGTAAGTCGTATAACGCCTTATCCAAGAGATAAACTTTATCTTTGTGGATTGGGTCGGTGAAGCCTGGTGGCTGTCCAACATATACCTCCTCTTTCACCTTACCATAGAGAAATGCCGACTTCACATATAGCTGAAAAACTTTAAATCCTTTCCAAGATGCAAATGCTAGGAAGATTCTGATTGCTTCAAGTCTAGCAACCGGAGCATACACTTCAGTGAAATCTATCCCCTCCTGCTGACTGAAACCTTGGGCAACGAGTCGAGCTTTGTTGCGAATAATAACCCCTCGATCATCCCTCTTACACTTAAACACCCACTCGGTGTTTATCTTCCTATGACCATCAGGTAAATCCACCAGTTTCCAGACACCCGGCTTCTCAAACTGACTTAGCTCCTCCTGCATAGCGTTAACCCAGGAATCTTCAGTTAGAGCTTCCTTGTACGTTCGCGGCTCAATCTGCGAAATGAAACAACTAAGTGAAAACTATGTTTGTAAAGGAGCAACTGTAGAATAAAAACAAGTAAGGCCTTGGTCAATTTGTCATCTGGTGCGGACACCTGATTGCAACTCTCCAATGATTAACTCTTCTGGATGGTATGAAAGAGTTTGTTAGTGCATTTATGTCTATCGCCTCCGTCATCTCAAACCGTAGCAGAAACTGTTAAATTCTAGTCTTTATGTTGTATCTAGTTAGTAAAAGGCAAGGTGGCATTATTGTAAATAAGGGGAACTCTCCTTATAAGCCTTGGCCTATAAATAGAAGCCTTAGGGTTTCATTTAGGAACTTTTGCCATTTGTGACTTTGAAGCTTAGAGGATAGAGAGAGAAAGTAGAGAGAGAAAGGCAAAAGGTGATTCGAGGTGCTTGTATCTTTCATACGTTTTATAGAATCACAGATTGATTACGTCTCGTGTGTTTCGGTCTTGCTCGTACACGGATTCCGCACGTCGTACGAGTCGGTTCGCAATCGTTCGGAGTCAAACCGGTCCTAACAGAGTTCTTGGCATCACCTCGCCTACTTTCCAAATTCGTAATGTTCTGGTTTGCGACTTGTTCACTGACTGGAAACGTTTGATCTTGAGACTGGATTTGCTCCCCCTCAGACTCTGAATCACCATGATCGAATGTTGGCCATTCATCAGATTCTGAATTATCATTGATTCCCGTCTGATTGATAGGAGCTTGTTCACTTTCTGAAGATGTCGGAGTTTGCATAACATCATCATTCTCTCCAGCATTGCTTGGTCCTGCTTCATCATCGTTCGAAGCTTGTCGTTGACGATTATAAGGTTCTGCTGGGAATCTTTCTTGTGATGCTTCATATTCTCTTAGAATATCCAACTCATCATAGAACTCTGGTTCTTCCTCTATGTCAAATGAATCCCACAGAGTATCGTAATTGAAGCGCCATGAGTCGCTGGGATTCTGAGGTGGCATGGTATAACCTTGACACTCAACATTATGTGCTTCGATGATCCGCTTCAAGCTTGGAACAAAGACTCTTTTCAATGGGCTTGCATATCCCACAAATATACCTTCAATGCTCTTTGGACCAAATTTACCAAAAGGTTCTAGAACTGTGTAGGGAGACCCGAACGGTTCCAAATACTTCAGGTTAGGTTTGCGGAGGTTAATGAGTTCAAAACACGTCTTGTTGAATTTCTTCACCGTAAGAACCCGGTTGAGCGTATAGCAAGCGGCTGACACTGCTTCTGCCCAGAAATTGACAGGTAGTTTAGAATCAGCAAGCATTGTCCTGGCCGTTTCAATCAGCGTCCTATTCTTTCTTTCTGCTACTCCATTTTTCTGCGGAGTGTATGGCGCGCTGAATTCTTGCAGTATACCTCTTTCATCACAATATACTTCCATTTTGTTGTTCTTAAACTCTGTACCGTTGTCACTTCTTATTCTTCTAATACGAGTTTGGTACAAGTTTTCAATCTTTCTGAACATTGTTATCAAACTCCCAAATGTTTCATCTTTTGTCTTCAGAAACGTTACCCTCAAAAATCTCGAATAGTCGTCTGTGACAACTAAGTAGTAAAGATCACCAGTTATGCTTTTAACATTCACTGGACCAAAGAGATCCATGTGAAGTCTCTCTAACGGCCTCGAGACTGAATTCATCTTCTTTCTAGGGTAAGATTTCTTTCGCTGTTTACCTTTGATACAACTAACGCACTCCCCCTCAAGATGAACACCTTTCAGATGAACACCATTTACTAAGTCGATGTTTACCTTTGATACAACTAATGCACTCCCCCATCTTTTGATGCCATAATTGTGACTCCTTCTCAGTGGCTCTTGACATGAAGCAGTGAGCCTGACCCGTGGTAGTAGTTGCTACACTCATGTCCAACACGTACAGATCGTCGACTCTTGGTGCTCTCATGATGACCCACTCTTCAGGAACAACAAACCCCGGCTTCAATATCAAACATTCTTTGTCCATGAAGTGCGTCGAATACATACGATCACAAATCTGAGAGATGCTCAGAAGATTGTTTTCCAGTTCGGCGATATAATTCACTCTTTCAAATGTGACAATTCCATTCGATAAAGTTCCCTCACCAATTATACGACCACCTTCATTTCCTGCAAATCCCACATATCCTCCATTAAACCCTTGAACATCATACAGTAGGGTTTTCTTCCCCATCATGTGCCGAGAAGCTCCACTATCCATTATCCAATGTGAGATGGATCTCGGAAGCTCCTGCACATTTCAAAAACATTTAGTGAGATTTTGAAGCAACCCAAGCCTCTTTCGACTCAGGTAGCTTGACGTTTAGAATTGTGGTTTTGGTGTACAATGGCGGGAAATTTTTGTCATTCATCTTTAAACTTTCTTCAGTCCCAACCTCAACCTCTTTGTATAAGAAAGATTCGACTTTTTGAGGTTGACCAGATGGTTGATCTTTCTTCGGAACATACTTCTTCCCTGGTGGGGTAGAAGTTTGTTTCTCAAGTTTCTCATAGTAATCCAAAGGAACATTCATCTTTACCGGTGTGGTAAAAGATGATTGTTTTGCAGACTCTGAAACCTTTGGTTTTGGAGAACTTGCTTTCTTTTCAACAGATTTTGGCTTCCATGCTTGTTGAGATGACGCAACCCGCTTGTAAAATTTGTCATTTTTAGTTACCGTCTTCTTTACAGGTTCTGTTTTCTTAACTGACTCTTTTACAGATTCAGATTTAACTTTGGCATTTTCCTACTTTAAAAACTTTTTCTCAACAAACATTGGAGCTTTTCCCTTTACATCGTCTTTTCTTTTCGGATTCTCGACAACCACTGACTTAGGCTTCGAGTTGGTGTACTTTCATGCAATATGTCCAACTTGATTGCATTTGAAGCATGTTTGGGTTTCAACTACCCGATTTGTGCCTTCGATCTGAGGTTGCAAGGCTTTCTTCTCAAAGAATTCTTCATTGGTTTTCGAAAAAATCTCAGATTCTTGCCCGGAGTGTGAACTCGAGCTTTTCACAAACACCTTTTTCTCAACAAATTTCTTGTTTTGAAAGTTCCTTCTTTGATTATTATTACCACCCTGATAACCACCCGACCATTTGTTTTGATAGTTGTTAGAAAAACGTGGCGGTACAACAGGTTTTTTGTAGTAAGATTTATCTTTTTCAAAGTTCTGTTGTCTCTCGGAACATTTCAAACCTTCGATTTCACAAACATCAATCTCAACCAGTTTAAACACATTTTTCAATTTGTCGACATTCACATTCTCTAATGGGAACTCAAGATCCGAATACAACTTATCCGAACCCGACATCTTATACATCACAAGAGTAGGTTTTTCACTTAAGTTGTTTTTGGAAGTTGATTTCGGAATGTAATTGTTCAAAAAGCATTCTTCGTCCTCAGTTGAATCACTGTCAGATTTCAAAACATTTTCAACTACATTTTTAACAACTTCAGACTGAACACTGTCTTCATCAGATGATGAAGTGAGTGTGATGTCAATTGTTTCTGGAATTTTAATTTCATTTGTTTCATCATTGTTAACCAACCCAGACTTTTTCTTTGAAAATTTATTCAACACAGGCGGTGGAACTTGATGATACCAAACCCCTGTTCCATCTGCATATACATCTTCGCCAGCTATGTTCTTCCCAATGGGTTTGGGAACTATGTGTTGAAGAACAAAACTTGTGGAGTTATAACTGTTGAGTTTCAGATTGATGCGTTCATTTTAATTCTTAGCTTCCTGAAACTAAAGCTTCAGATTAGCAATCTCATCCAACTGTTGGTTGATTTGCTTTTCTTTCGACTGAAGTACTCCTGACAGTTGAAGGTTTTCTTTTGTTGTTTTACCGTTACGCTCATCAGAATCTTTTATCGTTCTTTTTAGCTTCTCATGATTTTCAGAAAGTTGACGATTTTCATGAATTAACTTTTCATTTTCTTTCCTAACTTGTTCTACTTCAATTTTATCTTTTTCAAGTTTATCAGTTAATTCTTTGATTCGATCATTTGAAGCTTTTACCAATTTATCACGACTCAAGATTTGATTTTCAACTTCTCTGACTCTATGAGTCAGTTCTTCAGTCTTCTTACCACTGAGATATGCATGTGTACTATAAACCTTGCAGTTTTTCATGCAATTTTTGCAGTCGCTTTCAATTTTGGCTTTATCAGTCTTACCTGTCCCATTTGTTGAATCATTAGAACTGACCTTGCTCTTTGACTACGTTCCAGATTTAGAATCTACCTCTAACTCTTTTGCTGCGAGCACCTTGTCTGCCATTTTCTTTAGATTTTCTGCAGTCATCTCTTTGGTCGTGTCGATTATCCCATCATCGACCTTTTTTGACTGTAGCTCCTTTTCTTTCTCCTTTTCTTCAGCTTCTCTTGCCCACATTCTCTGTCTTTCTTCCTCCTGTTCTGCAATTTGTTCGATAAAAGTCTCAACAAGAAGTGTTGATGGTTCTACAAGTATATTTCCCTTAGGATCCAAATAGCATTCTCTGTCAGCGTCCCATCTCTTTGCACTTTTTGCCTCTTTCCATGCACGATAATGTCTGTCTTTCATGGTTTGTGCTAACATCTTCCTAGAACGATATTTTTCTTCCTCAGTACGGGTGTCTTTGAATGGCACAATCTTTGCCATGAATGCAAAACCCACTGCATCTTCTTCTGGTAGCACATCACTCCAGTCATATCCCTCATCATCATGGATAACAGTTAATGCTCTCGGCCTTTCTTTGGGAGCTTCTTCTATCTGCTTCATTCTTGGAGATTCTGCTTTGTTTTGATGATAGATGGCCCTCTTATAATAGTCCTCATGGAATGGATTGGCCGTTTCATTAGCAGCTGCATTTCGACATTCTCGTTTAAAGTGCCCCTTTTGTTTGCACTTAAAACATGTAACCTTCAATTTATCAAATCCTGATTTCGTTGAAGGTCCACCAATGGAGTGTCTGCCTGTTATCTCCATGAACCTATGAGCCCTTCTAACAGCACTCGCCATACACCATCTAATGTCAATCAACTCCATTTCTCCTGGGTCAATTTGATCGTGGTCTTCCTTGGAGAGGTTAGTGTTTCCAATTTTTCCTGCTACGAGACTTTCGTAAGATTCCAAGATGGATGCTAGAAATACCATCTGCTGTTTGGCTGCTTCTTCGCTGAAATTTTGTGGGTTGTTAAGATTTACAGCAATGTTGCACTGGAAAATGTTTTTTGGAACAGATTGTTGTTGTTGTTGACTTGGAGTCGATGAAGACGATCCTCCATGATATCCGCTGCTTGGAGCAGGACTGCTATTTTTATTCTCTTGATGTGGCACACTTGAGTTTTTTGCTGAGAATGCAGTCTTTTGTGATACCGTTTTTGGAATCATACTTCCTCGATAATACAAATCAACGTTCTGCTGATACTGAGTACTGTTGACTTTATTTGTTTTCCTGATTTCCAACTCGTGACTTTCAAGTCTCTCGATCAAGAAATCAACTGTCAGATTCTTCTTCTCCACGGTGTTTTTCAACAACAGAGCAAAGTACATCCAATCCTTTTCATCAGGCAGTGAATCCATCAGCTTATCAACCAATTCTTCCTCTGTAAACGTAAACCCATGTCTAGTCAGCTCGATCTTTAAATGACAAAATCTTTCTATCATCTTTGAAACTGATTCATTCTTCATACAACCGAAAAGATCAAATTCTTTTTTCAACAATTTTCTTTTGTTCCTAACAATTTCTTCTCCACCCACACACTTTTTCTCTAATTTTGCCCATAAATCTTTAGAATCTTTGTAATTGACTAAGGATATGATATCATCCCTCACTGGTTGATGTAGCAATGCGATGCATTTCTGTTCAGCAATGAAGTGTTCTTGTTCAGTGTCGGTTAAATTTTCATAGTCAGTTCTTCCGAGGTCAAAACGATTTCTCAAATTCTTCCAACTTTGGTAGGCAAATGCCTTCAGCCATTCCTCGAACCTACTCGCCCATCTATTAAACTCCTCGATAGCCATTAGCTTGGGCGGTTTGTTATATGTGCCATAAGTATTATCCACGCTCAATGAGTCGGTAATGGCAGTGTCGTTTGTGTTGCTTGAAGTAGCATCTCCTGTGTTGCTGGTGTAAGAAAATATGTCACTGAAGGGATTGAGAAAATCGTTCCCCATTTTAGAGTACCTGAAACAATTTACAAACACTTAGACAAATTTTTGTGATTTTCAAAAATTTACACTGGTGCACTTGAATCAGATGGCTATCCGAACGAGTGACACAATCAGGTATCAAGTGGTTGCAACTCGAACGAATGGTTGTCCGAACGAGTGGTTGTCCGAACGAGTACTTGTCCGAACGAGTAGCAGACAAACTTTTTCAACCCTTCACCGATCAGATGACTGTCCGATCGAGTAGTAGGATGACGTAAGCACCAAAGATAATAGCAACAATGCTGTCTGATCGACCTGCTGTTCGACCAGGTAGCACTGATGATGTCAGCAACACGGTTTCACAGAATGATCTAATCCAAGTAGTTCGTACAGCTGTCCGAACGGATAAATGACATCAGCATGCAAGAACAGTTCTTCATAGATTTTGATGATTTTGATCTAGTTTTTGAAGGAATTTTGTTATGAAATCTTGAAGGATTATGCTTTGATTGATAGCGAATCAATTTATATCAGTTTTATCAAATTTTAACCGTAGATTCACGTCCAATTTTATGTTTTTCTGACTTTTGTGTATAAAGAAGAAAAATTCAGTAAGAATAGAGTAGAAAGTAAGAGAATATGTCAAATTTCCGGATAAATTTGACTCTGATCGGCAAGAAAAAGCTCGAATTCTGGTGAATTCGTTGTCTTAGATCTCGATTCAGCTCCCTGAATGCTCTGATACCACTTGTTGGTCCCTCGTAAAGGATCTGTTCGTCAGGAACTTAGATGAATCGACTTTGACTAATGTGCGGAATCCATATGATCAAATCACAGATGTACGACAAAGTATTCAACGCTTAAACACCGTCTGATCTTTCTATTCAACTGTTATGAAAGTACAAAAGCACCTGTAGAAGTCAGACTTGACAGAGTTCTCTCTAGAGTCAAAAAGTTCTGAATGACATACCCTGATCAGGTATTTATAGGCAACTCAGGAGCATGGTTAGTGCTGACCGTATGGATGACACAGCTGTCCGAACGGATGAGTGCTGTCTGATCGGATGGCCCATCCGATCGGGTGACACTGGTCAACTAAGTCAACACTTTACAATCCAGTCCCGTGTCCTGAGTTGTCATTCTATCTAATATACATACATAACATAATTGTTCACAAAGGACACAAACATACAAAATATGACTACATGCTGACGGAAGCTACAGACGTATGAACTAACAGACTCCCCCTCGGATGTAGCTGTAGTTCCTTCCAGCATAGTCTTCATTCTTCCTGTTGCGCCTTCGTTCTCGCGCCACCTGTCTTCTCAATTCAGCCTTTTCTTCTAACATTCTTTTTCTTATGAGCCTTCCTTCCTTGATCCACCATTTTCTGTAAACTGGATGACCATCACGCTTCTGGTCCCACTTGGGAATCTTGTTTTCCTCTTTCTCGATAGGCGTTTGATCCGTTGGTATTGATTTTCCTAACTTGCGCCTGCCAAGCTAAGCTGCCCTTTCAGAAATAGCCTTTGATCTTTGTTCTCATTTGTACTTTTTTAGGAACTCATCAATCTTAAGATCTCTCCAATTCGTCTTCCAATATCTTCCTGAGTTGATGTCTTGGGCGAAGCATACATCCACGACCGTTTGATACTGTAACGCTTGTTCTTTGTCTCTCTTCTCATAAACAATTTTGTTGTAGAACAAGCAGTCGATATCTTTCTTCGAACAGTTTACTAGCCACATCGGGTCTAGTATGCATATTCTCCTCGACTCTCCCTTTGACTTGTCAAATAATGAAATTACCGCTTCAGCTGTTGTTTCATTGTAGAGCCAACCTTCAAACAAGTCATGAAAATCCTGCTCCATTGTACTAAGAGGCATGTTCTTCAAACATCTTGGAGGCTTAACATCCAGAGTTATGTCTTTTTCTCCATTCTCCAGTATGGTTACAATCTGCTTTGGCCGTTGCGGCTTCCAATCAGGATAACCATTCTTAGCCTGCAACTTCACATAGTTCCACAAGCGCTGATCATGTTGTTTTACTTCCAAACCATGATAGAACTGCTTGATGTTCTTTGTCTTGACCAACTCATCTACGTCCCACCACGGGAGGGCCCTTATGTCTGATAGAAATTCGAAATACTGCACACCCTGTTCCCGTCTAATGGTGTAGACCTGCAGATCTTCCAGATAACCCCATGATAGAATGTCACCCCATGAGATGTCTTTGTTGTAAGTGAAGAACTGAAGTGCCCTAAGAGTCTTCCTCTCTTTTGGCATCACTTTGAACCATTTCTTTCGTTCTTTGGCAAGATTTTCTCTTGGGATGGTTTCTGGAACACCTTCAGTAGAAACCTTTTCCACAATTTTCCTTCTAATCTCATCTTCATTTCGATCTTTAAACATTTCCATCAATGAAGGAAATGTTTCATCAATTCCAGAATAATGGAAATCAGTTTCTTCATCAGAGGAGTCTGAAGCATCTTCAACAATAACATCATTGTAGTGATCAGCTTCATGAGCATAACTAAACTCAAACTCCTTTTCTGGTGACGGAGGTATCTCATCTTCGATATGAAATTTAAATTTCCCATCATTCAATCCCAATTCCTCCAACATTTCTTCCCTGGTTCTTGAAACCTCAAGCTCTCCCTCATGTTGAGCATGCAAGAAAATAATAGTAGGATTTGTGAGGAGTACCTGGTCAACATGCTGTTTTCCAGATGTGGAGGCTTCTTGCTGATCATCATCCTCTTGTTCGTTTATCTGATCATTCAGAAATTCTTTAATTTTCTGCTCAACATTAGGATTCTCAACCAGCAATCCCGATGCACCCTGATCATCATCATCATTGCCCCTGTCATCATTATCATCTTTATTATCTTTCTTATCTTCCTTATCAGACTTATCGTTTTCTTCTTCTTCATCTTCATCACCAATAATTTCCAAATCAGAATCACTATCAACAATTTCTCCACGAGCCCTCTTAGCCTCTTTTCGTCTTGCATCAATCTTTACTCTTCGAACAATCTCCTGAAGGCTATAATGTACTGTGGATGGTTTACCAATAAGAACAAAGTTTGGAGTCTCTTCCTCTACTTCTTCCTCCTCTTTCCACTTCAACAACAGTACTTCTTTCGCCTTTCTTTTCTTTTGAATAGCAAAAACTCGACAAAAAATATCAACAAGATCAAGTGATTCAGAAGACTCACCAACTAGCACGAATCCCAGAGGATCTGCTTCAGCTTCAGTCATTTCAACATCAGTTTGGCATGAAGACCCGCCAGCTTCTTGAGTTTTCTCAATAACACTTTTGTTCTTTTGTGTGACCTCTTCAGCCAGTCACCTTTCTCTTTCAATTCTTCTTTCCTCAGCTCTCTTGACTTCAAGATCATTGAAAGCAGCATGAACATCTATCTTCAGGTGACTTTCCATGACCGCATATAACATGTTGAGCTGATTGTCTTTCATCACTTTATCGGCTTTCATAGCTTCCATTTCTAACTTCATCACCTTCATTTCATTCGATGAGGCTTCACTCGTTTCACTTAGAAGCTGGTTCAGAGTTTGATTCACATCTTGCAGATTCTTTATCTTCACATTCAATGTAGCAATCTCTGCTGTCAGAAGTTCAAACACTTTAGAGTTATCATGAACATCATCCTTCATCTTCTTTATCGTCTCCTCTTGATCTATCAAAACCATTCTAGCTTCATCATGAGCTTGCATCAACTGCTCAATCTGCCCTTTAAAAACATCACGGTCTACTTCAGCTTTAGCTTTAGCTTTTTCAAGATCAGCAACTTTCTTCAGCAATTCTTTCACAGCTTCATTGTTAAACATGTCGTAATCATCTTTTGGAATATCTTCGCTATATACTCCAGTTGCAGGTGGAAGCCCTCCAAATATATTTTCAAAGGATGTATCCTTTGGTTGTGAGGGTTCTGATTGAACTTGTGGTGGTGGTGGTGGAGGTGTAGCAGCTTTATAACCTGTGATTTCGACATAATCAACATCACCTGTCTTCTTTTGAACCACAACCTTAGGTACTTCAACACTCTGCACCTCTGGTTCCTTTGGAATCTCAACACTCTAAGCCTTTTCTGGTTCTTGAACCTTTGACGTTTCAATATGCTTTTCTTTCTTTCCATCTTTGTCTTTCGGTAATTCAGCACCAGATTTCTTTGCCCGTACTCTCCTCGGAATTACTCCAGCTTTAACAGCTTTACGCTTCGCCCTTTGTTTCTTTAGCTCATCAGGTATATAGGTAGAGTCTTCTTCATCCGATGCTTTCTGCTTCTTGGTAGGATTTTTCTTCAGTTGAGCTTTACCTCTACCAAGTGTTGTTGGGTTGAGCTCTGACTCAGTAGCCTTAGAATCATCTTCGCTTGAATCATCCTGAACCACACCTTCAGCTTGAACACCTTCATGTTGAGCACTTGAACTTTGTTCTTTCTGAGCAGTAACTTTCTCATTTCTTTTTAAGTAGCTTTCAAGAGAATGTTTCAGTGCATCAGCTCCTTGTTGGATAACTTCAGATGGATCTAACACTGGTTCGTCCACCAATCTTTGTTGCGGCTCTACAGAAGGCCCTGCAAAACAAACATTAACAACATCATTAGAAACATTTGACAATTTTAAGATTCTAACAGCCTTATGACTCCCCTTTCACTATACCCTTTACTACAATCTTCGGAATAGAAACTGAAGGGGACGTCTTTGGCATTCTCTTTCTCTTTCCATCTCTTTCAAACCACCATTTGGTTTTCTTTTCAACCAACAAACTCATCTTCTCATCCTCGTTATCAGAATCACTATTCTCATGTCTCCATCTATCATTTTCTGGAGCAACATATGTTGGCCTGCTGATTTTATAAATCATTCCCTTAACTCTTTCACCATCTCCTTTGGTCACTCTTGTTATTGTATCAGGTGTCATATTCCTCAGATCCATAATATCATTTCTATTTTTCGGAATATCCTTGAACTGATCATTAATCATCATCATGATGAATCGTGGATACATGATATATTTTTCACTTCCAGCTTTGATATTTTCTTTCATGTATTTAAAAATTACTTGTGAAACATTGTAAGGCATGTTCAACACCAAACTAGTGACTATGTTCATGATGTAATCGGATGTATCATCATATGCTCATTTCCTGTGAGATAAAGAGTGTACCACACAGTGCATCATGAACCTGTAAGTACTGGAAAATTTTGTTTTTAACATCCTTCCATTGATTTTGCCAGTAAATCCCATTCTGCACCACATTCCTTTCGCTAGAAGTTCAGGAATGATGGTCGGATCATTATCATTGTCACCTAAGTCAAGAACTCTTCTCAGATCTCCAACATTAAACTTCATCTCCAGATCCAAATCCTTTCCGTTCTCATCCTTCTTTCTTACAGCAGAATAAATTGTCTTATCAGATTCTTCGTATCTAGCTGCGTTCCAGAAAGTTCTCACATGAGATTCATACATAACGGTTTTATCAGTTAATGCTTTCCCAATCCTGCTCTCTCTTAAAAATTTAGCTATCTCTTCAACCACAGTATTCCTTGTATTTGTTGTGTCTTGCAAGCAATAGACGTTATGGCCCTTGTCCCAGTCTTTTCCTTTTCCCTGCCAAAATATCCATTTTAAATCATTATGCACAAGGTTCGGGACAAAAGGAGAGATAATGAAATTTTTTGAAGAATTCAAAAATTTTTCTAACACATGGGATACTCTCTATGTGATAGTACTGATGGATCGGATGGCTGTCCGATCGGATGTCATTGCTGTCCGATCGGATGGCCTACCTTGTGTGATGAATAAAATCAAAAAGGTCAACAACAAATGAAAAGGATGACCGCTCGATCGGATTGCTATCCGTCCGAGTTACCACTCGAATAATGTGACATGCAAAAGTATTCCCTTTGACCAGTTGACTAGATGAGATTGTGTTTTTCAATCGGATGACTACCCGATCGGATTGCTGTCCGAACGGGTTGCCACAAGGCTTTTGGCATACATGAAATAGTTTAAAATTTTGTCTTTTAGAGGCTGTCCGTTCGGATTGCAATGTTGTCCGAACGAATGACAATGCTGTCCGAACGGATGACAATTTTGTCCGAACGGATTGCCAATTTACACAGATTTCAAGACATGATAAGAAGGTTGTCCGAATAGATGACATTGTTGTCTGAATGGATTGCCTATTTGTCAAGGAAGCACAAGTTTCAACATAATGTTGTGGATAGGATGGCTGTCCGAACGGTTAGCAATGCTGTCCGAACGGTTAGCAATGTTGTCTGAGCGGTTAGCAATGTTGTCCGAGCGGATTACCATCCTATTCATGACATGTGATGAATAGAGACAAAACAAATTTGGAACAAACTGTCAAAGAATCAAACAAATATATCACTTAAGACACAGATTCCTAGGCACCAATTCTTAGAAAATCTTCAACAATAACACGTATAAAATCTGGTGGTTGTCCGTTCGGACTGCTGTCCGTTCGGCCAGCACCTCGTTCAAAGAACATTCAAGAACAAACATGAACATGAAAATCTTCTCAGTCAAATCATCACATTGCACATAGATCTATGTAGAGAATCTCATCGCGATCAGAACCCTATGTTCATTGTGTTCTAACTCGGCCTATTCTAAGTTTAATTTCTCTAAAACCTAGCCGACCACTGTATCGTTCAAACCTTAGATCTGCACATTTAAGCATGTTATAACATAAATTGGTCCGGTAAATCTGTAGATCTGAGCATTGCGATCAAATCCTAGTGTTCAAATTTCATCAAAACATCATGAATCTTCCTAGATCTAGCATTTAAGGCTCCGAACAGTGACGTCACACACGAACAGTCAATAATCATCAAGATTTTAACAGATTTGAGCATGAAAAACATACCTTTGCCATTATGAATGATGAGCAAACCAACGATCTAATGTATTTGTGCAAAGAGAATCAAGTGAATCAAAGATCAGATGAAAAAATTTGAGAGAGAATAGAGATCGGTCGTTCGAACGAGTGAAAGTGTTGACTGAACCTTTGACCCTCTATTTATAGTTGTGTCTTGAATTGGATTGCTGTCCGATCGAACAACTGTTCGTACGGAGTGCCGCCCGAGCCAAGTTCACCTCTTTGATTCTCAAAAACTTGACATTTTGACCTATTGATTTTTGACTTCTTTTGTTGTTTTTATCAGTTTTTAATAATCCACTTAAGTATCCAGGTCCAAGTTAATGACCCTGGGTACTTAATTTGCCTTCCAAGTCCAACTTAATGACCTTGGTTGACCCGAAGCAAAGCACACTGACGTTTTGTTCAAACTTTTTCAAACATTTTTCTGAAAATTACAAGTTTCAACTTAATGAACTTGCTTTGACTTTTCATTTTATCAGGTTTAACATGATAAGCTCCCAACTCATCTGTCCATCTCAGAAACTTCCTGCATCTGCCTCAAACTGTGAGTCTAAAGATCAGCTTTCCGCTTTGGTTTGTCGATAAAACAAAACAGAAATGTAAAATCTTTTTGAATTTAAGAAAGTTTCAACACTAGAAAGCTATGAAATCTTTTTGGGTTTTGAATGTTAAACAGAAATGAAATCTAGTTAGTGTAAACTATTTACAAACATATCACTAATTAGGCTCGCCCACCTAAAGTGATAAATCATTAGTAGTAATGTGCACAAAACCCCCACATACTGCCAGTAATTAAAGATTAGCAAAGACTTAATCACTGCAAAGTATAACTGGAAAACATTTAGGGTTTTGTGAAGCAAATTGATAAAAAGAGAATGACTCACATTGCAAGTTTAATCGGACAGAACCTTGCCTACTGAGTTAACCTTGTAACCTAGTTTAAAGAACAATGCACACGAAACTAGGTCAGTAACTTAATACAACATTTACGATAAACTCACGAAATCAAAACCCTCACGACGAATGACAAAGTATAGCCCGGATTTGGGCAGCACTTAAACATCCATTGGATCGGTTTCAATCGATCGGACATTGTGTCGTAGCAGTGATCGAGTTATTACCCAGTTGTCACAGCAGAGGGTCAGGATTTTTATTGTTTTGAACGAAACAGTGTATAACTAAACGTACGAAATGAGTTTTTCCGTCGTAACAACTCCCCCATGCAAGTGCCAAACCCCTGATATATATACTTAAAAATGGTCTCTATCGCGTGGCGCGCCAGACCCACCTGGTCCTGGCGCGTGGCGTGACGGGTACACTTTTAGGCTAGGATAGCCTCGTGTCCCATATAGCCCAGGTGAGTCAAGGTTCGATGAAATTCGAATTTTACAGCAAACTGTGAAGATAATCGTCCATTAGGGAATACCCCCCTTGAGTTTTATGGGCCCTGATCCTAGTTCCGATTGTTCTGAAAATTTTATGGGTCATGCCATACTACTTGGGGGTCTCAATTAGGGTTTCCAATTGAACATTAATAAAATAAGAAATAATAATTTTAGCGAGAGTTGTTACATCCTCCCCACCTAATTAAAATCTCGTCCTCGAGATTTACTGGAATAAGTAGGGATATTTTCGCTTCATCTCTGATTCCAGTTCCCAAGTGTACTCAGGTACTCTCTTCGAATCCCACTTGACTTTGACCAGTACTAGTCTTTTGTGCTTGAGAAACTTGACCTTTTTATCTTCTATCTGAAGTGGTCTCTCTACAAATTTTAACTTTTCATTTACCTTTATGTCTTGGAGAGGTACTACCAGGGATTCGTCGGACAAACACTTCTTGAGGTTAGATACATGAAACACGTCATGTACTCCAGCTAGTTCTTTTGGTAGTTGTAGGCGATAAGCAACTCGTCCTATTTGCTGGATTACTGGGAATGGTCCTACGTACCTGGGACCTAGCTTTCCCTTCTTACCGAACCGAACTACCCCTTTCCAATGAGAAACTTTCAAGAGTACCTTGTCTCCGACATGAAATTCCAGCGGCTTGCGTCTATTGTCTGCATAACTCTTCTGACGATCTCGAGCTGTCTTTAGTCTTTCCTTGATTTGAGTTATCTTGTCGGTGGTTTCTTGTACGATTTCGGAACCTGATAATTGGCTTTCTCCTATTTCTGCCCAACAAACTGGAGTTCTGCACTTTCTTCCATACAGTGCTTCGAACGGGGCAGCTTCGATGCTTGAATGGTAACTATTGTTATAGGAGAATAAAATTAAGGGTAGGTGGTCATCCCAGTTTCCACCAAAATCTATTACACATGCCCTGAGCATGTCTTCCAGGGTTTGAATCGTCCTTTCACTTTGTCCGTCTGTTTGGGGATGGTATGCAGTACTTAAATTTAATCGTGTCCCCATTGCTTCTTGGAAACTCGTCCAGAAATGTGAAGTGAAACGACTATCTCTATCCGATACAATAGAGAGTGGGACTCCATGTAAGGATACTACTTCGTCTACGTATAACTTGGCTAATCTTTCCATACTAAAAGTTTCCTTCATGGGTAGGAAATGAGCTGATTTGGTTAAACGATCCACAATTACCCAAATTGCGTCGTTACCTTTTCTGGTTTTGGGCAACTTAGTAACAAAATCCATGGTTATTAGTTCCCATTTCCAAACAGCCATTTCTAATTGTTGGAGTAACCCTGAAGGTTTTTGGTGTTCTGCCTTAACTTGTGAACAAGTTAGACACTTAGATACATATCTAGCTATGTCCTTTTTCATTCCTATCCACCAGAAGTTATTTCTTAAATCTTGGTACATCTTATTATTACCAGGATGCATGGTATACCTAGATTTATGGGCTTCCTATAAAATTTTATTTCTTAAGTCTCCTTGCTTAGGTACCCAAATCCTTTTCTTATGGAATTTTCAAATTCCATAAATCCCTTGTTCTAATTCTTTTATTCTTCCTTTCATTCCTTCAGCACCATCCTCAATTGCTGTTACTTGAACCTTCTTCAGTTGTTCCATTAAATCTAACTGTAGATTTAATCTAAGAGCACGAACTCGCTTTTGCTTTTCATAATACTTACGGCTTAGGGCATCTGCAACTACATTTGCTTTTCCTTCGTGATATTGAATATCACAATCGTAGTCACTTAGAATTTCCATCCATCTTCTTTGCCTCATGTTTAATTCTTTTTGCCCAAATATGTTCCTTAAACTCTTGTGATCCGTATAGACTGTAAACTTACTTCCATACAGATAGTGCCTCCAAATCTTAAGGGCAAAAATTACTGCTCCTAATTCTAAGTCATGAGTCGTATAATTTTCTTCGTGCTTTTTCAATTGCCTTGAGGCATACGCAATTACCTTTTTGCGTTGCATTAGCACACATCATAATCCTAGCTTAGAAGCATCACAGTAAACTTCAAAATCTTATGTCCCTTTGGGTAAGGCAAGGATTGGGGTGTTTGTTAACCTTTGTTTTAAAATCCTAAAGGCCTCTCCCTGCCTAGGTCCCCATTCAAACTTAACTGATTTACATGTTAGCTTAGTTAATGGTACTGCTATCTTAGAGAAATCCTTAATGAAGCGTCTATATTACCCAGCTAATCCTAGAAAACTTCTAACTTTCGTAGCTGATTGCGGGACCTTCCATTTGGTGATCGTTTCTATCTTAGCGGGATCTACGTGAATACCTTCATGATTCACCATGTGTCCTAAAAATTGCACCTCCTGTAGCCAAAATTCACACTTTGAGAATTTGGCGTAAAGTTTTTCCTTTCTCAACAAGGTTAAAAGTGCTCGTAGATGTTCACAATGCTCGTCCTGACTTTTGGAATAAATACGTATATCGTCAATAAAGACAATTATAAATTTACCCAAGTACGGTTTACAGATCCTATTCATCATGTCCATAAATGCTGCAGGAGCATTTGTTAGTCCAAAAGGCATGACTGTAAACTCGTAGTGACCATACCTAGTTCTGAAAGCGGTTTTAGGTATCTCTTCTTCTTGTACCTTCAACTGATGATATCCAGAACGTAAATCTGTCTTAGAAAAATATCTAGCCCCCTGAAGTTGATCGAAAAGATCATCAATCCTAGGCAATGGGTATCGATTCTTAATTGTAACCTTATTCAATTCCCTATAATCGATACGCATTCGCATTGAACCATCTTTCTTTTTCACAAACAACACTGGTGCTCCCCAAGGGGATGAACTAGGTTGTATGAATCCTTTACTTAGTAACTCATCTAACTGCTTTTTCAGTTCTAACATTTCAGTGGGTGCTAACCGGTAGGGTGCTTTAGCTATGGGTGTAGTTCCAGGAATCAGATGAATTCTAAATTCTACATCCCTATCTGGTGGTAATCCTGGTAGTTCTTCTGGAAATACCTCCGAGTATTCTAATACTATAGGAATTTCCTTTAATTCCTTATCCTTAGTGTTAATGATTACTGAAATCATATACACTATTCCTTGCTTTCGCGCATAACTAGCAACTTTCATTACTGAAATGAACTTTAATGATTTGCGCGGCTTATCTCCTGTAATCCTAATTACTTCTCCTGCAGGTGTATGAATTTCTATGGAATTCTTATCACAGAGAATTCGAGCATGGTTGGCTGCTAACTAATCCATTCCTAATACGACATCGAATCCAGCTAAATTCATAGGTAACAGGTTTGCAGAAAATTTATGACCTGAAAGTTCTATATTTTCTTTTAGCAAAACCGTATCTATGTTAACAGAATTCCCGTCTGCCGTTTCTACTGTATAAATCTCTCTAAGTTTGGTTAAGGGTAGCTTAAGAGCTTGGCAGAAAGAAGTATTTATAAAACTTTGGTTTGCCCCAGAGTCGAATAATACTTTCGCATAAACGTTGTGTACCAGAAATGTACCAGCTATTACGTCGGGAATCAGTTCGGCTTCCTGCGTGGTCAATTGGAAAGCTCTTACGTTATTCTTATTAGTTCCTTCAGCAGGTTTGGCCTTGTTATCTGCTGGTTTGACCAATTTAGGGCATTCTGGTCTGAAATGCCCAGCTTCTCCACAGTTGTAGCAGATTTTTTATTTCTTTTTGCATTCCTCCTTCCGATGGCCCGGAATTTTGCAGAAATTGCAATTTTCTCTACATTTTCCAAAATGTTTCTTTTTGCAATTCCCGCAAAATGGCGGGGTGGAAGAGGACCCAGTTCCCTTCCTCTTGAAGTTAGTATTATTACCCACACGAAATCCTTGGGTGATCTTTTGGGCTAGCTCTTTTTTCCTGTTTTCTTCTCACGTACGTACCAGCCCGTCGGTCAAGGTATTGGCTAATTCCACCGCATCGTCAATTGTGCGGGGTCTTGCAGCTTTGACGATATCACGAATCTCGCTAATTAAACCCCAAATATAGTGAGAGATAAGTACCGGTTCTGGCGAAGCCAGAGTTGGTACAATTCGAGCGTACTCGAAGAACTTTGAAGTATACCCTCGACAGTCAACATCCACCATTTGGTGGCTCAGTAACTTATTCGCCATTTGTTCCTTCTCATATTCGGGGCAGAATTTCCTTTCCACTAGACGCTTAAATTCTTCCCAACTCATGGCATAAGCCATGTCACTTCCTTTGGCTTGCAGTACCGTGTTCCACCATTCTAATGCCTCTTCCTTAAAAAGGTGAGAAGCATACATGACCTTATCCTCCTTGGCACATTTACTTATTTTAATCACCGCCTTGGTTTTCTCCAACCAACACAGTGCAGCAGTTTCCCCTTCATTGCCTGCAAATTCAACAGGTTTACAGGTAAGAAATTCTTTATAGGTGCAACCAGGTGTTGCAACTTTCATTTTCTTAAGTATTGGGGCCTGAATCAAGTTGTCGTTATTGCCGTCTCCGTTAACACTATTACTGAAATTATCATCGCGCGTGCGTTTACTGGGGTGAGCTTGTGAAGGCTCAACAGGGCTTTTGACCGAAGCGACGATTGCTGGGATAGCATTTGCTATTCCTTGAGCAACAATGTTTTCTATATCTTGCCTATTAAGAAAGTGATCTTCATTGTTTGGCTCGGATTGGTTAACCTCATTAACAGGTTCATTACCAGCATGTTCCATCTAGTAATTAATATATATAAGTTATTAGCACAAAAAAAATAAAAATCAAACACAATAAAACAATCGCACATAATCACGTCAACACGTATAGCCAAAATTGTCGACTTTGCGACCTTCATATTTTAGTATGCATCCGTACACACCAGATATGTTACAAAAGTTTTATTTTTAGTTATTTTACATGATTATATTTTTTATTATTTATTATTATTTTATTATCATTATTATTATACAAACACACAACCACACAATCACACCACCGTCAACTGGCTTTTCAAAAACGACGTTCAATTTGGTCGTATTTCCAGGAGATCTGTTCTCCTACTTCCCGAATTCAATTCCCTGCGTCCACCAGTTCCTCGCCGTATTGACGGAGTTCAGCCAAGTTTTCTGTGCTCATAGGTGGGTTTGGTGCAGGCTCAGGGTCAAACTGGGGGAAAAAGGTGTTAGGGTTATTCAAGAGATTCTGAAATTGCCAGTCAGTTGTCCACCATTCTTCCAGCTCTCCTGGTAGAGGTCGGGGGTTGATAATAGGATCTGGGATAGCAGGTTCCAAATTAACTGGAAGTTGTACTTCAGCTGGGTAATTGAAGAGGTTTTCATCGGCTGGTCCGATGAGGTCGCTATTGGCGACACAATTTATCCCATATTCTATGGCGACACAATTTATCCAAATTGCTAATCGCTCCTGTTAACATAAAACTTAACAACCACATTAGTCGATATTGTCAAATGGTGTTATCACCACCATTTGACCCGTTTGGACTATATGACCAAACGTTGCATAATTTTTATAACATGGTTTTTGATTCCCAATTTATACATCCGACCCATTTCAGACTTTTCCCAAGTTCTTTTCATACACGCTCAACCCATTTCGGCTTACGCCATGGGTATATTTTTAACTTCAATTTACATTAGTCGACCTTTGACCAAATTACCATTTTTACCCTTTTTCTCATTACTACTGAAAACTCTTAACTTCATAGTCATTACATGACTAGTTGTTGGGATTGAACCCTATCAGAGGAACAGATAATGTAAAGCCAAAACTGGATCAAAACAGTGGATCCAGAATAAGCAGACGTTTACAGTTGGTTCATGCAAATCTCTCCCCTTGAAAGTGGTTTCATATCTGCTGACTTCCTATCTGCTGATCATACTAAGTGCTGACCTACAACTGCTGCTTTATATCTACTGGCCAAAGTCAAAGACTGATGGAAGACCAAAGCTCTGTTGACTCAATCTACTGCCTAGGGTCAAGTACTGCTGATCCGGACAAGCAGTGCTGGGTTCACAACAGTGGAAGGATGCAGCAGCAGTTTAAGTGTCTTTTATGTAATGTAATGTAATAGCAGTAGTTTAGTACATCAGTGTTTATAGATCAGTAGTTAGAGTTTGTTAGGAGGTTAGATGTCACTTTCATGGTGACGTCAGCTAAGATGCTCAGTGGTTTGCAAGTGCCTATAAATAGTTCAGTACTTTGTACTGTTCTATTAGCTCTTTTGATCAATCGTCTTCTTTGCACGAACAAACTACTGAGCTCTGGCTGAGGGGGAGTTTGCATTCTTACATCAATCATTGTAATCGTTGTTGAAACAAATTCAATCATTCGGTTCTTTGTGAAAAGATGTTTGATAAAAGTATTACTCTCGTTTGATTGTATGCAAAGTTTGCTTTCATCTTATTTCCGCTGCACAACTCATTCATTTCCATCTTAATTACAAACGAAAATACAATCAAAAAGAAACTCAGATCCAACAATTGGTATCAGAGCTTGGACAGTCAAATTTGATTTAACAATCATTTTGACGTAAATAGTTCAGCTCATAACAGTTGATACTGATCGTTTGTTCGTCCGTTGAAAAACAGAGCAAGGATAAATCACCATTAAAGTTGATTTCTCCGTGTCTGTAAAACAACAAGAATGACGTCACAATCTCAGGATGATAAAAACAACATCGGCTCACTTTTTAAACCACCTATGCTAAAAAGAAATGAGTACAACATCTGGCAGAGGAGGATGGGTCACATCCTCGCTCAACAAAGCACAGGTTGTTGGAGGTCTGTCACCTTTGGTCCTCATGTTCCTTCAGTGCCAAGCGCTGAAGATGCTAAAAAGTTCGTTCCAAAACCAGTTGAAAATTACACCGAAACTGATTTTCAAAAGATCGAACTAGATGCTAAAGCGTTTAGCATCATAGCATCAGCGCTGCCCAATGAAATATATGCTGGACTGTTACACTGTAACAGTGCCAAAGAATTGTGGGACGCACTTAAGGAACAGTTTGGAGGTACTGAAGAACTCATAGAAAACAATAGGGAAATCCTGAACCAACAGTACGAAACGTTTTGTCATGTTAGAGGTGAATCACTGACTCAACAATTTGAGCGGTTTAGTTGTCTCATCAGTGAACTGAGGCTTGTTAATACCACTTTTACAAACTCAACTCAAAACAGCAGGTTCCTCAGGTCACTGCCCGAAAAATGGGACACTATAGCCTTTGTCACCAGAAATTCACCTGAGTTCAAGGATCTGACCTTGACCCAACTCCATGGTCGACTCCTGACCTACGAAAGGGAGTTGAACCAGAAAAGGAAGTTACAAGAGTCAGGAAAAGCCGTTGATGATTATACATTCGGTAACACTGCTCTTTTGGGTCAAGAAGAATCTGGGAGCAGTGGTAAGGACCAGGGTTATGACCATTTCATTGACATAACTGCTGGAGCTAACTTTAACAACCCTGATCCTCACTCTGCAAGTTATGCATTCACTGCAAACGAAAACCAGATGTCAGATAATTTAAGCTTTGAACTAAATGATTTGCAACATTTTGACCCCACTGATTTAGAGGAAATGGACATCCTGCACCAACTGGCTTTGCTAAGTGTTAGAACTAGCAAGTTCTACAAAAGAACAGGGAGAAAATTCCCAGGTTTGCATGGGAATCTAAGGGTTGGGTTGGATAAATCGAAAATCAAGTGCTACAAGTGTAATAGGTTGGGACATTTCGCTAGGGAATGTAGGAGTCAAAATACTGGTCCCATAATTACTCATCCTAGCTCAAATCCTAGACCTCAAAATCAAAACACTGTGCATTATGCCCAATATGCCCCAGCAGCTCAAGTGAACACTGCTCACTATGCTGCTGCCCCTGTGCCAGTACATTATGTTCAAACTACTGTTCCACAAATCCAATATGTTCAAACCCCTGTTCCACAGGTACAAGTGCAACCTGTTGCACCTCAAACCACTGCTCCAGCAGCAACACAACCAGATCAACAAAGCTTTTTCACTCAAGGGTTTGTTGACTGGAGCAGTATGCCTGATGATCTTTGTGATGAAAATTTTGCACTCTATGCTTCTAATGATTCTTCACATGATGAGTTTTGTTTGATGACACTAGAGTCAATACAGGAGGGGGTTGAAGCTGAGGAGGAACAGCAGTACTCTGAAACAGTGGAAGAGGTGATTGAAGCAGTGATTACTGCTGTGGCTGATGAAGTACTGTTGGAAGAAAGTTCAGGTACTCTGATTGAACCAATGATAGATCCATGGTCCATAGAGGACAAAGAAGAAGAGAAAGACGAAAAGGCTGGTGAAAAGAAGGTAAGAGCTAATGATGATAAAGATCATCAATGTGATTGTGCAATGATGGCAGCTGCCAAGGTATCTCCTCAAGTTCTTGAAAAACTGTGTTCAGACAATTGCATAATTGCTTTTGCTAACATCAAAGAGGTGAATGAAAACCTTCGGGATAAAATCTTAACTGATGAGGTCAAATTTAAAAGCTCTTTAAAAGAACTTAAAAACAAATTGACTGAAAAAGAAAAAGAAATCAGCTGTTTAAAAGAAGAGCAAAGTATAACCAAAACCCAACTTCAAACTATGGTAGAAAAATACCAAGTTTGCAAAAAGGAGTTGGAGTCTGCCCAGATTACTTGTGAAAGATGGGTGGAATCCTGCAAAGGATATGAGGTTATGCTTGAAAAACAGAGAAAAAGCAATGTGAAGTTTGGGGTTGGGTATAGAAAATATGATGATGAAAACACTGCTTTTGAAAACTCTGTTCAAACCACTGATGAAGCTACTGAGCTTATCCCCACAAACAAGAATGGCCAAGAAGTGAAAATCACTGACAAACTTGGTAACAAAATCACACTTAACAGACCAATGGGTTCCTCCACTTTCAAGGAACTTGAAGATCATCAGTTTAAACCAAAATGGTCTGATGAGTGTGATATTCTTGAAAATTTCAAGCCAATGGACTTTACATCAATTGATGGTGCTAAAGCTCCAAAAGCTAAAGTCATACCTCTCAAAGATATCCAAGCAGTGGTTAAAACCTCTGCTGCAAAGGAATCTGAAAAGAGAAAGAAGAAAGAAAAAATTGATAACTTGTTTTGTGAATTCTGTGAGAAAAGGAATCATCTAACAAAAGACTGTTTCCACTTAAAAGCTTATGATCTAAACAAAACAAGTGTCATTGTTTCAGCAGAAAGCTGCATTGTCTGTGGGAAAACAAACCACAAAACTCAAGCATGTGTGTACCTCAAAAACTTTGATGTGAAAAAGAATGAGTACATGGCTAAAACATCCTTGAGTCCATCATCATCCTCATCATCTGTCAAATTCACCAAGAAACAACCACTATTTGTGCCAGTACAAACAGCTGTTACAAAACAGCTGAACCAAACATCTGTCAAAAGAGATGTTCAGGTTACTGATGCACCCCCTGCCAATCAGTTCAAAAAAGGCAGAGAAAAACAGTCTTACCAAAGGATTCCACACGTTTATGAGGCCTACAAAAGGCCCTCTAAACCCAAAGTGAACAGGCATCCTTTTGGTTACCAGCAGATGATCGGTCAGGACCCACAACAGTGGTTAGAGAAACACTGTCCTAAAACAGTTCAAACCCCTGACCTAACCACTGTCCATCATCTTGCATCCATTCCAGACACTGTTGAGACCCCATCCAAAGCCTTGTTGGCTTTGGAGACCTTAATGAACTAATCTTTTTACTTCATGTGCAGGGAGCTTCTGCATGCTTTGATAGTCTTTGGTATGTAGATAGTGGAGGCTCCAGGCACATGACAGGATGTAAAGCCCTCCTCAAAGACTTTAAAATCCATGGTGGGGGTGATATATCCTTTGGGAATAATAGTAAAGGGAAGGTTCTGGGGTCTGGTACAGTGCAATCTGGAAATGTAAAATTTGAAAATGTCAATCTAATAGACAATCTAAAATTCAACCTTCTGAGTGTGTCCCAAATGAGTAACAAGGGATTTGGGTCATTCTTCACAAAAGACTGTTGTAGGATTGTTGGACCAGAAATGGTCAAAAAGATTGAAGCAATAATTAAATCTGGTCATACTAAACTTGTTGCTCAAAGAAGTGGCAATGTTTATGTTGTTGACATGTCAAAAGAGTGTCCCAGAGCTGATGCCTGTCTGTTCTCAGCTGCCTCTAACAAAGAGACAGAACTTTGGCACAGAAGGCTGGGACACACAAATCTTAAGACAATCATAGAAATTTCAAAAAATGGTTTGGTGAGAGGCCTACCACAAAAATTGTTTTCATGTCCTGAACATTGCATTTCCTGTTTAAAAGGAAAACAGCATAAAAGTTCTTATAAGTCCAAAACAACCCAGTGTCTGCAAATGCTACACATGGATTTGTTTGGCCCAGTTCAAGTCATGAGCCTTAAAAAGAAAAGATATTGTTTGGTTATTGTTGATGACTTTTCTAGGTTCACATGGACTTTCTTCTTGCACTCAAAAGATGAAACTGCAGGCATTTTGCAAGACTTTGTAATACAGGTTGAAAAGCAATTTGACCTTCCAGTAAAAAGCTTCAGGAGTGACAATGGCACAGAATTCAAAAATAGGGAGTTGGATGCCTTCTGTGTGAAGAAAGGGATTGTAAGGCAGTACAGCATTCCAAGAACACCAGAGCAGAATGGGGTAGTGGAAAGGAAGAACAGAACTCTGATTGAGGCTGCCAGAACCATGCTTGCAGATTCAGGTTTGCCTTTAACTTTCTGGGCAGAGGCAGTAAACACTGCTTGCTATGTTCAGAACAGAGTTTTAATAAACCCCAGGCACAAAAAGACTGCCTATGAAATTCTGTATAAAATTAAACCACTGATCTCATATTTCAAAGTGTTTGGCTGCCCATGCTTTATTTTGAATTTAAAAGATTCCATTTCAAAATTTGCAGCCAAAATTGATTGTGGTTATCATCTGGGATACTCAACCACTGCCAAGGCCTACAAAGTGTTTAATACACGGACCAAGGCAGTGGAGGAGACTTTGAATGTTAAGTTCAATGAACTTTCGTCAATGAAAATCCCAGCAAATCCTGCAGATCTGTTTGATCTTGAAAAATTCACTTTTGAAAATACTACTGTCAAGACTAACAGTGCAGGTCCATCAGAGGATACAACACCAGACTATGGGTATGAAATCATCATCCCTCAAAGGTCTGCCACAAAGGGAAAAGCATCAGCTGTTCAAAACAGTTGTCAAAGCTCTACCACTGCTACCTCAACAATTGTTGACCAAAGTAGCCCATCAACCACTGCTTCCACATCCTCAAACACTGCTGACAAAAGTCCTCAAACAGTGGATAAAAGCCAGCAGTTGTCCACCCCATTACCTCCTATACCACCACCTTTTGAAACCACTGCTGGATCATCAAAGTCCCCAGCAGTGGTTAGCTCAGATGATACACATTTGCAGCCTTCACAAACCAATGCCATCATACCATACCAAGGAGATTTAATCTTCTTGAGATCTCATCCACCTGATCAAATCATTGGCAACATAAATGAAGGGGTGCTCACAAGAAGCCAAACCCAAAACATTTGTCTTTTTGCTGGTTTTCTATCACTCCATCAGCCAGTCAAGTACCAAGAGGCACTGAAAGACAACAGCTGGGTAGAAGCCATGTAAGAGGAGCTCCAACAGTTTAAAAGACAACAAGTATGGGAGCTTGTACCACTGCCAGAAGAGGTTAGTCCCATTGGCACAAAGTGGGTCTTCAAGAACAAAACTGATGAAAGGGGTATTGTTGTCAAGAATAAAGCCAGGCTTGTGGTTCAAGGTTACAGACAGGAAGAGGGGATTGATTATGATGAAACATTTGCCCCTGTTGCAAGATTAGAAGCAATTAGACTGTTCCTGGCCTTTGCTGTCAACCACAATATGAAGGTGTTTCAAATGGATATCAAAAGTGCTTTCCTCTATGGTACAATTCAAGAAGAGGTGTATGTTTGTCAACCTCCAGGTTTTGAGGATCCATTTTATCCAGATCATGTCTACAGGCTAAACAAAGCCTTGTATGGCTTGAAACAAGCACCAAGAGCCTGGTATGAAACTCTTTCCAACTTCCTACTCTCAAATGGTTTCAAAAGAGGTACCATTGATAAAACACTGTTTTTAAAATGGAGAGGGAAGGATTTAATGATTGTCCAGATTTATGTGGATGAGATTATTTTTGGAAGCACATGTAACTCAATGTGTGAAGAGTTTAGAGAACTCATGACAACTGAGTTTGAAATGAGTGCAATGGGTGAGCTGCAATGCTTTCTTGGTCTCCAAGTACAGCAATTGCAAAATGGAACTTTCATTCATCAAAGCAAATATGCTAAAGAACTTTTAACCAAATTTGATATGAATGATTGTAAACCATGCAGCACACCCATGGCAACAAATAAGCTGGTCATGTCTGATGAAAAAGATGAGCTGATTGACCAAACACTTTATATAAGCATGATTGGGTCTTTATTGTACCTAACTGCATCTAGACCAGACATCATGTTTGCAAGATGTGTCTGTGCAAGAAGTCAATCAGCTCCCAGAAAATCAAATCTCATTGCTGTAAAAAGGATCTTCAGATACATAAAAGGTGCTCCCACACTTGGTATCTGGTATCCAGCTAATGGGAACATCAAGCTTTCAGGTTTCTCAGACAGTGACTTTGCTGGATGTCACACCACAAGGAAGTCCACATCAGGAGGGTGCCAGTTCCTAGGTGACTGCTTAGTTTCTTGGCAAAGCAAAAAGCAAGCAGCTGTTTCGACATCCACTGCTGAAGCTGAATACATTGCTGCTGCAAGCTGTACAGCCCAACTCCTGTGGCTTCAAAATCAGTTGCTGGATTTTGGTATCACTGCCTTAAAGACACCACTCATGTTGGACAGTCAGGCAGCAGAAAATATCATCAAAAATCCAGTTTCCCACTCAACCACCAAACATATTGACATCAGACATCACTTTGTGAGGGACTGCTATGAAAAAGGTTTGATTTCTCTGCATCATGTCCCAACTAAAGACCAGCTGGCTGATGTGCTCACAAAAGCACTTGATACAGCCACTTTTGAAAGTTTGGTCTCTAGGATTGGGATGCTGAACATGGAATAACAAGCAACATCTTGTTTTTCTATGAATAAAAGCAACAAAATGTTTTCAGAAAATCAAAACTCCATCCTTAAAAATAGTTAAAAATGAAATTTTTTCATTAAGTCCTTAAAAGTCTGCCATTAACCACTGATTGTTCAAAAGTCTGCTATACTTCAAAAGTCTGTCCACTGCTGAAAGTCAACCCCTGCTCTCTCATTATTTTGATAAACTCTGTTGTTCAAAAGCAGTGTCTTATCCACTGATATGCTATCCACTGATAGTAAAAATCATCCACTGCTTTCATACCACTGCCTTCATCAGTCATTTTCAACAAAAGTATTGTCCTTCACTTTCAACAGGGGTTGTCACGTGGACAGTACATATTGGTCAGACCTTTTGTAACGGCTGCCACCTCAGCATTCACTTTCTTCCCTATAAAATCCCCCACTCACCATCAAAACAGGGTTTTACTGTCGAATTGAATCCTTAAAATTCTCTTCTCAAAGCAGTTTTTCTTCACATTTCTTCACAAATTTCTTCGATCAATCATCCTCAAAATGACAAAATCAAAGAAATCTTCAAAACCCTCATCCAAATCTTCATCGAAAACAGCCTCTCAAAAGGCAATCTCCACTGAAATTCCACACAAACCATCTCACAATCTCCTGGGTATTCTCACAAAACCAGGAACCACAAAAGATTTCGATTCCATCATTGATCTCATGGCAAAATCAAAGTACAAAACCTTGATCACTGCCGATGCACCAATCTATTTGGCGACCCAAAGGGAGTTCTGGAAAAATGCAACCCTTGAAAAACAAGGCGACATTGCAACCACCATAAACTCTTATATAAAGGGTAAAGCTGTCCAAATCACGCCACAATCCATTTCAGAGGTCTTTCAACTCGGTGATCAGGAAGGTAAAATTTCTTTCACTAAAAACGAGTTAAAAATTGACTTCATTGAGCGAGGGTATGAAGCCACAATGATGAAGAAAATAACCTTAGAAAAAGGTTATTTTCCTTCTGCAACCAGATTTTTATTTCATACCCTCCTACTATGTGTTTCAAATAAAACCACTTCTTTTAATGAAATCCCTTTAAAGATTCAAAATCTGGGATATGCTATTCTTCAAGGAGAAAATTTTAACTATTCTCGGGAAATTTTTAAAGATTTGGTTAATAATGTTGAAACAAAATCATTCTTACTGTTTCCAAGGTTTTTAAGTTACTATTTTTCAAAGAAATTCAGTAAGGATGATTTAACTGTAATAAACCAGGGTGATCCTACTCAAATAAACAGTTTAACTACTGAAACTTTTTCAAGGATGTTAGCACCCTGCAAAACCCAAGCAGAGGTGCCTGAGCAGATTTTAGTAGTTACAACTGCTCCTCAGGTATCTGTTGCTGAGCCCACTGCTCAAGGTGATCAGAGCAGCAGCACAACTGCTTTGAAACCCACACCTACAATCACCAAAAAGCCAACAAAAAGAAAAACACAAAAACCCCCCCAAAACCCTCAAAAAGGCATCTCTGGAGGATGAGATACCAGAGCTTCTGCCAGTGACAACACAAAAGTCACAAGAAATCACTGCTGCTTCTTCCTCACAGCAGTTGGTACAAATATCTCAACCCATAACCAAAACTCCTCCTGTTTCTTCACAAAAAGAACAGGTTGTACAAATAGGGTCTCCACATCATGATGCTCTGGAAACACTCGTTTCTATCATCCACAGTCCAATGCCCGGGACACATCCTACTTCTACACCACCCTTCACATCCACATTTCCCTCACCAATAAAACCACTGTTGGATGCAATTGATTTGAACCAGGCATTATCCAGTCCTTCTCAATCACCTATTAATGAGAATATACCTCAACAACTGACTGGGTCTGATGTCTCAATCTTTGCTAACCCACCAACACAACCTGAGGAGGTTACACCCCTTGAGTTACAAGTAACTCTTGGTGGTAATCCAAGTGAAGCAGCCACTACAACTGTTACACCCACTGGGTTACATTTGGACAGTGGTTACATTCATAAGACTTCCTTGGAGGCAATTCCTTTTATAGCACCTCTGTCAACCACCAGTGGATTTATTTATCCTACTGGCAACATCAAAAGGTTGTCAAGTGTTGAAGGAAGAAGACCCCAGTACCAAGAAAAAGGGGCATCAGTGGTTAATGTTTGGAGTATATTCCCTACATCTACCACTGATAAAACCACTGCTAGTGGGAAATCAGATGATCCCATTAACTTGGGTGATGGTTTAAAGTACCAGAAATTGACGGATCGTATTGCAAAGCTTGATAACTCTGTTGCAGAACTCAAAGATATGCTACAACAGGTGTTACAAGTTCAGAAGGTACAAACAACTGCTGTTCCACCTCAAGCACCTGCCCCACAAAGGACACCTGCTACAAATGAGCTCTGGAATCTATTTCAATCTTTTCTCCAACACCAAGCACAACTAGCAGATCAGCAACATGAAAAACATGTACAACAGCTGAGAAATGCAATGGAGTCAAGATTCAAGAACACTCAGGCTGACTTAAAGGCTCTCAAAACTCAGATCTTGCACACCACTGGCACTGCTCCTCCAAACATACGTTTCATTTATGACCTCCCAGAAGATAATGCCAAAAAGGGGGAGAAAATTAAGGAGTGGAAAAGGAAGGGTATAGAAGATGCTCTTTATCTTGAACCAGAGAATTCAAACATGACCAAAAAGATCCCTTTGCCAGATGGTAGCAAGAAGATTGATATGACAACAAATGCACTAGCAGAAGCAATTGCAAGTGTGAAGAGAGATAGAGAGGCCAAAAGGAAAGCCAGGGTGGACAGAATGGATCATCCAGATCAGGGTACTTCTGGGTCAAGGGATCATGAAAATCCTGTTGAGGAAAAGAAGAGGCCTACTAGAAAAGTAACGCAACCCAAATCCATTCCAACCAGACGTTCAAAGTCTGCTCAAAAACCACCGTACAAAACAGCTGATGCAGCAGGAGTTACAAAAACCACTGCTTGCCAAACAGTTGTTCCATCAACACACACCACTTCAACACACACAACATCTACTGCTCTACCATCACCACCACCAAAAACAACACCTGCTGACACACAGCAGAAGACAGCAGATGTTATAACATCTGTTGTTATGACAGCAGTGGTTGAAACACCAGTTGTTTCAACAACTGTTAGTCAATCACAATCCACTGCCACTACATCTACAACCACTGTTCCATTCAAAACATCATCAGTCTCTCCTAAACCAAAAAGGAGAAGGCTAATTTTAAAAGATGATGACACACCTCCATCACCAACATCTTCAAAATCTTTAGCTCTTGTCACAATACCAAAACCTGTTCCTCTCTCTTCAGTTCCAATGTACAAGCCCTTACCTCCTGCAGGTGTTCAATTTCCTCTTGAACTAGCAGCTGTTAGAGATGAAATAAAATCCTTCTACTATGAGGATGACCCTGCCAAAAGGAGGTTGCCATCAATAAAAGGATATCCTTGGCCTAAAAATGTTGATGAATACTTGGAAATCAAAGCCAAGCAAGCAGAGGATATCTCAAAAAGAAACACACAAGGGAAGTCTGACAAAGAAATTTCAAGAAATTATCAATATTTGCTCACACAAGTCAGATCCCTAGAGCAATTTGCAAAAAATGTAGGTCAACAAATTTCTGAAAGAGCAGCTGAATCTCTGAAGAAAGACTACATTGAAAGCATCATGGCTCACAAAAAGTACAAAGGAGAGAGATATATGTACAAAGAGTGGACTGTTCCTGAGCTTGAAGATGAAGCTGCAAGAATTCAAGACATGATAAAAAGAAAGGTCACTCACACTCCTCCTAACTGGGCAAAATTTAGAAAAAATGTACCTGACAAACAGGAAGAGCTGAAGAGGATGAAAGAGGAATTGGTAGCAGCTGATTATGGTAACAAAAGACAAGTTGCTAGATGGAAAGAAGATATGGTCAGGGCTACTTACAAAAAGTTGGAACAATTAAGAAAGAAAGATCCCACAGTTCCTCAAAAGCCTGACTATCCTGAAGCAGCGGTTTCAAAAAGACCTTCAAAGCTGCAAATCAGGAGATCCACAGCTCCAGTTGGTGCTACCATCTACAAAAGAAGGCCACACAAACAACTGATTGCTGAAACCATCAAAGAGTTAATGGAAGGTGAAGACCTTGGAAAAGAGGGTATAAAGAAAATGATGATGGAAACTCTTGGTTTGGATCAAACTGCAAGTACTGCTCAGCCAGTCATGAATAGGCCAGCCTCTCCAAATACTTCTGCAAATAAACATCTCCCAAGAAACCCACCAGGCTCAAAAATACAAAAGTGGGAAACTGACAAACAGACCTGCGTATTGACTTTGCTCAGGTCTGGTGGAGGAGTGGAGAAAATATCAAGGGAACAAGCTCTTGGCCTGAGTCTTGAAGATTTGCAGGATCTCCTTGATCTTCCACTCAGCAGGGATGATGAAGATACAGATGCCCTAGACTTTGAATTACAATTCAAAGGTCAGATAAGGGAGCTGTTGTTGAGGCAATAAAGTTTTCCACAAATAATGAAGAGTTTTGGCATTATCTGTTCCAGGGGGAGATTGTTGGGATTGAACCCTATCAGAGGAACAGATAATGTAAAGCCAAAACTGGATCAAAACAGTGGATCCAGAATAAGCAGACGTTTACAGTTGGTTCATGCAAATCTCTCCCCTTGAAAGTGGTTTCATATCTGCTGACTTCCTATCTGCTGATCATACTAAGTGCTGACCTACAACTGCTGCTTTATATCTACTGGCCAAAGTCAAAGACTGATGGAAGACCAAAGCTCTGTTGACTCAATCTACTGCCTAGGGTCAAGTACTGCTGATCCGGACAAGCAGTGCTGGGTTCACAACAGTGGAAGGATGCAGCAGCAGTTTAAGTGTCTTTTATGTAATGTAATGTAATAGCAGTAGTTTAGTACATCAGTGTTTATAGATCAGTAGTTAGAGTTTGTTAGGAGGTTAGATGTCACTTTCATGGTGACGTCAGCTAAGATGCTCAGTGGTTTGCAAGTGCCTATAAATAGTTCAGTACTTTGTACTGTTCTATTAGCTCTTTTGATCAATCGTCTTCTTTGCACGAACAAACTACTGAGCTCTGGCTGAGGGGGAGTTTGCATTCTTACATCAATCATTGTAATCGTTGTTGAAACAAATTCAATCATTCGGTTCTTTGTGAAAAGATGTTTGATAAAAGTATTACTCTCGTTTGATTGTATGCAAAGTTTGCTTTCATCTTATTTCCACTGCACAACTCATTCATTTCCATCTTAATTACAAACGAAAATACAATCAAAAAGAAACTCAGATCCAACACTAGTTTACCGTTTCGCCCCTTTTTACTATAAGCCATGGTTTTTATCATTTATGTTTGTTCCGACCCGTATCATTGCACGTCGAAAACCATATTTCGAGCAAAATCTTTATCATATTATAACTTATAGAATATATGAGTATTCTACAAAGAAGTGTAAGTTTCACTTACCTCGCATCCATTCCACGCTTTTCTTTCCGTACTTGCTCCGCTTGACCCGCTTCATCCCCAAGCTTCCATCTAGCTTGTTACGCGTCAAACTAGCATCATATTTCGTAAGATGGTTAGTTTAGTCATTGTCAATCATGACTATTCCGTCTTACGTATTTTCTATCAAAATTATCATTCGATCTTATTAATGGTCGGTTTGACTTTTAAAAAGTCAAATGCCTATTTGTATATAAAATCCACATTCAAATTTATCAACTAGTTTAGGCATTTCTCAAATCACCCGGTAGGCGTTCTTTAAGCCATCGTTTTAACTAATCTTTTAACCGAGTTATTACAATTCCAACACCTTATCTTGTTCAAGCAATTATCAAGACTAATTTATTCATTCGTTTCGCAAGAACTAAGGGTTTCTCATATACGAGTGAAACCCGTTTCATCATATCACTAGTGTTCATCCGAACACCTAATATAATCAAGTTCTATCTATCAATTAGTAGATAACATGATCTCATACACCTAGTTACGTGAATAAAGTTACCAAATTTCATCTTGACATTCCAAAACCCGTTTCAATCATGTATGACCAATTACTCAATTATGTAATTTGTTCAAGTACCTTGTTTCTACTATCAAATATGATGATTTTAAACACAAACTTATCATCATCTTCACTATTAAATCAAAACCCACTTCCTTGTTTACTTGTTAATCACTTACAAGTAGCATTACATCAATTTTTTTCATAATATATTCAAAACTAACGAAATTAAACATACATAGTCATTCAATTTCGGCTTTGGATCATAACCCAACAATCTATTTGCAAGTAACCTACTCGTACCAAATTTCAACTTTAACCAATCTAGGTTTTATGACATACCTTATGATCCCCGTGACTAGGTGATCGTTTATATGTATTCATGCATCGATTTAGGGCTTAAATCAAGCTTCAATTTGATGAATTTGTTGAACTAGGGTTTTTTAACCATTTATTCCTCCTCCTGGTCGCTCACACGAACACACACATAGTGTGTGTTTCTTTGATTTTATTAATTTAGTTAACTTTCAAGTTAACCCATTTTGGCCCCTCGTGTTTAGTTAGTTGTTAAGCAGGTCACAACCTACTTATTTTTATCAATATTCCCACTTATTAACTAGGTTAAACATTCCTAGTTAACTTAGTGGTTTCGGGAAATTTATGACTTAGTTTATTTTAAATCCCGTTATCTAAGGCCGTTTATAAACTTTTTTTTTCTTCAAAGGTTTTTGTTCAACTTTTAGTTAATATTAGGTTTACTTATTTAAATCCTAATATTTACCGGGTTACTTTTACCACTAACGGTACTTTACCCGCTCTTTAGTATTAACGGGGTTTTAATTACCAAACCCGTTTTCGGGGTGTTACAATGCTTAAAGATATACATATAGAAGTTCAGTACTCGATGGAGTTAAAGCTAACATTTCTTAATTCTTGCTGTTATATTATTAAATTTTGTTGTTCAGTACTCGATGTAATTGTTGATATCCTCATATGTCATAGATAAATTTTAATTCTATTAATATTTGTGGAACATTTTATTTTTAGTAATTTTAGCATCAACTGTTGTTAGAGTTGATATATGCTATTGTAAAGGTCTGTTAAAGTTAAATTTTGCCAAAAGAGAACAACTGCTTGAAATCATCGTCTGCTGATGATTAAAACATTATAATGTCTTCAGAACATCAAACGTTCATTCTTAAAAAATAGCTATTTTTAAAAAATTTGTCAAAAATCTTTAAAAGTCTGTTGAAAACAACTGTTTTTCAACATCTGTTTGGTTAAAAATTCATCCACTGCTGAAATGTATTGTTTGTTCTCATAAGTTCTGTTTTATGTAACGACTGTTGAGTTGCTACTGTTGCCAACATCTGTTATTGCTCAACAGCGGTTTCCAAAGAACTGTCAACCATTAACACAACAGAAGTTCTGAACATCTGTTATTGCCCAACAGATCTTTGTAAAATGTCTTCAGAACATCAAAAGTCCATGTTTAAAAAATAGCTATTTTTTAAATATTATTAAAAACTCTTAAAAGTTTGTGGAAAACAACTGTTTTTCAAACCTCTGTTTCTCTAAAAATTCCGGTGATATAAGAAAAGCTGAGGTCGCAGCCAGAGAGGCTGTCTGACAATGCCTTTCTGAGGTTATTATTGCATCGTAAGTCTTAATATATAAAATCAATTTAAAACTAATCACCAGTGTGAAGTAGTATTTGTTGATTTTTTTTAATCAACTTCTGTTTGGATAAAAATTCATCCACTGCTGAAAGGTATTGTCTGTTTTTATAAGTTCTGTTTATCCTAGTAACTGTTGATTTACCACTGTTTACAACATTTGTGTCTGATGAAGTGGTAGAAACCTGTGTTTGCCATGTAAAATATTGTTGGTGTTTAAATGAAGTGTTTTTTTTTTAATTTATGCCAGAGGTTTAAAAATTTTCTTTTCGGTTTCTTGATATTTAATTTTATAGTTTTGCCATGAAAATTTATTTTTGAAATGTTTTGCATTAAATGGTTGCTGATATTTAATTTATATTTTTATATGAACTTATTTGTATATATTAAAAGTCTGTTGAAAACAACTGTTTTCCAAACCTCTGTTTGACTAAAAATTCAAACACTGCTGAAGGGTATTGTCTGTTCTCATAGGTTCTGTTTAATCTAAGGACTGTTGACTTACCATTGTTGCCTAACATCTGTTGTTGCCCAACAGTGGTTTCCAAACAACTGTCATCCATTATCACAGCAGAGGTTCTGACGTGGACAGATGTTAGCCATCAGATCTTTGTAACTTCTGACACGTCAGCATTCACTTTATAAAACCCTGTTTCATCCCTAAATAGAGGTTTTACTGTCTTCTCGAATTTAAAATTCATCAAACTGGTTTCCACCTTCCTCTTTAACACTTCTTCGTCAAGCTCTCACAAGTTTCAATTCCGATCATGGCTCTGATAATGAAAAAGCACCATAATTACCTGGCTATTTTTGAGAAAACCGAGAAAAATACTCTCTATTATTCAATGATTAATGTTCTTACATCATCAAAATACAAGGCCATTCTTACCACACCTATTTACCAAGAAACACTGCGCGATTTCTGGGCAAATGCGAATATTGAAAACAAAACAATGTGGCATTCAGTATAACTTCAAAAGTCGGAGGTGAATCGGTTGCTATTACCCCCACTACCATATCAACAACATTTGGGGTAAACGACTTGGCAGGTAAGACATCTTTCCCGAAAAATGAGATTCAAACTGAGTTGATTGAGAGGGGATATGATGGACAGTTGAATAAGGCAACTATGTTTAAAGCAAATTTTCCACCACCAACGAAATTCCTGTTCCGTACTCTCTTAACCTGTCTCTCAAATAAAACTACTTCTTTTAATGAAATACCTTTAAAAATTCCGTCATTGGCGTATGCAATTTAGACAAATACTGATTTTAACTACTCCTAAGCATTGTTTGCTGACTTGGTTGCAAATTTGAAAAACATTAAAAGGGGAAAACTGCTGCTTTTCTTATGTTTCCTAGACTATTAAGCTACTACCTGCAAAAGCATGTTTCTCAAAAAGCTTTTAAACAAGGTAAAGCTTTTAAAATGAATAGTCTAACATCTGAAACTTTTACTCGCCTTATGGCTAAAGAGTCAGATGTTTCCAAAACTGAAGCAGAGGGGAATGAGGAAATTTTAGATGAGCCACAACTTCTCCTCAAACCTCTGTTGTTGAGCCCACTGCTCTTGGTGATCACAGCACTACAACCACTGCTGTGAAACCCCCACCAACAAACCCCAAAAAGACGAAAACAAAATCCAAAGAGCCCACCGAAACCATAAAAACGGGTCCTCTGGAAGATGAGATCCCAGAGGTTAACCCCGTGACAACACAAATGTCACTAGAAACCACTGTTGCTACTTCCTCACAACATGTGGAAAGATCTCAACCCTTAAACCAAACTCCTCATGATTCCTCACAAAAGGAACATGTTGTATTCACAGTGACACCACAATATGATGTCATACCCTCATATGAGAGTATGCTTAAAAGCCCTTCTCCCGGGGCAATGTCTCTTTGCACAGCAATCCCTTCATCTTTTATTCCACCAAAGTTTATAACACTACTTCAAGCTATTGACATTCAGACTCATAGCAGTCCCTCCCACGAACACTTTACCGAGAGTTTAACTTCAACAATAGCTGCCTCTGAACCTGTTCAATTTGAAAGTGTTCATGGTTTGTAATTCTGTGTGTCCTTTTGTTATGATCAGAAACCCTTTAAATAGGGAGAGATACAAAGATTAGCCCTATCTCTAATAAGGAATTACAATCCCATAATAATACAAACACATCAATACTATAAATAACTATAGACACCATAATTATATACATAATTATCGGCTAAGACTCCCCCGCAGTCTGAGCGGGCGTAGGACAAATGCTCAGGCTGGAACGAAAAGAATGGAATAGCTGACGAGGAAGTCCCTTTGTGAAGATGTCGGCATACTGGAGAGAAGTTGGGACATGAAGAACCCGAATGTCCCCAACTCAAACCATTTCCCTGACAAAGTAAATATCGATCTCAATGTGTTTCGTTCTTTGATGCTGGACCGGATTATCTGATAAATACATAGCAGAGACATTATCACAATATACAATCGAAGCACTACGTAAAGGAAAATGTAATTCCAAAAGCAGGTTACGAATCCAAGTGGCTTCGGCTACCGCATTTGCTACGCCTCGATATTCCGCCTCAGCACTAGATCTTGATACAGTGGGCTGGCACTTGGAGGACCAAGAAATCAAGTTATCCCCGAGAAAAACACAGTAACCACTGGTGGACCGACGGGAGTCAGGACATCCCCCCCCCCACCCTAATCGGCATCAGAATATGCTATCAAAGAATGATTAGTAGAGCGGATGATACGAATGCCATAATCGAGAGTGCCATGTATGTACCTTAAGATACGCTTCATGAAGGCAAAATGAGGGTCATGTGGTTCGTGCATAAAGTGACAAACTTGTTGCACGGCATAACTAATGTCTGGTCGAGTAAAAGTAAGATATTGTAATGCTCCTGCCAAACTTCGGTACAACGTTGGATCATGAGACAGAGGGCCATCTGTGGCACTCAACTTAGATTATAAATCGACCAGAGTGGTGCAAGGTTTACACGCGTCCATGGACGCACGAGAAATAATATCCTTGGCATATTGAGATTGATCCAAGAATAAGCCACGGTCACTGCGTGTTACTTTAATACCCAGAAAATGATGTAGAGGACCTAAATCTGTCATGGCAAACTCTCGAGAGAGTGTGTTGATAATGTCCTGTAATAACTCATTTGAAGAAGCCGCTAAAATAATATCATCTACGTACAGCAATAGATATGCGGTTTGAGAACCTCGTGTGTATATGAACAATGAATTGTCACACTTGCTGTCACGAAAACCATGAGACAAAATATAAGTAGCGAAGTGGGTATACCACGCACGTGGTGCCTGTTTCAGACCATAAAGCGACTTCTTTAACCTGCAAACAAAGTTAGGAGATCTACGATCCACAAATCCCGGTGGCTGATGCATAAAAACAGTTTCATTAAGATGACCGCGTAAAAAGGCATTCTTGACATCCAACTGATGGATGGGCCAAGAACGGGAAACTGCAATGGATAAGACGGTCCGGATGGTAGCCGGTTTAACAACCGGACTAAAAGTGTCCTCATAATCCACCCCAACAGTTTGTGATTTATCATTAACGACTAATCGTGCCTTATAACGTTCCAAAGAACCATCTGACTTAAATTTATGGCGAAATAGCCACATGCAACGAATAAGAGGTCTGTCAGTAGGTCTAGGTACGAGTTCCCAAGTTTCATTCTGCTGTAAAGCACTAAAATCAGCTTGCATGGCGTTTAACCAATGAGGGTCGGTAAAGGCATGGTTGTAGGATTTTGGGATTGGTGATATGGTGGTGGAAAGGAGGGTTGTTTTGGCTTTAGACCGGGTCGTCATGGGATGTGTGTTCACAAGAGGTGCAGCCTAGGGTCTGGGTGTGGTTTGGGCAGGTTGCGTATGAGGTGGGGCATGTGGGTCAGAAGTCTACTGGGTCGGGATAGTATGTGAGGGCTGTTGGGGCTGCTGTGAAGCTGCCCGGTTGGACGGAAGAGGGGCTGTTTGGGTCTGCTGATTTTGGGCAGCAGTGTTGGGTTTAGGACAGCGGGTATAGTGCTAAAGGGGGCTGTTTGGGGCTGCTGATTTTGGGCAGCAGTGTTGGGTTTAGGACGGCGGGTATAGTGCTGAGGATAAGGGGATGTGGAGTGTAAAGATGGCGGCGGGATGGTGGGAATGGGTGTAGAGAAGGAGAAACCGGGAGGAATGTCATCAAGAAAGTTATAGGAAGAGGTAGGGGGTAGGAACGGTGTATGGAAAAGTATGTTCGTCAAAAGCTACATGACGGGTTATGGAGACCTTCCCGGTTGTGGGGTTGAAGCACCGGTACCCTCGGAAATCGGGAGGATAACCGAGGAATATGCACCGAACGGAGCGTGGGTGAAGCTTATGTGGTTGGGTGGTGGAGGTGTTTGGGTAGCACGCGCACCCGAACACACGAAGATGATCGTAGGTCGGGTGTCGTAGGTATAGTGCAAAGGTAGGTGTGAAGTAGTTTAGGCGTTTTGTGGGTAAAATGTTGTGTAAGTAAGTGGCGGTGTGGAGGGCTTCGACCCAAAAAATAGGAGGTAGGTGGGCATGGATGAGGAGGGAACGGATGATGTCGTTGAGACGGCGAATCATGCGTTCGGCACGCCTGTTTTGAGATGACGTTTGAGGGCACGCAAAGCGAAACAAAAGTCCATGTTGATGGGCAAATTGTTTGAATGTGTTATTATCGAATTCGCCCCCTAGGTCACATTGAAAAGTTTTGATATTTCTGTTGAATTAGGTGGCAATAAGCTTATGAAATTTAGCAAATGTAGGAAAAGTTTCGGATTTGTATTTAAGGGGGTATACCCAAATAAAGTTTGAAAAATTGTCAAGTAGCACCATATAATATTTATATCCGGTTTTACTGGTTATGGGAGATGTCCACAAGTCACAATGTATAATATCAAAGGGTTCAAATGTAAACAAAGAAGATTCAAAGAACGGTAAACGTTTACTATTAGCAAGTTGGCAAGAATGACAAAAATTAGAAACTTTATTATGGGTACATGAAAAACCAAAACGTCTGCTAAGAACATCTAAAACTTGAGTCCCTGGATGTCCAAGGCGATCATGCCAAGGAAAAGTTGAAGATGCGAGAAAACATGCTTGCGGAGGTAGCGTTGGTGGAGTGATGGGATAGAGGTTGCCGGTGTTATTGTGGCTGGAAAGCAGACGCCCAGTTGTGAGATCCTTCAAGGAAAAACCAAAAGGATCAAATTCAATTGATACATGGTTATCACGAGTGAAACGGCGAACTGAAATGAGGGTTTTAATGATTTTTGGGGTATAAAGGATGTTTGGTAAAATGTATGTTCGGTTGTAAATAGGAAGGTAGCCAGTACCGGATCCCTCAATAGGTATAAGTTCGCCATTACCAACCATTAATTTAGTATTTACATTAGAATTTAAATTAGGACTCGTACCTCGATTTTCTATGGCATGTTGTTATGCTCCAGTGTCCATCACAACATTCGGATCCTGATATTGTAACTGCATTGTTTGGAAGGCTGCACTGAGATCCGAAGGGCTGAGAGCATCGAAACCCGAAGGTGAATGCCCGTATGGGGGTGGGGCCGTATGTGGCTGACCCGCAAAATTTGCTGACGGATGTTGTGGGGTCGGGTTGGGGCTGGGTTTCCATGTATTTTGAGTGGGGTATGGACACGGGGGGGGGGGGTGGACCACCATGCCCACTATGGGAATTGCTGCTGCTGTCCCGTGTAGTTATGAAAATTCCAGGGTGTTGGAGGTGGTTGACCCCTGTTTCCTCTTACTCTTCCTCCGCGTCCACGGTAGCCCTGACCGCGTCCACGGTAGCCCTGACCGCGTCCGCGGTCTCTGCCCCTGTATGAGGAAGGCTGTTGCTGCTGTTGATTATTATCTAAAGGGTGAGCAGGTTGTTGCTGATTAGTGGTTTGGTTTGTAGGGGCGGGTGTGTAGAGGACCGAAGAGGAGTGTTGTTTCCGAGCTTCTAACCTGATAACCTCATCATTAAGCATAGTACGGGTCGTGTCCCAGTCGGCCTGCTGTGAATGCATGAGTTGGGCAGTGGTGTCAAATTCGGCTGAAAGACCTCTGACCAACTAGAGTACCATTCGCCTGTCACTAACGGGTTGATCGACATCCGAGAGTTGGTTTGCAAGTTCTTTCAACTGTTGGCAATAATCATCGACTGAGGCACATGAAGCGAGTGTAAGGTTAACGAAACGAGTCTCCAGAGCCGCTGCCATAGCTTGCTTGTTTCCCAAGAATTTTTTCTGAAGTTGAAGCCAAGTGGTTCGAGCCGAAGCGGTGGTATCAAGGCGGTGCCCAGCAAGTCATCGGATATCGTGCTATAGATCCATTGGGAGACCAAAGCATCGATTTCTTTCCAGGTTTCATAATTAGGATCAGTTTTGGTTGGTTTTTGGGTGTCATCGATATGGTCTAGGACCTTGTAAGCAATGGCATGAAAGGTGAATAGCTTGACCCATGAGGAATATGTTACTTTGGTGCCATCAAGGGTCCGAATCTTGGACTGAACGTTGGTGACAGTGTAGGCAGGGTGAAAAGAGGTGACTGCGGGTTTGTCGGGCTGAGAAGGGTCGTCGTCTGACTTTGGCATGATGGCAGCAGCAGAGTATTAATCAAGAAAAACAGAAAAGATGTGGGACAACAGGTTTGAATAAGAAAGAAGAGGGTTAAGGGCCGGCTGCAGGGTGTGCTAAACGAAAAAGAAAGAAAAAAATAGGGTTTCGAAGGGAGAGATAGGAATAATCAGAACCGAGGCTCTGATACCATGAAAGTGTTCATGGTTTGTAATTCTGTGTGTCCTTCTATTATGATCAGAAACCCTTTAAATAGGGAGAGATACAAAGATTAGCCATATCTCTAATAAGGAATTACAATCCCATAATAATACAAATACATCAATACTATAAATAACTATAGACACCATAATTATAGACATAATTATCGGCTAAGACAATTAGCTAACCCAGAAACAGTTGAGGAGGCTACACCTCTTGAATTTCATGAAATTCTTGATGGTATTTCAAGTGGAGCAGTTACTACAAATGTCAAATCCACTGATTTACATTTGGACAGTAGTTTCATCAGTCAGATTCCCTTGAAGGCAACAACTGTTGTGTCTACCAAGTTATCCACTGGTGAGTTCAAGTTAACCACTGGTGAGATCACTAAGATAACCACTGATGAAGAGGGAAGTCCCTAGAACCAAGAACAAGGGGCATCTTGTAACACCCCGAAAACGGGTTTGGTAATTAAACCCCGTTAATACTAAAGACGGGGAAAGTACCGTTAGTGGTAAAAGTAAACTGGCAAGTATTAGGAATTAATTGAATAATCCTAATATTTATTTATTGTGAATAAGAGCTTTCAAGAAAATAGGAAGATAAAAGGCCCGATTTAACGGGACCTAAAGTAAAACGGGTTACGACTTCCCGAACCTACTAAGCTAACTAGGAATAATTCTAACCTAGTTAGATAGTGACTTATGAGTGGGTTAAAACACTTAAATTATGAACTAAGGAAAATGGAGGGGCCAAAGATGTCAAAGTTGAAACTTATGTTGCTAATTCTAATTAAAACAAAAACCAAACACCCATTTGAGGATGTCTGGTCGTACAGGAGAAGGCAGGGGCGACTCCCCACTCTCAAAAACCTAGAAATCACTAAAACTCTCAAATTGAAGGCTCAATCAAAGCTGAAATCGAAATTAAAGCATAGATTATTGATCCTCATCGCAAGAGGATTCCAAGGTATGTAAAATTTAAGGAAAACTCTCAACTTGAAATTCTCATGAAATTGGGAAAATCTGAAATTATGGTTGCATGTTTGTTTTATGATGATTTAGGAACAATATAGTGTCTAGGGATAAACCCTAGACAAATACAAGTTGAAATCATGTGTAATTTTAGTAAAATCCATGAACACCATTGTAGGTGATTAGTGGGTTATGTAGAACTTGATGAACACTAGGATTTCAAATGTTGTTCTAGTGTAATTGGATATTTATGAAGCGATTTCTGATTTGTTGATGTTAACCCTTATATAAAATAGACCAATTGACGTTAAATTTGGCTATATGACAAGTTGTGAACTTGAATATGAATCATGTAAATTTCTGCTCATAAGGTGTTTATTAAAATGCCTAAGAGAAAGCTAAGATGTTAAGTTTCAAATAAAAACGCATATTCGAATGACATTGTGAAATATGCGTTATACGTCATGAATGGAGTTCTAAACACATTGTTGATTGAACTCTATAGACAAAAGAGTCGAGTTTTCAAGCGGGCAAACCGGAGAGGACATGCGCTTGAAGGGAACGCTTTAAAGGTACGCGACTTGTCGTCTCGTTACATTTATACATACAAGCTTAGTTAAAATATGTTTAAAATGATATAGTGAAAATGGTTGAGTTGGTATGTCAATGAGGTGATGGAATTCACTCGACAACCAAATGGGTCAAACTAATAGTTAAAATAATAGTGATAACAAAAGAAAATAAAGACACCATTTGGTAAAAGTTATAACGGGTTGGACACATTAGGAAAATGTCTTTTATGTAGTAAAACTCACGGCGCGAACCGGGATTTGGTTCAAGGAGCATGATGAAATTAATATACCATCATATGTTGATAAATGGTCATGACGACTAAACGGGTCAAATGGTGTGTTAATACCATTTGACATTAATAATTGACGCCTACTTGTTGAGTTTTGTGATTACAGGAAATAACATGTGTTGCATTGCTTTAATTAGAAAATTTAAAGCAAGAGGTATGTAAACGGGTCAATGCTATGACCCGAGCCAGGTACGCATATTTGGACTTATAGTTAAAAGTGCAAAGAAGGTCAAATATCTAGCTGAAATCCTTCATTTGCAAAAATGAAGGATTAAATGTGACCAAAGAACCCTTAAAAAGTAAACAGTGTAAACGACCTTTAGAGGTTGTTTAGAAACTTATATTATGAGTTTGTAAACCGTAGATGTGTATAAAAGTTCTAGGCAAAAACATTTGTGGGTCGAACGTCTAGAAATAGTCAATTGCGAAAAATGACCAACCGATGGGTAAAATTTGGGAAAAAGGGGTTCATATGTTAAATCCACCACAAAATAGTTGTGGTGGAATATTTGTAGTTAATTAGACATGGAATTTTTGTAGCGTCAAAAGAAAAGCACAAGTTCTAGACTAAAATGCGTAAATATCCTTAACGGGTCAAAATAAGCATTTAAGCGTAAACGGATTTTATTATGTAAGAAAACCGTGATTTAAGATTTATATGATAGGTGATAATGAAATAATGAATTTCATGAGTTTGAAGATCAAACAAACATGTTGGTGTGATAAAATCATGAACGGGTCAATATTTGGTAAAAAGGGTAGTAAGCCGAAGACTTAAAGGTCTGAAATTTTGTTAATCCGGATGTCGGATTTTAATTCCATAAGATGGAGAAATAAATTACGGACGCGTAGGAAAAAGAATCGGGTAAAACGGACTAGCGAGTGAAAAGTTATGCCCTTTTAAAGTTAGAATTTGATAATTTTCGGAGCTGGGCAGAAATGCAGGATTTTTACCTGCACCTGCTGGAAATAGTGTTCCCCCGTGCCACGCGGAGGAACAACTGAGAACCCCCGCGACACGCGGAAGACGTCGCGACTCGCGACGTATGTAGCGTCTCCTGTCGCGACACGCGGGAGGACCGAAGTTAGAAATTTTATTTTCTTTTATTAAATTGAAGCTTGAACTTGTTTGTACACTCTATTTCAAGGTCAAAACTAATATTTTAAATGGTTTTGACTCTAGGTAATCAGGAGACTATTCGGATGATCATCAAGCTTGCTACCAAGAACCGAACACGTATTTTGAAGCTTCCGCGTTAACTCAATTTAAACTAGACAATGTTTTTGTTGTAAATGAATTGTTAACTATGTTTTGGTCGTTTAAACTAGTCGGTAGTTGACTAGTAAATGCTTCTTTAAACTTACTTAGTAAATGTCATGAACATGATATTTCTTTAAAACCAAATATCTTTTGTAAACTCAAGTTGGTATAAAATTTATATGAACTATCATTAAATCCAGTCCTTAAATAAGGGTGTTACACATCTACTAACGAAAATTTGGAGATTCCTCCTCTTTCAAAAGCAGATACAACGACCTCTGGTGGGAATTCAGATGATCCTATTAAGTTAGACGATGGATTAAAATACCAGGATTTGACGGAGAGGATATCCAACATGGAAACAATTGTTGCTGACATGAAAGATCAATTGAAGCAGTTGGTGGATGCTTTCAAAAGTCAACCTTCTCATCAGCAGTTACGCCAAGAGCTTTGGAACTCAGTATAACCCATTCTTGCAGCTCAAATGGAACTGGCTGAGCTTCAACATAATTCCCACATGAAGCTAACTAGAGTTTTGGTTGAAGTAAGATACAAAAACACACAGGCTAACATCAAGGGCATAAAAGAATCCATTGCAAAGTTAACTGGCACTACCCCTGCACCTGTGTTTGAAAAAGATGATGAAGATGGTGCCGAAAAGGGGGAGAATGATTCCATGAAAAACTTTGGCAAACCAACACCAAGGAATCAGCCAAAACGAAATCCAAAGCCTGCCAAGGAAACTTCTGCAAAATCTTCTGGAAAATCTGACACTGGTAAGAAAAAGGGAATTGATGATACCCTTAATAAACAGACAGATAAGGAGATTGAAGCAAAGCAGAAGAGAAAGGATACAAAAGAAAGTAGAACAGATGTGTTAAGGCATGAGTTATTGAAAAAAGTGAAGAAAGAAAACGAAGTGCTCAACATTGGAACCTCAAACAGAAGAAAATCACACAAAGACAACAAATCTCCTATTGTCATATTTCCTAAACCAATATCACCACCAGAGAAACCAACCACTGCTGTCAAACTTAAATCCACTGCTGAACCTAAGAAGCAAGATTCTGATACACCTAAACCAAAACTCTCACCAGAAAAACCACCTGTCAAAAAGCAGAATCCAAAATCCTCAGCACCACTAACAACCTCCACTGAAACAATTGTTGATGCAACAAATGCTTCAACAGATGTTAAGACAACAACGGTTGAGACACCAGTTGTTTCAACAGTTGTTAGTCAATCCAATGATTCTACCCAATTTCAATTCCCATCACAATCAACCCTTACACTCATAACACGTTTCTTCTTCCCAAACTCCTCATTCTCTAAAATCTGTTTACACAAGAAAAAGAAAATTCATGGTGCATGAAGAAGAGAAGGAAGAAAAAGATATACCCGCACCAATTCCATTATCATCTGCTCCATTCATTCAAACTTCACCCAAACCATGCATTCCACCTCCATCACCAAAAATCAACCATATCAAACATCCACCTGCTGGTTATACTCCAACGAGACATTCCATTGGCAATAAATTTCCCTCTGGAACTGTTTGCAGTTCAAGATGAAATGATTCAATTTTACACAGAGTATGATCCATCTAAAAGAACCTTCCCATCTCTTCATGGATTCAGAACTCCAAAAAATATTGATGAATATCTGAAGCTAAAGGCCAGGCAAGCAGAATATTTGGCAAATGAAGCGAGTAAAGGGCTAGGAGACAATAACTTATCAGGTCGCATGCAACATAGGCTTAGTTAAGTCAAGAAGTTAGAAGACTTTGATAGAGACCTTTGTAAGAAAATGTCAAATATGTCACCAAATGCTGAGCTACAAAAAACATTAAGGAATGATTTCTTGAACATTATAATGGATACCAAGCCCTACGAAGCCTACGAGTCTGATTTCAAAGACTGGCCCCTTGAAGCTTCTAAAGAGGAAGTTAATAGAATTGAAAAGATGAATAAAGATCCTCAAATGCAAAAATCTGCTCCCAACTGGAAACAATATAAGAAGGTTGAAGTGGATGAAGCGTTGAAGTACAAGAGAATGAGGGCAGAACTTGTAGCAGCTAAGTATGAGACTGCTAGAGCTATTGGAAAATGGTCTAGGCAGTATATTGATCAAGCTTACAATAAGCTAGAAGAACGAAGAAAGACAGATTCATCCATTCCAAAAAAGCCAATATACAAAGATGAAATGACTGTTAGACGTCGGCAGACCGTTCCCTCTAAAAAGTTAGCAGATGTATCCATCGCTGTCTTGAACCAAAGAAAAAAGACAACAAGTGATTAATGAGGAAGATGAAAAGAGAGAAGCTGAAATCAGAAAAGAGGCTATCGGAAATCAGTTACGATATGGATTGGATGATGCTTCGTTGCAACTACAAGCTCAAGTTGCTCAAACACGTCAAACGTTGGCAAGCAGGCCTCAATCGCCAAACTCCTCTCAAATAAAACTTCTCCCAAGAAACCCATCAGACCCAAAAATACTAAAGTGGAAGTCTGAAAAACAGACCCACGTATTGACTTTGATCAAGTCTGATGGTAGTGTCGAAAAGATATCAAGGGAGAATGCACTTGGTCTGAATCCAGTTGACCTCCAAGATCTTTTTAACCTTCAGCTTGATAGGGACGAAGATGATACTGATTCCTTGGATTTTGAGCTCCAACTCAAAGGGCAAATCCGGGAAAGGTTGATGAGAAAATAAAGATCTGCTGATTTCTAAAGTCTGCTGATTTATAAAGGCTTATACACAAAAATCTGCTGAAGTCTAAAGTCTGTTGATGGAGCTATCATCTGTTGAAGTCAAATAACTGCTGGAAGTCAAAGGCCTGATCAATCTTGATTTAGCTTTGGTGAAAGTTGTTGAGGCATGTGATTGTGTGTTCGTAGTTAATGTTTGTTGAAACTTAAGTTGTATTCAAATTCTATTAAGTTTTGTTAGACATCTTTTATATGTACTTATGTCTATAAACAGTTTACATTGTCTTTTTGGGTAAACAGTTTACATTGTCAATTGGTGGATACACGTTTTTTTTTTATAGGAGAATGAAAATAATCGTATGTAACTGATATATTAACCGATAATCTATGTTTATAGTTGTCTTTTAGCTATAATAGATAACTCGTTTTGATACAATATCTATACTTTCTATCAAAATGTGTTATGCATGGTTTTTTAAAAGTCACTCGTGTTTGCACACAGGTCTTACCGCTAGTATATATAATAAAAGGCTAAAAACCTATTTACCTATCAAATTCTGCAACGGGGTCAAATTTGTTGAAAGCCCAAAATTTGAACCCACTAAAAAATTAATTATTCGCTAGGTTGTGGATTTTTGATACATAATTGATAAATTTATAATATTATAGGGAGGGACCCAATTTTCATGTTTAACACAAGATCCAATTTTTTTTTATCGTTCTCAGGAATGAACATGATAGAATTACCCTTCACCTAAAGAGCCCTACCATGTTTTAAAAAAAAAAAAAAAACCACCTTCGTTAAATCGGTAAACCCGTCCTTTTTTTGTAAATGTTTATTTGGGTTCCCAGAAAATACATGTTTCATTATTACTAACTTCCCACTATTGTGTATTGTTTATTATGTTTTCTTTACCAGTAATTTGGATTACCGACGGATTACTAGAGTATCATCGTGCCACCAGCGGAACTATTCGATCATATCCATTTTCACTACACATAATATATATACATCAATTCAATTCAAAAGAAAACCTTATAAATATTGGAAAAAAAATCATTTGTAAAAATCAAACCAAGAACTTATCGAGAAACGAAATTTTAGACTAAAGCACTTTCCATATTTGGAAATAGGAATATAGAAAAACGAAAAAGTTTTTCCACTTTTACCATGATATCCATGGCATGTTCGTGTTTCATGAAAGGGAACAAACGTCTCTCTAAAACATGCTAAAATTAACAATGAAAATGTTTCAAATTTACTTCATCATCATTAATTCCAAATTTCGATCAAACTATGAAATTAAAATTACGAGACAATATTGGAATATTCATGACTTAAAATTAGTATCTATGATTATTTTTAAACTATGAGTCTATGACCATATTTTATGAGGAAAGTATACGAATGGTCCATATGGTTTTTCAACATTTTGGATTTAGTCTTTAACTTTTTAAAAGTAAACGGGTGATCTTTGTGGTTTGCAATTTGTAACGCGTTTAGTCCTTAACCAACAAATCTAAAGGTTTTGACATGTACAAATTAGGGACTAAATGCATTAAAAAGTGCAAACCACCGGAACCAAACATGTACTTCTAGAAAAGCTTGGGATTAAATACGTTACAAAGAGCAAACCATAGGGACTATTTGTGTACTTTTAGAAAGTAAGGAACAAAATCTAAAATTTTGATAGACAAGAAGGACCATTCCCCATCCATGGATTTTATTCACATTTTTACTAGAAACCTCAATCAAGATTAATACTAGGCATTATGGATTCCTAAGCTACTTAAAATCAACTAACTAAAACCAAAATCGAATCAAAGGCTTTATGGATTCCTAAGCTACTTTAAACCAACTAACTAAAACCTAAATCGAATCAAACTTATCATAAGTTGAAATTATGATACCACTACGTAGATATCAAAGTCATAAATAGAAGCGTTTTAACGTAAAAATAAGTTAACACGTATACGCTTACCTTACTTGCTAGAAATCTTTCATACAAATCTTCACAATCCGCACATAATGTTGAAATTATGATACCATATTCAATGGCAATTAAGCTAAAGAAGAAATTACATCAAAAACACTAAAATACAACCATAGACATTCTTCATCTAATCTCTAAACCACTAGAGGACCTGAACCCTTTGACTTTTAAGACTATCAATCTTTGACTTTTTGACTTTTTGATTTTGACTTTTGGATCATCTTACTTCAAGATTCCAAAATGTGATTCAAATCTTTCTTCCCAGAATGCTGCTTGAATATCCACTTCCATAACTTACTATGCCCTTTACTCCCCTTCTTAATCCCCCTCTCATTCACTGTAATCCTACATGATGATGATGATAATCCGCCCCCACCGCCACCGCCACCACCACCACCACCTAAACCACCAACCTCTAATGGGCTTTTGAAAACAGGGTACTCTGTTTTATTAAAAACAGAGTACTCTGTTTTCGACCGATCGGATAAATCAAGTTTCAAATCAATAAAACTCGAATCATCATGAATTCGACTAAATTCGCTCTCTTTCGCCGAAAACCCATGTTCAAAATCCATCAATCCACCTCTAAATCCACTCTTCCTGGGCTCAGACTCATTAAAATCCGATATTTTCGCACTCGAAAACGCCATATCACTAACACTCCCCCCCTCATGATCAAACCCCCCACCCCTAAAACTACACAAAGACCTTGATCTACACACATCCATCCCACAATCATTCACCCAAATCTCACTGTTTCTCTCTCTACACTCCTCTTTCTCTCTCCTCTTCTTGAAAAGCTTCCCAATCCTCCAAAACCCATTACTCTTTTTCACCTCAACAACACAACTATTACTCCTTTTTAACATAACCACATCCTCTGTTTCCTTCTTGCTCTGTTTCTTGAAATCAAAGAGTGATCTTTGCTCATCATTTTCAATCAAGAATGAGATTCTACCAACACTTCCAACATCAACAGTGCAAGAAGAGTTTCTGTAGGAGGAAACATCAGAGCAAGAACAAGAAGAAAGCCTCTGTTCTCCACAATCTGAACACACAAGCTTCATGAGCCTGTCTTTAAGGCAATATGCACATATTCCAACAGGGGATGAAGATGGGTGTTTTTTACATGATGAGTAGTAAAAGTTGTAATCTTGGTAGAAGTTTGTGTAGTCTGTTTCTGATTCAACAGATTTGCCTCTTTCCTTCATGGGTGGTGGTTGTTTGTTTGCTGTTTTTACTCAAGATTTTGAGTCTTTTTTCGTTGCTGAATTTGGGTTTTTAAAGAGGTGAAAATCACCAATTTTGTAAAAGATTTTGTGGGAAGATGAGATTATATGAATGTTGGGTTAATAGGCTGACAATATATGTAGAGGGTGAGTTATCAAGAAGAAAAGAATGGAAGATACTATGGATGTTGACTTGTGATGGGGGTAAAAGTCACCTTATAGTGTGTGTGTGGGGGGGTGGGGTGGGGGTGGGTATTAGGGGGTAGGGGTCATGTATTTTGAAAGAGGAAGGCATGGAAGGAGAAATCAAGAAAACTTGAACTTTAAGTTATGGGAATGGCACTATTTTTTCTGCAGGCATTATTGCACATTGGTGAAAAGTGATGTGATAGCAAGAGTGAAAAAATGAAACAAGTAATTGCATTGGTGCTAGTCAATGATACAATTTTAAATACTATACCAAAAAGTATTAATACTAGTTAGATATGAATTTATTAGGGTGAGGGGGCACCCTCGGTGACCCGTGCGGGGAGGGAAGTAGCCGAGCGGGAAGGGTGCCGCCATCCATGCGGGGACCCAAATCGGGGAGGGGGGAGGGGAGTATTCACCGAAGAAGGAGAGAGGAGATGGTGGGGCCACCCTAATTTTCAACCAATCAATTTTTTTCTTTTTTTTTCTTTTTTTTTTTGAATAAAAAAACAAGTCACCTAAGAGGGGAGTGCCGCCATCAAATTGGAGTGTGAGGGGAGTTTAAGAGGGGAGTTGACGTGGCATAACCTGATTGAGTGTGCGTAAGAGAGGGGACTCCCCTAAGAGGGGAGTGCCCCTCTCACCCTTAGGTTGTGTACAACTTAAACTTGTCTTATTTGACTTGCTAACCGTTTAATTAAAAGAAAAATCACATAAATAGCCGATGCAAAATACACCGAATATCAATAGACTTGTTCTTATAAATTTATCAGTTTGATCATTACAACTGACTTTTTTTTAACGGCAAGAAAAGACGTGCCAATCACCATGACACCGGACGCTATGGTCAAGGTCGACTACTCGACCGTCGCCAACACGTTGACTCTCACAGATGCGCGGAAACCCGACTTCCACCCGCCCACGCCAGTGGAATAATCGGTAGAACCTCGTATCTCATCCAAGACGAACCGGTGTCACCCATATTCGCCATTCACCTGGATGCCGCAGAAGATAATGAGGAGAGTGAGAGTCGAACCTGGGTCACAAGGAACACAAGTCTTTCCCCAACTACTTCACCACTACCTCATTTACGATCATTACAACCGACAAATAAATGTAATTAAAGAATGTGTCACGTGTATCATTGTCATCTTTACACAAAATTTGGTCAGATTTGCACCAATTATGAGATGTGTCAATGTATTATTAGGGCACTCGGTGTGGGGTTGTACAAGCCTGGCGACGCCCCCAAATACCATTCCGGGTGGCTCGTCGGCGTCCTAAACGTCAGGGGTGGGACAATTGGGACGGGAGGTAAAGGACAAAAGTTTGTTCATCTTCTTCTCACACAAATATACATACAACATCTACATATATGTTTTAGGCTCATCCCTCATTTCGTTAGGTCCATCCTCTTTACCCCATCCTCACACCTATCCTACATGACGTTGACGAAGAGGCCCATCCTCTATCAACTATACCGAATAGCCTAGTTGTTAGCCTAATTAGCACGAAAGTAACAACACAAGTGACCATGAATTGCGTGAATAATGACATAAGTCAACGTGCTATTGCATGTCAATCCAATTGGTGTGATGAAGTATACTTTTTGTATCGAAGTACAACTAACACCAATTTACCAATATATTTTTAATAATTGCTAGATTTTTACAAAGATTCTAGCCGACTGTATAAAATTTTATAGTCGTTGGAATCTTCATGCATCGTCACACACTTTCGCCGAGATCTATTGTTCCATCTTTGTGCGGCCTATTTCGCAGCTTTCTACACACCACGCCCGCCACAATTCAGTTAATCGAGTTGTTTTGACACGACTAGGCCTCTTTCGCCGCTAAAACGACCAACACATGCCGCCACTAATAAGTGAGTATCTTTGTTATTGAAAAAAACATGAAGCATTTATTTATTTCTATAGTATTTTAACTTATGATTTGATATTAGATGGTAGTCATCAATAATTAAAATTGAAAAAGGGTTTCGTTTACAATAACGTTATGTATGGAAAAGACATTTCATGTGATGGGAAAAGGGATTTTGGTCGAGTGTAGTGATAATAATGTGTGTAACTTGTGGTTGATACGATACTGCCGGCCACTCTCGAATGATTCGAATTTTGGGCCCAAATAATTGACACCCATAAAAGCTAAAAGTAAAATCTTTTGTGCATGCTCGTCCATATCACTCGATATTATGTTTGGTTCTTGGTGTTGTACATTATGCAATAACCATAGTACATTTGGTAAAAATGTTTTGACTTTTTGATTTTTTTTAATGGTGTGAATTATTCGTGAATGTCTGGAGATCTGGCATACGTTGGCTTAACCGGGTCCGCGCTAGAGAGCCCCATCGCATAATAGATTCCCAATTTAAACCCCTCAATGAGAAACCCCTATCACCCAGACTCGAACTTGAGACCTGGAGAGGAGAACTCATTCAGGCCCACCATAAGTGGAACATAAACTGTATAATCTTTATGATAAAAAAAAAATAAAAGTTGTGTTTTTTTCATATAGCATAATGTTGGATATCTTTTTCTTTTAGAAAATACTAATACAAAATACAATTATCTTCTACTCATAGACAAATTCTTATATAAAATATAAGGTTAGTTTAACCCTTTTATAATCTATATATATAATATATGAACAAAGTGTGGGACACGTGTCCTGTTGTTGTGCAACCAAAGGTGGTTTTTGGTGGGAAAATGTGGGAAACAATTACATTATTTTTCGGACCCCGCGTCTCAAAACCAAACCCGGATTTTTGACCCGTGAGATATAAACTTTCCTAATTTAACCGTCTCCTAAATTAACATCATAACCTTCCATTTTCTTTCAAATCTTCTCTTGCAATCCAGTATTCAAGCGATTTCTGATCATCCAAACATCACGTTCTTGATCATTGGAGCACTTAATCGACGGTAACAACATCAAGCCCATCTTAGATTCTTTAATTTATGTCTTTTCTTTTGTAATTTTGTATATGTTTTGGATTTTCATCGACTGAAAAATCTGCGATTCTGGTCAAACCCTAAAATGGTGACGGCACCAATCATAGCAGCAGCAACACACAAGCGTCACTGGTCCACCCACCATTGTCTCCAAACACTCTGTTCCGACGCCCAAGACCGTCGACTCAATTTGTCCTTAAAAGGGTTCTATATTCTTTCTTTTTTTTTTAATTTGATATTTTGCTTTAGGATTGAAGTTTCTTACTCTGATTGCTGTTAATTACATTCGCTGAAGAATTTATTCTTGATTGATTTTGGGGAGTCTGGATTGGGTGTCAACTTAGGGTTTTTTCCTTATTTGAAGCGAATCCAATTAATTCGGCATTACGGGGCCGATTGCATGGTTATAAGTTTATTGCTTTTTTTCTCTTTACCTAAAGATTGATTTTGATTTCAGTTATAGAATTTGTTTTCGTTTTTATCTTTTAATTGTCATTTTGATTTGTGTATTAGGGTACAGTGATAGCATGATGGAGCATGAAGTTAGGGCTTGTGTTAGTGTAAAGATTTATGGTGTTTTTGTATGTTTGAATGTGTGTGCGCGCACATGAAAGCTTTAATGTTCGTTTTGTACATAGTCTGCTATATATCATTTATTAATGAGAGTTGGATCTGTACTGTACTTTGGTATTAAGCAGATTGGTGTTACTGGATGGGGTTCTCAGGTTTGTAATTTATTTATTTGATTAATTATTTCTATATTCTTATAACAAATTAGTGTTAATGTTAATAAATTATATATGGGATTAATTTAATAGGGTCCTACTCAAGCTCAAAATCTCAGGGATTCTCTTGCAGAAGCTAAATCTGATATTGTAGTGAATGTAGATTTTAATTTTAAAGGCTTCTTTGTGTAGTCTTTTTTGTATGTTAATGGTAGTTGTAGATTATAAATGTTGACTGTTTTTGTGTATTGTTTTATGAAATAGATCGGTTTACGAAAGGGTTCAAGCTCATTTAATGAGGCTCGGGCTGCTGGCTTCTCTGAAGAAAGTGGAACCCTTGGAGATATTTATGAGACTATCTCTGGCAGTGATTTGGTTCTGCTTTTAATTTCAGATTCCGCTCAGGTTAGTCGGTCGGGCTGGTTTTGATCATTGTATATTACTTTTAACATGTAGTATAATTAAGTCTAATGCCCTTTATTGTTGCAGGCTGATAATTATGAGAAAATCTTTTCACACATGAAGCCAAACAACATACTTGGACTTTCACACGGGTTTCTTCTTGGTCATCTGCAATCGGTCGGGCTTGATTTCCAAAATAACATAAGTGTAGTTGCTGTGTGTCCCAGAGGAATGGGTCCGTCTGTCAGGAGACTGTATGTTCAAGGAAAAGATATTAACGGAGCTGGAATCTATGCAAGTTTTGCTGTCCATCAGGTTGTTTATCTTCTTTATTCCTTATATGTATATTGTGACATATAGCTTATGAATATTTAAATACTTTGTTAAATTCTTTGATCGACAAGAAGGAGCTTGCCCCACTTCACGAGCTTATAGAATCCATTGTCACCGACTGATAACATTCGTGTTCGGAATGATATTAACTTTGATTATATTCAGGAACTTAATAAGGTGGCGGTGTTACAAATATATGTGCCAACAGATGCTACAAAACCAATTGATCGAACAACAGTATGAGCCACTTCATATGCTCTTCTAAACATGACTCGCTTATATGGAGATTAGACCATTCCGAGGTGCATGTGCCAATTTCTATAGGTACTTTGGTGTTTCTATGTCAAGGGTGTATTAGATGTAATTCGAACTTTGTGGCCATCCTCCCGCTGGTCTCTTTTTAATATTTATTAAAAATTATTTTGTTATTCAAAACATATATATTATTTTTTTATACACAACAATTGGGATTTATGCAGATATATCATGAAGTCATGAACTATGGTTATTAGTGCTGATATATTCATTTTCCATTAATTTATTTATAAAAATGTATACCCTGTGTGTTATTGGCTTGGTTGCTGGACAGGTGGCCTTCAAGGATGAATGAGGAATCACTGTTGTTGATTTTAATGTTGGAAAGTCTAACTGGAGTGAGATCAAGGTACGGGAATCACAAAAGGGTACATTTTGTATTTAACCCTTTTTAGTTATTTGAAACTGGAGTCTTTGTGTTACGCAGTTGTGATGAAAGATCAGTCATATTAAAAAAACCAAATTAATTTATATCACTTGGATCTTATTTGATGTAGCGTATGGTTTGGTTGGTTGTTTTAGGTGAAATGATCGTTTGAAAGAAAGAGAAGTTAGCTAATTTGATCCCAAAAGCCAAAAATATTTTATATTATAAATGAGGTATCAGATGCCTTAGCATATGATATGTTACTTTATTTTTTAAGTATGCAGTTTTCTTAGTTCAACTAAAGGAACAAGGATGATGCATTTTTACGTTTATAATATCAGTTTGTTGATTTCTGTTATGCAGAATGCATAACAATTTGAGTCCAACACCACCTTATGTAAAGTTTGAACTAACAAGGCTTTCTATATTCTGAGGTAATTATTTTTAACTTTGTTTATTGCCTTCTGGGTAAAATGTATTAGGGATGAGCATTTGGTACCGGGTACCGAACCTGCATTTATGGGTAAAACACCGTACCGAACTGGGGTATCCGGTACCGAACCGGTGTATCCGATACCGGTACAAGTTTTTCCGTTTTTCGGTACCGGTATTTTCGATACCGGTACCGGTTCGGTACCGAACGGGTACCGTGCTCATTCCTAAAATGTATGGTATCATATCCACATATTGTTCTCAAGTGTACCTAGGAGTTTATTTTAACTTTTTTGGGATGTATAAGTGATAAATATTGTACACCATGTGTTTGTTGAACTAATGTTGAAGGTTTAGAAACAAGTTGTAGTATGAGTCGGTTGAAGTATTTGAGTTTTTGTTTGTTTTGTTTGAATTTCAAATATGTTAGGATTAGTATGATTTAGTTATTGTGTTTATTTTATTGGTTTTTGAGCCTACATAAGATAGGTTTGGTTTATTAAAAATAGGGTCCTTGTAATCATCTATTTGGTGTGCTTTGGCTTAATAATGGAAGGAGTCGAATGAGTTCGTTCATGTCGTGTTCTTTGTGTTCATTCATATGGGTTAAGCAAAGATGGTGTGGAAGTTGATTCATATTTAAAGAACTGAATTTCAAAAGTTAAAACGTTGACATGAAAAGTCGAACATATAATAATGGGTTTTGTCTGGTGTTGTAGCCTAGAATGAAAAACTATTAAAAGGGCATTAAAGGGAGTAGTATGACTACAATCTATAATTTATGGGCATTTAGTTCGACACCAGGCGGTAACAACTCTTAAGCATTTACACTTGGGCTATTTATATTTGATGTCTTAACCCGTTACATAACTCACCTAACCCGTCCGTTTGACCACCTCTATGTACCACATATTTGTCAATTGTTTACTTTTATCAACATGGTTATCTATGGTTTCCTCTTGCCTATTCGGGTAGTAGAATTGAACAACCAATCCACGAACTATTGAAACTTTACAAGACTTGAGAATTGCTAAACTTTTTGAGATCATTGTGGATTAAGATTAATAAAGAAGTTTTGAAATATTTATTATAGTTTTTGGGGAACAAATGTGAAATATCAGTGGGATGAGATTTCGATTTTATTAGTGTGCATCTGATACTGTTTGATCTGATATTTGAATAAGGTTCTGCGATTATTTAACACCTTCTAAGTACTTTAATACATCCAGGTGTACATTATTTTTTGAAGATGAAAAGGACACTTTTTTTCACATGATATATGTTTTACAATATCAATTTATTCAGTATTCCTTTCATATCGCAAAGAAAATACAACGTTTCACATGATACATATATAGTTTAAGAATAACCTTTTATAAATTTTCAAATTTTAGTAATATCCTTAACCAATGAGACAAAATTACCAAAACTTGTGTATACCGTTATCAAGTTGGCGATCCAGATATACTCCTTCCATTCTATAGTACTATTTTAACCATCACACAATTTCTCATCTATTAATTAGTAATGGGCCATACTCAGTCTGGACTCTGGACACCTTCATAAGAAAGTTCATGTCAAACTATTCTTTCTCTACACCACCGTCCTCACTTACTTAACTAATAGGAAGACAACCTTTAGAGGATCCGAGGTAACAGTTGCACGGATGGTATATTTTCTTTTTTTATTTTCATCACTTTGTTTTAAATAGATGTGCTTTTTAAGTGGGGAGTTAATGTTTTTTTTTTCTATAGACATTGTTGTCGAATTAGATATCCCATTAGTGAAGAAAAGTTCAAGTGAACCTATATTCAAGCGACCACGCGCGTCTCCAAACACCATCGCTATTACCGAAATTTAAGGTATATACCTCTTTACTTTCAAGGTTGTTTGTTCATAGGGGGCATTACTTTCAAGACTATCCTCATGATTTTTTGGTTGTTTTTTTTTTTTTTGTAGAAGGGACTCGATGTACTAAGAGAAATGTTTTGGCAACTCGAAGGATATGCATCTTTAAAGGGACTTGACTATCTTTAAATTGTATTTCTACTTTGTCACTAATTCATGCAACATAGCACATCAGTCTAAGGACAGATGCTACACCAATAAGTTCGATTGATACCATGAGACTGTGATAAGTTTGTGTGGCTGCTGAAGATGCTCTTCGTGCAATTATCTATGATCTGATAATTTATGGAAATCTTTATCATTTTTAGATGAATGTGAGGCATATTTTACATATGTAATAGATGATATTAAAATGATTACGAAATATAGTTCTTATTAATATGTGTTTTTAAGAGAGAATCTTGAGCTATCAAAGGGTGTTGCTGACAGTTATTATCATGCATGTTGGGTAAGGCATGGGGTTGTTTTTGAAAGTGAGATTGCATCTATTTATTTCAAACATAAAGAAATTATACCATTGGGTATTCTACAAATAAAAAAAGCTAATCTTTTTACAAATAGGATCCTATATTCACAGTTTTTTAGTGCAGCAACAATATCATCATAGTAAATTAGGACTTTATACTATTTCTAATGATCGTAGTAAATTTGATGGACGGCAATTCGATGTTTCGGGAACGTTTCCTTCATGGCCAGAATTGAGCAAGTTGAAAGAAACATAGCAGAGTGATGGTAACGTGACTGCATTTTTCTCCGGCCACCATGGACGGCTCCTCTGGTAGGTGGTGGGGCAGCAGCTACTTTTTAGGTTTAGGGTTATACATTTATGTATTTTGACATTTAGTCCCTCCATCTTTCAATAGTTTCTATTTATTCTCTAAAACTTGTAAACATTTACCTAAAATATAAAATTAGTTTGTACATTTTAACATTTAACCCTCTTTACAACTCTTCAACTCCAAGTAACGTTAAGGATTTGGAGAAAATTAGCAAGAAAGAGACTTAGGTCCTCTCTCTATGAATTCAAAGCAGTTTTTATGATTTTACGTTTTAAACCTTGGTTTTTTTAAATATTTCAGTTTGTTTGACGTGGTTGTTTGATCTTTATATGTTATATATATATATATATATATATATATATATATATATATATATATATATATATATATGAATAAATCTATCCTTTTTTAACCAATATTTTTTTCCTTTTAACTTAATCAACTTATCATTTGTCGTGTAAGAATTTCATCACAATGATCAGAGTACTAAGTGTGACATTAATCGATGAGTCTTAATAAAAGAAAAAAAACAAGATACATATAATTTCCTAAAACACGTTGTTTATAATATGTTTATGAATTTTATTAGTAGAAAATTCAAGTAAAAGCATAATATAATATAATTTAAAAACAAACAATATAACATTTTGTATGGGTTTACGAAACATTTTTATACTGAGATCTCATTAAGAATTAAAAGGTTATTAGCTTTACACGAAAACTATGAATACACGTGGAGACAAAGTTAGGATACTGATGAAACCGAACAAATAAATTATTGTGGGAAGGGAAAGAAGACACTAATGAGTTTGAAAATGTTGTTTATGTACTTTTTATTATTGAAAACTAAATTTTCCTGGCCCGGGATGTTCCCGGGTGATAGCCTAGTATTCAAATAAAAGCATAATCTTTCTAGTTTTCTTGGTTGATCTCCGGTCTTGAATTTGATTTGTTAATTTTGCATGGATCTTTCATCTAGTTCTCGACTTTTATTTGACTTTATGATTAAAAAAAAAAGTTAACTCTTCATAATTAAATGAATACTAGTAGGGTGCCCGCGCGATGCGGCGGGGGCGACATTTTGGATTGCGGCACTCGTTGCTGGTAGTTTTCTTATTTGTATATGATAACATTATTGTGGTGGATATATGTCATAAGTGTTACACATGAGAGCCTAACACCTATAATGTCTTGCAATGTTCGATCAACTGCCTCTATCGCCTAACGTTTCGCCATCGATGCCTCATCCCATATAATTAACTTGGAGGACCTAATTAGTTGACTTATAATTCCTAAAATTTTGGGACATAGTTTACTATTTATCTACTAAATATCGTAAATTAGTATTAAATAAATATCGTAAATTAGTATTAAATAATTCCTAAAATTTTGGGATATAGTTTACTATCTATCTACTAATATCGTAAATTAGTATTAAATAATTCCTAAAATTTTGGAACATAGTTTATCTTCTATCTACTAAATATCAAAGTTTTGTTTTGTTATAAAAATTAATAATAAATAAAGTATAGAAAAACTGTTTTAAACATGTAAATATTCGTTTGTTAATAAAAAATACTAAACAAATGACAAAAGTATATTAGTTCAATCGAGATTAAATTATAAGTGCAATAAAATAACACAAAACATAAACTTCAAATATAAAATAAACTTTATTATTCATGGGATAGTCTAGATCAAACAAAAACAACTGAAAATGAAAAAAAACATAAAAACACTTGATATATTTCATCTAATTTCTCTTCTTTTTTGATCCGTTTTTCTTGTTTGTGCTCGAATCAGCAGTATCATCTAATTCATCTTCTTTCGCATCGTCCTCAGAATCATCTAAATTTATAACCTCGACCAATTTCCATTCAGAGAGTCTCTTAGATCTTTTCTTTTGATTCTCATACTTCCGATCCTTAAAAAACAAAAATTTAATAAAAAAGTAAAATTTCATTCCAATCATCAGGGCAAATTACATAAGGATAGCAGGTAGACGAGCAACAAACTGCGTCGCCATCCCTTTTTGAATAGAAAACCCTAATCTACTAAAAACAAAGCCCCGCCCCTGAGGGGTCGAAAAGTTGCTATGGACCACACGCTGAACTCTAGACAAGAACCGAACTGCCTTCGGCGCCAAGGAGCCGAACGTGTCAAACGCCAGGGGGACAAAGGCATGTTGATTATCCTCACAAGCTTTCGCGTGCTTTTCCACCTTCTTTGACTCTGCTTTCAGTACCGCTTGCCCCGCCACAAACCCATTTTCCCGGAACCCGGCTAGTGGGGATACACCTGTGAGATCGACACAAGCATGTTTCCCGCCCTCCCAACCAAAAACTAGCACGTCAGCTGGGCGTAGGGTGGATCTCCCCTCCGACGGGTCTGTAAGAAAATTAACCGGTGCCTCTTTCTTCGCCGAGATCCCTGCTCGTCTAAGAATATCCATTAACGCGTCTCGCCCAAAGTCATGGCGATACTTAAACCCCGGCAACTCTCTACAGTGTAACGCATGCTCCCCGTATTTATCCAGGCATGCTTTACGGCAGACTGGGCAAGTTTCATCATTCGGGAACATGGGAATCATCAAACGGTACTTAAGGATTGACCGGTACTCCACCGCTGACATACGTTGACCCAAACCTTCAATAGGATTAGACTTTTATGGACTGAACATTACACCATAAGAAATAATTTCAACACTATTATCACCATCATCCTACAATAAAACACCAAATAATAACATAACGAACTTGTTAATATGAAAGATTATAAGCGAAAATATTACTTAAAAACTAACAAAAGCTTGTTCGACAACTGGGGTGTTTAAATTGGTGTGTTGAATCTGAAAAATCAAATAAGTTAGTATTCACATAAAAGTAAATAAAAGAAAACAATTATTCATTATTGCGATATAACAAAACTTATCATAGAACCGACCTTAGATTTTTCAATATCGCATGCTTGTTTTTTCGCATCAAGTGAATTCAGAACTGGCTCCATATTTTAAATCTGTTTAGCAATAGAAATGTAGAATTGTGAGTGTTTGCTATGTATTTATAGTAGTCCATTAGGGTTTAGTTTTAGATTGGTCATCCATTTATTTAGGAAGTTTGTTGTGAGTTTTAAGTTTTTAAAATAAGATGCACATATCCTGTTTAGTTTGTTGTGGCATGTTTAATAGGAAGTTTGTTGTGAGTTTTATCTATACTATATTAAACATGTCACAACAAACTGATTCTGTACAAGTAAAATTAGGGAATATTTTAGTTTATTAATGTCGTTCAAAACAAAAAACTTGGGTAAAAAACAAATGTTAATGCACGGTAGCTAGGTAATGGTCAAAGCTAGCTTGGGTAAAAAACAAATGTTGGCTTTAATCAATTGTACATTTACGCATCGGCTAATTGTACTTTATGAACGCACGGCGAAACTAAAAAAGACAACTATCGAAACGTTTAAAAAAATGTGTCGATCGTCATGGTACCTTCGGATTTTTTTAAAACATTACGGGTTGTAAGATATCGCAGGAATACATTAAAGAATTAAAGAGGGGGGGGAGTGTAACTAATTACCCATAATTATGTTAAATGTCAAGGATTTAAATGTAATAGATTGAGGGACTAAAAAATAATTATGGTTTAAAAGACCACTTTACCCTCATTCTAGGGGTTTATTTATAAATAATGGGGGAAGAAGTTCTTAACTTTTGGGAATCCTTCCCTCATGTATTATAATATAGTATAGACTAGTATTTGAGACCCTGCTTTCGGCGAGGACGTAAAACAATGAAAAGAATAACCTCAAATGTTTCATCGAAGTTCGAGACATCGGCTCCAGTGCAAAGGATGTTGGATAAATGGAACATTAGTGGGGATGCGGTTTTTGCTAGTATTAATCAGACTGATTCTATGTTTAGATAGTTGTGTTTCGTTGGTTTCCTAGTTTTGGTAGGCTAGTGGTTGGTTTGTTAAGCGATGTTTTTTGTTGGTTTTGGTTTACATAGTTGGGACATGTCCTAATTATGATCTAGTGTGGAACACTTCCACGCTACATGTTCTTCTCTAGTTGTGAATATATATAAAATCACTGAGGTAACCCTTTACCAAAAAAAACTTGTATGAGAAACGTTGTTGATAACATACGTAACTTTATTCGAAACTTTATATAACCGTCGCAAACCGTTACGTTATGGCAAGGTCGTTGATAATATTTGAAACCTTATAAAAAAGAACCAAACCTTTAGAAAATTCATGTCGCTATATCGATAAAATAAACATTTTGAAATGAAAAAAATACATAAATAAAATTAGCTTGTTAAGTAAAGTTTGTCAATATTCATGACATAAATTTTGTTAGTCAAGTAAAGTTTGTAAATATTCATGACTTTTTAAGAGTGTGTTGCATAATATGCTAAGGAAATTAGTAAAATATGTTAAGGAAAGGTGTAAAGAAACATGAGAGAAAGAATAGAATAACAGAAACAAAGAGAAGAGAGTGAAAAAGGTGAACAAAGGAAATTTAATAGTGTTTTAGTGAGGGTGAGAAAATCTGTAAATTAATATAGGAGAAATATAACTATTAATTATTAGGGTGGAGATATAATAGGAAGTTTATTTGGCTAAGAAGGTTAGGGAGTGATATTGACCATCCATTTAATTAATCAAGGGCTAAGATTAAATGATGGAAATTAAAGGGAAGAAAAGAGGCGCGTGGGTTTGTTTAGACTATGGGGTATGGGGCTTGGGTTGGGGCGTGGGTTGGCTGAAAACGCCCAAGCTACCACCCCGGGGGCTTGGGTTGGGGCGTGAGTTTGGGCGTGGCCCTTGGGGCTTGGGTTTGAAGCCGGGCGTGGGCGGGCTAGCAAGGTGACATGGCAAGCTCTCAATGGCCAAACCAAACTCATGCCCCCAACCCAAGCCCCACCATACCCCATGGGCGTGGGTTTGGGTTTGTTTTCCACGTGTCAACTCATGCCCCCAAACCCACGCCCACCATACCCCATGGTCTTAGGGGTATTCTAGTCAATCCAAGCCAATAGTTTCTCTCTCTTCCAATTCCCCCCATTTTTTAAACGTTAATAACTCTTTCATACGACATTATTTTTTTTATAAAAATTGCACCAAAAAACGAGCGCTTTTTTATCTTTAAAACGAGTATACTATTGCTATATTTTCGAATTTTTTTTTGAAAACCAAGTTGCGTAAAACGCAATGGAAAAAACCCTAAAAAATGACATTTTTCTAAAACGCAATGCACCAAAAACACAAAGAAATGTCTTATTTGTAAACCGCAATGGCCAGAAAACACAAAGAAATGTGTTATTTATAAAACGCAATGGCCTGAAAACACATAAAAATGTGTTTTACCTAAAACGCAATGCACCAAAAACACAAAAAAAATGTCTTATTTCTAAAACGCAATGGCCAGAAAACACTTAAAATGTCTGTTTTCTAAAACGCAATGGACTGAAAACACATAAAAATGTGTTTTACCTAAAACGCAATGCACCAAAAACACAAAGAAATGTCTTATTTATAAAACGCAATGGCCAGAAAACACTTAAAAATGTCTCATTTCTAAAACGCAATGGCCTAAAAAAACAAAAGAAAGTGTTCTCTCTAAAACGCAATGGACTGAAAACACCTAAAAATGTGTTTTACCTAAAACGCAATGATTAAAAATGTGACAACCCTCACTAAACCAGGTATCCGTACGACTTAATTAATAATTAATTACTGCTTAATTACTGTGCTTGCTTGAACTTGTGAATAAACTGCTACTTGAATACTGATACATGTACTTACTTGCATCATACTTTACTTACCGTCACTACATTATTTACATACTGAACCTTAGTGACAAACATGATGCACAAAAGCACAGTAGCACAATAAACGGATAACCTATTGAACATGCTGATAAAGCCAGCATCAGGCAGACACTGCCTCTAAGGCCTGTATGAGCCAGAAATGTTTTGCTACACTAGTGGTGAGTGTAGGATACAAGGGTTGTAGAACTGCGTCTCTAGGAATAAGTTACAATGACTGGATGTGCCTAAAACGTACTCTAAGTACAAAAATTCAGCACTTTACATAATAATTCAGCTTTTAGCTAACTAAAAAAGTGCCAAAACATGAGAAAAATATTACTAGACACTTTCCAAAGCGTCAGAAATGAGTTGTGTCACTAAAAAGGGTATTAACGACACTTTAAGCTTTGTTAAGCACTTTAACGGATTACTATCCAACCGAACAACCGGACTATACCCGGAACATGAAAATATTGTTATTTTCATTATTTATCTTTTTCTGAGCCAGTTAGGGTCCCTGATTACCCTAACACCCTTTGTAACGCGTGACACACCACTAACCGGGTTAAGCACTTAACTACCTTACTTAACCCAACTAATAAACCTAACTATTGGTTAGAATTGGACTAGTACCCCCCCCCCCTCTCTAACCGTCCCCATTAGAGGGTGACACCTCATGTACTTGTAAGATTATCATAATCTTCCATGTCTAATATCTAGTGGACATATGGACCATTGGGTAATTAACTTGTTAATTGTCTATAAGTAACTTGAGTATGCACATTAGTTCATTTGTCACAACAACACAAGAACACACATCTCTCTCTCTTGCTCTACAACTTACGGCCAAGCACCCCCCATATACACCATCCATTTTCGATTTTGTTCTTCACATTTCAAGAACATACAAGCCTCAAGGGTCGCATATTAGGAAGCTTGGTGCGACCGGAAGGCGAAGGACCTCTTTATCTTGCTTTTATCCACGCGTTTTTCGCATAGATTCTTCCCTAGCCTCGAGCTAGTGGTATGTTGCTTAAATCACCTTCTTGAACTAATCTAAAGAGGTTAATACGATATATGACGGTTAAAACTCGTTAACTTACAAGATGAAGCATAAAAGTCTACTTAAAACACTAAAAATGGTGGTTAATAGCTCATGTGTTGTGTAAATCATGTAGTATTTGATTTATGTGATTATTTGGACCCGATCTATGTTGTGGTAGCTCGGATCATCATTTAACCCGGTTTAGTCATGATCTTGGATTATGACATAAAGCTTGTTTAAGTATAACAAGGGTTAGAAGATGAAACTCTACCACACAAGAATCATGAACTTGTGTAAAAGTGTTCTAGTTTGTACAATAGTGTATAAAACTAGTAGATCTACGGATCTACGGGTGGTATTTTCAAAGGACCAAATGTCAAGAGAAAACATACTTTAAAAGACGGATCTTGCACTAACAAGAATGGTTTTTAGAACACACAAGTGTGCAAACACTTGTGTAACACAAGTTTCGACAAAATAACTATTTTTGAAAAAGATGACGAGAAGTTGTAAAGACGAAACTTCCATAAAAACGAGGTTTTTACAAAATCGGATTGTTTTATATAAAGATCCACTAAACGTAATGAGATTTACTTCACAGTTTGGATAAATCACAAGTTCATGAAATTTATGCGATTTATATACATATTTTGACTAGTTACATTGTTTTGGTTGAATGAGAGGATTGTTGGTTTGGTTTATAAAAGAAAATGATACGCTTGAAAGCGTGGCCACCTCCAATTACAGAGGAAACTCTGGCGAAATTTTTCTAAAAACCTAACACTTAGAATTATTTTCACTATAAGTGTTAGAAATACTTTTCGACTTGTTTTCAAACTATAGATTTCGCCATGACTTATTTACAAAACACCGGAGGTGGGATTTCACAAAATAAAACGTGATACATATATATATTTAGCATATGTTTTTCACAACATCACTTGTATAAGTGTTTATGATTATTTTGTGAACTACGTAAATATTATTTTTAGAGTAAAAATAATATTACTAAGTATTATGTTGGGAAAATCACATGTATTAAAATATAATATTTTTGAGAAGAATATTTATATTTTGGGAGTTGAAAATAAAATATATTAAGTGAGACTTAATAGTATAATCCGAATTATACGAACGCACATGTATTAATTCCCCCATCCTTGGGAAAGAAAAATAACTACCAAGTATATACAGAATGTAAACACGAAATAGTTGCCTAACTATTTCCCAAAAACTTAAACCATAAAGCTAAGGCACGGCCATCCGTCTAATAGAGTTAGCACGTGTAGGTCGTCATACAGCTGATCGATTTGGAGGCATACTTGGTAGAGACGCACCACTGTGAGTCCATGTCCCCCTTTTCTCTAACTGTTTTCAGTTTTCTTAACTGCGGGGGTGAAATACATGTTACTTTGATTACAAGTACTTTATACATGGTATGGTTAGCGTAAGGAGGTTTACTACTTAGATCATGTGAGTGGGTAGGCGTGAACTGGAGACCATTAATCCTCATTGTAGGAACCGACGGACGTAAGCGGTAGATCTATCTGGGTGTAGCGAGCCCAACCCCTGAGCCCGCATAATGGACCAGGTGGTGACTTTGTGCCCCGACGCCAAATACGCTAGGTTTGAGTCTTCCTACTTGCACTTCACACATATCATTGGCTTTGCAACCCAATGGTGATCTCTTTTTCCTTATTGCTACATACCGGGAATTTTCATACGAACAGACATTTTTACAAAGGTTTTTACCTACTCACTTACACATGAACTCGCTCAACATTATTGTTGATTTTTCAACTTACATGTATTTCAGGGAACTAAAGGATCTGGCACGGTATGGCACGTTTTCCCGCTGCACTAGTTACGAGGTCATCCAAGTTTAAAGGATGTGACTTTTTCCTGGACGAGTCACAGTTCTTAAACTGTGTTTATGTCATGTTAATGTTTGTGTCTGTTGAACACTGTATGTGTTGTTAGGATGTGTTTCCATTGAGACAATGTTATGGTATTTTTACTTTTCAACTTAATCTAATGGATGATCTTGCACGGTTTTTCTTAAATTCATATAGCTTGTTATGGTTAAGCTATGGTATTAAGAAGTCACACCAAATTAACCACGCTTCCGCAAAGCCAGGGTGTGACAAAAAACAGTTCAAAAATGTGTTTTTCTAAAACGCAATGACCAGAAAACGCATAAAAATGTCTTAGTTTTAAAACGCAATGGCATAAAAACACCAAAGAAAGTGTTCTCTCTAAAACGCATTGAACCAGGACAATAGTTGTCTGTGAATTGTCTGAACCAGGAATGCAGTTCTAAAACACAATGGCATAAAACTGTCTACGAATGCAGTTTTCCAGAGGCAAATTTACAGAAAATTATTTTTTCTCATGCATTTTTAGTAAAGCAATTTAATCGCATTGAGCCAGGGGCTCTGCCCCTTGGACCCCGCCAGGGGCTGCCGCTCCTGGGACCCTGCTACCAGGGGCGCTGCCCCCGGACCCCCGCGAAGATCGTAAAACGCAATGAGTAAATCAAAAACCCAGATCGTAAAAATGAAAATAAAGAATTTCTTACATGGATCGAAGCCGATTTCTTCATCGATTGACGAAATTTGAATGATAGAAACACTTATCAGCGACTGAATCGAACGGATCGAGTGATTATCTTCAAAATCACGAGAAAAAACGAGATTTTGAATGAAATTAAACTGGGTTTTCTTCAAAAAAAGCTGAAGAACACGTTGATCGGGTGTTTGAATCATTGATTGATGACGAAAATCGTACTATAATGTAGTGATTATTGAGATAGTAAGTGAAGAAAAGGTTGAAGATTGTGGGTTTTGAAAATGGTGGGTTTTGAAGTAACTGGGGAGAAGAAGGAATAAGAAAGGATGAGATTGACTAAAATACCTTTCTCTTTATTTTAAAATTTGTCACATGTCATAATCTTGTTGCTTCCTATCTTTCCTATCCAAAATAAACTTCATATTTGATCCCCACCCTTAATTATTATACGTGGTTATATTTTATAATTTATTCAATAAATAAGAGAAGCATATATATTTATAAAAAAATATTTTTGTCTGCACCGACATCTGGGTTGTGGTGGTTAGCATAGCTTGTAAACAATCACAAACGGGATGGTTCATGTTTGCCTCGTTTAACTTTAATCAAACAAACGGACACACAAGAAAATATATTTGCCCATACTCATCTTTGTTGTTTATTAATTTCTAAAGAAACATATATAAAACATATATTAGTGAATATATCTGGTATAAATTAAATTGGGCAAATGATTTAACTTCTAAAATGTGAAAATTAAACAGGTTCATGTTTGTTTGGTACGATGTAATGAAATGGACAAAGGAATAAAATGGATCATTCCATTCCATGATCTTATTTAGTTATCACATGAGAATGAAATAAACCATTAGCTTGTAGAGGGTGGCGGTGCCGTCGGTGTTCGGTGGCAGAGGGTGGCGGTGGATGGCAGTGGTCGGCGATGGCGGGTGGCGATGACGGGGGGTGGCAGCATCGTCGGCGCCAACGTCGGTGGTCTACGGTGTAGGGTGGCGGCGGCTAGTGGTGGCAGCGGTGGGTGGCTAGTGGTAGAGGTGGTGACGGTGAGGGGTGGTGGCACCGATGTTCGGTTCCGAAGGGTGGTGACGACGGTGGGTTGTAGTGTCGGTAGTGTTCAGTGGCGCCGTTGTTCGATGGCGGAAGGGGTGGTGGCAAAGGGTAGTGGGTGGCGGGTGGTGGCGGCGGTGGGTGGCTACAGGTGGAGGTGGAGGTGGAGGGAGGTGTTGGTGATGAAGATGAGAGAGAGAATGAAATTAAAAAAAAAACAAATGGTGTGGATGTAATGAATTAAAGGGAATTGAATGTCCTATGTAACGAGTTATTCAATTACTTTGACTAACCAAATAAAATTTTTCATTCCCTCGTATTCCCCCGTAATAGTCTATTCTATTCCTTCCTGCATACCAAACACTATTCATCATATATGGATACACACATAGCAAACAAACGCATATAACAAACAAATTTGAACGGGTATAAACGAAAACAAGTAAACAAATGAGATATTGTGTATACTTTCATTCGTTTGTTAAATAAACAAACATAAATTAACTTCTTGTTAACCGGTTCACTAAACGTCCGATGGTGGTTTAACCGGTGAGACGATGGTTTCACCATGGGCTCACCGGCAATGACTGACAATATAGACAATGGATATGCGAATAACAACTATAATAAAGATCAAAAATATTTTGACACGAACAAGATAAAAAAACGTTTTAATATCCAAAATAATCCATAACTTCAACTGCAATAGCAAGTAACAAATAAATAACTTAAACCAACTATTGTTTACATGTATTTATTTTTAAGATTTAGAGAACAATAAACATGTGACGACACGTGTTTAAAGTATGGAACCACTTTGATTCGATTGAGATTTATTTGTAAAGATTTTGTCCCCCCTCCCATTCGTTCTCTATTTTAATCCCATGTATCTATACAGATTTTGAACATTCTCGATTCAAAGAACCAAACTTGTTTTTCTTAAACATGTAAAAAGTTTATTAAAGTTTAAACTAAACAAAATTATTATATAATTTACTTGTTATTTAAGTAAACAAAATGCCTTATTCTAAGACCACCAGTAGTTGGGTGGGGGATTGGGCATTTTTTCCCTAAAAATGCCCCTCCACACCATCACAACCGCCCCCTGGCCGTTTTTTTTTTTTGCAATATTTTTGTTGGACGCTTCATTTAAAACTTATGATGATCAAAACCTTAAATGAATGGGCTAATAGAAAATTAGAAAATAGATATGGGTAATGATTGAATGGGGGTGGTGAGGCATTGTACCATTATATACACATTTTTCACTTCACATTCCATAATGCACAAGGCTGGGGCATTTGTTTCACTCACCACTATACATGGTCTAAGATCGATAAAAAAAACGAGCGAATCAAAGTTACAATATCCATGAGCACCAAACATTGTAATAATTGAGCTCGTCAACATATTCCAACTTGTTACATATGTATTTCATTCGATTTGTAATGGTTAACATATATTGGGTTCTTAATGGTTGTCATCGTTACTAATTTACTCAATTTGCAATGTTTATTGTATTATTTAATGACACAATCATGTATATTATTTGGGACTAGACATATCACATATGCACCTGCCAAACCATACTAAACCAAACTTTAGTTTGGGCCGGACCAGACCGGTTGAAAAAATATAATTGGAGGTTTGTTTACAAAGTATGGTTCCATACTTTTTTTAAATGGCAAATTTGGATCACTGACGGATCCACTGGAATATCATCGTGTCACCTGCAAAACCATCCTATCATATCTATCTCCACTAGTCTATAATGCCTATATACCAATTCATGAGAGCATCCACAATAGAGGCATTTTTTTGGTGTTTTTAAGAAGATAGGGTGTGATGTGTAGGAGAGAGGGTGTGAGGTGGAGAAGAGATAGTGTAGTGGTGTATGTGAGAAAAAATGTAGGGAAGAAAGGTATGTGAGTGTGATGTAGAAGAGAGGAGAGAGATGATAAATATTTGATAGATATTTTGTTTGTGAGAGATCAAGAGAGAGAAATTTATGGGCAGGTGTTATGTGGCACCTTAAAAACATCTCCTAAAAATTGTTTATTGTGGATGCTCTGAGTAACCCCAATAAATCTGGGAAAACCCCCCTTATGGGAATTGAACCCAAGACCTCATGGTTCCTAAGCTTTATCACACCCCTAAGATGCCACTAGATTATCATGTCATAGGGGTATGGTTCCATACTTTAATGTCATTGTTTTAATAGCTAACCAACACATTTTGATCCTACTCCTAAATGGCTAAATCTACACATTTTATCCATCATGAGACTAGGGGGTGTAAACGAGCCAAACCACTCGTGAGCTCCTCGAGACCGGTTTGCTAAAAACTGAAATCGACTCTAGCTTATTAGAGCTCGAGCCAGAATTTAAGCCTAAAAATAAATTTCTTTAATAAACAAGCCCTAGCAAAGCTTTCACTTATCGAGCTTAAGCCAGCTTACGAACCACTTATGTATTATAATTTATATCTAATGAGCGAAATATTTATTTAGATAATAATAATTCTTATATATAGACATGTGAAATTCCTCCGTGCAATCCGTCGAAATTCAGTATATACACAAAACATAAAATAATGTTTACAATAGTATCAGATGTAACCAAGTAAGAGGTACAAACATAAAAGTGTGATTTACAAACTTACGTTATGATATTGTACTACTTCGGTACCATTAGTGAAAAATTACCACAAAATATCGAATCTGCCTCGTATCAAAACCAAAAACATGAATATTGGTATCGAACACGATGTTGTTCGGGCCTATCGATTTGGTAAAAAAATATGTGTATTACACTGTAAAAAAATGTTTCTTTTAAATGGTTTAATTACATAAAAATTGTCTAGTTTTAACCCAAAAAACAAAGTGGCAATATGCCTAAAAGGATGTGGACTAGGGTGGTCATTTTTGTGGGTTGCTTCCAACCCAACATGACCCCAAAAAAATTGACCTGAACCTGAAAATCGTGTTAAACATATGAACTCGGACACAACACGAATATTTGCAAGCTGACTCGATTTTTTTTACCTTGTAGCATTTTAATACTCTAATTTTACATTTTTATATATAAAACAATGATATTTTAGTTATGAGTAAAATACTAAAATCGTCCCTGAGATTTTGTTACATTTGCTAATTCCATCTAAAATAATTTTTTTTTGTAACTGGATTCTTTAGGTTTGCATTTTCTTGTCATTTTCATCCAATTTGCTAACTCTATCTATTTTTCTGTTAATTACATATGATCTGACGAAACTACCATTTTAATTACATCTTGGAATAAAACACCACTTTCAACCCTAGCCTCACACTCCAATCTTTAACCTCTGAATTTCTTCTCAACCTGATGTAAAAAAAGCCACAAACTTGTCAACAATCTAAACCAAACCCTTGAAGATTTCAAGCATTAAGAAATCACATGACCCACAGTCGAACGTGACGATCCGAAGCTTGCGAATGAGACCCGCCAAGTATTTGACGAAATGTCTCAGAGAGTTTTTGTTGCTAGTTAGCGTTTGGCTTTGTTGGTGTAACAACCTTCAAAAATTTCCCGAGGACACGTAGTTAAACTTAACAGCTAAGTAGTTAAACAACTAAGTAAGCTAAACAATTAAACATCTAAGTAAGGTAAGCAGTCAAACAACTAAGTAAACTAAGCAGTTAAACTGCTAAGTCAGCTAAATAGTTAAACAATTAAGCCAGCTGAACAGTTAAACAACTAAGTAAGCCAGACAGTTAAATAGCTAAGTAAACTAAACAGCTAAGTAAACTCAACAGCAAAACAACTAAGTAAACTTAACAGGTAAGGAAACTTCCTATCTAAAAAAGGAACCTGCCTTGCTTATAAATAGGGAAGCCATGGGCATCATTCTTGTTCATTTATTCATTTTTTCTCTCTCGACTTCTAATACCTTGGTGTATTAAACCATGTATAGCCGATCAGAAAACCAACCAACGAACACCGAAGCTCTGCCTGAATAAGGCGAGACTTTGTGAATCTACGTTGTGGTTTTGATCTCGTGATCATCGTTAGGTTTGTTTTGGTTTTTACACTAATACGTATTGAACTCTGTTAATCTAGATGCTTAGTTATTAGAAAGCTTAGGACCTGGAAGCCTGTTCAATCAGAAGTATAGACTTACAAGGTGAGTCATTTTCTTTTATCAAATGCTTTCAAAACCCTAAATGTTCTCCAATTGTTACTTATATTTACAGTGATTAAGTCTTTATATTCTTACTGGAAAACTACTGTCAGTATATGTGGGGTTTGTATACACTACTTGATAAGCTTCACTAGTTAGAGAATTGGCCAAAAGTGATATGACCACAGTCACATGAACTGCTGAGTGGCAAATACCTAAAATTTATGCTAGACTTGCGTTTGATGGTGAGTTCATCGTTGGCGTAATGATCGATTTGTGAATTAGGATCTTGATGGCGCGAAAGCTGTGTTTGGATTCGTTTTTTTTGCAATTAAAGAAGAATCATAGAACTTGTATTTGGTCAGTTTGATTTAATATATATTCTGGTTTTTTTTATTAAAAAGGCAGTTTGGTCAAATCACATGTAATTAACAGAAAAATGGATGGAGTTAGCGAATTGTATGGAAATGGCAAGAAAATGCAAACCTGTGAGTCCCAAATCAAATTCGGATCACAGTGATAATGATTGACAACACCCAAACACCTATTGATTAGGTGTTTGAATGATAAAAAGTAAGAAAAACAAGTATAAGATGAAGATTATTGACTAAGGGTGAAGGGAGTGGTTAAACAGGTGAAAGTGGCAAACTTTAAAATGGACCAATCAGAGAGTGCCACGTCAGAGAGGGTAAAAAGTTTAAACTTTGCTGAAAAGTGTTGGCAATGGTTTAGACACTTGAAAGTGGCAAACTTTTTTTTTGTTTTTTTTTTAAATTATATGTTAAATAAAAACAAATAAAACATTAAATTAATAAAAAAAAAACAATTACATTAAAATGAAACTTAAAAAAAAAAACTTAAAATTCATAAAAATTACACGACACTAAAACAACGCAACCACTAAAAAAATAAAAAATTACACTACTCTTCGTCAGAATCAACCAACAGGTGGGGCAAATCTTGACTTGCGAGATGAACCGTGAGATCGTGTTTAAGTCTCCAATGCGTATCTTCATCCATTAGCTCGCCCAACACCCTATCATCAAACGCGGGCTCGACCGGAGGATCCCGAATGTGTACCGGTGCAATCGCGTTTCCGTCGTCTTTTAAAATCATGTTGTGTAAAATAATACACGTGTACACAACATTCCTAATTTTTTTAACCGTCTTTGCTCGCATTGGCCGATTCAAGACACCCCATTTTGACTTCAAAACCCCAAAAGCCCTTTCGACGTCTTTTCTTGCCGCCTCGTGTTGCCTTTTGAACATCTTTTCATCTACTTCTTGAGGGTATGGGATCGATTTCACAAACACGGACCATTTTGGGTAGATTCCATCCACAAGCAAATAACCACGTTTGTAATAATGGTTGTTGACGTAAAATGGACATTTTGGCGCGGTTCCATTTCGTTCCGTTAAGAATAACGGCGATTGTCCTAGCACATTGATATCGTTCTGCGAACCCGGTGGACCGCAAAAAGCATGCCAAATCCATAAATCTTGAGACGCCACTGCTTCGAGCATAACAGTCGGGTATCGGTGATCTCCTCTCATATACTGCCCTCGAAGCTCGGTGGGACACATTCGCCAGACGAAATGGGTGCAATCAAGGCTACCGAACATACCTGGAAGGTGATGTTGTTCTTCATGTGCGTCGTATAACAGTGTCATGTCGTGGCTTGTCGGCCTACGTAAGAACTCCGAACCATATATTCTGCAAACCGTTTCGCAAAAATATTCTAGGCACTAGCGGGAAGTTCTTGCGGCCATATGCAAGTACTCGTCTCCTTCGTCTGGAGGGTTACCGGTTGCGAGCTGTTTAATAGCTGATGTAACCTTTTGCAGCGGCGTAAAGCTCCTCCGACCTCGCGCATCGTAGGCCTCTTGAAAGTATGCGTCATTCCCTTCCACGGCGGTCACAATATTTAAAAACAGCCGTTTCGACATACGGAACCTTTGGCGAAAAATTGTGTCGTTGTATTTCGGGTCTTCGACAAAATAATCCGCCATGAGGGTCTCGTGCCCAACCTCCCGCTGACGTTCAATGTATCTCCTTTGGCTTGATGTACCGGAGTCTTGTAGTTCGGCTTCTTCGAGTAGATTTTGGAAAAAAAGAATGCTATCATCGGACGAGTCGTCGCTACTATCGGGTGGAAACCACAACGGGAAATCATCCGCCATTTTGCGTGGCAATACTTGGGTTAGTGTTTTGTATTTTTTGGTTTGATTTGGGGGTGATTTTGTAGAATATATAGGATTAAAATGGGTTTGTTTTGAATATATAGGGTAAAAGTTGAAAAAATAATTTTTTTTTTATTTTGAACGGCATATAGCCGTTATGTTGCAACGGTCAACATGCAAGTTGCATGTTTGTCGATCGGTGATGTGTAGTCGAGAACCAATGTTTGCCGCGCGGGATGAAGGGGTGGCGGCGGTGTTGCCGCTCGGCAATCGGCTTTGCCGATTGCTTTGCCGTGCCACTCCCTTCACCCTAAGAACTAATCAACTAGTGGTGATTTGCAATCCCACAATGATGTAAACAATCAAAGATCCTGGATAATCGAATTCAAGCATAAAATCAGAGAACAAACACAAGATAAACATCAAAATGCCTTAGTCCAAGAAATTTGGAGGCTAAGGGTTTTCAAGCTTCATATATATAAGATCGGACTACCCAGCATATTTATTAAATACGCTGGGTTTACAAATACGATTACAAGCAAAACCCTAAACTAATAAACTCATGTACCAACAGTCTCAAACTGATCCAATAAAACATAAATTGTTCAGTTAAAAAAAGTTATTTTAGATTGATCTAACAAATGTAATCAAACCTCAATGACGTTTTTGCCTTTTTACTCTTTAATTATAGAATCTTAGCATATTAGGGTTTTTTTGGTGAAAAATGTGTTATATATAATTAAAATAAAAATACCCATATTTTAATATTTTGAATTCGGATGACCAAATTATCTGAAATTTTCCAATAATACTATCGGAATCAGAATTTTCGGATACTTTAGATTTTTATAGATAATTCGGGTTCGGTTAGTATAAATTTAGTTGGCTTTTATTCCTCTCACAAAATCACTATTTTATTTTTTACCCTTATAGTTTTCAACTTTTACAAATGTATCACAAATAATTTTTCATATTTAACCCTTATACTTTTAAGCTTTTAAAACTTTGCCACGTATAACTTTTCATTTTAAACCTCAACATTTTTTCATTTTCAATTCTCGTCACAAAGTATTTTGACGGTGTAAAGGCCCAATCATAAAACATGAATCCTAACTTAGCTTAGTTATTCTTTTTCTTATGTTTTATATTTCGATCTATTTTTTTTTTTAAGTTAACACGCCGTTAACACGTATGCCTCGTTTAGTAGTACTGCCTCTAGGGGTGTAAACGAGCCGGGCCGAGCCTGAGCTCGAGCTCGGCTCGGTTCGAGCCTACTTCTTTGAGCTCGAGCTCGGCTCGCGAGTAAAACCCAAAGCTCGAGCTCGGGTCGACTCGGCTCGAACTATTTTGAGAACAACCTTAAACGAGCTAAAAGCTCGACTCGAGCTCACTTCAACATCGCTTAAACGAGCCAAAGCTCGGCTCATCAATGTTATCATCATTATTAATTATTAATATATTATATATAAAAAAATAAAATTTTGTATGGGCTCGTTTAGGCTCGCGAGCCTAAACAAGCTTTGTATTTCAGGCTCGAGCTCGGGCTCGGGCTCGTTAAGGCTCGGCTCGTTCGAGCTTTTAACCGAGCCGATCACGAGTAGCTCTCGAGCCTCTGAGCTTGTTTACACCCCTAACTGCCTCAAACACGGGTCCTTAATAGTAACATTTTTCCTCTCCTCCACTCACAACCACTTTTTATATTATTTATATTTTAAAAACACCACACTTAGTTATTTGGATGTGAATGCTCTTAATAGTTTATGTGTGAAAAATCAAAATGAAAATCAAAATCAAAATGGACGAGGAAGGCTACTCATAGGGCAGCCCAGGCCACACATTCCACCATCACCCCTCAATCAATCCATTTACCGGAACTCTTCACGGCGCCTCATCCTCCGTCACCTTGCCGCCGCTTCTCCTCTTCCGCTGCCTCTGGCTGCACCCTCTTCATAATTTCTAGGTAAACATATATTAATTCTTCAGTTTTTATCCTTTTTTTGTTGTTGTATTGTATTGTTTAGTGTTTACCGTAATTGATGTAAATAAAGTTCACAACTATACTTATAGTTAGGGTTTATTTGGTTAAATAGTGAAGCCATTTTGGTTCAATTGACATATAGGTTGTGAAACTATATCTGTTGTTAGCTTTCATAATTGTTACTTTGTAGGGGTGTTCATTGTCCGCTTCAGTCTGTAACCGAATTCGTTTTCGGTTATTCGGTTACTAGTTTAACTGTAACCGAATTCTTATTCGGTTCAGTGGCGGACCCAGGATTTTTTTCCTGGGGTGCGGAATTTTTTTAAAGATTTTAGACCCCTAGCTATATAAAAAAATCGGTTCATAGCGGGTCGGATCGGGTCATGTAAAACAAGTAAAAACAAACAAACAAAGTTTAATGGCGGGTCGAATCAGATCGGGTCGGGCCCATTTCAATTCTCAAACAATCAAACCCTAGTTTCTAACTTCCTATCACATTAACAAACAAAAAAACATCAAAGTTCAAACCATCCCTACTTTTATTTCTCTTAATCATTCAATAAAAGAACAAAAAAAACTTATCTATAACATACTTTGGTCTTTAATTAGAATAATCCGGCGAAAAAAAGTGGTTCAACCCCTTTCCTCTTGAGAAATCGCGGCATAACTTCCCTACTCATTGTTCATTCCTAATCCTATCACATACAAAATAAACAAGGATCTTAATTGTTCAATCATAGCCCATGTTCCGTAATTTTCAATTTAAAATTTTGAATTTCAAGCACTAGTAATTATTATTTGCCAACCAACAATCATATAATCAACAAACATGTTTGCCAAGTGAGGCAAAGGGAGGGCGGGAGTCGCTGACAAGTGGCAGCGATTTGGGTTTTTTTTTAATTACGTGGACTGGTTTGTTTAACAAAACTAGTAGTTGGGTTGGGCTTGAATGGGTATTAAGTTATTGGGCTTGATGGATTGAATTTAAGTTTTATTAAAGGGGTTAGTAGGATAACTTGTTTACATAATTTGATCGGGTTTCATTCCGTGTTCACAATTTTATTACATAAATTCCTAACATTTTTTTCTAAAGGGTGCGGTCAGAATTTTTCAAGGGGTGCGGACGAAAATTTCCAAGGGGTGCGGTCTGGATTTTTCACGAAAAATACCACTAAATTTTTTTTTTCAAGGGGTGCGGCCGCCCACCCACCCCATAACTTGGGTCCGCCCCTGATTCGGTTAACCAGTTCAGTTAGCCATTTCTTTAATACGGTTTGGTTTGGTTTTTGGTTATGACCAAATAAAATTAAAAACCGAATTAACCAATAACGAAACCGATGAACATCATTTATTTGGCGGCGCAGTTTGTTGCTCGTCTACCTGCTATTCGTATGTAATTTGCATCTTATGTATTTCTAAATGGAAAACTATGTTAGATTTTCATTTTTTTTCATGTTTGCAGTGTTTTGCTGCAATAAATAAAATTAGATTTACCAGTGAAGAACAAACATGCTTCCTTCAACAACCATGAACATTCTTAAAATTCATGGTTGTTATCGTCCCCAACCGAAAGTTTCTCAATATTCTCATAACTCCAGACTCTGCAATGTCTCATCAGCCTCAATCCTTTCTCACCCCCAATTTCCCATTTCTAAAACCGATTCAAAGCTAAAAAAGATTCGGGTTTCGGAAATTGGAGCTCCGTTATGGACATGGAAAGACGATGAAGAAGAGAACACGCGTTCTTCTGACGACTTGACGATGAACGGAGATGTTTATCAGAAGACGTTGAGGTTGGTTGAATGTTCTATGTTTGCTGCTCTTGGTGGATTAACATATATTTTAAGCAGCTCTCTTGCGATTGAGGTACTTCTTTTACTGCAAGCTTCTTGATTGATTAATCTAATTTAATAATGGCAAATTGGATTTTAATAATCCCACCCTTTCTCAGTTGGCCAATAATAATCCCAACTGAGAATACTCTTATCACTAGTCCGAACTTTCTAACTATTTTTGTCACTGGACCCGTTAAAAAAACTTAACCCCGTTTTTTTGCTGACGTGGACATATGAGGTGGGAAAAAAAATTTATGTCCACGTCTGCAAAAAACTATCTGGGTTAAGTTTTTTAACATGGGTCCATTGAAAATAGTTGGAAAGTTTGGATCGGTGGTAAGAATATTCTCAGTTGGGATTATTATCGGCTAACTGAGAAAAGATGGGATTATTAAAATCCAATTTGCATTTAATAATTTGGTAAAAGGAATTCCAAACATAACTAATATTTTGCCAATGAGGTAGTGGTAGAGTGGCTGGGAAAAAACTTGGTGTTCCTTGTGACCCAGGTTCGACTCCCACTCTCACCATTATTTTCTGCGGCATCCAGCTGAAGGGCGAATACGGGTGGCGCCGGTTCGTCTTGGATGGGAGGCGAGGTTTTACCGATTATTCCACTGACATGCCTTCGGGCGGGTGGAGGTCGGGTTTCCGCGCATCTGGGAGAGCCAAGGGGCTGGCGGCGGTCGAGTAGTCGACCTTGGTCATAGCGCCAGGTGTCACGGTGGTTGGCACGTCGTTCCTTGCCGTTAAAAAAAAACTAATATTTTGCTGAATTCTTATCTTGATGGAATTTTCTTACATGTTACTCAAGTTAATTTACTTGATAGTGTTTACGTGGCAGAACTACTTTGGTTGTTTCTTTGCCTTGCCGATAGTGTTCTCGTCAATGAGATGGGATGTTGTTGCTGGACGAAAGACTATGGTATGTAATCTTTCCTTTTTTTTTAATTTTTAGAGATACTATGACTGGCTTGTTGCTTTTTTTTTGTTTTATAGAAGTTTAGTTTTGATGTTTTTGTAGGTGGCAACCGCTACGCTTTTGCTTGTCTTGGCTGGCCCGATAAAAGCCATAACTTACCTGGTCAGCAAATGTTCCTCTTGGAGTTTTAACTTATCTTTATAGTTTACGCTATTTCTTTGATTGTTTATATTCTTGCATCTCAGTTAATGCATGGTTTTCTTGGTCTTGCCATGGGCTCTTTGTGGAGGTCAAAAGCAAGTTGGGGTGTTTCTGTGCTTGTGAGCGCACTTGTAATGCTTCTCTCTCTCTCTCTATATATATATATATACACACATGCGCATCTTCTCAATTTCCAGGTGGAAACATGTTTTCTCATCTTATAAGGATCACGTTGCAATTAAAATTGTGCAGGTTCGAGCTGCAGGTGCAATGTGCTATGTTGTGATGTACTCTTTTCTAATCAGAGAGAACATCCTTGCTTTGGTACTTCTACTACCTTCATATCTGAAAATTCTTCGGTACATTTCAATATTTATTTGAACTGATCAACATTTTCTTGTAGATTACCATAAATATTCATGCCTCAGTCACATTTATCCTATCATCCTTTGGTTTCTTGGTAATTCCATCCATGAATGTAATATACGCCATTTTTGGGACAGTGGTTCGTCTTCTTAACCCTCTATTCTATTTTACTAGATGCTAACCTTCAAAAAAGAAGGTACTGACATTTGAGATCATCAACTCCAAAGTTGATGTGGAATTTTCAAAGTAATTAGACTAAAACAAATTCATTTTAATTTTGAAACTATAAACAGAACCAACTTTAAGTAGAATACAGTGCAAACCACATAATGCACTTGTACGAGTGGGGTAACCATAAGCGGTTGCATAACCGCCTTACGTATCATGGTTAAAGCAAAAGGTACAAGTGTTTATGTGTTCTTGCAGCTTTCTACCTAAAATTGGTTATGTATTGAACGTCTCTCTCTTATGTATATATGTGTGTTTCAATCTGTTTTACTATTGACGAATAATTTATTTAAAACTTATATATTATTAATCTCAATTCTCAAATGTTAAAACGTACCTTTTTTTTTCTTAGAACCGAAGGATGTTTTGTAACGAGATATCTCTTCCTTGTGGCAGCTTTTACTCAATTGCAGTTTCTTTGTGTTCCTGCTACATCTTCTATATGCCCTCTTCTTTACAAGGCTTGGAATGAAGGCTTCCTTGAGATTACCGAAATGGTTCGCTAAAGCCATTTGACCGATTACACACCCGACATTGATTTTCATTCAATTTTTATCTGTACTTTAGTGAAGACCCAGAACCAGAACCAAATCATCGAGTTTAACAGCCAACTCATCGGTTTTTGGGGAAGTATAGGTTACATTATGTAGTTATAAAAGAAGATTCATTTAGAGGTGTCAACATGGGTTAGTTGGATAACGGGTCAAAACAGTTTCAGGTTGAAACAAATCAATCATTTGTAATTGAATTCTTTAAATGATCTGATGTAATCTTAAACACAATTATTTGATCTTGAAAATGAGATTTGTAATTTATTCCCATGTTATATGCAATTGTTAGTGCTGGTTATCAGTTATGGCTTTCAAAGATTATCCATTTTTCTGTTTATGACATGCATGTTTAAAGAATTTTAGCAAAGAGGTTTATTGCAGGTTTGATGTTTTAAATTTCAGATGGTATTTGGTTGTATCAGTTTTTGGGCCTTATATGGCTATCAGTATTAGTAGTTTCTATTATTGTTTAGGGGAGGGGGGTGGTTCACTAGTGATAGAATTCTATCACTCACAAGCACCAATCAAGTTCCGCCATGTCATCGACCATTTTTCCATCACTCACAACCTTTTTTAGTCGGGGTGGTCATCACTCACCACCACACCCAACAATTTCCCCCCAACCAACAATTACACTCACAAAACAAAAGAATAACGCGTTGAAAATATCACGAAATCGTGTTTTCGTTATAATATAACGCGTTGAACAATATGCCGGCGGTGGGATATAACGCGTGATGGATGGTGGCCGTGATAGTTTAACGCACCGCCCCGGCAACCCTTAGTGTTTATGTTTAAACGGTACACCGCATATATTTCATTCAACAACCCGCCCTCATTCTTACTATTCGAACAACTCACTCTATAGGCCATAGATAAAAAGCTTTTTGAGTTAACTTGACTGGACCCTTAGTTGTTTTGACCCGTTATTCAACCTACTAAGATTTTGATACATCTCTTACAACCAACATTATTACTAAATAAATAAAAATAAACCTTTGAAAAAAAAAAGATTTTTCTGGGTCAACCTGACCCACAACCATCACCCGTCACCCCCTCCACCTTCATCCGACGGGCAAGGGCGCAGCTTTGTGGGGGCGGGAGGGGGCGGGCGACCCCCTGAACTTTTCGCTCAGTAGTGAAGAGTATGTAGTTTCCGTATAGAAATTTTTGGGTATATACGTTTTCGACCCCCCGATTTTATAGAATTTTTTGGGCATATAAGTTTTCGACCCCCCGGTTTTATAATTTTTTTTGGGTATATACGTTTTCGACCCCCTCGGTCGGAAATCTCAAGCTTCGCCACTGCCGACGGGCTTACATTTTTACCTAAATATATGTTAATTTATACATACTTTATTAGTTCAAGTCCAGTCAAGTTTCGTCAATCACAGTTTTAACATATTCATATTAAGATTTTGTTGCATGTGAAAGTTTTATAATGCTTCTAATGAGTGTAAATAATCCTCTACAAGCACCAATAATGAATATAACACAAGCATATACTCTCTACAAAATCAATTAACAAATAATTAATATACTACTTCTAATCATTTTGTAGTTTAGAAACTTATATATGATACATGTTTTTTTGGGCTCTCCAACCACTTAATACGGTAGAAGCAGACGAAGGGAATGATCAATGACTAACTAAAAAAATATTGAGTAAACTACAATTTGAGTCCCTGTGGTTAACACCAAATGGCACCATGAATCCCTACTTTTTTAATTTCACCAATCAAGTCCATGTAGTTGTTTAATTGAATCAATCCAGTCCTTCTTCCAAATTATCAGGACAATTTGAGTCTGTACTATGTCGATGTGTAGCTCGGGACAATATGAAATTATGAGGTTTCTAGGATGCCTTGTGTAACAACCCGCATTTTCGCGCTCGTTACTCTCGTTACGCCTAGCACCGAGATTCGGATCATGATGTAAACTATATCGCTTACTACGCCACATCGCATATTTTCACACTACATCGCTTATTTTAACACACTATGCCGCACTTCACAACGCTTATGCTTAAAACGCTTTCGCTTACACTACTACATCACGTGAGTATCTAAACTACTCGCTCGCTCTCGCAAACTCAACGCAAACTCAAAACGCGGATTTATTTATATTACTTGCATTAATATTGTGTTAAATGAGTATAAGTGTCGTGTTATTTATGAATACTTAATGTCTCGCTAAAATACTTAACATACTCGCACTAACTAACGCAACAAAACACACCTAACGAGCATCCTACACGCGAAATGGAGAACTTTTACACCAAACTGGTCCCTTCGTACGAAGGCAACCAGCTTCGAACAAGGTTCCCAGCTCTCCTCTATAATTACCTAGCCCTCCTCTCTCATTCTAATTTGCTGCCATTTCATTCAAAACGCTCCCGAATTGCTGTCCATCTGTTTTCCAAGTAAGATTTACTAGTTTTACATGTTACACAATGTTTTCCACTACGATGTTACACGAGTTTATCTCCGATTTCATCCAAAAACCTTGATTTTCATCCAAACTTCATATTTTTCATCTAAACTTCTCTATTTTTATGAAAACCTTCATCTTTTTCATCAAATCTTCTTATTTTGCTTCGGATCTAAACTTAAACGAGTGATTTGGGTCTAGCCTTGGCTTCCCAAGTTGTAGATCTGAAGATCTTGCACTCATAAAGTGTTTATTTCAAGCAAAAACCCTATTAAACTCGATTTTCACACAAAAACGGACCAAAACCGACACATATTTCGTTCACTGGATAGTGGAACGAGGTGGTGTCGAAACCGTCATGAAAAGGACTCGAAAATACATTCGATTCAGGCGAAAACACAGCTCCGAATGCAAAAACAGTCACGTTTGCGAGCTGGACTGTTCTATGCGAAGCCCCGGCTTCGTACGAAGGTACTGCCTTCGTACGAAGGCACTGACTTTGCATAACCCAGCCCAAGTTCTCATCCGTGACTCGAGCAAAGACCTCTCTGGCTCTAAGTTTAATTAGTAGCTTAAGGCAGGAACGATGAACACTCGATTTCCCGAAGACAGACGCAAAGAACACTCGATTTTGGACACGGAAACAAGCTGCCAGTACGAAGACACTAGCTTCGTACGAAGGCACCCCTTCGTACAAGGAGTCTGTTTCCCACTCGACACTCCGATTCGACCGTTTCAGCACTTTGGAAGACTTATGCACTTCTGTTCCCGTACGCAGGCTGATCCGGCGCTCCCTTCAATCCATTCCAGACCGTGTTTACTGTTAAACACACACTGTGAGTATACTCGAACCCTTTTTTGCTTAACGCACTTTTGGGTGTTACATACGTTCTCTATCAAAAATACAACACTTAAACGCTTTATAAACACTAACCGCACTCGCATGATATACGTGATTAGTTGAATACTTGTTGCTATGTTACACAGTGATGACTTGCCCTACCGCCCTTAGCAACGATAGTACTATAGTTTGGACTCAGCACCTGTTTAGTCAGGGGTTATTAAGGATCACATACTTTACTTTACGCACTCACCTCGGTGAACACGTATCGCGCATACTCTGCTCGTAGTCATGTGGTTAGCTTGTATCATTGTTGATAGTTACTTGATTCGCCTTTTACGGGTTACATGCTGGTTATGCGTAAACGCTTTTATACTATATTTATGCTAAACTTGTGTACTCGCCTTTACATTATTGTATTGACTTTATTTTAACGTATGTGACAGGTTGATGGATTGTTTTGCTGTAAACAGATATGAATGCTAGAAACTCACCTAAAAATCTAAGTTGTCGGATTAGTTTTGTTTGAGAGACTTGAATCTATTATGACTTTTGTTGGAATATTTGTTTAATAGTATGGGATATTGAACTTGTTAAATATTGTCACTAAATTAGTCGTTATGGATTCTCTTGAACAATCTGATTCTCTTAGTGTCGCGCCCCGATGATTCCGCCATCGGTTGGGGTGTGACACCCTGCAATAAAAAGGCAAACATGTGACTTTGAATGTCAAACATATTATCAGGTATATCTTTGTGGTCTTGAAATACGTGTGTTGGGTCAATAACCAGATGAATCGATCGAGTCAAAGATCGTTCTGTTGGCTCGAGGTCCTTTATGGACCCTAAGCTGTAACACCCATAGTAATTTTTAACATTTCTATAAAATTAAAGTAAGCATTTTATATGTAAAATGCCACTTAACAAAAACTTTTACATAGTAAGTATTTAAACATGTTTTCAACATCCAAAATATCATTAAAAGTGTTTACATAATCCACTTTTATAAAACAAAACAAGATTTAACGTGGAAGCTTCATTTAACGTGTGTTCGGTTCATGTTCGTCACTTAATCTTCATCCATCCTAAGTTTAAACACACCTACATTGTAAATTTATCACAAACGTTAGTATATGAGGCCTTAGAACCCGTCTAAACGGACCCGAAAGCTTAAAATCATCAAATAACCAAAATCAAAATTTTGTTTAGAAATCGACCGTAGGCTACGGTTCTGAAACCGTAGCTTACGGTTCGCCTTAATACTTCAACCAGAACTTTTGAACCGTAGGCTACGGTCCAGGACCGTAGCTTACGGTCTGCCTGCAGGTTTTTGCTTGTTTTCCGTTTTTAATATGGAAACCTTCATAACTTTTTATCCGTTTGTCCGATTTGCGTGATTCTTTTTCCTACACGTTCGTAATTTAATTCTCCATCTCATGGAGTAAAAATTTAACATCTGTATTAAAAAATTTGAGACTTTTAAGCCCTCGGTTTATTACCTTTTTAACTAATTTTTTGACCTGTTCATGTATTTATCAAACAAACATGTTTGTTTGATACCAATTTCTCATGAACCTCATAATTTCAATGTTTCCTATCATACTAGGTTTAAATCAAGGGTTTATATGCATTCTTAAACTCGTCTTTACTTAAATGTTTATTTTGACCCGTTAAGGGTATTTAAACACTTTTACGCGTGATTCTCGCTCATTTATTTTAGCATCTTATTTCCGCATTAGGATGTCTATTTGCCTTCCACCACAACTACATTTGTGTTGGATTTACTATCGTAATCTAACTATTCCGAAGTCTACCCTTCGGTTAGTCAACTTTTATAGAAAGGTCCATTTTTGGGCGTTTGACCCAAAATGATTATGAAATTAACTTATGCATTTACCAAAGACTTACTTAGTGTTAATACTCATTTCTAAATAACTTTTAGAGGTCGTTTGCCCGATTTATTAATCAAGGGCGTTTTGGTCAACTTTAGTCCATCATTTTACGACGAAGGACTTTCGCTAAATATTTGACCAAATAGCATGTTTAACTATAATCTTAGCTATGCGTACCTGGATCGGGTCAAAGTATAGACCCGTTTAATACCTTGCTTCAATAATTTGCTAATACATAGCAAATGCAAAATCCCATATGCCAAATGGTGTTAACGTTACCATTTGACCTGTTATGATTTACACCATATGGTGTCTTTTCAAAGCTTTTTATCTAACCGTCAACTCGTGTTCGGATTTCTATTTTACCATTATTACCCAAACATGACTATTTACCGTTTTATCCTTTTTGCATAATTTATGGCTTCTTACCATATTCCTTTGTTCCGACCCGTAATATTTTGCGCGGAACATCATACTTCAATTACTTAAATCACCTTGTTCATATGCAATATTCGCAAATGAGTATTTTGTAAATAAAAAGGGGCGTAAGCTTTACTTCCTCCCGTCCGAACCACGCTTTTCTTTTCCTTCTTGATTCGTTTGACCCGCTCTCTCGTCAAGCTTCCACCTGGCTTGTTAGGCATCAAATTATCACCATCATTCACAAGGTGGTTAGATAAATCATAAGGTAATACGATTATTCCACCTTATGCATTTTATATCCAAGATTATCATTCATCATATTATAGGTCGGTTTGACCTTTTTAAAGTCAACGGCCTATTAACATAAGTAATTACACGATGTAGCTCGACTACTCGTTTAACTACTTGATCAATTACCCGGCAGCATCATTCTTAGGGTACCGTTTACCCACTTTATTTATCAAGTTTATAATCATAAACCATTGAATTAACACTTCAACTAGTTCAAGCGATCATTAAAACTAATTTATTCACTCATTTCGCAAGAACTAAGGGTTCTCATCTATAAGTGAGACCCGTTTCATCATTTCACTAGCATTCATCCGAACACCTAATACAATCAAATTCTTCATATGAACTAGTGCATAACACGATTTCATACATCTATTTACATGATTGAAATTACCAATTTCATCATAACATACAAAAACCATTTCAATTCTTGTATGAACATACACTCAACTTAAAATTTGTTCAAGTATCTTGCTTCTACTATCCAATATGATGATTCTAAGCATATATATATATATATCATAATTTCAAACCCCACTTATCTAAGTGTGGTAAATCATCTAGACATTCAAATCTTGACAACACATGTATAATTTACACTTAGGGTTTTGTTCCTAAGCAAGTTTACATCATAGTTTAGCCATAACTTCTATGATTAGCACAAAATTCGCAGATTATGGTGTTTTCTTCAAATTTTCCAACTTCATGAATTGTAAGACCCACATTGGAAATTTACACGATTACAACTTTAAATTACGCATTTTAATACAAAAAAATACGACTTTACAAAAACTTAGTTGTAAGCGTTTACATAAATCACTTATAACAAAACAAAACAAAACAAGACTTAACGCGGAAGCTTTATTTAACGTGTGTTCGGTTCTTGTTCGACGCTTGATCTTCATCCGGGACTTCTCGTCATTCACCTATGATCAAAACCAACTTAAAAGTTAGTTTTGATAGTTAAATAACAAGCACAACAAGGTAAATGGGTTAAATAATCAAAATGACAAAATTTTCAAGTTTTTACGTCGTCGCCGCGCGCCACGGCAAACCCCTTTGGCCGTGGCGCGACGCCACGCCTCCAATTCGACAGAATGTTTTGATCTGCAGCTGCATATTCCCAGCCAACCTGAAGTTTACGTAAACGAGCATAACTCTTTCGTTATTCGTCCGTTTTACACGATTCTTTTTCCTACGCGCTCGTAATTTGATTCTTCATCACATGGAGTTAAAATCCAACATCTGGATTAACAAAATTTTAGACTTTTAAGCTTTCGGCTTAAAATAAAATCACTAAATTTTTTACCCGTTCATGTATTTATCAAACAAACCAGTTTGTTTGACCCCTATTTCTCATGAACCTATTAAATTCATTATTGTCTATCATATTAGTTTCCAATCACGGGTTTATATACCTTCTTAAACCCATTTTCGCTCATATGCTTATTTTGACCCGTTAAGGGTATTTAAGCATATTTTAAGCACAAATCGCTTTCATTCGTTTCTAGATTCATATTTCCACATTTCTTATCAAATGATCTTCCACCACAACTATATTTGTGGTGGATTTAATGTGGTGATCTATATAATCCGAGTTTTACTCCTCGGATTGTTATTTTATGGCAAGGGCTCATATAGAGTCATTTGACCAAAGATTTACATCTTTCGCTTCTTATACTTATTCTAAGTATTCATTTTATCATAAAACTCGTTTCCAAACAACCTTTAAAGGTCGTTAGTTCAATTTAGCTTACAAGGGCGTTTTGGTCCCTTTTAGCCTTTCATTTACGATGAAGTCTTTTGAAAGCATGTTTGACCCATAATCCTTCGTTCTAGTTATGATCTTGTTTGAAAAGTCATTGTGCTTTCCAAAACACGACGACCCTAATTTAAAACATTCGGTTTACTCATTAAAGTAACCCATTGTCTATCTTAGACTTCGTTTAACACCCATTGAACCATACGTTCTAATTGAGTGTTTATCTATTACACATACCTGGCTCGGATCAATATATTGACCCGTTTAATATCTTGCTTTAATTTTCGCTAAGTTATAGCGATGCTAATATCCATTCGATATTTACTCCTGAAATCATATAACTCGACGGTAGTCATTAGTCGATATTGTCAAAAGGTGGTATCTTCACCTTTTGACCCGTTTGGTCTAGGTGACCGATTGTATTGGCGAGATGACGTTTATTACCATTTCGTCTATATGACTCGCTCCGGTTTACACCGTGCGGTCATTTTACTTATAATTCATTTCTTAACACTTTTGGCCTATTATGGCTTACATCATAAGTGTCTTTGAAAAACTAACGGTTATGGTCAACGTAAGACCAAAATTACCGTTTTACCCTTATCTTTTGTTTTGGTTTACCATATAAGGTATCCATTAAGAATTCTATATTTATTAGTCATTGCTTGACTAAGTAACCATATTAGTCCTTTTTAACCATTAAACATGGTTTATTATCATCTTCGGTTATCTTGTTCCGTACGACTACACGCCAGAACATTATATCACGATTGTTAACTTATCTTATTCGTAGTTAATACGATGAGAGAGTATTCTATAATTTAAGAGTAGTGTAAGATATACTTACCTTGCACCCGGATCATGCTTTTTCTTCATTCTTGATTCGTTTGACCCGTTTTCTTCTCAAGCTTTCTCCTAACTCGTCAAGCGTCAAACTATCATCATAATTCGCGAGATGGTTAGATTAGTCATAATCATTTACGACTATTCCATCCTACGGGTTTTATGTTGAATTTATCATTCGATCCTATCTTTGGTCATTTTGACTTTTTAAAAGTCAAAGTGCCTATTGACGAAAGTAGGTACACAATGTAATTCAACTACTCGTTTTATTACTTGGTCAATTACCCGGTAGCATCATTCTTAGGCTACCGTTTATCCGCTTTATTAATCAAGTTTTATAACCATAATCCATCGAATTAACACAACATTAATCTTTCTTAACACATGATGATATCAAACATCATTTTTTAACATGAATTTATCATCATTTCCATCCTTTTTATACCAAACCCAATTCATGGTAATTATGATTCACGTACTCAAACACCTAATTTGTTCAAGTACCTTGTCTTTACTAACTAATATGATGATTTTAAACACAAACTTAGCATCATCTTCACTATTAAATCAAAACCCACTTAGCACATATATGGGTAATCATCAAATTTCTATTTTTCAACACTAGTTCATCAAATTATTAACTAGGGTTGTTCCTAAACATAGATTTCATCACAACAACACTCATAGATTCATCATTCATTCCCGAATTTTGATTATGAGTGTTCATCATAATCTCAAAACATCACCAAATTGCAAAATTTGACATACCTTACGATCTCCTTGACTTGGTGATCATTTGTATGTGTTCATGCATTTGATTTGAGCTAGTTTTGGCCTTCAATTTGATCATCTTGTCGAATTTAGGGTTTGAGCTCTCATGGAGCTTCTCCTGGCCATCTTACGCACGCACTCACTTAAGTGTGTGTTGTGTTATTTTTTTTATTTTTTTTATAAAACCATTTTCAAGTTACCCAATTTTTGGTCCCTCATGTTTGGTTAGTTATTAATTAGGTCACAACCTAATTATTTTTAACAATATTCCCACTTATTAACTAGATTTGGTATTCCTAGTTATCTTAGTGGGTTCGGGGAAATTATGACTCAGTTTATTTTAAGTCCCGTTAACTCGGGCCTCTTATAAACTTTACTTCCTTAAAAGCTTTTATTCACGTTTTATTTAATATTAGGTTTATGTATTTAAATCCTAATATTTACCGGGTTAATTTTTACCACTAACGGTATTTTACCCGTTCATTAATATTAACGTGGTTTGATTACCAAACCTGTTTTCGGGGTGTTACAAGTCTACCCCCCTTAAAGAGGTTTCGTCCCCGAAACCTTTCTCACGTACTTGATTGGTTTAGATCATCTGAACCTTAGTCTCGGTGATCACTTGAGCATTGCTCGCATTTAGCAATCTTACTAAAGAAATATGGTAATGTCTTTTTGGTTTCAAAGCGTATGCGCCTTTCACGTGTATGAGGCCTCGTGGGTTGTTACTTTCAGCTGGTATCTTTTATCTTTATGGGTTGTTTATTTTGGCGGTTAGGCTTATTAGTCACCGATTACCTTATACCCCATCGCTCGGGTATATTCACCTTGCCCTCCCCGATGCTTATCTAAGTTTATGATCTCTTATCCCGTGGCTCACGTTACAACGTGATCACGTCCTATACTACTTTTCTTGACCGTGAACGCGTCACGTCGCGTTTAAGTTTAACTTTTCTTTATCATACTTCTTCTTTTCGAATGTATCGCCTTGCACCTCTCGGTGTTAAGGCCTATATCTTTTGTTATTAATCATTTTTTAATTTGTCTCATAATATTCATATTCGTTAAAACGTTGTTTCTTACTAAAACTGAATTTTAGTTTTACGTTTTTCTCCTTACTATGTCAATTACTCATATCAAGGAAATTGACAGGCCGTAATTTATTCTTTTCCGTTCTCGTTTTACACGGGGAATCGTAACCAGTTCCTTAGCTTTACAGTATTGACCCGTAGGTTCTTTCACTTAGCCTCGTAGGCTATTTCTTTAGATTTTTCACCTTTTTAAGGTGCGACCCCCAACAGTTCATTTCTTTATACTTATGACCCAAAGGTCTTCTTGGTACCGTAGACCTTAACACTATTTTTAACCCCGTAGGTTATGATGATCCCGTAGATCATCTTTTATTCGTGTCTATATTCAAATGTATATGTCACACCCCCAAAATCCACCATGCGGAGTACCACCGCTTGGAGGCGTGACGTGACCAGGATCGAGCCACCAATCATATTGAACATCGTAATTAAGTAAATAAGACCAACCTCAATACGACTGGTGACCAAAGCTAGTTAACCATGTTTAGTTTAAACAGCGGAAGCATAAAAGTAAGTTCGAAACATAAGTTCACAGTTCATAAGTTTTAAGTTTCAAAACGCAAATTTAATAAGTTCATGAGGATTTAAATAATAAGCACGGAACATAACAGTCCGTACACCACAACGACTCCTTCCTCGTGCAAGCTCCATCAAGCGACCTGCAAAGCATGTAATAACGAGTCAACAACAAAGTTGAGTGAGTTCACGGTTGGTTGTCCATTTTAGAGTTGTTTCCAAAAACATAGTTTAATCTCAATCGGCTATCCAGCCGTGGGGGTTACCCCATAGTTCGAAAACGTTTATTTGTTAACCATCCCATGTCCACCTTCCCTGGCTATCCAGCCCGGCACTTTGGCCGTGGGGAGCTGCCCCAGTATTTTAAACTACCAGACTCGTTTATCATATCGACTACTAACAAAAGAAATCAATTGTGCCCTAGCGTCGGTGTTCTATCACCACCGACGTGCCATAGTCCATTAGTACACGCCCGTCCGACTGGCACGGTGTGAGGTTTGTTAAACCTAATAGCGCTATTAACTAATGACCCGCTCGCCATAGCCTCGGCGATTAAGTCGATACAAAAAGGGAGGGACTTCGCTGATAGAGTTCTAGTCCAGTAAGTCTAACACGTCCCAACAGGACGAGGAATTTACATTCCTGAACACGTCTCAAGGACGAGGAATTCCTATTCCTGAACCCATTCCCATTCCCACCGGGAATTTACCATGCTTTGTAGAAAAGTGTGAACTCACCTCGGTTTGCTCGGTTAGATTCTCAAATATAGTTAACAGTCAAGGTCGGTCAATCACGTCCTAATAAGGTACGGATAACAATCAGTTTCTCATGCATAACACGTATCCTACGTATGGTTTATTTGCACATTACTTCGACCACATAACAGGTACACACTTTAACGATTTATGCCCATATAAACTTCCCATCCATTCCCCACTCATAAACAAACATACGATATTGCACGTAACACATATAACATGTTAGATCATTCACCGATAGCATACTCGACATTTAGACACGCAAGTCACAACTTATGTCAATTCAGCATTAATATTCAAAACCGGCTGTTTTCGGACATTTTAATAAAATAGTTAAATTATTCCAAAAATTCCCAAATTTTTACAAGATGTCTTAAAAATTCCATATTTTATTGTGTAAAAATATCAGGGTCCGGTTCATTACCAATATTTTATAAAAATTCATATTCCGGACTGAACTCAGAATTTATGTATTTCTGACCACAGTCCACGGAAAAATTTATTAAAAATTCATCGAGTATCCGATTTACGAAATTCCAGTGGGGTAATTACAATTGCATCGGTTTTCATCTACTGTACAAATTTCATGGTCCGATTCATCACAAAACTCAGGTTATGACTGAAAGTATGACACCCATTTATTGCTGTCAAAATTCAGCTTAAGTTGCTGTTACAAATTAACACTTTAAAAATAGTAAACGGAGTCCAAAAATTACGATTCCGGTGCCATTAGAACCGTATTTTATAATAACATATTTTAGATTCAAAATATCGGTTTTTCGTTGAATTTACGACCTGTTTACAGCCAACTGAAGTTGGCTGTAAAGTATGGACAGATTGCTGTTTTTAGTCTCTAGCTTACTAGTTTGTGTTCGGTTGATCCCGTTAATTATGTTTAGTGATCGTAACAACATCAAACATCAATATAATCCAGAAACACATCAGATAATCAACCAATAATCATAATCACACAAGATCTACATGCTTTACACTAATATTCATCCATTAACCACCTTGTTCATCACTTTAGTAGACTTTTAGACTTTGATCTTATATGTTCATAATTTTTAACCGACGAATCTCTTATTAACCACTCTAGACAAGATCAAGAAGGCGTTTAGAGTCACTTACTACTAGCTCGAGGCTAGGGAAGAAACTAGACGAAAAACGGGTGGTTAAAAGCGTCGTAGAGAGGTCCTTGGCACTCCGTAAGTTCCGGGCTTCCTCGTACGAGATCCTTCACACTTGAGTGCACTTGGAATAACTTGAATGAAATTGAAAAGTGGTTGAAGGTGGGGCTTTGTTCTCGGCAGTAAGCAAGAAAGAAAGGAAGAAAGCAATTTCTTTGAGTGGTGATTATGAAAGTGTTAATGACCTAAAGGTTTATTTATAAACCCACTATTGTTATTAACCAAAGGAAAATATGTCATCTAGATATATGACATTTGGATTTAGATAATCATTCAAGGACAAATGGTGTCTCCCACATGGTGACCGAACTCGTGAGGGGGGAGGGGTAATCGGTTGGTTTCCAACTATGTGATTAGAGATAAGTTATATTAGTTAGTTGATTTAAATTTAGTGTAATATTGTGTAGTAATATATAACGGGGGTTAGGGTATTCGGGGACCCTAACTGGCTCAAAAAAAGAAAAACAATGTCAATGACAATATTTTTATGTCTCGGGTTAAGTCCGGTTGTACGGTTCGGTGTTGTTCCGTTAAAGTGCTTAATTAATCCGTAGAGCGTCCTATATATATATATTTTTGCAACGTTTTTAATTTTTAACACTCAGGAAGTCATAACAGACTATTTAATGACTTTTCTGTACACTACTAGTGTGTCAACATGCACATGTAAATATAACACAGATATCAGAAAGCAGTTACGTAATTCCACACAGTCGTCAAGCACATTAATTATTATTAATAAATTGTACGGAATACATGTAAATTTGAGGGTTGTCACAATATATATCTACATATGTAGTTTCAAGGCATCCCTTGTTATGTTTGGAATCATTTATTTTCGCCTTTGAACTTTTGTTGGCCTTGACCGTAGTCTAAGGCTTTATTTGTTTACTTTCAGACTAATTTTCCGACTTTATGACTTCTTACGTCATTCATACGTTGGTTTATTCTACACTTACCATTATCTGGTTCTCACCTACATGTTTTCGCAACCCACTACCCGGGTTCTTTTACCTTGCGATTTTTAGCACCCATAACCCCCTTGCATAGGTTTATTAATATTTCGCGCTTTTATTTATCCGTTTCGCGCTTACTTACATTAGCAAGCGTTATTCTTTATTTAATTCGATTGACTTGTTGGTGTGAAATTTCATCATTTATGAATGTCAAACTTCATTCTTTATTCGACCCGTTCAACTTCAAAATAGTTGAACGTAATTTATCAAAATTTCTATTTACAGTATCTTATCATCTTTTAGTCATGACTCGAATCCCGAGTCTTTTGACTTTCATCCGCGTTCCCGTTTCTCGGTCTACGCATGTGTTTAAATCCTTACCCATCAACCGGGTGTTTTACCGAAGTCGTTTTCATTGCAACCCTTCCGGTATGCATTAAGACTTCGCTTCGATTTATTTGGTCGTCTTAGCGAAATCCATCGCTTTTTATTCAACCATGTCTTTTATTCTTTATGTGACCATCCTTGACGGCCTTATAGATTCTGAGTGACGATTATCATCGTCATCCTTACTTTACTATGACTAGAGTTAACAAACTTGATTATCTTTTTCGTGTGGGCAATACCTTCATTTTTATGATCCGACGGATCATCTATACTTTGGTTTTACTTGCCCATTTTGTCAACCATGGCTCTTTCGTCCAAAATGACTTATTTTCGTGAATTTTCCTCAGGTCATTCATTTATATTGTCATTTACATTGATCTTTGTCCATTCTCTCGGGCTCATTATTCTAATGTAATACGCTTCCGTCACCCGGCTGTGCGTTTACATTATTATCAAGTATTTTGCTCATTTGTTTCATTTGGGTACTTTTTAATTTGTCCCATTCACCCCGTCCTTACAACATCGGATGCAAATATGTCAATCATAAGAAGTTCATGGTACCACGTGTTCACTACTTACTTGGCCAGAGTAAGCGATCAACACCTGGTATACATGACCTTTTTATAATTTTCACATTACACCCCATGTAAGTAATGCCTCTATTTGTTTCTCTTGGAAACAATATCCCGGATAGGTTTTCTATTCAGGTTTTTCCAAGTTTTCAATCTACATATGCAACTTTCAATCTCTACGTATTTGTTGCATATTACTATTCATGCAATAATTTAAAACGTGCACCTGATAATGCTTGCTCTAACAGGCTCTCCTTGCCATTAACTTCATGCAATAATTTAAAACGTGCATCAACGCGTGTAATTTCGTTGACTATGTCAATCCCTTACCGATTTGATTGAGGTAACGTGTATTACACAATACCTCTATGTGTTGTTCACAACACTTTAATCATACCAAACAATTAATATACATTTACTTACCGGATTTGCTATCAAGCCTCGAACCGAACACTTTACCCATTTATGTAACACCCCGTGTTTCGGAAGTCAAAGTCAAAGTCAAAGTCAAGATTGAAGTCAAAGGGAGACAAGATTGCTAATTGCGATCTGTCACTCCTTACTCAATTCCTGTTTTGACTTCTTTGACTTGTAGTTAGTCTATTTTATGCTTTACGTTAGTTGTATTATGTGGAGTACTTATTAAGAATCGAGGTTTATTCGATGATTATCGCATGTTTAATCGATTTATCGCTTATCGCAATGGCACTCGCAGCTCGAATTACGCATTCTGGTTATTGTTCTTGTATGTGTGTGTGCCCTTTATGTGTTAATTGTGCATGTTATTTATGCTGTTGTGGTGATTAATCAAAATGCAATCAAAAATGCAATCGCAATCGAATCGCAAACGCTAAACGCAAGTCAATTAAGGATGATTGTATGTTGATATAGTAGTTGGGATTAAAAGTAATTTGAATAGGAAACTCTATCACATCGCAACGCTCTACACTAGAATCGGAATCGCAAAACACTTCGCGCCGCACCCTCCAATCGAGTGGCCAGCCGATCGAGCAGCCACCCGATCGGGCTGCCATCCGATCGAGGTGCCACTCGATCGGGCTGCCACCCGACCAGGGTTACCACCCGATCGACCAGCCCTCTCCCCCTCTTCCTTTTATGGAAACCCTATAAATACCCCTGTCAACATCACAAACTTACCTTTTTCTGCACCTCTCGTCCGACCAGCGCTTTTGCCCACTTTTCTTCAGATTCCTCGCGATTCTTGTAAGTTTTCAACCTAAATCTTGTACTTTCTTAATCTACGCACACTCCTACACCTTTCTATCTTTTGAATATTAACTTTTAACCGTGAAATCACTAGATTTGAGGTGTTCTAGGATGATGTCATCATGGTGTTCTTATGAACTTCATGTTTTGGCTTCAATCCACCAAGAACAACTTAGATCTGAACGATTTCCACACAAATAAACAAAGATCTTGCATAGATCTGAACATTTTCATGGTGAAAAAGGATTGAAAGATGGTTTCTAACTTTCTTTCAACTCTTTTACACTCAATGCACTCAAAACCCATAGAATCGGACCTTGATCTAACCTTCTACTCCTTCTTGGTAATGTGTTAGTTCAAGATCTGAGTCCTACCAACGAGACAACCGATTTCGGGTTAAACATGGAACACCGTCTCGAACAGTTAGCTGGTCGGATTTGGGTGGTTCCTGACCGATCAGGCTACCAAGTATTGACAAGGTTTCTGTTGATTAGCACATTGTCACACCATCTCGATAAAACTACAAACCAACAAAACGACCAAGTGTAAGACGATCAGGCTGACCAGGACGGAGTGCCGCCCGATCGGACTGCTGTTCGATCGGATTGTCACCCGATCGGGTTGCCACCCGACCGGCTTGCACCTTGGCCCCACACTTAACTTTTTATTTCAAATAATTGAAGTTGTGAATATTGAACGAACTACTGTCCGATCGGATTACCACCCGATCGGATTGTCACTCGGCCGTGTAATGTTCCGACTTCAACATTTAAACCATTTTTAACATGATTCAATGCACAAGGGTTGCCACCCGATCGGACTACCATCCGATCGCGTGACAAACTATTGTGAACTTGTTCTCACTAAAGTGTCCAACCAATCGGATTGTCGTCCGATCGAACGGTCGTTCGATCGACCGACCTGAAAGGTAGAGACACTTCTATGTTTTCAAAATGCTACAACGAAAACTTCAAAAGGCAAGCCGTCATACACAAACACATCCATCCCAAACGAGGTAACAATCCACTCGAATGGTCACCCGATCGGATGACCGTCCGAACGGATTGTCACCCGAACGACCGGCCACCCGATCGGATTGCCATCCGACCGGATTGCTGTTCGACCCACTGACACTTCACACCTTTTACGCGCCAACTTTCGCTTATGTTATTAATAACTGTTCAGGCTATTACCCGCTCTAAGCGCTCCCTTGAATCCATCAATTCAACCGCTGTGAGTATACTCGATCCCTTTTTGCTTTACGCACTTTTGGGTGTTACATACGTTACCTATACAAAATCACATCGAACACACTACGCTATACTTTAACGCTAACCGTTACCGCATGTTATACGTGACTTAATGAATGCTTGTTTGTTATGTTTACACAAGGAATGCTGTCTACCTACCTTAGCAACGATAGTACTATTTGTTTGGACTCAGCACCTGTTCACTCAGGGGTTGTTAAGGACAATTTGTTACATGGCTCACAATGGTGAGTGTGTATTACGAACTGCCTCGGGCAGTCAACCCGCAGTCATTGGTATTGATAGGTTCATGTCGATAACTTACGTGCTTCATTTCACACTGTGTACGTGCTGGTTATGCGTAACGATTTCGAACTCTATTATATCTATCAAACTTGTATGCTCACCTTTACACTATGTGTATTGACTTTTACTTTAACGTATGTGACAGGCGCTTAGGATGCTTATATGCTTAGCTTGCTATGAAATCGAGGCTAGGAAAGGTCTAGAAGCAAATAAACAATTGTCTATATTTTGAAATCTGAGTTGTCGAAACAGAACAATTTGACTAGATCTTGTCTGTAATAATTATGTTATCTTTTATGACATGGTATGGGACATGTTGCTTTAAATAATTGGTAATTATAGTTGTTATGGAAACTTCTGGACAATCTGTTTCGCTCAGTGCCACTCCCCGATGTTTCCGCCATCGGTTGGGGTGTGACAATTTAACCTTGGGCTCTGATTACCAACTTGTAAGAGCCACATTGGAAATTTTACAGGATTACAACTTTAAATTACGCATTTTAATACAAAAAATGCGACTTTACAAAAACTTAGTTGTAAGCGTTTACATAAATCACTTATAACAAAACAACACAAGATTTAACGCGGAAGCTTTATTTAACGTATGTTCGGTTCTTATTCGACGCTTGATCTTCATCCGGGACTTCTCGTCATTCACCTATGATCAAAACCAACTTAAAAGTTTGTTTTGATAGTTAAATAACAAGCACAACAAGGTAAATGGGTCAAATGATCAAAATAACAAAATTTTCAAGTTTTTACGCTGTCGCCGCGCACCACGCCTCCAATTCGACAGAATGTTTTGATCTGCAGCTGCATATTACCAGCCAACCTTAAGTTTACGGAAACGAGCATAACTCTTTCGTTATTCATCCGTTTTACACGATTCTTTTTCCTACGCGATCTTAATTTGATTCTTCATCACATGGAGTTAAAATCCAACATCCGGATTAACAAAATTTTAGATTTTAAGCTTTCGGCTTAAAATAAAATCACTAAATTTTTGACCCGTTCATGTACTTATCAAACAAACCAGTTTCTTTGACCCTATTTCTCATGAACCTATTAAATTCATTATTGTCTATCATATTAGTTTCCAATCAGGGGTTTATATACCTTCTTAAACCCATTTTCGCTCATATGCTTATTTTGACCCGTTAAGGGTATTTAAGCTTATTTTAAGCACGAATCGCTTTCATTCGTTTCTAGATTCATATTTCCACATTTCTTATCAAATGATCTTCCACCACAACTATATTTGTGGTGGATTTAATGTGGTGATCTATATAATCCGAGTTTTACTCCTTGGATTGTTATTTTACGGCAAGGGCTCATATAGAGTCATTTGACCAAAGATTTACATCTTTCGCTTCTTATACTTATTCTAAGTATTCATTTTATCATAAAACTCGTTTCCAAACAACCTTTAAAGGTCGTTAGTTCAATTTAGCTTAAAGGGCATTTTGGTCCCTTTTAGCCTTTCATTTACGATGAAGTCTTTTGAAAGCATGTTTGACCCATAATCCTTCGTTCTAGTTAGGATCTTGTTTGAAAAGTCATTATGCTTTCCAAAACACGACGACCATCATTTAAAACATTCGGTTTACTCATTAAAGTAACCCATTGTCTATCTTAGACTTCGTTTAACACCCATTGAACCATACATTCTAATTGAGTGTTTATTCTATTACACATACCTGGCTCGGATCAATATATTGACCCGTTTAATATCTTGCTTTAATTTCCGCTAAGTCATAGCGATGCTAATATCCATTCGATATTTACTCCTGAAATCATATAACTCGACGGTAGTCATTAGTCGATATTGTCAAAAGGTGGTATCTTCACATTTTGACCCGTTTGGTCTAGGTGACCGATTGTATTGGCGAGATGACGTTTATTACCATTTCGTCTATATGACTCGCTCCGGTTTACACCGTGCGGTCATTTTACTTATAATTCATTTCTTAACACTTTTGGCCTATTATGGCTTACATCATAAGTGTCTTTGAATAACTAACGGTTATGGTCAACGTAAGACCAAAATTACCGTTTTACCCTTATCTTTTGTTTTGGTTTACCATATAAGGTATCCATTAAGAATTCTATATTTATTAGTCATTGCTTGACTAAGTAACCATATTAGTCCATTTTAACCATTAAACATGGTTTATTATCATCTTCGTTTATCTTGTTCCGTACGACTACAAGTCGGAACATTATATCACGATTGTTAACTTATCTTATTCGTAGTTAATACGATGAGAGAGTATCCTATAATTTAAGAGTAGTGTAAGATATACTTACCTTGCACCCGGATCATGCTTTTTCTTCATTCTTGATTCGTTTGACCCGTTTTCTTCTCAAGCTTTCTCCTAACTCGTCAAGCGTCAAACTATCATCATAATTCGCGAGATGGTTAGATTAGTCATAATCATTTACGACTATTCCATCCTACGGGTTTTATGTTGAATTTATCATTCGATCCTATCTTTGGTCATTTTGACTTTTTAAAAGTCAAAGTGCCTATTGACGAAAGTAGGTACACAATGTAATTCAACTACTCGTTTTATTACTTGGTCAATTACCCGGTAGCATCATTCTTAGGCTACCGTTTATCCGCTTTATTAATCAAGTTTTATAACCATAATCCATCGAATTAACACAACATTAATCTTTCTTAACACATGATGATATCAAACATCATTTTTTAACATGAATTTATCATCATTTCCATCCTTTTTATACCAAACCCAATTCATGGTAATTATGATTCACGTACTCAAACACCTAATTTGTTCAAGTACCTTGTCTTTACTAACTAATATGATGATTTTAAACACAAACTTAGCATCATCTTCACTATTAAATCAAAACCCACTTAGCACATATATGGGTAATCATCAAATTTCTATTTTTCAACACTAGTTCATCAAATTATTAACTAGGGTTGTTCCTAAACATAGATTTCATCACAACAACACTCATAGATTCATCATTCATTCCCGAATTTTGATTATGAGTGTTCATCATAATCTCAAAACATCACCAAATTGCAAAATTTGACATACCTTACGATCTCCTTGACTTGGTGATCATTTGTATGTGTTCATGCATTTGATTTGAGCTAGTTTTGGCCTTCAATTTGATCATCTTGTTGAATTTAGGGTTTGAGCTCCCATGGAGCTTCTCCTGGCCATCTCACGCACGCACACACTTAAGTGTGTGTTGTGTTATTTGTTTTTATTTTGTTTATAAAACCATTTTCTAGTTACCCAATTTTTGGTCCCTCATGTTTGGTTAGTTATTAATTAGGTCACAACCTAATTATTTTTAACAATATTCCCACTTATTAACTAGGTTTGGTATTCCTAGATATCTTAGTGGGTTCGGGGAATTATGACTCAGTTTATTTTAAGTCCCGTTAACTCGGGCCTCTTATAAACTTTACTTCCTTAAAAGCTTTTATTCACGTTTTATTTAATATTAGGTTTATTTATTTAACTCCTAATATTTACCGGGTTAATTTTTACCACTAACGGTATTTTACCCGTTCATTAATATTAACGTGGTTTGATTACCAAACCCGTTTTTGGGGTGTTAAATGAATGTCAAAAATTCGACATACCCTACAATCCCCTTGACTTGTTGATCGTTTATATACATTCAAATCCGAATTTGGTCTCCGATTGATCCTCCAATTTGAAGATTTGGTTGAGCTAGGGTTTTCACCCCTTTTTGTCTCCTGACGATCGATCTAGAACACACACTTTGTGTGTATGTTTTGTTTTAGATTTTCCTTATTAATAACTAAACTTCCAAGTTTTCCATTTTGGTCCCTTATGTTTAGTTAGTTATTAAGTAGGCCACAACCACTTATTTTCAATAATATTTACCCTTTTTAACTAGGTTAAACATTCCTAGTTTACTTAGCGGGTTCGGGGAAGATACTACTTGTTTTATTTTAAGTCCCGTTAACTCGGGCCTCTTATAATCTTTATTTCCTCAAAAGCTTTTATTCACTTTTTATTCAATATTAGGTTTATTTATTAAATTCCTAATATTCACCGGGTTTACTTTTACCACTAATGGTATTCTACCCGTTCATTATTATTAACATGGTTTAATTACCAATCCCGATTTCGGGGTGTTACATAAGCTAACAACTCTTTAGGCCTTAATGGTATGTATTAAGGTTTCCGATCAATTGGGTTATGGATCACAAGGTCCAAATCCTTTTGACCTTCAAGGTTCGTAAAAGGCTAGCATTGACCAGGTATATCTAATCTGTTCACGGACTGAAAGGTCTGACCTGATTTGCCTTGCACGATCAGTAAAAGGCCTAAATTCAGTCTGAGACCATAATTGGGTTACGGACTTTAAAACACCATGCTTGCAAAATACTTTGAGCAAATTTAAGCACATGGGGTAGTAGTAAATGTATCCATGACAATTGTTGTGATGTGTACGATTGGTATATCTAGCATTAAGACTAAATTCATATGTGTGCCAAGTTGTCATAAATCAAGATATTCATTTCATGACTATTTAAACATACTTTATGAATGTGTTTGTTAATTGTATTTACTAGTGAAAGCTGACATATTTTAAAGATTGACTCGCAGGTGTTAATTCTTAGGCGTAGGCTAGGTTGTGTTCGATTTGTCGCCTTGGAAGTTGCGAGTCCACTAACGAATGCCTATGATGTCGCCAAGTCACCTTTGATTTTATAGATGCACATTTATATACTATTAATTTGAAACATTTGTGTGCATCTTTGGTTGTAAGTTGTGTTTAAATACTTGTACCTTAATCAAATATAGGTTGTAAGTTGTGCTTAAGTGGTTGTACCTTAATCAAATAATAATGGTTTCATTATCTTACCAAATTTAATATGTTTTGTATGCATGTATGGTTGTAAATTGTGCTTAAATGGTTGTACCCTAATCAAATAACGGTTTCATTATCTTACCATATTTAATCGGTTTGATCCATTCAAAGTTGTGTTGTTTTATTTGTAAATTATTATTATTTATAATACTCTAATTAATTTAGCCAAAATCTTGAATAAATATAATTTGCAACATATTGACGCAATGGTTGTTGTAATGTATGCATTATGGTTTGTATAGTGGTAATGATATATATATATATATATATATATATATATATATTATACATAGATTAGATGAACCTGTCAAACAAGAAAAAATAGACGCGGGTACATCGTAACGCGCGAGTCCTAGATCAACTTAGTTATTTTATTCTATTTTTACGTTTCGGTTTAATTTCTTCGCATTAACATCGCAACTTCAGTGTCAGTGGTCGCTGACAGTAGTGTGGCATCAGTGCTCGACCCCGCCGCAACGCGGGGGGTGCTTAATACTAGTTTGGATTGTTTTGTAACGTATATTGATATTTAATATTTTTATAAAATTTTGAGTTTTGAATAAGCTCGTATTTTTCATTGCTATTATACTATTATTTTCGCATTCTGCTATACAATTGTCGCACGAATGCCCACACACGGGCCCACCAAGAGAGTGGGTTGTGGTAGTGTGTCATTACATATTATGTGCCTACGTGCTATTTGGTGTGTGTTGTCGGTGTAGAGTCAATTTAAGTGGTCTTGTGTGTCACACCCCAATCGATGACGGAAACATCGGAGTAAGACGAAAACGAGATTGCAAGAGACATCATAACAAGTGAGTTTCATTACCAAGGATCCAAATAAATGTTAGAAAGGAAATAACGACAACGTAACAATTAAAAGAGCAAAACATAATTTAAACTAAAGTGAGTTTCTAGTCCATCCTACTAGATTTATTTTAACGCATCATCATCATACTCCTGCAATATATATATATATGGGAGGGTTCATTAGGGAACACTAAAAAAGTGAGGAACGGGGGAACACTCTTAAAAATTATACTTAACATGTTAAAAAAAATCATTTTCTAAATTTTTTTCGGCGCTTTTTCTTATAAATATAAGTAGAAACATTTTTAATAAAAAAAATCAAAAACTAAAAATATAAAAAAATGTTTAAAAACAGTTATATCTTATAGAATTAACTTAACATGTTAAAAATATTTTTTTTTTAAAAAATTTTCAGCGCTTTTCTTTATAAAAAGGAGGAGAAACTAGTCGGATAAAAAAATATTTTTTCTAAAAAAAAATTTTTAGCATTTTTTTAATTGTTTTTTTTAATATTTTTCGTTTTTGATTTTTTTTTTATTAAAAATAATTCTACAAGTATATATAAGGAGAAGCGCCGAAAAAGATGTTTAAAAAATTAATTTTTAACATGTTAAGTTAAATTTTTAAGAGTGTTCCCCGGTTCCCCACTTTTTTAGTGTTTCCCAATGAACCTTACACTATAGTGGTAAGATCAAATAAAAAGTTGATTTTGCCTAACTAGGATGAGAAGGAATCTTAACCATTAATTTTTCAAATCAATGGTTAAGATTAAAGTGTAGGAGAAAGAAGGCGTGTAAGGGTATCTTGGGAAAATTCCATTTATAGACTTTCTCTCTCCACATGCAAGGCACATGCATATTTCACCCCCATTTTTTAAACGTTCATAACTTTTTTATACGACATTATTTTTTCATAAAAATTTCACCATAAAATCGAGCGTCTTTTTATCTCTAATTTGAGTACCATATTGTTATATAAAATATGAAGACTAAAAAAACTCACCAAAATGTGTTGTATTTCTATGTTGTATAACATTTTTTTGTGCTGGATTTTTGTACTATATTTTTTAGCTAATTTTTTTGTGCTGAATTTTTTTTGTCTTAATTTTTTTTTCTCATTTTTTTGTGCTTGATTTTTTTTACTACATTTTTTTGCTAACTTTTTTCGTGCTATATTTTTTTTTACTATATTTTTTTGTGCTATATTTTTTGTACTACATTTTTTGTGCTATATTTTTTTGTCCTAGATTTTTTGTACTAGATTTTTTTTGTACTAGATTTTTTGTGCTAGATTTTTTTGTACTAGATTTTTGTTGTATTCTTAAAAAAAAAATGGGTGCCACATGTCATTTTCACTCCTATTTATAAGGAACAAAATGCCCTCCATTCCTACTTATTAGGAGTGCCACATGTCATCATCACAATCCTTCTTAAGCTACTTAGGCAAAAACCACTTTTTAGTGGATCCTTCCCCTATATATATATATAGGGGATGGATCATGAGAAAACTAGTTTAAATGAGAAAACCAAAAAACTAACCAAAAAAGCCTAAAAAAAGTCTAAAAACTTACCAAAAATTTTTTTTTTTACAAATTTTTTTTTAAAAAATCGCTACTTTTTATGTATGAAAAAAAAAATTTTAATTTTTTTTTTTTTTTTTTGGTTGTACTGCACATGTGCACTAATACATAAAGCTTAACCCACCCCCCACCGACACTCCCAAAAAACCTAAACCCCCCCACCCCCACCCCCCAAAAACCTAAATTCACCCTCCCACCAAAAGCCTAACCACCCCCACCCCCCAAAAACCTAAACCCCCACCCCCTACCCTCCCAAAAACCTAAAACTAAACCCTAAACATAAACCCGAAAAAAACCTAAACCCCCCCACCCCCACCCCCCAAAAACCTAAACCCCCTCCCCCCCTCCCCCCCACACCCAAAAACCTAATCCTAAACCTCCAAAAAAACTAACCCTAAAAGCTAAACTAGACTCAAAAAGCTAATTTTAAGCATGTAATGCAATAAAAAAACCTAAACCCCCCACCCCACCCCCCAAAAACCTAAACCCCATTCCCCCCCACACCCAAAAACCTAAACCTCCAAAAAATCTAACCCTAAAAGCTAAACTATACTCAAAAAGCTAATTTTAAGCATGTAATGCAATTGTAGTACATGTTATATTGCACATGTGCACTACTATAATAATAGTATTGAAAACAAGACGACACCATAAATCTTTTTTATGTCATAAAAAATATGCTCGAATATACTTGAATGAAAGATACAAAAATTTGTGATCTTATGGTGCCATTTTTGTTTTAAAATGATAACGTATGGAGAAATGAGAAATGTTTGAAAAGTTATATCTTTTTTTTTCCAATTTTACCCCTCCTTCATTAAAAGTCCCTCCCTCCTTCATTAAAAGTCTTCCCCCTCCTTTTTAGTGTTTTTTTGGTTAGTTTTTTGGTTTTTTCATTTAGGGTAAATTACACTTTTCGTCCTTTATGTTTGTACCGGATTGCAACGGATAGCCTTTAACTTCAATAATTACAGTCACAGTCCTTTTTTTGTAAAACTCATAACACCCTACGTCCTTTAGCACTAACTAAGTTAATTTTTTCAGTCAAATATAACATGTGCCTTGCACATGAGGGTAGATTAGTAATTTTACTATTATACTTAAAATATATTTAAGAAAATAAACAATTATAATCTTATCCTCTACTTAAAATATCTCAGATGTGTCTCCCATCTTTCTCTCTCAAACCAACCCTCTCCACCACTGTACCACTTTGACCCCCACCACCCCCACCACCACCAGATCCACCACACCACCGCCTCCATATAGATCCACAACACCATCACAGCGCCTCCATCCAGATCCGCGACTCCGACACCTCCATCCATCCAAATCGCCACACCACAGAGTCTCAGAATCTGTTTGAACGACGGCGGCAAAATCTCAGAATCCTTTTGAACGACGGCGACAAAGTTGAACAACACCCCCTTCTTCATCATCCAACCAATAACACCACCAACAACAACCAGTTTGCTTTTAATAAAATAAAACACTCACACGCTGATACACATTCAGGAGAGAGAGATAAATGGAGAAAAAGAGAGAAAAGTAACAGGTAACGCTCCGGCGCGTGAGCGGTGAAGCTCATGGCAGTGGCTTTTTGGGCGATTGTAGAAAGAGGAGCTTGCAGTGCTGCGATTCGACTATTTGCTGTTCATCACCGTTTGATTCAAAGAAATAAACCATGAATCTAACCTTCAATTTGATGGGTTTTGTGTTAGAATAGAAAGACAGAGAGATGGGAAAGGATCGAGCAGAAAGTCAAAACCATTTTTTGTTTTCTATTCCATGCTTTTGACATTTTTATTATTTTTCAATTTCAATCTGCTTTACAAATTCATGACTGCATGAAAATATTTGATTAGTTGACGCCTTAGTGGTGGTGGTGGCTGGATTTAGTGGTGGTGGCAGAGGTTGGTTGGAGAGAGAGAAAGAGGAAGGGAGAGATGGTTGAGAGATTTTAGGGTTGGGGATTGGGGAACTGGATGTTTAATGATTTTGGTTTTATTTATTAATGAACATTTTAAATAAAAGCATGAAATGACCAGAATACCCTTAAGTGGATAGACATAACTTAAAATTTTAACCTGGTTAGTGCTAAATGACGAAATATGTAATGTGTTTTCCAAATAAAGGATTGTAACTGTAATTATTGAAGTTAAAGGCTATCCATTCCAACCCGCTACAAACATAAAGGACGAAAAGTGTAATTTATCCTCTCATTTATATCTAGTTTTCTCATGATCCTCTCCCTATATATATATATATATATATATATTAAAGTAACATGTCAACACAAAAATGCATTGGTGAACATGCAAGTTTGGTGTACTAGCATATGTATAAAAGAATTTAACGAGATTCACATGGCAAACCTATACTAAGGCATAAACATAACATGAATTAGCATGCATCACATACGTGTCAACCTAAAGATTCCACCAGCGTAATCTTGTTGTCGCAACAACAAGACCGTTTGTATGATTGTCGTTCTTAACATAGACCCATCAACGGGCGGTGTGCTACTCCTATAGTGCTATACATGTTAAAGTGGGCTTGTACGAAGTTAATGACAAAGTATAGTGCAAGAATGGCTTTCTAGCATGTATGTATTCCTAAAATATAAATTTATAAAGCATGTATATTGGATTCGTTTGTATGAATAAAGTATTTGGATATGTGTGTTTGTGTGAGTTTTAATATGGTAATATATACTACACCCAAAAGTGCAAAAACGGAAAAAGGGTCATGTATATTCACGGTTTGCAAAAGCTTCAGAAAATGCGAGTAATTAGCCTTGAGACGTTAGGAATGCCAAGGTCACCCTACAAGGGGAACGAAGGCGTGTGAGTTCAGTGGTTAAAAGTGATGTGTTTAACAAATGTTTTTACTTAAGAAAGTGGGGTAGCCCATAACCCATAAAAACACAAACGGGCCGGATTAGGGTTCGGTGGGAGTAAAGAATCAACACAACACTAGATTCGGTTTATTTAAATATCAAACTGAAAAATTCTTTTTCATACAAACTTCTCTTTCTCTCTCCTCTCTCATCTGCTTTCTCTCTCTACAAACCCTAAAAAGGCCATTTTCACCAACACAAGTAAGCTCTCTCTCTCTCTCACTGTTACATCTCTCTCTCTCTATCCTCAAAGAATGTTTGCCCCTTGATGTAACACATCTATTGTACTTTATATCACCGACAAATTGATACCAAAAATTCATTTAATTTAGATCTGTTTATTACAAATTTGGCTCTTCATGTGTTTTTAACGCATTATAATCAGACATTGAATACGGATCTAGAGTTCTAACGAGTATCTGTTTGTTTTGTCACCGTTTATGTTAGATCTGCTACGTAGACGGTGAAATTAGGGCTTTTTGTTGTTGAATTAGGATTAATTGGATAAATTGATGTGTTAGCACGTGTTTAAATGCACAAATCTTCGATATTTGATCTGTTGATTTTATTAGGTTTTGTTGTTGCATCGACAGGTTGTTATTGAATTGAAAAGAATTTCACTTTTCTGTTGATGATTGGGGAGAGATTGAATGTTGTTATGAGGTTATGTTGAAATATGTAAAAGATGTAATCTGTTGCCTGCATTTGGAGTTTTAGATGGATGATGATGTATTGAATATGAGAAATTAGGGCTATTTTGTTGTCATATTATGTTTAATTGGATAATTTGACGTGTTAGCATGTGTTTAATTGCACAAATTTTCTATATTCGCTTATTATTCAAATCGCGCTTATTAGGTTTTGTTATTGTATTGACATGTTGATATTGAAATGTAAAGAAATATACTTTTTTGTTGATAATTTAGGGAGCCGAACTAGCTTAGAGATTGAATGATGCTATGTGAATATGCAAAAGATTTAATCTGTATGGTGTGTTTTTCTGCATGCATTTGTAGTTTCAGATTGACTGAATATTAAAAATTGGTACCTTTTGTCGTCAAGTTGGATTTAATTGAATTATATGACGTGTTAGCATCTGTTTAAATGAAAAGGTCTTCGGTATTCGATCTGTTATTGCAAATCTCTTTGATTAGGTTTAGTTATTGTATCGACACGTTGATATTGAATCAAAAAGAAATTTACGTTTCTGTTGATGATTTGGGGAGCCTAACAGTTGCTAGTTATTTACATATTGAATATTATTATGAGGTTATTTTGAAATATGTAAAAGATATAATCTGTATGGTGTGTTTTTTTCTGCCTGCATTGTAGTTTCAGATGGACGATGATGGATTGAATATGCGAAATTGGGGCTATTATGAACCACCTTCATTTAAGGAACACCTTGGTTTGCAACTGATGTCTCCTATAATTGACCCCAGAGACGTCAAACCTTTATCATCTTCACGGGAAAACCCGTTCATAATGAACCCTAACGGGCTGTCTTACCACCACCCTCGCAATTCAATGGTTCCAGAACCACCCGTTCCAATGCACTATTCGAGGGACGGTTGGATACAACGAGAAAGAATCCTTAGTATGTTACCCGGAAACCATAATTTTTCAGTTATTCCTGATAATTCATCTTCCCAATCGATGCACATGATGCAGCCAGTTGATTGTTCAAAGGAGATGATTCTAGATGATTACGCAACGGGCGTCGGTGGTGGTGGTGGCGGCGGCGGTGGTGACAGTGGCGGCTCTGACGGTGGTCAGTTAAAAAGAACAGCGGCGGCATTGACTACACCTAAACCGCCAAGAGCTAAGAAGCCAAAGAAAGCACCAGCACCACCTTTACCAAAACAAATCGGGAATACCTCTGGTCAACGGTCAAAGTCAATGAAGAGAAGTATGGATGTGGTGATTAACGGAATTGATATGGATATTTCCGGTATCCCGATACCTGTTTGCTCGTGCACCGGGGTCCCACAACAGTGTTACAGATGGGGCTGCGGCGGGTGGCAGTCGGCTTGTTGCACAACCACCATATCAATGTATCCACTTCCGATGAGCACCAAACGTCGCGGGGCTCGGATTGCTGGTAGGAAGATGAGTCAAGGTGCGTTTAAGAAGGTTCTGGAGAAACTTGCATCCGAAGGCTATAATTTTGCTAATGCAATTGACTTGAGGGCTCACTGGGCAAAACATGGTACCAACAAGTTTGTCACCATCAGGTAGATCGAAATCCAACCTTGTTTGGTATTAACTTGTATATATGTCTGTAGCCCTTTGCAGAGGTTTACATTGTACCTCTGTTAATCCATGATTTTTCAGAGTCATGATACCCGTTTTTCTAGAGCGTTTAGACATTTGCGGGTCTCGTAACGTTATTTTATTTTTACTAGAAATTATGCAAAATGCTATTTTTCGGCCTCTGTTACTGGTAGAGGGTTATGATTCTTGAATCACTTTTATTGATCTCTTTTGTTCAGTTATTACTGTTTTTTTGGCATATGTTTCCATTAAATTAAGTTTTATGGTTGACTTTTAGTTGCACCAAGTGTGGCCCAATACAGTTGAACCAGAATTGTTTTGCCTTTAGCTTTATCCTATGCAATAAAATGTTGGATTTGCTTATGGTTTAACTGTCACTCTATTTCCTTGCCTTCACTTAGAACACATTTGTTGTGTGTGCCTTTAATAGCATGTTAAAGAATGTGCTTTCTAGTTTGGGGATCTGAGTACATTGTTTAGTTTCAAATTTACCTGGCAGCATGTGACAATTTGGGTCTAATGCGATTTTCTGGGCCAACTTGGGTCGGTATCGATTTTTCTCAAGAGTCATCATAGAAGTGTACCCTTGCTTTACCACCCATAACAGTTGGGAGTGGCTGTCTTTACTGCTATGTGGTGGTAAAGCAGGCGTCGTTATGAAAAATAATATAGTGGGTGAACATGAATCTTCTGTGACTCACCGCGATTGACGCCTACCGTCACCATCGTGGGTGCCACCACCACGACAAAGGTGTCTCCGCCTCTCCGGCACAACTACCACCTCAACCATTGCCACCACCGCTTCTACCTCTAATAGTGGGTGAACCTTCTTTTGCCCATAACCCATTTGGTTTGATTTAAGGTGTTTGTTTTGGCCTTAGGTTGTTTTGACATATTAAATTACCTGACTTGACAGCTTTGCCGCTAGTAGTTTCTAGTATTGAAATTTTGATTCATATAAAGTTGGTTTTTTTCTTAACCACTGATTAGAGGCATCAATTGTGTTTGGTTGCGTGTTGCAGGTTGACGGGTTAAATTATTCAACACAAACATGACCCGTATTATTATTTGTGTCAATACTTCAATCTTAATCCACACACACTTAAAGCCGGATTACTAAAAAATGAGGTGTTAAACATATCAATTGATCCATGTCAAAAATACTAGAGTTAATTACTCGAATGGTCCATGTGGTTTGCATGGGTTTGATGTTGCCCCCCCCCCCCCCCCCCCCCCCCCCAAAAAAAAAATTCTATTGTATAGATTTTCTAACATTTGTGATCTCTAAAGGTGGACGGCGTTAAATTGTTAGTTAACTGCGTGTGAAATTATTTATTGACCGTTGATTATAAAAACAAAATAATTTTAAGGTTTCAAGATCAAATAGTAGGTTAGTAAAGAAGTTAAATGTATATTAGATAAATGCCATCCAGGATTGTTCCGGCGTTGTTTGCACAACACCAGCCTTGTGTTCGGCAACACTGCCCCCATCCCTTTCTCATCTATCTCGTCGACCACCATCTCGATTCACAATCAGGGAAGAAGACTCAACCATCAACATCCACCCAAACTTCATTTAATCGCTCAAAGAGCTTAGGTGGAGAATTATACTGTGCAATTGAGTATGCAAAGCTACTATGCAGATGTTCAAATTTGCACCTTCGATATATTGGAACAACCTGTAAAACAAGACCTTAACTATAATCAATCATTCTTAGGCCAGCCTAGCCTATTAAGGTTATAGCCCAAGAATCTTGTTATAAAAAGAAAGTTTCTCTTCTTGAGACGACGAGGTTAACCTCCCCTCAACTTGAGGCTCTCTATTCCTCTCTCTTTTCTTGCAACAGATACTTATGCTCCATATCTCTAAGTTACATGGATAACTATGATTGCCATACCTGATGTTGACCTAAGCGTCATAGCGCCCTCGGGGCAAACCCCCAGGCCCTCTAGCTAGATTTTCATGTGGCTGCAGCTTGAGACTTGGGATCCGCAAGAGGAACCGTCATCACAACGGCGAGATGAGGAATCTGAACCAGACCCGCTGAATTTAAGGTTAGTAACGCCCGCAGTACGGACCAGGGGCGGATCTAATGGTATCCCAGGGGTTGCCCGGGATACCCCTCAACTTTATTTGCGAAGTGCAATTTTTGTTTTCTTTATGTATCGGATACCCTTAAGTAGACATTAGGATACCCCTAAACAATTGAAGAGAAGAGTAGAGATTAAACTTAAAAAAAAAAAAAACATTCCGGCCGGTGGTGGTGGCGGCTGCTCCTTAGTGGATTGCATTAAGGTTTTGGAGAAGACAATGAATATGATAAAAGATAGGAGTATTTGTTTGTGTTTGTTTGTTTGGACCTTATATAAATTAAACCCAAGTCTTTAAAAGCCCACCCTAATAAAAACTTTTGTGTTTGTTTGGGCTTATCTAACTTGTCAAATGCTATAGCTATATATACAAGTATTATTGGGAACATGTATTTTTGTTTTGATATAGTTTGTATCATTGTTATTGTTGGATCTGTTTTTTTTTTTTGGAATATTGATTTCTTATTTAGTTTACTTATCAATTGATTTAGCCTAAAAACACATTATCTTATTTCACGATTTCTCATTTCAATATGTAAAAAAATTAAATATGCATGAAAATCGAAATAAAAATTATTGAGATGAAAGTTAAATTATTGAATGTGAAACTCTTAACGTTTTGTCTTTGTTTAAACCAATTAATAATACTCCTATACATATTTGAGAGTAAGGAGACAATAACTAACAAGACCCCCTCCTTCCCCCTTGTGCTAAGCATTTAATTAAAATATACACTAACAAGTGTAAAATATTATATTACAAAACTCTAGCCGGAAAACTTTTAGTTCCGCCACTATATTTAGGGGCTCATTTTTATACTCGCACAGGGCCTCAAGGGCCCACAAATTCTTAGGAACGGACATGCCCCGAGCAAAGGTACTCTAGCACAAAAGCAACAAAATTGGATTTTAGGTTAGGGTTTACTTACTAATTTTAGTTGTTATTTTGTAATTGATCGTATAAAGGTACACTAAAATAAATTGGGATACCCCTCACTTTTTCTTCTAGTTCCGCCACTGGTACGGACCTTGGATTCGACAATGAGTAAAGCACATGGATCATTGAGTAATTAACTCTAAATAATAATAATAATCAAGTTGTAATGTATTAATCAGGATTATGAGTTGTAAAAAGATGAGTTAAACGGGCAAGACAGGTCAAGTGGTCAACTTAAACACACCTCTTATAATTAAATCAGTTCTATTGAATACGGCCAACCTTTTAAAGGAGTTACTAAACCAAAAATCTGATTATATTTGTTTCTAGTTTTTCCTGTAGTTTTTCTTTGTAATATTATGAACCCGAGTGGATCGGTCAACATGGGACCGGCTACATAGAACTCCGCGCCTCCGATCCTTTTCATTTCTTCCTCCGGTTCCATCTAAAAGTGAAATGAAAGTTTTGAAAGAAAAAATAATGTCATATTTTCTTTACTTTTCTTTTTTAAAATCAACTCAGACGATAAAGCTTTTTCTATAGTTTATTCTTTCCCCCCCATTTCACTTTTTTATAAACAAATAAACTGGTTTTTTTAAACGGATTAAACTTTTAATTTATTTTGTGTTTAATGCTTTATAATTGTATTGTGTATATATTTAAAGGCGATGGAAGGGAATAGTGCTAGGTTGCTTTCTTACTGATGTGAACAATTTACGATTTTACCCATAGTTCAGAATTACAATTTTGTCTTCAGTTCAAAATTACAGTCTTGCCATCGATGTAGTTGTATATATATTTATGGCCCGAACAATTTATGATTTTACCCCCAGTTCAGAATTACGATTTTGCCCCAGTTCAAAATTACGCTTTTGCCTCCAGTTTGGAATTACGCTTTTCTTCCAGTTCAAAATTACAATTTTGCCATCAGTGTAGTTGTATATATATATATAGAGTAGGGTTCGCACGGAAAGTGTGTTTTTCCTAGAAAGTCTAGGAAGCGATCTGGTCCATCCGATTGGTGTGTTTAAGGGTTGAGATTAAATCAATGGCAATCTTGTAATATTTGAGTTTAATTAATTGATTGTTTTAAATGAGTAGGGGCGATTTTGTCAATGGCCGTGTTTTAAATCAATTAGATAACCGCCCAGTTCCTAAATTCAAGCGATTTTCCCTCTCTCTCTCTCTCTCCAAACCCATCTTGGAAACCCCAATCCCTACAAAAAATAACTACAATCATGGAAGAAGATAACTTTAGAAACGATGGAGAGCACCGGATCAAATTAAAACACTTCTCCATCTCCGAGTTCATCATCACCATTCAAATATTGTTCTTATCATCTCCGTTTTCTTGACGATGTGTTTTAACAGCATTCAGATTCATACAGATGTGTTTTAACAGCAAACAGATTCATACAGATGTGTTTTAACAGCAAACAGATTCATGCAGTTGTGTTTTAACAGCAAGCAGATTCATACAGTTGTGTTTTAGCATTCAGATTCATACAGATGTGTTTTAACAGCAAACATATTCATACAGTTGTGTTTTAGCATTCAGATTCATACAGATGTGTTTTAACAGCAAACAGATTCATACAGATGTGTTTTAACAGCAAACAGATTCATACAGATCTGTTTTAACAGCAAGCAGATTCATACAGTTAAGCAAGCAGATTCATACAGATGTGTTTTAACAGCAAACAGATTCATACAGTTGTGTTTTAACAGCAAGCAGATTCATACAGATGTGTTTAACAGCAAGCAGATTCATACAGTTGTGTTTTAGCATTCAGATTCAAACAGTTGTGTTTTAGCATCCAGATTCATACAGATGTGTTTTAACAGCAAACAGATTCATACAGTTGTGTTTTAGCATTCAGATTCATACAGTTGTGTTTTAACAGCAAACAGATTCATACAGTTGTGTTTTAACAGCAAGCAGATTCATACACTTGTGTTTTAGCATTCAGATTCATACAGTTGTGTTTTAGCATTCAGATTCATACAGTTGTGTTTTAACAGCAATCAGATTCATACACTGTGTTTTACCATCTTTATATTGTGGGATCTATAAAAAAAAAAATTTTGACTTTAGCCCAGTAAACTGTTAAAACACAGCACCAAGAACATGCTGATAAATTCCTGTAATCTTCTGAACAATGGAATATGCGATGTAATGTGACATGGAATTTTAGTTAATGAACACATTGACTTCCAGATTTGAATTCGAAAATAATAAAAATTCCGAAAATCATGGAATTTTAGTTAATGAAGATACATTCCAAAAATAAAATTAAAATATGAAATTACATGATAGCCCTTCTACTTAAAATCCCTCAATGACACATGTCCAATTCTTATTCCTTCCTAGACTTTCTAGGAAAAATAGACTTTCCACCTAACTCTTACTCTATATATATATATTAAAAGCCATGAGGGGGAATAGTGCCAAACATATGCCTGACACTTCCTCATTGAGTCGTACAAATTATGATTTTACCCTAGTTTAGAATTACGTTTTTGACCCCAGTTCAAAATAACGATTTTGCCCTCAGCTCAAAATTATGGTATTGTCATCGCTGTAGCTTTTGAAAAATTATGATTTACCTCCATGGGGAATAGTGTCAGGCAGTTGTCTGGCACTTCTTTATTGACCCGTACAAATTACGATTTTACCCCAGTTCAAAATTTCGTTTTTGCCCCCAATTCCAAATAACGATTTTGCCCCTTAGTTCAAACTTACGGTTTTGTCATCGCTATAGTTTTTGATAAATTACGATTTTACCTCATTCTAAATTACTATTTTGCCCCCAATTCAATATTACAGTCTTGCTATCATTGTAGCTTTTGACAAATTACGATCTTACCCCCAGTCAAAATTATGACAATTCAAAATTACAGTCTTGACATTGTTTTTTTAGCAAACCTATGGTAGTGTTTCTTTTTAATTGGTTGACTCGATATCATTTTTATTTGCTAGCGCTCGTTCATTAGTCTATACAGTCTTGCCATCGTTTTAGTTTTTTTTTTCTAGCAAAACTATGGTAGTGTTTTGTTTTAAATGATTGAGAAATATTTTGCCTTGCACCCTGCAACGCGACTAGGACATTGTTATGGACTAATACCATGGCAAGGTATGGGACTTGTCCCACATCGGTTGTATGGGCAACTGATGTGGGCAGGGGCGGACCTACCTCTTTGGTAGGGGTAACCCCCGCTACCCCTTGGTCGAAATTTTTTTGGAAAAATTAGTGTAAATTTTGGAAAAATTTGACGTTTTTTCGATTTCGTTACGACTTATTTATACCACGTTACCCCTTGGTCGGAATCCTAGATCCGCCACTGGATGTGGGGTTTATATACCAAATGGGCTCTCTCACCCCACCAGACTAGTCTTTTGAGTTGTGTTCTCCTGTTTGGTATGTAACAGACATAAAACTAGTAAAGAATAATAACTAACTAGAATGAACAGAGAAATTAATTTATGGTAATTGACAAGTTATATCTTCATAGATAAAATAAAATCTGAAAAATTTGTGTCTAACCGTATGTGATATTAAGGTTTTTTTCTAATAATATCTGAAAGTAAATGATTCGTATGTTAAAATAATGCAGAATATTTAAAGGTGATCGGTATGAAAAAATAAGAACTATTTGATTTAAGGCAGCGATTTATCGTTAAAATAATTTTAATTAACTAAATTAAAACTCTTAAAAAAATAACATGTTACTTAGTTTACACGTAAAAGAATTTCACGTGATAAGTCATCTTACACCGTTGATTTATCGGCTTCAATAATGCAAACAAGTTGGGCCTTGCTTCATTTAAAATAATAAATTTTTGTTTTAGTACTTTTATTATATAGCAAACTTAGAACATTTTTTTTCTTTATTCTTGTCTTTGTTGATTTAACTATCATTTTCTCAGTTTGAACTCATTCATTTATAGTTATAATCCCAGGAGTATAGTTATAACTATTCTTTCTACCAAAAGAAAAAAAAAGTTGTCAAAAATTGGTTAAACAGTTCCAACTAATTATAAATTTTGAAACATAATCGAAATATGATTAATAACAACTTACAACTTCTCTGATTTTACTTGGATTATTGCCTTACACTTAAGTTATTGTTTCACATATTATCACAATATTGATTTCATGTAATCCAGACATTAGATGGTCGAAATACAATTCTGATAACACTGGTGTATGGTTTTGTATGTTTTTCCGGTATCTAGCTCCTTGTTAGATACCTTCTTTGGAATAATATGTTGCGTTTTGTTTATTTATTTTAGCATTACCCTGGAACTAGGATATTCCTAAAAGATGCAGATTTAGGCCAACTCCAAACTAGGGGACGGCAAAGAAGAGGGGATGGGGTGGTTTTGTTGGTATTTTGTTTATGTAAACGAAAGATAAAACTAAGTTAATTGTATTTGGCATCAACATAATATTAAATTTAAAAGGTTGTGTGGTGTTGTTTGAAGTGGCTAGTGTTGGATAAAAGGGGTGTTACACTAACAATATCAAGGATATGTTTGTAATAGATGATTTAAGGGAGCGGGTGGTTCGTTGTTTGATTTCAGTGTGGTTCTAATGTGTTCATCGATGTGTATTTATAAGTTTATGTTAATGTGTGTCCAATTGTGTATTTTTGCAACAAATGTTGATTTCAGTGTGGTTCTAATGTGTTCATTGATAAACTAACTCGTTGCAATAATCATTACTGGATTTAACATGAGCAAGTTTTAATTACCTTACAAACAAACTCGTAGCAATAAAATCCTAATTAACTTAATTGTATGGCACTAAACCACAAAGATAAATACAAATTTGTAAATCAGTGAATGAATGGTAATTATAAACTTCAGGTGCTATGAAACTTGGAATGCACAAATCGAAAACGTTAAAGACAAATCTTATTACTCCTTATGACCAAACCCTTATCCCGAAGGCCTAAAGCATGGACTGTAACACCTCGAAAATTCACGTCCTATAACGTGTTGACACGTGTCATAAAGTTTAAACGTGTGAAAGAAATATTATGGAAGGACTAAAGTTGACAAACATGGAAAGTATGTGAATATACGTATTCTAAGTGTCAACTGTGAATAAATATAATGTATATTAACCCTACACGATGCTCATACCTTCAAACGAATAAATCATGGATCATACGAAGCTACAAGTGGGAGATTTCAAACTACAGGGACCAAATGTGTCAACATGTTTAAATTATACCTCTGAGTGACCTTTTGACAAACCCGAAGCTTTGTAAATATTAATTATGCTCACGAGAATGCACCATAAAAATTTCATAAAGTTTCGTTAACGTATGAGAAAGTTATGATCAAATTCGTGTGCGAAGTGTAAAAGCGTAAACGTTGAAAGTTAGGACTTTTCGGGTGACAATAAAGTTACCCGGGGACTTGGCAAGGTGGGTATATGTTTTAAAGCCTTACTAGATCAATAATAAGGGTTTACCATGCATAAAACAAGTACCTATTCGAGTTTTGAAGAGCCAAGGACTGAATCGCAAATGAAATCAAAAGTTGCTGATCTGCAGGTGCTCGCGCCACGCGAGGGATGCCCAGCTCCGCAAAATGTTGCTGTTTGTCTGCCATGGCTGTTATGCGCGACCTTTACCCGTTTTCCCACTTCTCCTGGCCCCTAAAACACCCCCTAAGCCTCTAGGACACCTGTTGATCGATTGTGGGCACTAATAGACTTGTTTATCAATCAAATGTGGTGAGTGAAACCACTATATAAGGCACTTCAATGTCACAAACATTCTCACACCTTCTTCTGCATTGTTTGATCATTCCTGGAGCTCTCAAGCAGGTCCATTTGATCTTAAGTCGTGCATAGGACTCTTGTAAGTCTTCTAGTTCTTCTTTGTTTGAGTTTAGCTTGGTTAATTAGCTAAAAGTCAAACCGTCGTAATTACGGTTTGACTTCGAGATTAGTCAATAATGGCTCAGTCAGATCTCGAATTAAAAGTAGTTATGAGTTGGTAATTATGTGGGTAATAAAACCCCAAAAGGGTTTCCCCTGATCACCACTCTAACTAGTTCAAATGTCGGGTCAAACATGTACTTAAAAAAAGTCAACAGGATTCTTAAAATGTCATTTATGCATAATTAGCTATCTAGAACATATATAACCTGTTTGATCATTGTTATAACTTAGTAATTAGTGTAAGAACATGTCCAAACCTGTTCAACCCGACTATTTCCTGTTTAGACCCGGTTCGGAACCGAAAGTCACACAGTTTGACTTTCACTTTGACTTTCAGTTCTGACCCGTTTAGGCATATTTTAGAAATGCCTCAGAGCTTTAATTGGACTAGGTTACATGTTAGAACAACCCTCTGTGATTACACACCTTGGTTCATTAGTTATCCAATTTATATGCATGTTTCCGTTAATTGCTCATATGTTGACCGTTATGCCCTTATTACCTTAAAACGTGATTTATGAAAATGTAAAAGTGTAGAAACCTTTGTTACTAATATATAGACTTGTATGCAAAGTTTGACATCAGTTTGACTTGTAGATTAAGAGTTATGCTCATTATCGCAAAATTAATGCTTTATGTTAATAAAATGGCGTAATTAGCGTTTAGCCTAGTTAAACATACTTTTTGGTATTAAATCTTTTACCCACTGATGTAAAATATTATTTTGGGATTTTTAAAGATTTTTAATTAATTTTAGGCTGAGCATAACTAGTAGTCGTAGGCTTAATCCGGTAATTGTCGGTTTTGCCCTTACGGGCCATAAAATGAGTTTTACACATCTAAACGACTCCAAACCTTTTGCTACTGATTAGTTATGATAAATAAATTACTTTAAGCCTTCTGGAAATATAAAAAAAATATCAGATTTAAGTATCGAACCCGGTAATGGCCTTTAATCGCCTTAATTAGTGTTTTTAACGCATAGTATGTTTTAAAATCATATTGGACATACCCGGGTTGATACCTACTGATATAAGAGGCAAATTATAATATTTTAACAGTAAACAAAGATTGATAAACTCAGACTTCAGTTTTGAGCTTTTCGGCTTATGTGAAATTACCAAAATACCCCTACGGGGCCTAGTTTGGTTAAAAATGATAAGTTTCACATACATGCTTTAACCTACTGATATAAATTAGAAAATTGAGTATATTTTCTGTTTACATCAGACCTGTAACTCAGGTTGTCACTTAAACCCTTTTATAAACTTTTAAAATGACCGAACTACCCCTACGGGGCCTAGTTTGCGTTTAAACACATTTCGGGAATAACGAAAGACACCTTACTGATGTCATAACATAATTGAGACATAATTAACTTAGGAAACCTGTATATAGCTCTCATGACTACCCGTCACGCTTATTACGCGTACGGTTCGGTTTATGTAACAAGTTTACATAAATTAGCCGAAACGGGTCAAACCTTAACGGTTTTATCTAAAAATCCAGAATGTGAATAATAAACCCATAATAAACAAGTCTTCAAACTTGTCGGGTCTGAATCACATTCTATCCGGTCTTCGCTTAATCGTGCGTACGAACCGTATCTTGAAACTAGCCGGTCTAAGCTTAAACTTAATAAAAGACCCGTTAGAATTCTAATAGGTTATTATAAACCTTCGTTCCAGATTAGGAGAACCAGTAAAAGCTACGTGCATTTTGCTTGTTGTGATAAATACTTACTCAGGTAAATACTTTTAACTTATTTTCCCTATACGGGCTTGGGTTACGGTACATAGCGTACCGCTTGATCGAGCATCAAATCTCCACATTAAGTGGGTAGTTGAATAATTTGATCGGCTCGTTTAAACAGTCTTGTTTACTTTACAGCCTTTGGGGGGTTAATGACCATGTCCCGGATATCCTTGGCATCATCTTACGAGATGGCCGCGACCTGAGCACGGGGTGTAGGCGTACACCGTCCGTGTATAACTCAATGATGTGGTGTGTCTATTGATCTTTAACCCGGACTAGATCCGGGCTACTGAACGCATAAGTAACATGTAATTCGTTCACAAGATTATAATATTAAATAATTCTCCCAAGTTAAATAAAAATGTTTATGCCATGTGCATCCAAATCAATTTTCAATCATTTTCCAAAATGAGTCAGTTGATTGTATTTACCAGTGTAAACTGACGTATTTTCCCAAAAAGACTGAATGCAGGTACTAAACGAAATTGGCTGGATTGTCTCCTAAGCATCAATAAAAAGTCTCGCAAGCTTAGGATGCCAGAAGTCTGTTGAACCATTAATATTATTTTGTTTCGATCCGTTCTGTGGATAACTTCCGGATATTGTTACATTGATAAACAATATTAAATTCGGTTGTATCATATTTTAAATTTGCTTCCGCTGTGCATAATAATATTGTGTTGTTTGACTATTACGTTGCCAACCACGTCACGATACTCCCCCACCGGGCCCACCGGTGACACGTGGAAATCGGGGTGTGACAGGTTGGTATCAGAGCCAACTCTGAGTGAATTAAACACTAGCCTTTTGTGTTTACTCTCAGTTACACAATTGCACATTTCTAAACCTCCGAGTCTAGACTTATAACATAGGACAAATTCCACCTTATTCGGTTTTGTTTTGTCCTTTAAATTTATATTTGTTATTGTTATCTTATACCTTATTGACAGGAACATCAAAATGCCTCCAAGATTCTTTAGGAGACGAGGACGAGACAAGGGGCCAGTCACCGCCCCCAATGACCATGAAGCTGGACCGTCCAACGTACGAGCTCCAACTGCTACGGAGAGCGAAGATCCACGTCAGAACAGGAGAAACCTGTTCGAGCCGGCGAGACGATCCGTTTCGCACAGCTCTACACCTCCGGTCCACAATTCATACGGACCACATTCGGAAGACGAGCCCAACAACCCTCTGCCTTCCTACATACCGCTGTAGAGATCTTTGTCCCATCATTCCTATGGAGACCCTACACCTATTTTTCGGGGACAGTTTAACCCGGTAGGATTCATACCAGAACTCGTGGGTTTCAACCCACTAGGGCAAGACGATCACTTTTCTGGCGATCACGCTGATGACATGGACGAGGATACGGACCCCGTCATGCCTGCTAGTGGCACTCCAAACCATCCGATTGAGATATCCGACGGATCGTCTTTTCACGGATCACCCTATGGTGGTCCAGACAGTTTCCAAGCCCTGTTTAATCAGCACGAGTGGTACTATACACCTTCTCACCACTCGTCGTCTCATGGGCAGCAACAGCAGCAGCAGTCTCAGCAGCAGCAGCCACAGCCGCAGCCGCATCATCAAGATTCATCTGAGGATCACCGATTTGTGGCAGTTACGCCACCACCTCCACCGCCACCAGTTCAGCCGGCACCTCCTCAACCGCCAAGGCGTAGGAGAACCGGTGCCCGCATGTCGGTACGACCAGGGGACTTCCATCTCAGTTCCCCACGACAGTCAAGTGCTAGTCACTACCCGCCACATCAGGAGGACCCACAAATGGGTGGGCCTTCCAACCCAGCGATGCCGCAGCCGCCGCCAATGGGTTTTGACAACCCAATCCCAGCTTATACAGGCTCCATGGCATACAACCCGTTCGAGCCGCCAGTCCACCACAACTATGGGTACGCAGAGGCCGACCCCTACTTGATGGCAGCTAACTACAATGCCCTGCAACCGGAAGGATCATACGGAGCTCCATGGGGAGTTGGGTACCCAACACAAGGGTACCGGATACCACCTAGGCCTATCATACGGACTCAATCACAGCCGCCTAGGTTCTCCCCACCTGAGCATGAGGAACTCCTTCAAAGGCTGGATCAGGTGGAACGGGAAGTGCACAGGGACCGTAGGGAGAGGCAGACATTCTTCCAGGGATTAGTAGGCCTGATCAAAGGGAAGAACAAGAAGGATCATTGAATCCTTCCATTTTCTGTATAAGCCCCTGCGTGGGTGTATTTGGTTGTTAAACCCCTATGAGGGTATGTGTGTTTGTATGTTTGTTTTAAAGCCCCTGCGTGGGCAAGTACTTGTTTAAAACCCCTGCGTGGGTAATGGTTTGTTTGAAAAGACCCGTTTAGGGCAACATGTAACCTATGTATAATTAATGGAATGGTTGTTTTATAAATTTCATGTTGCCATTTTGTGCATAAATAAATTATAAACGAAATAAATAAATTTAAATCATTCCTTTTAAATTAACCTGCCTATGTAATTATTTAAGTAAGAATCTTAAAGAGTGAAACCTAGCCACGTGTCAAATATAAGACCGGGCCAAAATGGTAAGACCTGTTTAAAAGATTCAAATCCCTGTTAACATCTTAAAACATGTTAACACTCCTGGCAGAAAGTGATTCGTTAAAATCACATGTCATTCTTATATGTATAAGGATTATTTAGAAGATTCCAAACCCAATTATATGATCTCTGAATCATGGGTTAAGATCATCAATTAAGATGATCATATTTTACCGTACGTGGTAACATGATGCCTACGGGCCCAGCTCACTTCCATATGAGCCAAAAGACAGAGGTAGCTATGACTCCCTGTCTGATAAGGGTAATGAACTAGGTTCAAACCTTAAAAGTCTTGATTCTTTGAAATCATAGCTTATAATTTAAATTGTCCATGTGACTAAGCCTTATGTGCTAAAATATATTGTTATTGTTTATAATTAGGATAAATTTTAATTGAGATCCTAAATTAGTACGATTAATAAGTTAACCGAATATGGTCTCTGTTTACCATGGTTAACGAGTTACCCTAAGGGGTAATTCCATAATAAAAAAACTCCCAAATAAGATATTGTCCTTGTTTTCTGCAACAGTTCAATTCAAATGGCTGATTCAGACGAAATAAATACCCATCCAGTGGAGCAAAATGAGAACGCCCAGATTACGTTAACGGGTGCTGAATTAAAAGCGATTATAGACGGCGCTGTTACTCAGGCTTTGGAAAGGCAGTATGAAGATTACAGTAGTACTCGAAGTAGGACCCACTCTGCCACACATTCAAAGCCCAGGACACATTCTGAGGCTCATAGCAAGCCTCCTCCCAAAAAGAATGGACCCAAGAAAGATGGTGATGACCGTCAGTCCACCAACCATCAAAGTGGCCCATCTCAGCATTTAGTACTGCATCAAGAACCCCGTAACAAGGGTTGCTCCTATAAATACTTCGTGTCTTGTAAGCCCAGGGATTTTACTGGGGAAAAAGGAGCCGTCGACTGTATGACTTGGCTGGACGAGATGGACACGGTGGTAGATATCAGCGGGTGCGCTGAAAGGGATATAGTTAAGTTTGTGTCACAGTCCTTCAAGGGTGAAGCGTTGGCATGGTGGAGATCTCTGATGGAGGCCTCCGGAAAGATCCCATTGTATAATATGTCATGGGATCAATTCATTGCCCTGATCAAGGAAAATTTCTGCCCTCAACATGAGGTGGAGAAGATAGAATCTGACTTTCTATCGTTGGTGATGACGAACCTCGACTGTCAAGCTTACCTGACAAGCTTCAATACGCTTTCCCGGTTGGTTCCTTACCTGGTAACCCCGGAGCCAAAAAGAATCGCTCGCTTTATTGGTGGTTTAGAACCCGAGATCAAGGCAAGCGTAAAAGCTTCCCGGCCAGCTACCTTCAGGTCTTTAACTGACATTTCCTTATCCCTCACTCTGGATGCGGTCAGACAGAGATCGCTGAGGAATAAGGAGGCCGAGAAGAGGAAGCGTGAAGATGACGGTTCACGAAAGTCGAACAAGAAACACCGTGGGAACGGTGATAACAAGAAGAGATCTGAGTCGAAGAAGGATGGGCATAAGTCTGATGAGAAGCCCAAGTGCAAAATTTGCAAGAAGCAGCACTATGGAAAGTGCAGACTGGAGTCGAACTCTCAGACTCAGTCGAAACCCTTTGCTTGTGGAATTTGCAAGTCCACGGACCACAAAACCCTGGATTGCAAAAAGATAAAAGACGCAACGTGCTACCGTTGCAATGAAAAGGGGCACATCAAGACCAACTGCCCAAAATACAACAAGAAGCCTGAAGAGACTAAGAAGACTAATGCCAGAGTCTTCAGAATGGACGCGAAGAAGCTGTGCAAGACGATAATGTCATAACAGGTACTTTCCTTGTAAATGATGTCTTCGCAAGAGTACTTTTTGATTCAGGCGCAGATAAGTCTTTCGTAGATCATAAGTTTTGTAAATTGTTGAATTTACCTGTCAAAACCCTAAGCGTAAACTATGAGGTAGAGTTAGCGGATGGTACCATAGAAACCGTCTCTACTGTGTTAGATGGATGTGTTATATCCATTAAGAACCATTCTTTTCCTCTGTCTCTACTTCCCTTTAAGTTGGCTGGTTTTGACATAGTTCTGGGTATGGACTGGTTATCTCATCACCAGGCCCAAATTGTCTGTAACCAGAAACAAGTGGTAATAAAGACTCCGTCTGGTGAATCACTTACCATTCGGGGAGATACCCAGTATGGGCTGCCTGAGCAGGTGACTATGCTCAAGGCTTCCAAGTGTTTGAAAAAGGGGTGTGTCACTTACATGGCGCAAGTGATTATTGATGAGCCTAAACCGAAGTTAGAAGACATCCCTGTCATTTCTGAATACCCAGAAGTGTTTCCTGAAGATCTACCTGGTTTACCACCAGATAGGCAAGTCGAATTCAGGATCGATATCATCCCCGGAGCCGCACCAGTTGCTAGAGCACCATACAGATTGGCACCCACAGAAATGAAGGAGTTGCGGACGCAGCTAGATGAATTGCTGGCTAAAGGTTTCATTAGACCTAGTTCATCTCCTTGGGGAGCGCCAATCTTGTTTGTCAAGAAGAAGGATGGGTCGATGCATCTGTGCATCGACTATCGCGAGCTTAATAAAGTCACGATCAAGAATAGGTATCCTTTGCCCAGGATCGACGATTTGTTCGATCAGCTTCAAGGGGCAAGTTACTTCTCAAAGATTGATTTGAGGTCTGGCTACCATCAATTGAAGGTCAAGGATGAAGACGTGCACAAGACTGCATTTAGGACTCGTTACGGTCACTACGAGTTCCTAGTGATGCCTTTTGGGCTCACTAATGCACCAGCCGCGTTCATGGATCTCATGAATCGCGTCTGCAAGCCATACTTGGATAAATTTGTCATCGTTTTCATCGACGACATTCTTATTTATTCTAAGAACCAAGCTGACCATGAGAAACACCTTCGTTGTATTCTCAAACTCCTACGTCAGGAGAAGCTCTACGCCAAATTCTCTAAGTGTGAATTTTGGCTATGAGAAGTCCAATTTCTTGGACACGTGGTTAGTGAGCGTGGTATCCAGGTGGATCCCGCTAAAGTTGAAGCCGTAATGAACTGGCAAGAGCCAAGGACGCCTACAGAAATTCGTAGCTTCCTGGGATTGGCAGGATACTACAGACGTTTCATTGAAAACTTTTCAAGGATTGCTGCACCCCTAACCTCCTTAACTAAGAAGAAGGTTAAGTTTGTTTGGGGCCCTAAGCAGCAAGAATCCTTTGATATTCTGAAGCAAAAGTTGAGCAACGCCCCAGTACTGACACTGCCAGATGGAATTGAAGACTTTGTGGTTTATTGTGATGCTTCGCACACTGGCATGGGGTGTGTGCTTATGCAGAAAGGCAAGGTTATTGCCTACGCTTCAAGACAACTGAAAGTACATGAAAAGAATTACACCACCCATGACTTGGAGCTGGGTGCCGTTGTATTCGCACTAAAGCTTTGGAGGCACTATCTTTATGGTGTCAAATGTGTGATTTATTCTGATCACAATAGCCTCCAACATCTGTTTAATCAGAAGGAATTAAACATGAGGCAACGCCGTTGGATGGAAACTTTAAATGATTACGATTGTGAAATCAAATACCATCCCGGCAAGGCGAATGTAGTCGCCGATGCCTTGAGTCGGAAGGAAAGGGTTAAACCCATCCGAATTAACGCCAAGCGTATGGAGATAAAGAATAAGTTGATGGAAAGGTTGTTAGCCGCACAGAAAGAAGCTGTGTTGGAAGCTAATTATCCTAATGAAAAGTTAGGAGTAACTGAGGAGCAGTTAACTCTTAGCAAGGACGGAATTTTACGATTAAATGGATGAATATGGGTTCCAATTTATGGAGGACTTCGAGATGTCATTCTCCAAGAAGCTCATAGTTCCAAATACTCTGTTCATCCTGGAGCTGATAAGATGTACCAGGATTTAAAGGCAAATTATTGGTGAATAGGCTTGAAAAAGTCTGTAGCCGCCCATGTAGCAAAATGCTTGACATGTGCGCAAGTCAAAGCCGAGCATCAGAAACCGTCAGGTTTGCTACAACAGCCTGAACTTCCTACGTGGAAGTGGGAAATGGTGACTATGGATTTTATTACCAAGTTTCCAAAGACAAAGAAAGGCAATGATACAATATGGGTCATAGTTAACAGACTGACTAAGTCAGCTCATTTCTTACCCATCAAGGAGACTTATAGCTCCGACATGTTAGCCCAATTATACGATGATAAGATTGTAGCCCTACACGGCATACCTGTAGCTATTATCTCTGACCGAGATACTAGGTACACGTCACATTTTTGGAAGAGTTTCCAGCAATCTTTGGGCACACGTTTGAATTTTAGTACGGCTTATCATCCTCAGACTGACGGTCAGAGTGAGCGTACTATTCAAACGTTGGAAGACATGCTACGTGCATGTGCGATCGATTTGGGAGGTAGCTGGGATAAGAACCTACCATTAATCGAATTCTCCTACAACAATAGCTACCATACCAGCATTAAGGCTGCGCCTTTTGAGGCATTATACGGTAGAAAGTGTAGATCGCCAATTTGTTGGGCGGAAGTTGGAGAAGTCCAGTTATCAGGACCAGAGATCGTGTTCGAAACGACGGACAAGATTGTCCAGATTCATGAAAATCTCAAAGCTGCCCAGGATATGCAGAAGAGTTACGCTGATCCAAATCGCAAGGATTTTCACTTCGAAGTAGGTGACAAAGTCCTACTTAAAGTCTCGCCCTGGAAGGGAGTAATGCGATTTGGTAAGAAAGGCAAGCTAAGCTCGAGGTACATAGGACCTTTCGAGGTTATCGAACGTGTCGGGTCAGTTGCCTATAAGTTGAACTTACCGGAAGAGCTCAGTGGAATTCACAATGTGTTCCACATCTGCAATCTGAAGAAGTGTTTTGCTGACGAATCACTGGTTATACCACATACAGATGTGCATATAGACGCGAGCTTAAAATTTGTTGAAAAACCTTTGTCGATTGAAGATCGACAGGTAAGGAAGCTTCGAAGGAAGCATATACCTTTCGTAAAGGTCAAATGGGATGCCCGTAGAGGTCCCGAATACACGTGGGAGGTTGAATCCACGATGAAAGAAAAGTACCCTTACTTATTTCAGTAAATCTCGGGTCGAGATTTATTTTAAGGGGGTGAGGATGTAACACCTCGAAAATTCACGTCCTATAACGTGTTGACACGTGTCATAAAGTTTAAACGTGTGAAAGAAATATTATGGAAGGACTAAAGTTGACAAACATGGAAAGTATGTGAATATACGTATTCTAAGTGTCAACTGTGAATAAATATAATGTATATTAACCCTACACGATGCTCATACCTTCAAACGAATAAATCATGGATCATACGAAGCTACAAGTGGGAGATTTCAAACTACAGGGACCAAATGTGTCAACATGTTTAAATTATACCTCTGAGTGACCTTTTGACAAACCCGAAGCTTTGTAAATATTAATTATGCTCACGAGAATGCACCATAAAAATTTCATAAAGTTTCGTTAACGTATGAGAAAGTTATGATCAAATTCGTGTGCGAAGTGTAAAAGCGTAAACGTTGAAAGTTAGGACTTTTCGGGTGACAATAAAGTTACCCGGGGACTTGGCAAGGTGGGTATATGTTTTAAAGCCTTACTAGATCAATAATAAGGGTTTACCATGCATAAAACAAGTACCTATTCGAGTTTTGAAGAGCCAAGGACTGAATCGCAAATGAAATCAAAAGTTGCTGATCTGCAGGTGCTCGCGCCACGCGAGGGGTCCCTCGCGCCACGCGAGGGATGCCCAGCTCCGCAAAATGTTGCTGTTTGTCTGCCATGGCTGTTATGCGCGACCTTTACCCGTTTTTCCACTTCTCCTGGCCCCTAAAACACCCCCTAAGCCTCTAGGACACCTGTTGATCGATTGTGGGCACTAATAGACTTGTTTGTCAATCAAATGTGGTGAGTGAAACCACTATATAAGGCACTTCAATGTCACAAACATTCTCACACCTTCTTCTGCATTGTTTGATCATTCCTGGAGCTCTCAAGCAGGTCCATTTGATCTTAAGTCGTGCATAGGACTCTTGTAAGTCTTCTAGTTCTTCTTTGTTTGAGTTTAGCTTGGTTAATTAGCTAAAAGTCAAACCGTCGTAATTACGGTTTGACTTCGAGATTAGTCAATAATGGCTCAGTCAGATCTCGAATTAAAAGTAGTTATGAGTTGGTAATTATGTGGGTAATAAAACCCCAAAAGGGTTTCCCCTGATCACCACTCTAACTAGTTCAAATGTCGGGTCAAACATGTACTTAAAAAAAGTCAACAGGATTCTTAAAATGTCATTTATGCATAATTAGCTATCTAGAACATATATAACCTGTTTGATCATTGTTATAACTTAGTAATTAGTGTAAGAACATGTCCAAACCTGTTCAACCCGACTATTTCCTGTTTAGACCCGGTTCGGAACCGAAAGTCACACAGTTTGACTTTCACTTTGACTTTCAGTTCTGACCCGTTTAGGCATATTTTAGAAATGCCTCAGAGCTTTAATTGGACTAGGTTACATGTTAGAACAACCCTCTGTGATTACACACCTTGGTTCATTAGTTATCCAATTTATATGCATGTTTCCGTTAATTGCTCATATGTTGACCGTTATGCCCTTATTACCTTAAAACGTGATTTATGAAAATGTAAAAGTGTAGAAACCTTTGTTACTAATATATAGAATTGTATGCAAAGTTTGACATCAGTTTGACTTGTAGATTAAGAGTTATGCTCATTATCGCAAAATTAATGCTTTATGTTAATAAAATGGCGTAATTAGCGTTTAGCCTAGTTAAACATACTTTTTGGTATCAAATCTTTTACCCACTGATGTAAAATATTATTATTGGATTTTTAAAGATTTTTAATTAATTTTAGGCTGAGCATAACTAGTAGTCGTAGGCTTAATCCGGTAATTGTCGGTTTTGCCCTTACGGGCCATAAAATGAGTTTTACACATCTAAACGACTCCAAACCTTTTGCTACTGATTAGTTATGATAAATAAATTATTTTAAGCCTTCTGGAAATATAAAAAAATATCAGATTTAAGTATCGAACCCGGTAATGGCCTTTAATCGCCTTAATTAGCGTTTTTAACGCATAGTATGTTTTAAAATCATATTGGACATACCCGGGTTGATACCTACTGATATAAGAGGCAAATTATAATATTTTAACAGTAAGCAAAGATTGATAAACTCAGACTTCAGTTTTGAGCTTTTCGGCTTATGTGAAATTACCAAAATACCCCTACGGGGCCTAGTTTGGTTAAAAATGATAAGTTTCACATACATGCTTTAACCTACTGATATAACTTATCAAATTGAGTATATTTGCTATTTACATCAGACCTGTAACTCAGGTTGTCACTTAAACCCTTTTATAAACTTTTAAAATGACCGAACTACCCCTACGGGGCCTAGTTTGCGTTTAAACACATTTCGGGCATAACGAAAGACACCTTACTGATGTCATAACATAATTGAGACATAATTAACTTAGGAAACCTGTATATAGCTCTCATGACTACCCGTCACGCTTATTACGCGTACGGTTCGGTTTATGTAACAAGTTTACATAAATTAGCCGAAACGGGTCAAACCTTAACGGTTTTATCTAAAAATCCAGAATGTGAATAATAAACCCATAATAAACAAGTCTTCAAACTTGTCGGGTCTGAATCACATTCTATCCGGTCTTCGCTTAATCGTGCGTACGAACCGTATCTTGAAACTAGCCGGTCTAAGCTTAAACTTAATAAAAGACCCGTTAGAATTCTAATAGGTTATTATAAACCTTCGTTCCAGATTAGGAGAACCAGTAAAAGCTACGTGCATTTTGCTTGTTGTGATAAATACTTACTCAGGTAAATACTTTTAACTTATTTTCCCTATACGGGCTTGGGTTACGGTACATAGCGTACCGCTTGATCGATCATCAAATCTCCACATTAAGTGGGTAGTTGAATAATTTGATCGGCTCGTTTAAACAGTCTTGTTTACTTTACAGCCTTTGGGGGGTTAATGACCATGTCCCGGATATCCTTGGCATCATCTTACGAGATGGCCGCGACCTGAGCACGGGGTGTAGGCGTACACCGTCCGTGTATAACTCAATGATGTGGTGTGTCTATTGATCTTTAACCCGGACTAGATCCAGGCTACTGAACGCATAAGTAACATGTAATTCGTTCACAAGATTATAATATTAAATAATTATCCCAAGTTAAATAAAAATGTTTATGCCATGCGCATCCAAACCAATTTTCAATCATTTTCCAAAATGAGTCAGTTGATTGTATTTACCAGTGTAAACTGACGTATTTTCCCAAAAAGACTGAATGCAGGTACTAAACGAAATTGGCTGGATTGTCTCCTAAGCATCAATAAAAAGTCTCGCAAGCTTAGGATGCCAGAAGTCTGTTGAACCATTAATATTATTTTGTTTCGATCCGTTCTGTGGATAACTTCCGGATATTGTTACATTGATAAACAATATTAAATTCGGTTGTATCATATTTTAAATTTGCTTCCGCTGTGCATAATAATATTGTGTTGTTTGACTATTACGTTGCCAACCACGTCACGATACTCCCCCACCGGGCCCACCGGTGACACGTGGAAATCAGGGTGTGACATGGACTCTTGTTTGAGACTCGTATGAGTTGAATGTATGATTTTGGTGTAGGGAGGTGTTTTTCGATTTTGAGAGCATTCTCATCCAATCCATCAAATTATAGATACATTCCACTAAAAAACAACTCCTATATCAATATATTTCCACTAAAAACAAATATTTTTTTCTCTCTCCTTTTGAATTAAATAATATTATCATCACATTTTTCTCTTTCCTTCACTCACAACCACTTTCAATATATATTAAAAAAATTATACTGGGTGAACAGTGTCCCCCAAATATACAGATGGACAGTAACATTTTCTCTCTCCTCCACTCACAACTATTTTTTATACCCTTTACAATATAAAAACTCACCTCACAAATTTTGATGGATTGGATGAGAATGCTTTGCTTGAAATGGTGTCTGGTAAGTGGTGGTACACACTGACACTTCCGATTGATAGTAACTAAGAACTAAGAATATAATATAAAAATGGTTTAGATCATAAGGGTTATTTTCCGATACAGACGAGTCTTAACATGTGAAGTAAAGGAGATAATTCTTTTTATTTATTTATTTTTTTGAATTTTTTTCCCATCTTGTCAAGCATGTATTTTAGTCTCACAAACTAAAAAAAATCGTGTTTTTACTCTAGTAGAGTAATTCTAATAGAGTAATTACATAATTAAAAGGCCTCCAAAATTTGGTATGATTTCTTTATACTAGACTCAATTATTATACTGAACAACCCACTAAAAAGGCATGCTTTTGAAAAAGCCCATTAGTCCATTACCCAAATTGAAAGGTCTACAATCATTAGCTATTATATCAATCGAAAAAGATTTTTAGAACAACTTGATTACGATAATTTCATCAAACGATTTGCCTCAATTAAAGCTAGAAAAATAAATTTTATTTAAACATATGCTATATCTATAAAAATGTAACTTAATTTTTTTAACTCTGCCAATTATAATTTTTTTAGTTTTTAATTACATGTCTCGAGCCCGGGTAAAGAATGAGAGTTTTGTTACTAAATATGTTGAAAAAGATAATTTTACAAAAGGGCATCCACTTTGTAGTTCACTTAGGACCTCCGAAAACGTAGGAACCGCCCTGTATATCACAAGACATTAATATGTAACTTAATAATAAGAAAAAAAGTAAAATAAGTATTTAAAAAACTAAGAAATCTTTTCACTAATTAACACTATATTTATTCCTTTTTCTACTTCTTTTTCCAAGTGCAGGATAACCCCAAGGGGTTGTGGGTTTTTTTCTACCAATTTGGGCCCTCCCTTCACCACCCCCATGTGGATGGTCTACAGGGTTCATAACTACTCCCCTTATTACAGGGCGCTTACCTAGCCAACGCTTAGATCCGGCCCTACCCAAATTTTTCTGGTTCACCCCAACATTCCCCACTTGTCCGACAAACCCTTCTTATTGGATGATCATGAGACTTGCCAAAAATCAAAATTCTTGATCAATGGAGGAACAATATCACCATTTTTGTTCAATAAGATACCAAAGTGGATGATTGACTCATTCCATACTAGAAATAATCGCAGGAAATCCTTTGATAACACGGATTCCTATTTCTCAATGATATTCCACGATCAATACAATTGGCTGAATCCCGTGAAATCATTTCATAGAAGTTCATTGAGATCTTCTTTTTATAAAGGAAATCAACTTCGATTCTTGAATAATCCACATCACTTCTGCTTCTATTGTAACAAAAGATTCCCCGGTCAAGGTCGGCCAGTGAGACGATGGGGATAAGCTTCATCGTCGAGAGGGAAACAGCCCGGATCACCAGCTAAGGCCCCTAAATGACCGCTCAGTGATAAAGGAGGTAGGGGTGCAGAGACAGCCAGGAGGTTTGCCTAGAAGCAGCCACCCTTGAAAGAGTGCGTAATAGCTCACTGATCGAGCGCTCTTGCGCCGAAGATGAACGGGGCTAAGCGATCTGCCGAAGCTGTGGGATGTAAAAATACATCGGTAGGGGAGCGTTCTGCCTTAGAGTGAATGTGAATGTTAATGTTAATGCCATTTTGTATGTTAAAACTCATTTTAATTTGATTGTTACTCTAGAACATAATATAATACATTAATAAGTAAGTTAACAATAAGAAAAAAAAATTAAAACAAGTTATATAAAAAAAAACAAAGAAATCTTCCCATTAATTAAAGATCTCTTTTATGTCATTATGAAGCGTTTTCGTAACCTTTATACGAATCTTACTCTATTATATTACTATCCATTCCATAAATAATGTCCTCCTCTCAAACCAACTTTTCCTCCCAATTGCATGAATCAGGGGAAATAAAGTATAAAATTTCCTCAACAAAAAGCAAGAAATAACAATAATAATAATTATTAATATTATAAAGACAACCCATTGACACCTTTACGCACGCAATTCACCACTTTCTCACTCTCTCACTTCTCACTCTTCAATTTTGCTTCCTTCTGTTCATATCAACAAGCAAACCAAGATCTCATTCAACCTTCATCAGATTCTTTCTTTGCAGGTAATCATATTGCTGATTTGTTTCCGTTAGGTTAGTTATTATAATGTTCGCAATCGATTTTCTTCATATTTGCGTGTTTACTGTCAAATCCTTAGGTTTATACGTCATTTATCGCTTGAATTATGTTCATCTTCTTCAATGCCGTATGATTCTTGATTAGCGAGTTGTTATAGCTTATAAATGTAGGTAATCGCACCGTCTCTTCGTTTTCCTGTTCGTTGATTTGGTTTTGGTGGATATGATAATGTTTGCAGTCGATTTTGTTCGTATTTGTGTGTTTACGCAACTAATTTATTGATTCTTCAGTTTTTTCGTCTAAATCTCTTCGGAAAACGTTAAGTTTGTTGCATTTGTCGATGAAATCGTTAGTGATAGTTATTGTTTGTTAATCAGAACTCAGTTTAGGTGACTGATTCCGTTCTTCTTGAATGACCTGTGATTCTTGATGAGCAAGTTGTTATAAGTTTTCTTTTCGTGTTTGTTAGTTTGATTCTGTTTATATCTGTGTGTTTGAGTTATGCAAATGATTTATTTGGAAATTGTTAGGTGTGTATGACTGTACGGCATTTATCGCTTGAATTGTTAACGATAGTTATTATTTATTAGTCAGAGCTCAATTTAGGTAACTAATCTCATTCATCTTCGATCCATGATGAGCAAGTTGTTATAAAGTTTGTTTTCCTTTTTGTTAGTTTGATACTGGTAGGTATGATAATGCTTGCGATCGATTTTGTTCGTATTTGTGTGTATGAATTATGCAACTGATTTGGTTGGAAATGGTTAAGTGTATACGTCGTTTATAGCTTGATACGTTTACGGTAGTTGTTATTTTTTTAATCAGAACTTAATTTAGGAAATTAATTCTGTTCATCTACTTCAATGCCATGTGATTCATGATTAGCGAGTTGTTGTAAGTTATAAATGCTGAAACATTCAATTTGGAGATCTGTACCTTTGTTTGTATAGAGAATCTTATTGTAGAGAGTGTTTTTACTTTTCAAGGTCTGTTGAAAGTTGAAACTGGTTTTGTGTTTATATGTTCATTCTGCTGAGGGTTACAGGTAAATATATGATGATTTTTTGGTGATTTAAGTTTACTGCAAGTCTGTGAGGTAAATATTTGTTAATTTTTTGGTGATTTAAAGTTGTGAATGTGTGATTGTTTAGTTTCGAATTGAAATTGAATTATTGGTTACTAGGAGGTGAGAGTAATGATTTTATAGCTGATTTTAGGCATAAATGGGTCCCAAAGTCTCTAATGCACCTCAAGATTTTTGGAAGCCCTCACGTGGTGGCAGTTCTCCGGCTTCTAACGATGCAAACAGATGTTATGATCCATCGACAAAGTATGTAAAGAAAAATTCTTATACTTTATGAGTTTATGTATAGTCTTGAATTATTTTTGGTGATAAGTTAAAGGTATTTATTATTATTTAGTAGGCAAGCTGATGTGTCTTCCAATCCTTTGCCAGCTGGCCTTCCTGCATATCATGCAAGGTATCTAATAGCTTTTTGTAATTCAGTTTATGATAGAAAATTACTTGCCACTTTACTCTGGTTAATATTTGTACAACTGTCATATATATTTATGCTGTGAACTGATTACAGTGAGCAAGGACCATGGTGTACTGTAATCTCCTATGACGCATGTGTGCGGTTGTGTCTTAAGTATTTCTTCCAAGGCAGCTCCGAGGCTCGTGTCTTTTTAGAAAAGGAATGTTCTCTCCTTCAAACCGCTTTTTGGTAAGTAGTTTACCATTTGGTAGTAATAATAATAACAGTGATTTACGATTTTGATTTATGTCAACTTTGTTATGATATAGTTTGGACCAAAAACTATTACAACCAGAAGCAGAGTTATTGAGCAAAAGAGCTTCAGAATTAGTCGTTCACGGAGTTCTTAAAAAACCCCAGAAAACATTCGGAAAATTAAAAGTTGAAGGTAACTTGTATGAGTTTATCTTCTTGCATCGCAATGAATTTCATTTAGATCACAGTATAAAATTTATGATTTCTTTTTTTTTTATATATTAAATTTGTTGTAATTCAGTGAGAAAGGTGAAAATGGTGGTGGATGCACCCAACGGTTGCACCTTTTCCTCAATAAAAAACCCTCCTGTATTGAAGCTGCAAAAGTTTAACCGCCGTTTGTCGGGGATGAAATCAACGGTTCATTCAGAATGGGAGGCACTAAAACAAGTTCGTGTGGCACCGAAATTTTCGTCTAAAGGATCACTTTCACACCAAAGTTTGGCTTATTTGCATTTTGGTACACATTATATGAGAGATATGGCAGGCCTCCTAAAAGTAGGTATAACAAGTTTGCATAATGCTCCAACACTTCCTGAACCAGCACAAGGTATGTAATCGTGTTTTGAAGTTTATTTCGTTTTTAAATCCTATTTCAAGTCATTTTTTATGACAATGCAGAAACATATTTATGTTCTTTGAGGTTAAAAAGTTCATCTGACGGTGACGTTACACGGATGCAGCCAGGATCTTGTGAGACCCATGTATTGTGCGTGCATCTTCTTGACCTTCTTCTCTCGTTAGAGGTGGCAAAATGGGTGGGTTCGGTAACGGGTGTACCGTGTACAGGTTTAGGTCAAAACATGTGATTTTCCGGTACGGGTGGGGTCGGATTGGGTTGGGTTGTCGTGAAACACTATTTGAAATAAAAGATTTAAAATATTTTGTTTGGCATGGCAATCATGGTTACAAAGTTTATTATTTCAGCAAAACAGTAGTTTTCTAAAATAAAAATTATCCAGGAGGATTTATGCTTTATAATTGTACTCTGGGGCGTATCAATTTGCGTGACCCATTTCTTTATAGTTTTTTTTTTCCGCTTGAATCGTTAAGAGATAAAAACATAACCCGAATCAACCCATTCATAAATGTGTCAAAATTGCCACCTCTACTTCTCTATGCGAGTATGCGGTATAGTTAAATAATTATATTATCAAATGCAGCTTGCCAGATGGCATGAGAGATGATTTGATTATTGAAATTACCGATTCAAAAGGAAAGTATTGTGGTCACGCCGTTGCTCAGATGGCAGACATAGCAGATGATCTGGTATGGTTGAATACGACGATTCTTATATTTTTTTTTTTATCTAGAGACATTTGTTTAATAAGTCTGAGAAAGTACATATAATTACAGGGGGATAAGCTTCGTTGGTGCCCAATATACCATGAACCAGAGCATGAGCTTGTTGGAAGAATACAATTAAACATACACTATTCAACTGGCACGGATGAGAGTAACAATGTAAAGGTAAAAGAAATACGCATTTTTTTCATTTTTTTAGGTTTATACATGAATAAGAAACTACTTTTCTGATGTTAGTTTAAAAAATGAGTATAATGCCATTTTTCGTCTCTGAGGTTTGGCCAGTTTTGCGACTTTTGTCCAAAGGTTTGTTTTTTCCGCATCTGGATCCAAAAGGTTTGAAATCTTGCTATTTTCATCCAGCTTCTTAACTCCATCCACTTTTCTCCATTAAGTCAGGGGTATTTTTGTCTATTTTGTTACCTTAAAGGGCACTTCGGTTTTTTGAATACTTGTACATTACGCGAAATGCTTGTACATGAAGTGAAAAAGACCGAATTGTCCTTTAAGTTAACAAAAAAGACGGAAATACCTCTGACTTAACGAAGAAAAATGGATGGAGTTAACGAGCCGGATGAAAATGGCAAGATTTCAAACCTTTTGGATCCAGATACGGAGAAACAAACCTTTGGACGAAAGTCGCAAACTGGCTAAACCTCAGGGATGAAAATGGCATTTTACTTAAAAACAACTGTAGTGAATTTTGTCACTTTTTAGACATGCAATATGTGCTTGATTGTAGTAAAATTGTATGGTTCTAATAATGTTTATATCTGTTTTGTTTTTCTAGTGTGGTATTGTTGCTGAAACTATCGCATACGACTCGGTCTTAGAAGCAGCAATGAAAGTCCAAAAATTTAAGCAAAGAAACTTGCTTCTTCATGGCCCGTGGAAGTGGTTGGTAACTAAATTTGCTGCTTATTATGGAGTTTCTGATGCATATGCTAAGCTAAGGTGCCTTTTTAAATCAAATTTATACCCATCGTTATGGTAATTACGGTTGGTCTGTTTCTTATAAAAATATAATATACGTGTTGCTTTTCCAGATACCTTTCGTACGTTATGGATGTGGCCACACCAACTGCAGATTGCCTAAATGTGGTACATGACTTATTGTCTCCGGTTATCGCATGCAAAGTAAAGGGCACTTTGAGTTCCCAAGAGGTGAGAGATCATTCATGTCTTTTGTTAGGCTTAGGACTGTAAACGAACCGAACAGTTTGTGAACCGTTCGGCGGGAAGTTCGTTTATGTCCGTTCGTTTAATAAATGAACAAACACAAAGAAGGAATTTCGTTCGGTAAGTTAAACAAACGAACATGAGTAGAGGCTGTGTTTGTTCATTTATGTTCGTGAACGTTCGGTAATGTGTTCATATATGTTTGCTCATTTATGTTCATTTCTGTTCATTTATTTAAAGGGTTTTTTGTGTTATATATTTATTTTATTGGCTTTAGTTTTAAAAATTTGAAACCATATTTATACCATACGCCTCCGCCAACATCCCTCATTTGATCCTTCCAATTTCAGATTGTGTTAAAACTTGATAAACTTCATAAATTTTGTGTAATTAGGTTAATTATTTATTTAATTGGTGGATTCTCTGTTATATTCTGATGAAAAATGCAGATTGTATTTTTAGAAGAATATATAACGTTCCTTTGTGTTCATTTATGTTCATAAACATTTGTTTGTGTTCGTCTACGTTCGGTAACTGTCATGAACATGTTCATTTCCTTAATGAACCGACACGAACAAGAAATCTCGTTTGGTAAGCGTTCGTGAACCGTTGAACACGAACAAGGCCTAGTTCGTGTTCGTCCGGTTCCTTTACAGCCTTATTTAGGCTCACTGGACTGTTAATGACATGTTGATGTTTTGTTCTTTAATTTATATTGGTGTTGACTCTATTATGAAATTTATAACGTATTGTCCAGAATCGCATGCTGGTGAGGCTTTCCGACAAAATTGAACAGACCATTGCCTTAGTTTTCGAAAACTACAAATCACTTGATGAAAAATCACCGTCAGGATTGACAGATAAGCCTACACCTGCATCTGGCTTCATATCACCTGCTCTGAAACCTGCTTTGAAACTATATAATCTTTTGCATGACATAAAAACTCCAGAAGCACAAATGCAGTTATGTAAATATTTTCAGGTATTAAAGTTAAACAGTTATTCTATTATATAATTTTCCTTCCTTTACCCCTCCTTTTCGTTCTCTTACGAGTAACGATTATAATCTGTTCAGACTGCTGTAAGAAAGATTTTAGGAAGACACCTGGCGGAGACCAGTGAATTTGTTTCCTGTAGCGGCGAAAAGTCAACAATGGACCAGATTGTTTATTCAAATGCTTGTCAGAAGATGAAGTCTCTTTGTTTAACTATCAGAGATGAAATCGTTAGTGACACAAAGATACATAAGCAGAATGTTCTCCCCGGGTATGTGATCATCATTCACTCATATTTCGTACGTAAAATGCCATTTTCGTCCCTGAGGTTTGGCCAGTTTTGCGACTTTTGTCCAAAGGTTTGTTTTTCCGCATCTGGATCCAAAAGGTTTGAGATCTTGCCCCTTTCATCCGGCTCGTTAGCTCCGTCTTTTTTGTTAACTTAAAGGGCAATTCGGCCTTTTTCACTTTATGGTAAAAAGACCGAATACCCCTGAAAAAGATCGAATTGCTTGTTAGGTTTAAAAAAGACGAAAAGACCCCTGACTTAATGGAGAAAATGGATGGAGTTAACTAGCCGGATGAAAATGGCAAGATCTCAAACCTTTTGGATCCAGATGTGGAAAAACAAACCTTTGGATGAAAGTCGCAAAACTGGCCAAACCTCAGAGACGAAAATGGCATTTTACTCTATTTCATTTGATGCTTGATTGATGTTTTCTAGGATTCATTTTTATTAATAACTGGCTTCTATTTTTTACTTGTAGCTTCTTAGACCTACCGAATCTTTCTTCAGCTCTTTATAGTTTAGAGCTTTGCAATCGAATGCGCGGTTTTCTTACTTTATGCCCGCCTGTTAGCCTCTCACCTCCGGTGACAGACCTAATTATCACAACTTGTGATTTCCAGAAGGATCTTGCTTACTGGAATATTAGGTAATAAAATGTTCTTTCTCTTGTATCTATAGAAAATATTTGATGTTCCGAAATGTTGTTTTGAATATTGTTTAATTTACTTGCAGTCCTATCAAAGGTGGTGTTGATGCCAAAGAATTGTTCCACATTCACATCACACGCCTGATGCGCGATAAACGTCTTGAATTGCTTGAATCCTGCAAGCTTGATAAGGTACATAGGTTTGGTACTTACCTTTATAGATGTGCGAAAATGGGCGCGGTGGGTAACGGGTTACGGGTTCGAGTCAAATGGGTAGTTTTTAATTCGGGCAGGGTTGATCTAGAAAGTCCAAAAATTTTAATTTATTAATACATAATAGTGTGAGACATGATATTACAATTTATGTGATTTCAATACTAATATACTTTTTTTTCCGAGTAAAATGCCATTTTCGTCCCTGCCAGCTTTGCAACTTTCGTCCAAAGGTTTGTTTTTCCGCATCTAAATCCAAGAGGTTTCAAATCTTGCTATTTTTATCCGGCTCGTTAACTCCATTCATTTTTCTTTGTTAAGTCGGGGGTATTTTCATCTTTTTAATTATTTTTGTTTTTTTGGTAAGAGTATTTTGAACACTTGTATATTATGCTAAATGCTTGTACAGAAAGTGAAAAAGACCTATTTGCCCTTTAAGTTAACAAAAAAGACGGAAATACCCTTGACTTAACGGAGAAAAATGGATGGAGTTAACATGTAGGATGAAAATGGCAAGATTTCAAACCTTTTGGATCTAGATGCGGAAAAACAAACCTTTGGACGAAAGTCGTAAAACTGGCAAACCTTAGGGACGAAGATGGCATTTTACTCTTTCTTTCCGAGTAAAATGATTTAGAATGTTTCATGAATGAAGGATCCACTTTGGGCGAATTTTTTAGTTTTCTTTATAGCCAACTTTTTTATTTGACTCATTCAGCCTTCCTAAGTAAACGCGTCAAAATTAACAACTCTAATTTTTACATAATTCAGCTAGATAACATAGAGCGTGATAATTATCATATTTTTCTAACCACTATTTGCACAATGCCATTCGACTCTTTTGTCCTACAGGGTGTTGGACCACAAATTTCCACATCTATTTTCGTTGATGACATGTACAAGAAACTAGAGGAAACATTGCGTGAATATCAAGTCATCGTTTCTCATTGGCCTGAATACACTTTGGATTTGGAAAAGGTATCATCAACAATTATCAACAGTTTTAGATGTTTGTATGAATTCTTATTTGTTTATTTATGTATTTTTGTATCGCTACTGATAGGTTATAGCCGACACCGAAAGGGTAGTTATGGAAACTTTGGAGAAAAAGTATAGTGACATTTTATCAACACTAAAGGAAAACACGATCCCGGTTAAGGCAGTACAGTACGTCCAAAGATTTGCAAAAGGAAATTCATTACCGTACAGTTTTCCCGAGGAGGTTAGATGTTCGTTCACCCGTTTAATTATCCCTATGAATAAAAGTGTTTGATTTTTTATTTGATATTTTCCTTTTTGTTATTATTCAGCTTGGGACTCTTTTTAATTCAATGAAGAAGATGCTCGAGGTGCTACAACCTGAAATTGAAAAACAGTTTAAATCACGCATTTCGTGCATTTCACAGAGTGAAAATGCAGTTCCAGGAGAACTTCTGAGTGAAGTAACTGTAACGTTGAGAACAAAGTTCAGAAATTATATGCAAGGAGCTGTGGAGAAACTTGCTGGAAATGTGAGTTTTTTTGAAAAGTTTTCGGTTTTTAGGATTGACCATATTCAATGCACTACTTCCTTTAATTGGTTCATATTCATTGCTGCAATATTTCCGTAATCGGTTTAGGCAACCATGTTTATTATCAGTGTTTTCAGAATCGGACCGGACATCGAACCGGTCTCCTTACCGGTCCACTGGTCGGGTAATCCAGATTATGCCGTAAATATTATAAAAATAAATAGGGTAAAACTGAAAAAATTAAATAAAAAAATCCCGGTCCAACCGGCCGGTTCGACGCAAAACCGGTCCGATAGGGTGAACCGGACCGGTCCCGGTCCGACCAGCCAGTTCGGTCCAGTTTTCAAAACATTGTTTATTATTACTCACAAAAACCCTTGAAATTTTAAAAATTCAATAAAGACCCTGAAATTTTCAAAATCTTTTGATTGAATTGATGTGGAAGATGAGATGTAGGTAAGTTTGACCATGTTGACTTTTTGCTGAAGTGGTGATGGTTGAAAGTTGGTACTTGGTAACCTTTTTATGGGTGAAAACGATGGTCTCTCGAAACGTGAATCCAACCAAACTATGTTACCTTTTTATGCATTAACCCTCTCATTGAATTTTTTCAAGTAATTTGTAATGGGTCTGTAATCCTGGAACCGAGCACGCATTGGTTCCTTTTTTACAAACACGGGTCACTAATGTTTGGAAAAATGGCAAACAATGGTTGGTGAATTTTTATTAACCGTGCTTAAATAGTTTTATATTTATTTTATTAATTACAGACAAAGTTGCAAAATACAACAAACCTGAAAAAGGTAATCCAAGAAGCAAAGGAGAGCGTTGGTGAATCCGATATAAGAAATAGAATGCAGCCTTTAAAGGATATTCTGACAAAGACGATTAGTGATTTGCATGGTTCTCTTGAAAATCATGTCTTTGTTATCTTTTGTCGAACTTTATGGGATCGAATGGGACAGGTGATCCATGAACTAACATCATGCTGTTTTTTATATTTTATTTTAAATGTTGTTTTTATTTTCATTTTTTAATTGTTTCATCTTACTATGATACAGGATGTGCTGAAGGTATTGGAGAACAAAAAAGAGAATTGGACTTGTAAAGCCTCGCGTGTTGCACTCTCTGTATGTCGCATTTCTTAAACATATCAAAACTGAAACTATGCGTAACGCGTCAAAAGGGTTTCGGGTTGAGTTAACATGAAACATGTATGCTCAAATATTTTTTACTTTTATACAAACTAGTATCAAGTATGATCACATAGATATTATTTTTTCAGTAAAAAAAGACATTTTTCAAGTAAAAATACATTTTGGTCAACCTGTTACACATATTTAACCCATTTGACCCGTTTCCTTCCAAGGGTTTTTTTTTTTTTTTTTTTCACGGGTTTGATTAATGAAACATAACACGAATTGATAATTGGTTGACAGGTTTTAAATGAAACATTTGCATCAGAAATGCAAAGATTAGTTGGGCATACACTAGAGGATAAAGATGTGGAGGCACCCAGATCAATATTAGAGGTGCAGTCGATATTGTGCAAATGAAAGGGGAAAATACGTAATTAATTACCTAATTAATTAATAGGGAAACTCATATTGTAATTTTGTGATTTAATATTAAATATTTTTAGGTTGTAGGAATCAAGTGCAAGTCTAAAACTTATAATAGTTGAGCAACACCCATGAACTAGTAGTCTAGTGATATGGTGTATTTTCTCTGTCCAAGAGGTGGAGGGTCCAAATTCTGCAAGATGCAGATATAGGTGGTTTATAGAAGTCTAGGTTAGTTTGCCGTCCAAAAAAAGTAGTTATTCTTACATAGTTGCACTTAAAATTTTTCTACTTTGAACAACGAAATCAACACTCATCTTTACTTCATAACAATCTGGGGTGTAAAACGAGCCAAGCGGAACCTATATTTAAGCTTGTTTAATTAATGAGCCTGAGCTCGGACTTTACTTATTGAGCTCAAGCTGGCTCGCGAGCCTAACAAGCTTATTATTATATAAAATAATACACAAGCCAAACTTGAACTGAACTCTTTTATGGGCTTGATTACATGCCTACTTGACACTGGGGATGGTACTAAAATCAACCTAAGTTCCTACTGCGAATGAATGTTCCCGTCGTATGCGTATGTACAAACTGTTTGAATTGATTCTTAGTACAATGTAAAGAATGTTAAAGTAAACATATTGTTCTTTATCACACATGAACAGCCTGCTACATTAGTTCAACTTTTGGTTTGTTGTCAAGAATGCCCAAATACACATTAAATTTCCAAATAGCCTGGGGGCTATGTTCTTGTATTGAATTATATTAAATTATTAACATGAGGATTGGAATCTTTAGGGCTAAAGTCAACAAAGTTTTAAAAGTCAACAAATATGTCCAAACCCAAATTGTCCATGTCACGAAGAACCCGATAGGGATAGGAATTGGTTACCGGGTACAATAGCATACACAAAAAAAAACCCTGAATAACCTGAAACCTGAGTAATAAACCCGATCGATACCCCTGGTTCTGTAAAGGTGGTGGATAACTATTACAAGGCCTGGAGCGGATTGTGGAAATTTGTATTATACCACTCACATAAAAACATTTCTCTGCGAGTTAGGCCGTTTCGAATAACCCTATCCAAATAACCTGAAACTCGCATAATGGAAATTTGGTTACGAGAGTAGGTATGAAGATAGGCTGAAAGTGGTGATGTTATTAACGCTACCCACTAGGAGGTGGTTTGATAAATAGAGCAACTATGAGCGGAATTTTTTGATCCCCACAGACGACGATGAGCACTCACGAACTGTCAAGCCATTGATGCCTACATTACACAGGTTTGACGAATTCATTTGTGGACACAAACAAGCCCGGTCTAATTTTACAAACATGCATAGACAAAAAATTCAAACGAAGAGACGTTTTCTCAAAAGTAAGCCGTTGCAGTGAGTTACAGCCTCAGTTTGCCACATACACATGTATATATATAAACATGGTCAATAATAATAATAACTTATTCACACAAACTCGATCAATTTCTGCCTTCACGACTTGACATCTTTTAGCCCACCACCTTTCTCAAGCTCACCAACTAGGTCCCTGAGTGCCGGAACCTTCATGGCTAGGGTCCTGTACAATCTCGAATACCGAGCCCTCGTTCCATCTGCGGTTCTAGCCAGTGCAAGTAGGCTCAAAGCCTCCGGTAGTTTACTAAACACCTCTTTTATCTCCTCCAAGCTCATGTTCTCCAGAACCGTAGGCCTCGGAACCACCCTTACAATCTCACCACCCTTTGGTTCTTGAACCCGATCATCGGCTTTGATTACCAGTTCAGAATGTGAATTTGCTCCACATTTGATTATAAAAGGGTTCGTGGACCCCGTATTAAACTGTAGCACATTCCACTGTGCCACGTCAGTTTCCGCACTTAGGTCATCTGAAGCAGCCCTTGATGTCCCTTGGAACTTGTCATCCTCTTCAACAACGGACTGCAACGTAAAATTAATTCAGGCCCGGCTCGTTTCAACCTATTAATTTTAAACAGATATCTTACCTCTACAAAACGTCGGGCATCTGCAATGTGCCTCTGAGCACACGGATGATCAATCTCAAGCAATGAAGACAATTGTGCAGAAAGATCATCTAAGGATGTAATTAGTGCTTTTTTCTTGCTTCTACTCATTATATTAACTGAAGATTGCCTCTTTATTTCCTGTTAGATTAAGAGTTAATATAAAACGGGTTAAATTTAAACATTCTTTACGGTTAAATAGGTATGGAAATTAAGAACCTTGATTTGCTTTAGAATGTTATCAAGAGCGATTAACGATGCAAGTCGGGCGTCTTCCGCAGCAGAAGAAGGATTCCGGATCGGTGAACCACCGTCTTCTAATGTTAATAATGCATTATCACCTTTCATCTGTTGCAGAATCTGATAACAATATAACAGAATTTATTAGAATCACAATAATAAAAATAAAAACAATAAAAAAACTAACAGGCTTGCCTTTCTTCTCTTGTGATCAACCGACTCTAGAGCAGAACGGAGTTTTGCTACCTGTGCCGAGTCTTCTGCTGCCTCGGTTGCTAATGTACCTGCAATATCCTAATAACACACACACACAGGTAGAGAAGATTATAAACTCGGACAAAAGTTGTAAAATACAAAACCGTACATAAACCAAAGAGTAAAATGCCATTTTCGTCCCTGAGGTTTGGTTAGTTTTGCAACTTTTGTCCAAAGGGTTGTTTTTTCGCATATGGATCCAAAAGGTTTGAAATCATGCCATTTTCATCCAGCTCGTTAACTCCATCTATTTTTCTCCGTTAAGTCAAGGGTATTTTCGTCTTTTGTGTTAACTAAGGGCAATTCAGTCTTTTGAATACTTGTACATTATGCTAAATGCTTGTATATAAAGTGAAAAAGACCGAATTGCCCGTTTAAGTTGACAAAAAAGACAGAAATACCCCAGACTTAACGGAGAAAAATGGATGGAGTTAGCGAGCCGGATGAAAATGGCAAGATTTCAAACCTTTTGGATCCAAATGCGAAAAAACAAACCTTTGGACGAAAGTCGCAAAACTGGCCAAAAATCTCAGGGACGAAAATGGCATTTACTCTAAACCAAAAGATAATCTCTAGGGTTTACCTTGAGATGTTGCAATTGAGAATTATAAACCCGTTTTGCATACTCTACTAACAGTTGCCCGAGCGCATCAGTAACGGGCGGCATTGCAGCACCAAGCCCAGCCATCCAACCGTCCATTATTGCAGTAGAAAGAAGCTCCAGTTGACCTGTGGCCCCGCCAACAGCATCCATGCCACTGACTGAAAGAAAGTCAAAATTCATTGCAAGCCATGATCTGATCTGGCGCTGCAGCTCGCCAGCTGGCGTATGAACAAATAGAGCAGCAAGAGCCTTATTCCCTGTTGCAAATGCTTTGGCATCGTCAGTTATTTCCCTTAGCTTAGCACCTGTTACATGCTGTCTCCATGATTCCTGTACAAATTATTCCTCATTTAGCAGTTTTTTATCAACTAGTGGGTTACCAACCATGCTCCACAACGGGTTCGAAACGTAGATAAAAATAAGCAAATTGCCACGGGCCAGTCTACGTGAAGATAGAAAAACCATGTCGCGGCAGTATTCAAAAGTCACGGAAAAGTTATCGGTTCAGTTCGTTACGGTATAGACACTCGTTATAACCATAAAAGCAAATATCTGTGGCGGGTTCGAAATGTAATTGAAATAACCTACTTACGACAGTACATAACTACATATGGAAAATTTCGAAAACATTATGTTGAGAAAAAAAAAAACTATAAAGAAACCACAGAAAATAAAGGGAAAAAAAAAACTAAAAGTTGAGGGTCTAAGTAGTAACTATATGTAAGAGTAAATGATGAAAATGAAAAAAAAAAAACCTTATTAAAGTTGAGGGGCTAAATATGTCATAATTAAAGTTGAGGGGGTAAAGATATCATTATTAAAGTTGAGGGGCTAAGTATGTCCTTACCAAAGTTGAGGGGCCAAATATGTCATTACCAAAGTTGAGGGGCCAAATATGTCATTACCAAAGTTGAGGGACATATCATTATTGAAGTTGAGGGACTAAATGTCATTACTAAAGTTGAGGGGCTAAATAATGTTATTACCAAAGTGGAGAGACCAAAGGTGGTTGATGCGAAAGTTGAGGGGCCAAAGTTAGTTGATGTGACGAAAGAGCATATTTATAGTATATATAATTAAATGCAACAGATGATAACTTTGACTTCTTTTTGGAATGCATACCTGATCAATTCCACGTATCTTGAGAACAACAGATGATAACTTTGACTTTTTTTCCGGTTTTATATTTACTCTGAAACCTTGCATCTGGCCATCAAGTATCAGAGCGTTTCTAACAGTCGGATCGTAACGCCCTGGAGATCTTCCAGGGCTGCTACCCCTGCTTGAACTTCTGCTGTGTCCAATCGTAGGCTTTTCTAAAAATCTCTCAACCGCAGGAACCTAAAAATATGAAGAATTTTTTTTATTAAGGAATATACAGACTATGTTTTATCTGTAACAAGTAAAAATAACCTTTGCTAACAAGAAAAATAGTGAAGGTCAAACGGGTTGAAAGTTGTCCAGAGTGTTTTTTTAATGCATGTTATTTTATGTCAAAAGTTTGATTATACAGTTGAACAAAAAGTGATGCGGGTCAACCCGGCCAGCAACAAAAATTACCCAACCAAGTTTGACCACCTATTACTATGGCTGCAAACGAACAGAACAGTTCGTGAATTGTTCAGCTGGAAGTTCGTTTGTGTTCGTTCATTTAATAAATGAACGAACACAAACAAGAAATTTCGTTCGTTTAGTTAAATGAATGAACATGAATGTTGGCCACGTTCGTTCATTTGTGTTCGTGAACGTAGGGCAGCGTGTCCGTTTGTGTTCAATAGTTCATTAATGTTTTTAGTTTTCATATTGTATTTAAATAATTCAAACTCCGAAAAATAAAATATTTAAGAAGTATCAATGTATTATATATTCGGTTCATGAACGCTTGTTTGTGTTCGTTTGTTTCCATTTGTGTTCATGACCATTAGTTTGTGTTCATGAACGTTCATTTGCGTTCGTTGCCTAAAATTAACAAACGAACACCAACACCTTCATTTCCTTAACAAACAAACACGAAAACCTTCATTTCCTTAACGGACGGACACAGACATAAACTCCCATTCAGTAAGTGTTCATGAACAGTTTGTGAACACGTATATTTCCTTAACAAACGGACACTTGTTCGTTCAGTTCGTTTGCAGCATAGGCTATTACCCAACTTAACCGACCCACCCATGTTGCTCCTTTTATAAGGCGTCAACGACAGTGCTTCAATGAAAAGAATAATGGCGTGTCACCTTGATAGATTGCAGCTCAGGTGACCTGGCAAGCAATGATCTTATATACAAAATTCTAACACGGGAAACAAGCATGGTATCCATCACTCTATGCGGCTCCATTTTTCGTATAAACGAAAAAACAGCATCTCTTATTTCAGCAAGTATTTCATGTTCTCGTGAAGCACCTGCTTTAATAACAGCAGCCAAAACCTGCACCATTCAAATCAAATTCACCTAAAAGTTAGATTAAAAGTTAAAAGTTCATAAACATATGAAGTGATTACAAAATTCAAAAATAACAGCAATCGTACCAGCATTAGTAGCTTGTTTGCTCCATCAGAAATAGCTGCGAGACCATCATAATGTTCCAGGTCAAAATCATTCAGAGCCGATGTAAGATATTCCCCTGCTGGGGTTGACTTTATCTTGTCTTGACCTTGTTTGACTAACGCAAGAGTTCCGTCAGCCTTCTTTTCAGCTGAGAAAGGTACAACATCCATTGTACCTTCTTTATTATTGCTGTCAAGTCCGAAAACCAGATAAAGCAAAATAGTATTTAGAATCTAACTGTAGAAAGAAACATATAAAACTAAATTACTAATTACAAACTATTATCATATTTCACCTTCCAGGGTCAGGGGACTGATTTAGATTTTTGGGTGGTGCTCCTAATGCCTGAGAAAATAAACAAGTGAGAATTCATAAGAAATTCTGATATGTGACAGTTAGTTAGTTAGTTAGTTAGTTAGTTAGTTAGTTAGTTAGAGGGTCAGAATTGTAAATGTTTGTAGTACTTTGAAAAGTCGTTATATACGGTTAGAGCTACCACAACGGTTATGCTTGTTTTTGGGGTTATTCTCTCTCTAAATTACAAGCTATCAAATTCTTGGTGGGCATATTTGACAGAAGAAATAATAACCTGTTGGCTTCCAATTGAAGATGCCTTCTCCGTTAATCGCTCAAAAAGTTTCTCATTTTCTTCATGCAACCTCTGAAAAAGTGTTTAACCACATTAAAAATTCCCATTAAGAACATATATACATAATCCAAATAATAATATTCTTTATTTTTCAAAGGACGAAGAATAAAGATAATCATGCCTATTGGTTCTTGCATATGTGATTCGAACAGTCCGTTTTTATTCAGCGATAATTCATTTGTTATCTTTCAAGTTATTTGTATGTGTCATTTTTGTACTACCTCAATTAGGGCATCACGTTTCAGGAGTTCTTCTTCAAGTTTCTTGGTAACAGCTGCAGACTCGATGCCTTCAGTTGAGTCTAAGCTGTTTTTGGACTTGTTCTCACTGGCTTCTTTTAGCTGTGCCTCCATTGCTTTTAATTTTGCCTGAAATATAAGATTGCAAAAAACGATGCTCAAATACCATAAGTTGATAGCAAAATTGGACTGCTTTATTGTATTTATGTTTTAATAACAAGAAAAGGGTTTGCTTTAATCAACAGTTATTTGCGTTCATTAAAATGTGTTAGATCCTATAAGAATGTTTATAGGAAACCCCAATAAACAAAACTTTTGTGCAAAACAGAGAGAAACGATGAAATTGTGGTAACGTAGAAAATTCAAAAACAGATGACCAACCTGTAGAGTCTCAATTGTTGAATCATGTTGTTGTATTTGCAGTTTCTGGTCTTGCACTTGCTGCAATAATGGAGCTACTTGATTTCTCAGATCATTGTTTTGGTCCTTCTCTATCTTATGCTTTTCAGCAAGCATAATATTTTCAGCCTGTACCAAGCACGATGACGAGAAAATTAAAGTTAGAAAGAATATAACACATTTTAAAAGTATAATCATAGATATACAACACACTTAAAATTCAAAAACCTTTAAATCTGACTGCAGCATGAAGGAAACTTTCCAGGCTTTCTGAACTTCATTAAATAGTAACACACATTGATCATTTGCAACTTTAAGTGCTTGTTTTAGTCCTGCAACCTCTTGCTTCAGATCATGATTTTCTTTTTCTTTTTCATAGTATTCCTTACGAGCATCATTTGCCTACATAATGGAATGTAGATTATACTCCCACATATAAACGAATATTTTTATTTCAAATATTCCAACTTACAATGTCTTTCCATTTTTTAATGGTATCTCGGTTTCCAAGACTCAGTACGGTGTTTCTCGCTCTAGCAGAGAAATTCAGAGAAGATAGCGTCTCGGATAAATTTGAAGCATTTGGACATATGTTTACAATCAGCAACGTTTTTGAGCTTCCACCTACGATGACAGAACAATAAAAAAACAAATACATTAGAAAGGAATATACAATATCTTATGAAATAAGAAAATCTTGTGATGATTTTTTACAAGTACCAAGTGAATCAGCAAGAAGTTTTGTAAGCATAGAGTTCTCATAAGGAACGTCTTCCTTGTTAGATGTCAAGGAAGCTAACACATCTCCCAACCTAAATTAAGCCGTTGTTGGTTACAAGATTCCAGATCATGAAAATTATGATGTAAACTTATTAGCATAAACAAATGAGTAAAATGTCATTTCTATCCCTGAAGTTTGGAAATTGATGGTGTTAACGAGCCGGATGAAAATGGCAAGATTTCAAACCTTTTGGATCCAGATGCAGAAAAACAAACCTTTGGACGAAAGTCACAAAACTGGCCAAACCTCAGGGATGAAAATGGTATTTTACTCTAAATAAATTACATACGCAGATAGTGATTTCATGACATGTAGCATATCTGTTGTTTGTTCCCCATTATCATCTTCCAGACCTAAGCTTTCACTTCCAGCCAAGTCAACAAGAGAAAGCTTGCTGCATATATTTTCGCCGGTAATCAAATTGTCATAATATATATGTATGGTGATTATCCTGTGAAAAATACAAAAGCAAAAAGCTTTTTAGGTTCTTTTTCTTTAAAACGAACATATAGAGATTATTAGAAAGTGTGTCAAGAAACCGAACACATACAGATGAGAACTATTGATCTTCGTGTTGTCACCGTTTCTACTTAAAAGGGCCTTTTTTATGAGTTTCGAGAAGTCTAGTGGATTGTCAATTTTTTCCTGCACAAGATCTACAAACGAATCTAGTGAACCCATCCGAACCTTTGATAAACCGCTCTCTGACTCCGAAAGCAAATCATGCGTCTATAAAACACAAGCAAATTATCAAAACCTTGGTTAGATTTGTGGTTTGCGTTGATAAGTGCCTTTAAATTGTCAAAGTAATTTTTAAATAATATAACCTGCTCGTTATGAAGCTCAACAACCGTTACAAAAAAATTAAAGCGAGAAGTCGAAGTTGTATCTGAGTTGGACACATCAAACAACTCTTCAAAGCATCTGACATATAAGCCACGATCATGGCTAGAACCTTCCTGCAATGATTTACCATAATGTTAAATTTGAAAATAAAAGGCACGAACATATGCATAGGGTTGAGATATATGAAAATTGAAACAGACCATTGTATGTGTCTTTCCTGAACATGTTTGCCCATAAGCAAATATAGATACATTATGCCCATCCAAAGCTGACTGGACAAATGGTTGTACGTCTGTGAAAACTTCAGCTACAAGGGCAAAGATGTCATATTTTATTTAAACAACATAAACCACAAATTATACAAATTCTCATTAAAATTTGGCTTGTAAAGTGTGACATACCTTGCCCAATATGTGGCCCATAAACCCTGTCAAATTCATAATCTTTCTTCGGGTTGGATACAGTATCGTCACCAGTATTGACCCGTATAGTAAAATCATCAGGAAATTCAACAACCGATGAACCTTCGTCCTCAAAAAGTGGTCTTGTTCGACAAAAGACCTTTATGTTTCCTGAAATTATGGAAAAAGCATTCAGTTTAAAATTTTAAATTAAACGGGAATGAAGCTTATCCAATCTTGCTCAAAGTTGATGTACATGAAATGCATCGATTAGAGACTATGCAGTTAATGCGATAAAATATCGGATACCGTTCAAGGACCGATATCTGAGATATAGGTTATCGCGGTGGGATATCGGTAATTTTAATATCATGCAGAATTAATATATATGGCAATTTAACACTAACAATTCAGTATACTATCCTACCATCTAACAAATTAACCTTTTGTAACTTGCAAAACACTAACAATAGTAGCAAGTAGGAACTGATTAAGACTTAAAACACTAACAATTAACAAATTAAGACTTAAAACACTAATAGCAGCAATAAGAAGAAAGACGAATGGTAGAACTAAAGAGAAAGGTACAGATATCGGAAAAATTGTTGATATATTGGTAAAATATAGGTCAATATTGCCGATAATATCGGTATCAATATTTTACACCGATATTTACATGGGGATTGATAACCGATATATCACCGATATTAACTGCATAGATTAGAGATACTCCTAAAGTGAATAAGTCATGATTACCTTTGGTGGTCAATAACTCATTATATAACCTTTTCTTCTCCTCTATAAGTGGAGCAACTTTGGCTTCAGCTTCAAGAGCAGCCTGATCTGAAATTAATGAGATTGTTGGTGTGTACCACATATCAGCTAGAATGTTCGTATTAATTAAAAGTGAAAAAAGAAAACTTATTTGTCTGATGTTCCAAAAGAACATACAATAACAAACGTATTCACATTCTATCATATTCATTGCTTTGCCTAATTTTAAGATTCGGGCTTGAAATAGCAGTAGGGATTACACATCATACAAGAATCATAACTCATTAAACAGAATCAAATTAAAGTGTAGAGTACTTATCTTCTAAAAATAAAAGTAGGAACTGAAGCAAAGTGTATGCGTACCTAGCTTACGAGTCTTATCAGCAAGAACACCTAGATATCGTGTTACTCGATCAAGTTTTGCATTAGAGTACTCTTGAAGATCAACGGCTTCTTGTCTCAATTCTGCATAATCTTCTCTTACATTCTGTCAATGTAGTATAATAAGTTTGTGGGTATCAAAAGGGCATATGATTAGTCAAATATAAAAATTACTAGATAACAATCACAAGACAGTCAGCTACAGAGCATGAGAATTACCACCTTTTGGGCTTTTATTATGCCTCAACTGTAAAATGCATCAATTAATCTTTTCTGTGGGATAATTGGCTATATAATCAGCCTGTTCATATAACAATTACTACATAACAATCACTTCACTTCTGTTACTTTTAAGTTGTTCAGTTGAAGTGGGTCAAGTGACAATGTGTTTGTATCACCTAACTACCTGATAACGAACCTTATATGATTCACATCCTGACATGAACCTTTATGAAAGAAACAACCTCATATATTAAGACCAAATCGTCACCTTTGACATAGAATAACCATGTAATGATAGCACCACAAAGGCATTTAGTTTTGTGGTTGAGGTGAAGTTACTAATAGATGAGTTAAGTCGATAAGCATGCCTCAATAACTTGTCAACTTAGTTTGGTTAACGCAAGGAAAGATGGATTCAGTTGATTTTCAAGCTCACATCTTTGTTACGATCGTTTCGGGTTGGTTAAATTCCAGGCTGGCCACAATCTTTGGGACAATTCAGTATAATATAACAATGTTATACTTCCCATACTTTAAACAACATGTGTCACAATCAAAACTATCATGCTGATCAACGTAACCTACAACCCTACTCTAGCTTGTTTTGTAAAACAAAACATTTAAGTGTAACCGTGTAATGCTTACATCTTTCAAAATGTGCCACATGACTAAACAAAATTCAAATCCAAGAACATGTTCGATCACGAAAACCAGTCCGGCCAAGCTGTTTAACCACTCATAATTCAAATCACATAACCTCAATCTAGCACATGTTCACATACATAATCATACCACAAACAAAATATTTCGAGTTACTAAACACTTCAATAGTAACAATTAACTTCCTCTAACAACTTCTAAATCTAGCATCATAACCTAACAGAATCACTCCAGTAAATTCACACAAACCTCCATTTCCAAATCACTACAGATATATTCCAAAACAAATTAAAATCTAATAATAACTAAACAGCTACTAAATTCACACAAACCTCCAATTCCAAATCACTACAGATATATTCCAAAACAAATTAAAATCTAATAATAACTAAACAGCTACTAAATTCACACAAACCTCCAATTCCAAATCACTACAGATATATTCCAAAACAAATTAAAATCTAATAATAACTAAACAGCTACTAAATTCACACAAACCTCCAATTCCAAATCACTACACATGTTCTAAAACAGAAACTAAAAGTCTAAAACTACTAATTAGTAAACACTTAAACAACTGTAATTGTTAAATTGTTAAGAATTAATAATTGATAATAATATTATACCTTGACCTTATCCTTCAAATTATGAAGCTTATTAGCAATATTCTGTTTATAAACAGCTTCCGAATGCGGTACAATCGACGGAGTAGAGATCGAGTACCGCCGGACGAGAGGAGCCGGAGCTGAAGACGGCTGCTCCGCCGGAGATTTCCTCGGTTCGAAGCCACTCACCTCCCAGTTCCACCTGTTGTTGTTCGACATTGATTAATTGTTCCTGTTACTGAGCCCTAATTCGTGAAATTAGAGGAAACTGACGGAGATTTGCAGGTTTTCGGAGAAATTGCGACGGCGGAGATACGACGGAGAAGATAGTCCGGCGAGCAACGCCACTTTCTCTCTCTACTCTCTCTCTCTCTCTATCTCTCTCTAACCCTTTTGTCTCAAATCTTTGGTTGTAATAGTTTTCCCTCTTTTCCCCCAATTTCATTTCAATCACTTATTTTAAGCTACAAACAATTTTATAAAATATTAAATTTATAATTATAATTTAAGATATTTAATTTAATCTTAACAGTTTCGACAAAACCAGTTTTAAGTAGATAATTGTTTACTGGTGTTAGTCTGTTAGATATTAGTCATGGACCATCTTCGAGTTCAAACAAATTGTTTTGTCAATGTTGTTGCCATTGTCGTTAACCATGTTGTATACCCTTGCTACCGATGTATGTAACCCTATGTGGCTACGTCATCCTCGTCGTAGTTTTAGTCATGTTGTATACCCTTGCTACCGATGTATGTAACCCTATGTGGCTACGTCATCCTCGTCGTAGTTTTAGTCATTCACCAGAATCGTCATCTTTCCAAAAACTCATCAACATCACCTGCCACCATGGTCTAACACGAATTGAAAGTTTTATCTCGTATCTAAATTCAAACCTAAATATGGTGACACGATCTGTTATAGTAGAGAAACAAGGGACAAAAAAAAAGTTGTAAAGGGGATGAAAGCGGCATTATACTATAGTATATTTAACATGTCGATAGTTTTGTACAGATCAACCTAATCAAGATAAATAATTAATAATCATTTAAAAATAAAAAAAATATACATATCTAATAGAAGTTTAATACTTTAATGTCAAAATTTATAATGTTAAAAATAACAAAATCCTAAATTGTATCTAATATCAATGATCGAATCCGTGGCGATATCCTAAATGTATTAATATATTTATTGATAGTTACGAGCATATAGGAGATGTTTTCATAGTCAAAACAACGAGGGGAGTGGCACCCAACATTTTTATTAATTAGCATTTTAGTATAACAATAACAATCTTTTTCAAAGCTTCATATAATATCTTTGAAGTGATGCTCAAGGTCATATTATCATCATCCAAACACTCAAATACTTTTTTATAATCTAAGGGTGACCTAGTTCGACTGTAACCGATTTTTCAATTATTTTGGTTATATAAATATTGGATTTAGTATTAATTTGGTTATTTATTTGTATAAACCATACCAGCAGAGGCGGAGCTAGTGTATTAGAAAAGGTAGCACGGGCTACCCCGTACTGTTTTCGTAGTGTAAAAAAAATTAATAAAATAATTAAAAAACCGGTTTTATGCAAAAGATACCTCTAATCCCCAAAAAAAAATTGGGATGCCTTTGAATTTTTAGGCTAACTCTGCCACTTCATACCAGAATAATAAAAAGATATTATAACAAAACTATTGTTTACCCCTAAGTTAAGTGTACACTAATCAAATAATTAATTGAGTTAAATGTTATTTTAGTCCTTGTGGTTTGGGCCATTTTATCAGTTTAGTCCAAATGTTTCATTTTTCGCCTGTGGGTCCAAAAAGGTTTCACCGTTGCCATTTTAGTCTGTTGGGTTAACTTCATCTATTTTTTCTGTTAACGAGAAGGACAATTCGATCATTTTACATGTAATTCTGTTAACTGGAAGGGCAATTCAGCCATATAAAATGACCGAATTGCCCTTCTAGTTAACAGAAAAAATGGTTGAAGTTATCCTGGTGTACTAAAATGGCAGCAGTGAAATCTTTTTGGATCCACATGCGAAAAATAAAACCTATTAACTAAACTGACAAAATGATACAAACCACATGAACTAAAATTACATTTAACTCTAATTAGTTTACAAATATAATCCCAAATCTTGAAAAGCCTTTAAATTCTTTATCAATTTTTATCGTATTTGTTTTAATGGTAATTTCATAGAAGTGAGTAGAATGTTTTACGCAAAATATGCAATAAAAAATGGCAAGTGAAATTGTGAAACAACTTAAATATAAAAAAAAAGGAATAATGATACCAATAAAGTAGAAATAAATAGAAATAGGGTAGGGGCACGAATTCAAACACCTAAAAGCAATTTGGAACGCAAAAGAATTTGCGTTTCACGGTTCTCGATAAATCGCTTTCGTATATGTATACATATTTGGATTGGGTTGGGGGGAAGACAGCCGCACATGACACCTGTAGTGATCCATTTTTGGGCCGGGTCTTTAAATACTACCGGATTGGGTTTGTTTATGTGCCAATTTACAATTTACAACTTGCAACCTATATATGGGTAGGAAAACAAAAGAACACAAAGTTTGCCAACCATGCACATAGGGTTGGTGGTGTAGTGAGTAAGGAGGTTGTTTAAGTCGGATACATTAAAACAAAACTAATAAAAATATACTTATACTAATTAAAAATAATATTAATAAAAAATATTACATAATTAAAAAAAAAACGTAACGAATAAATAAACCGAAATAAACTTAAAAAAACATTATATAATTTAAAATTAAACCGAAACTAAGTACGATATTTTGCCATGATTTCTTGTTTCATTTCTCGTACGATTCTCTTTCTTCGGGTCCAAGGTGATTGGTTTTCATAGTGAGGAATTTCATATCTGATCGCTCTTCTTTCGATAAGTCCTTCTCGTTTTTCAAATTTACTTTTCGTTCGAAAAGCTCGATAACCTTTTCTTTGTGGGCATTTTTTTCTTGTCGGATGCTATTGAACAAAACTATTTGTTCATTTAGGTCCCCCTTTATTTCCATCTGAATACAAGTTCATCGCACGCACCAACAAATCGGCGTCGGTTTCGCCGCTCTTTAGGTTGTTGTAGTGGTCATTGAAGGCGGTCATGGCTTGATTTATTTCACGCCACTTTGACGATAGACTGTCATTTTCCGATAGTAATCTCGTCCCAACGTTGTGTGATAAAGGTCGTTTATTGATCGATGTCGTAAGGTCGGTCAAAAATAAAGTTAATAGTGTCCTATTCACCTTTTACTAGTAAAGGGTAAGTATGGTGTCGAATCCACGGGGAATCAGTGGAAAGTGTAAAAGTTCGTTGCTTTAATTATCATCTATTTCTAACTAATTGCTTTTTTCAGTTTGAGAATGATTGTGAAAACAAATGTAAATTAGAGTTGTAAACAATTATGAGAAAAGGGACCAATCTCCGGGTTTTCAGGTTATGCAGAAAAGTGGGTTATGTAATTAATACTGATTGGAAATCACATAGACATGATTTGTAAAACTTGTTTTGATAAATAATTAACGGACAATATATTTGATTGCAATGATCCACGATCGAAACCGAAAGATTGATGCAAATGAATAGTAATCCAATTAATTACCAATTTTAGATTTCATAAACATTAACAGATTCAATGATTAAAGGTTTAAACAATGACAATTTAGAAATTAATCCCAATTGTTGATGAAACAAACCAAATAATTGATGAACTTGAATGAATATGATAATCACAATATTGTTTAATCGAACAAGAAACAATAAAAACGACTAACCGAATGATTAATCAGTTCTTAATCCAAAAAAAAGTTGTAAACATACGCAAACCCAATGTTCAAACATACACCCTATTCCTGGAGACGGTCACGGGATGACTAGTCGCTCATGACGTTCGAACAATCCTCAAGAGTGTTGTAGAATGATGAATTCATGATCGAGTCGGTGTTATGCGGAAGTTTTATGATGAATGATGATGATGTTAAAATGATTTGAGAGTTGAAGATGCTAAGTTATGGCTGCCCAAATCATGATAGATGATGATGTTAATGATGATAAGTGGCCATATGAGCAAAAAGTAATTCAAGGTTGCTGCCAATTGTCGAGCCCATCTAGCCGTCCACCCAGTAGGGTTTTAAAAACCTTAAATCCCCCAAAAACATTCAAGTCACGTGCAAAACAAAACAGCAATACACGCAGCCTCCTTTTCCCGCCGTCACCTACGATTTCAAAACCGTATGTTACGGTTTATTGCATGTTATTTTAATGTGTCGAGCCATAAGTCCTATCCTCAAAACGTAAGCTGCATGTTGAAGTCCTTGTTCATTTTTATTCCTCCCTGACACAAGCCGTAGGTTACGGTTACGATTCCGTAACCCACAGCGCACAACTCAGCCTCCAAACACAACTCATAATCAACTTTAGCATAATGGCACATTGACTCCCTATACTTTTTTCTTTCACCTTTCTCTTGTATCTTCACAATTTTCAACTTTCAATTAACGATAATTGAGCCCCTCAACTTTAGTATTCAATATTTCCTTTACATTCTCCATATATTGATCTTCCAAATAATGACCGAATAGCCCCTTTAACTTCATTGCTTCGTATTTCCATCGGTTCCATGTTATCATTCGACCCGGAACATTCCCAAATGCTTCCGTTGGCTACCTCTACCAATCTCACATGTTCCACTTTCTCTTTAAACATCATAACTTAACCAAATTACGCGTTTTACCTGCACACATACAAACACTCACAAATAACCAATTCCAAGCATATGGTTATGTAAATCAAGCTAAACCACGTAGAATAAACACTTAAACACCTGTGTTTCACACTCTCCATCACATCTCCACACTTACCTTTGATTGTCCTCAAGCAAACCGATATGGAACTACTCACCATAGTAACAACACCTCTAAACCCCTAAACCAATGCAACAATTTAAGTCCCAAGTCATACCTGTTCCATAGACTGACACAATCAAGATTGACAGTCCGACAAGCAATTGATGCAATTTATAAAATTTAAGACTTGTTTATTCATAACTAACATGCTTAGGAATATTACACGTGCTACAAGCCCCTCACAATAAACTCTCCTCTTAGTTTAACAACTGAACTAGTGTGTAATGTGCTAGTAATTATAACACTCAAAACCAAACATGAAATTCTGTAATCATAGGCTTGTATAACAATCATACCTCCACTGCATCGTATAACACGTCACACATCAAAAGGACTTTCAGTTTTTGGGCTTAGGCTAAGGGTAGGAGATTTTTGGCTTATATTTATATTTTTATACGGCGAACAAACAAACGACCAAACTGTGACAACTTTATTTGCAAACATAACATACTTTTGGGTTGGTTTCTACCCAAGAACATAAACAATATCCACATCACTTCTATTTTTGTTCTTTTCTTTTTTCTAAATTTTTTTTCTTTGTTTTCTTTTTTTTTTCAATTATTCATAATTTGTCGTTCACGGTCGGTATCAAACAATTCACATTAGGTGGACAAACGAACGGTAAACAGGCTCAACAGGGCTACTAAGGGCGATGATTAGGTAAACATGAAACAAACACGACTGGTGTAAAGGATATCCTAATGCCTTTATCATTTACGTGCACATATCAAACCATAATCTCAGCATGTATCAATTCATACAAGTTCTAACACAGAATAACATGTGGCCTGCTCTCAACAAATGAAGTTATAATATAAATCATTCTATCATTCTACAGGCTCAAAATTCTCACCAAAGAAAGGTAAAAAGGTTGCCGACACGTAGCATATGCAATCTAAAGCATGTTACCCCTAAATAGACATCTCTTCTCAATTCTTTTCCTAAAAGCACCCGTCGGACCTACTCTCATGAAACTTAAAGGAATGACCATGAAAAGGGACTACATTAGTTTACTACCGGCAAAGAACCCATTAGTGATTGAAACGTTCAGTTTTCATATCCATTTAGTTCACTTAAGGCGATGAAATTCTTTAACATTTTCAAAATTTTCAATTTTTTCAGTTTTCATCGTTTTTAATCATTTTTCAACATCTTTCAAACTCTGTCCCAAGCCTTTCCCTTCCCGAGTTTCCATATCCCCATACTTGGGCGACATTGTCCCCAATGTATCGTGTTTAACAAAAACCAAACCCGGGAATACCAACTAACAAACATCATGAGCGACCATTCCTAAAACAACTGACACAAAAACATTCCCTAAACATAAATAGTTTAACACCACCAAAAACACAAAACACACCAAAATAAGAAAAATAAAATTGTTCAAATAAAGTATAGAACGAGCACGTGGACCTGATCGATGGTGCAGATCAGTAAGTGCTCAATCGTATGATGGCTTCGGTCCACCATAATAGCCGCCCAGGGTGTCGTAAAAGGAGCTCATATCAAGTATATCCGCCAAACCTCTTGTTGCGGGCGAATCTTGCTGTTGCTGAGCTGACGAAGACTACTACTCTTGCTGACTCTGCTGCAGAGAATGATACCGATACGATGGTGGGCGAAACGGATACGAACTCTGAAAATGTGGCTCAGAGTACTCTCGTGGTAGCCACATAGAACCATGCACCTGCGGTGTAGGAGGTCACACCATACCAGGCTGGTATGGCGGTAGCTGACTGTAATCCACGTAAGGTGGATTTTGCACAAACGGCACCCCTATACAATAATCATTGTGTCGCCTTGTTTGATTTTCATCATAGGCCCATAAATTCATATTCATTTCATTACTGATATGCACCGCCCGTTGATGAGCCATTAACTCACTGTGTTCCCGCTCCATTTCGACACCCAACCTCGAACCCTGATCATAAAGTGACTGCTGAAAGGGTTCCAAGTAACATATTTAGGTGGACGCATACTTTCCACCCGAGCCTGCATCTCGTCATCAGAGACACCCCATGAGTAAGCCGACTGTCTCGGCTCCGACCGAACCGGTTCTTCAACTTGTGCACTCGACCCTTCACCAATCACTACACTCGTTTCTCTTTTCCGCCTCATCACTTCCTCATCGCTCGAGTCCTGGTCATTCATTTCACCTCTACTAGGTGCTTGCTTCCCCCATTAAAGCACCTTCAGTTTAACATCGTCACCAAACTTGATTTTATGCCACAGTTTCGTCTTTTTGTAAGCAATTTTCTCGCTCTTACAAACATCCGCCAGCGCGAATATAGTGTGTGGCTTTCTAAACGCGTACTCCTCAGGTCGGAATGCCCCGTGCTTCTCCAATAATGCACTTAATAGTCACGCGTGTGGAATTAACTTTTTATTTTTCTGATTTCGTGCCTGCCACACATGCAGTATCACCAACTGCCTGAAACATAGGTATAATTGACCAGTCATCAGCGCGTATAGTACTGGTAGCTCCCACTTTTGAACTGCTACCCTATCACCCGTCCTGGGTGTCACATTCGTAAGAAGATAACTCAACAGCAAGCGTACATTCGGTTTCAAATTATATCGCTTCATCTCGACTCCCTTATTCAACATGAACAACTCTGTGTACATCACATGATTTGCCACCAATTTCTCCGGATGTGAAAAGTAATCAGTCGGATTCACAATTTGATAAAAACTATCGGCCTTTGAATCAAACTTTGCTAAAGACCTCATAGTGGCGGGCAACAAAGTGACTGTTTTGTTATTGACTTTCCCCGATAAAGTAATAGTTTTCGGGGGGTCGTTCCCATCGTCTTTTGTAAGCGTGCTCATCCATTATATAATACTTTTTACGTATACATATCCGTTCGGACGACCCTTAAAACCAAGCATCGCTTCCCATGCTAACACGGTGAATTTCTCGAACAACCCAAGAGCTTTGAAATCCGACCACATTATTGTTTTCTCGAACATCATATTATCCTTAATCGAGTGCGCATCACCCATCTTCTCATAGAATAACTCCGGTTGAACTTCCATTGGTAACTTACTTAACGGCCCTTGTACCCACATACCCCATTACGGGATGTCACTGTGCTTCATAACATAAGGTTCCTCCTGAACCTCTCGTTCTTCTTCCATCGGTTCACGGGTTGATATTCCTGTTATCTTCCGCTTCTTTTCCGCAACCGGTTTAGATGGCGGATCAACAATCTGCTCATTTCCTAGGCGTCTCTGTCAAGTCAGTCTGCATACACAAACCACAAAAAACAGTTTAAATCAGCTTCACTATACGAAACACAAGCAAGTGTGCAATATCACCCTTCCCCACACTTGTTTAGCACCATACCCACTGCCATTGTGGAATTCAAAACCAACCATCACCCAATATTTGTTGCAATAGAATTGTCTTTACTTTTATCATGTTTCATGCATGATAAACAACATCAACTAACTGTAACTTATCCCCAATTTCATATAATAGCAGCAAAATTCAATATTTATCATAAATTCAAAAACAAACCACAATAGCATGCTTCACAATCTCAGTTTCGCATATAGAGATTCAAGTGTCCTTCATGTCTCATACAAATAACCACTTACCTTCAACACACTAGCACAATAATGAATAAAAGCGTACCTTTTATGTTTAGATATGCTAGAATACGCTTCAGATTCAACAAACTTCACTTCAAAACGAAAAACCCCAAATTTGGAAATTAGGGTTCTTCACACAATGTTCTGATTTATTGCAATCGGGTGCGAATCAGATCAAACGAAGGTTAGAATCTTGTTCCTTGTGAAAAATCATTCAAGATAGACTCTTGAACGGTTTGATTTGGTGGAGAATCAAGAGAATTAGGGTGAGGTGTGGCTATGGAGGGCTTGAGAGCTAAGAAGAAGAAGATGATGATTGAGAGTTTGTGGGGATAATTTTGACCTAATTCACACACAGACGTGTTTGTTGGATCGGATCTGAGTGTTTTTATGTTTAATATTGTGTTTCGGACCCATTTATAACCGACCCGTAAGTGTTCGGCGCTGAAACCACCCCGACCGTAAGCTACGGTCATGAAACCGTAGCTTACGGTTTCAAGATGATATTTACGCTAAGCTGAACATGCATACCGTAGGTCACGGAAGTCACATGTGGCTTACGGTTTCAGCTTGCTGTTGCTTTTGATAATCGAAACCGTAACCTACGACTGTTAAACCATAAGTTACGGTTGACTCCGCTTTAATTTCTTGTTCTACCACTGCAACTAAGGACCGTAAGTCTCAAGTGGTGAACTTGGTTTACGGTTTGAAGTATATTTGTTTCAATTTCATTTTTTATCATTTATTATTTTTTAATTTTTTTAACTAAATAAATAAAATAATTACATGGTTTCAAATGGTTTGAAAATGATTCTCTTTGATTCTAATACCGAATAAACTTTCACCTTTCAGTTTACTCACCCGCTCCACCCCCTGTATAAAAAAATGTGTCTTCCACGACACGCAATTCGATCCGAAAAACGTACCTGGGTGGTTCCAGCTTCCCCACACTTGGGTAATTGTGTCCGTAGAAACGATACCGAGTCAGAATCTGCAAAATTCAATCCAAAACTACGCGAAACAAAACAAACAAATGCACAATAGTCTACAACCTCGGGCTGCCTCCCGAGAGCGCTAAGTTAATGGTCTTCAGCCAGACTTCGTACCTGACATGGTTATTCCGAATCATGGACCAGAGTGCTCAACGTGAAGCACTCAGATTGTTTGTCTGCTCCATTGTTATCATTTGCTTCCAAATACGGTTTCAACCTATGTCCATTCACAACTTGCCTCAAATGGTCATCAAAATCTTTGATCTCTATGTCTCCATAGTTTCTGATCCACATGATCAGATACGGACCCATCCATTTGCTTTTTAACTTACATGGAAACAATTTCAGTCTAGAATTGAATAACCATACCTTCTGTCCTACCTCAAACTTCTGTAGCCTTAACTTTGCATCGTGCACCTTCTTTGTCTTGTCCTTATAAGCCAATGCACTTTCGTATGCTTCGTCCCTTAATTCTTCAAGCTCACCCAACGACAGCTTCCTTGCTTTACCTGCACTTTCATAATCCATGTTAACTTCTTTCACAGCCCATAATGCACGATGAGCAAGCTCAGTAGGTAAATGACATCCTTTTCCATAGACCAACCGATACAATGTGGTTCCAATAGGCATTTTATAAGCCGTACGATACGCCCACAAAGCATCATCCAACTTGATGGACCAATCCTTGCGGTCGGGTCACACGGTTTTTTGTAAAATCTTTTTTATTTGCCTGTTGGAAACCTCAACCTGCCCACTCGTTTGTGGGTGATACGGTGTAGCAATTCGGCGATCTATACCATAACGTTTTAGCAACTTTCCAAAATGAAAGTTTTATCCCCCATCACTTATGATCACACGAGGGATTCCAAATCGCGAAAATATGTTTGTTTGGACAAATTTGCAAACAAATTTATGGTCGTTCGTCTTGGTGGCAATCGCTTCTATCCATTTTGAAACTTAATTAACAACCACCAAGATATAGTAATTTCCTAATGAATTAGGGAATAGGCCCATGAAGTCGATTCCCTAAACATCGAAGATATCAACCACGAGGATCGGCTGCATGGGCATCTCATTCCGTTTTGAGATACTCCCTAATTGTTGACATCGAACACAGTTCTTCGCAAATTCAGCAGCGTCCTAGAAAATTGTAGGCCAATATAGCCCACATGCAAGCACTTTATGCCCGGTTTTCTGTCCGCTGAAACGTCCACCACATGCCGATGCGTGCAACAACCCCAAAACACACTTGATCTCCTCATCCGGAATGCAACGTCGGATTATCTGATCAGCTCCAACCTTAAAAAGGTCAGGTTCGTCCCAAATGTATTTTTTAGCTTGAGCTATGAACTGTTGCTTCTTTTTTTTGGACCAAAACTCCAGAATATCACCTGTAACAGCAAAGTTAGCGAAATTAGCAAACCATGGTTTAGTAGAAACCGATAATATATGTTCATCAGGAAACGTTTCATTGTTTCGACATCCGGTGCATCTATATCATGCACCACCCGTGATAAATGGTCTGCAACGACGTTTTCACTACCCTTCTTGTCATGAATTTCAAGGTCGAATTCCTGCAACAACAAAATCCATCAGATTAACCTTGGTTTAGCGTCCTTCTTCTCCATGAGGTACCTAAAAACACTGTGATCAGAATAAATAACAACTTTGCTACCCCACAAATAGGACCTAAACTTATCCAATGCATAAACGACTACAAGCAACTCTTCTCAATAGTGGTGTAATTTAACTGAGCATCGGAAAGAGTTTTGCTTCCATAATAAATAGCCACGGGTTTCTTGTCAACCCGTTGTCCCAACTAGGGATGGCAAAAATACCCGAGCCCAATGGATATACCCGAAACCCGACACAAATAGGACGGGTATACCCGATACCCGACGGGTATTGGGCCGGGTATGGGATTAGATTTAAATTTTTTCGTGGGTATGGATCGGGTATGGGATTAGGTGATACCCGACCCGATTACCCGAAACCACATACCCGTTTACCTGAACTATATACCCGATCATATACCCGGATTTTTTAATTTATATTTTTATTTTCCATTAACCATTGTCTATTAGTATTTTTATTTTTGTATGTTCATAATGTGAAAAAATAAATTTTCTTTTAGTATATATATTTGATAATAGTATTTATATTTTGTATGTTGTAAAGTATATACATATAAGTGTATAAGTACTATAAAGTTATTATTAATTTATGATAAAACTTATATTATGTAATGTACTTTTTTAATTTATAATTGTTGTTGTATAAATAAAATACATAATAATTGTAATAGTAAAAGAAATGTATTTGGAAACCCCAACATATATCTTTTAACAAATTAATGGCTATACCCGATACCCGACGGGTAATTACCCGACAAATACCCGACGGGTATTGGGTCAGGTATGAGACATAATTTTACAAGCGGGTATGGATATGAGATTACTAATACCCGACCCGAACCCGACCCATTGCCATCCCTAGTCCCAACACAGCCCCCAACGCATAGTCGCTTGCATCACACATGATTTCAAAAGGGAGCGACCAATCCGGTGATTGTAAAATGGGGGCTTCGATCAATTATTGTTTTAAATTGTTAAAAGCTTTTAAGCACTTCTCATCAAACACAAAGGGGACATCTTTTAACAAGAGGTTGCATAGCGGTTTTGTGATAACAGAAAATCCTTTAATGAACCGTCTATAAAACCCGGCGTGTCCTAGAAAGGAACAGACGCCCTTAACATTAGTGGGAGAAGGTAAAGTTGAAATAACCTGAATTTTTGCGTGGTCTACCTCAATTCCCATACTTGAAATCACGTGTCCCAGCACGATCCCCTATTGAACCATAAAATGGCTCTTTTCCCAGCTTAGAACCAAATTAGACACGACACATCTTTTTAACACCTTTGTTAATTGATCTAAACACAAATCAAAAGACGTACCGAAAATGGAGAAATCATCGATAAAGATCTCTAGAGAATCCCCGACCATATCTGAAAAGATACTCATCATGCACCTTTGAAAGGTGGCTGGGGCGTTACATAATCCAAATGGCATTCGCCTAAATGCGAAGGTGCCATAAGGACACGTAAACGTGGTTTTATGTTGATCCTCTGGATGTATCACAACCTGGTTATAACCTGAGTAACCGTCTAAGAAACAATAAAATTTCTGACATGCGAGTTTCTCTACGATTTGATCTATGAAAGGCAAGGGGAAATGGTCCTTTGAAGTTGCAACATTCAACTTCCGGTAGTCAATGCAGATATGCCACCCGGTTACCGGCCGAGTAGCGATCTGTTCGCCATCTTCACCTTTCACAACTTGTATCCCTGCCTTCTTTGGTACCGTTTGAGTTGGGCTGACCCATGTGCTATCAGAAATAGGATATATTATACCTACACCCAGCCACTACAGTACCTCTTTCTTCACCACTTCCCGTATATTCGGGTTTAGACGTCTTTGAGCATCTCTAGCTGGCTTTGCACCTTCTTCGGTGATGATCCGGTGCATCACTATAGACGGACTAATCCCCTTTAGGTCTGCAATCGTCCATCCAATCGCTGCCTTATACTCCACTAACACCCCCATCAAGGCCTTTTCTTGTGCTTTTGTCAAATTCGATGCAATGATCACCGGAAGGGTGTCATTGTCTCCCACGAAGGCGTACTGGAGGTGTTTCGGCAGCTCCTTCAACTCTACTTGTGGAGGTGATTCCAATGATGGCTTAAGATGCGTATCGATGTGCTCAGGTAGACTTTCCACTTAATGAGTCCAAGTGGGTCTCCTGTCTTTAAGTGCCATCACCTCCAATTCCTTTTCAGTTTCGTTCAAACCTTCCGATAATTCAGCCTGTTCTCTATCACAAATAACACATGTCACTGTTGTGTTTACCCCATTTTCATGAGGACGACACTCATCAATGATGTCCGCCATAAAGCATTCATCACTAACCAGAGAATCAGATGTACGGGAAAACATATTTAATCGGACTTTCCTATTACCAAATGTCATGTCAACTATCCCATTTATGCAATCAATTAACGTATTAGCAGTTGCTAAAAACGGTCAACCGAGTATAACATTAGGTTGTTTAGTTTTATCAATTGAGACATAGTCTAAAACCAAGAAGTTAACTGGGTAGTAAAAGTCCTCCACTTTGACAATGATATCACACACTATTCCCCTGGGAAGTTTCAAGGTCAAGTCAGCCAATACAACTGTGATGTCGACTTTCTATAACAGTCTGAAATCATATTGATCATAAAGACTCCTCGGGGGAATACTCACACTCGCTCCCAAATCCAGCAATGCCCGACTCATTTTAAAGTCACCCACTTGAATGGGGAATAATGGAGCACCTGGATCTCAGAGTTTAGGAGGGATGGCACCCGACAAAACGGCACTAACATTTTCGGTTAAATCGATTTCCTTTGGAAATTTGTTTTGCCGCTTTTGGGTGCACATGCCCTTCAAATACCTCGCATAAGCCGGAACTTGTTTTATCGCATCTAACAATGGGATATTGATTTTTACTTGCTTAAAAACTCCCCACATCTCTTCCTGTTGTGGGCCTCTTTTGGTAGTTTTAGTTCCCAGTTCTACCAAAGCTTGAGGAAACGAGTTGGTTTTAACTCTCGCACCCTTTTCTGTAGCCTTAGTTGATGCCTTTTCTAAAACCCTATCATTTGTTTCTTGAGAAGTCATTTTATTATATTTCTTAGGGCTTACAGGTTCAGGCTCATGTTCCTCGTCCTTATTTTCATCCCAATCCTCCACCACCCCCTTAACAAATTGTGGTGGAGTGCCAACCTTATTATCATACACTTTACCATAACAAAGTACACTTACCTGGTTTACATGTGCATTCTTGGTAGCTGAGCTACTGCTTTGATGTTGCGGGTTGACCGTGGTGGTACTTGGCAGCTTTCCGGGGTCTCTTCTCAACTGAGCTATATCCTCGGCTAATTGCCCCAACTGCTTCTGCATTGCTGCAGATGTCTAATCTCTGACCTCATTATACTTCTGAATACCCTTCATGAATGACATGATTGCATCCAGCTTCGAATCACTCAAGTCGCCTCCACCACCTGAAGAATTACCTTGCTGGTTACTTTGATTCCTCCAACTCCCTTGATAATTGCTTTGATAATTGCCTTGATTTGCTGTTGGTTGGTAGCTTGAGGCCCTTGATTGTATTGGCCTCGATTTTGGTAACCTCCTTGCGAGTAATTTCCTTGCCGATTCTGATACTGTTGACCTCCTTGGTAGGGGACTGAAAATTGGGGTTCAACTGATTAGCAGAATTACCGTAACTAAAATTGGGGTGGTCTTGCAAACCTGGATTATATGTATTCGATTTCATATCATATTGCCTTCGTTCACCGTACAATTGATTCACTTCTTCAGTCTGACCACCCAACACCGTAAATTCTCCAACTTGATGCCCTAACTCTCCACACTCAGTACACATCGAAAACGTATTGACGGTTTTAACTTCGCCCCCTTTCTGAGATTCATTTGGGCAACCTGACGTTTGAGAAGTAGATTTTGATGCCTCAACTTCTCAACCCGTTCCTCAGCTTTATAATCGACTGATTTCCGTGAACTCGATCTTGCCCTCTTGCTTGATTGTGCCTGTCTCTTAAAAGTGGCACTTTGTCTCTCCAACTATGCCCAATCTGCAGCTTCGATGTTTGTGAGAAATGTACCATTACTGATAGTGATGAGATCTCTTACATCATCAGGAAGTAGCCCATCATAGAACGCCTTGATTAGTTCCCACATCTGAATGCCATGATGTAGACATTTTCTTAACAACTCCTTGAACCACGTGAAAGCTTCATGAAATGTCTCCCCTGAATGCTGTTGGAAAACTATGATTGCTTCCCGAGCTTCACTGGTTCTGTTCATAATATAATACTCCTCCAAAAACACTTGTTGCATTTCTTGCCAAGTGTAGATAGTACCCGGAGGTAATGTTGTGAACCATTGGCGTGCCTTGTCTTTCAGGGTAAATAGAAACAACATTAGCTTCACCTCATCCTTTGTAAACCCTGACCCTCCAATAGGCTGGCAAATTGAATCAAAACTTACAATATGCAAGTATGGTTCTTCGGTTCTTTTTCCATAGAATTCCGGCAAATGGCCTAAGTATTGAGGCCTCACCTCGAAGGGTCGATTATTGTTCCCCACCGGTGTAACTATAGCTGATGAGTTGGGTACTACAACGGGTCGACAATGACCTTCAACGCCTTGAATTGGTGCCCCTTGAACGACTTGTGGGACACCATCCATAAACTGTATCTGCTCGCCCCTAAACCGATTATTAGCTCTTTGATTTCCCGCATTAAACTGTGGGACTCCATTATGAACTTGATTTTGTGGAATCAGTTGCGGGATGTGATTTCTTTGATTGACCTGTTGTTGTACCGGATAGCCTTGATTAACATTATACCCTTCATCATATCTGTAATCCGCGTACCTTCCATCATACTGGTTTTGATAATCATCCTCCTCCCAACCAAATTCCTAAGTATGAACACTACCTTCTCTGTGTTGGGAACCCTCATCATACCCGTGTTGATGCTGTGGTTGATTAAGGCGAATAATTTCCCCATGTCGGAGATTAAGATTTCCAGGATGGTATTGTGGGCCTGGGTTGAATTGTGGAAATGGTTGTGGTGGTGGTTGATTCTGGGTTTGGTTATTGGGCTGGTTTTGATTTTGATGTTGGTTTTGAGGAATTGGTGGATCTGGAATGGGTGGGATTGGTTCGTTTTGTGGAGCATGGTGTTGTGGCTCTTGATCAACCATTTCGTGAGCTGCCTTTTCAAGGTCTTGAGCAACTGTTGACGACTGAGCTTTAGTTTTCACTGTTGAGCGCAGAAGAACAAGATTCTGTCGAGCAGTCTTTTCGATTTCTGGATCAAATAAGAGAGGTGATTATTTATTTGAAAACCTAGTATGCATGCAACACAAGAATCACCTGTATACATACAAACAAGAAACCAAGCGTAATACGGAACACAACAAATAAAAGACAAACAAAAGGAAATATTTTTGGATTTTTGGGTTTTTCAAATTTTTAGGTTTTTTTGAATTTTTAAGAAAACAACTAACTAAACTAAGCGCACCGACTCCCCGGCAACGGTGCCATTTTGATCGATGTCATAAGGTCGGTCAAAAATAAAGTTAAAAGTGTCCTATTCACCTTTTACTAGTAAAGGGTAAGTAGGGTTTCGAATCCACGGGGAATCAGTGGAAAGTGTAAAAGTTCGTTGCTTTAATTATGATCAATTTCTAACTAATTGCGTTTTTTGCAGTTTGAGAATGATTGTGAAAACAAATGTAAATTAGAGTTGTAAACAATTATGAGAAAAGGGACCAATCTCCGGGTTTTCAGGTTACGCAAAAAAAAGTGGGTTACGTAATTAATACTGATTGGAAATCACATAGACATGATCCGTAAAACTTGTTTTGATAAATAATTTACGGACAATATATTTGATTGCAATGATCCATGATCGAAACCGAAAGATTGATGCAAATGAATAGTAATCCAATAGTTACCAATTTCAGATTTCATAAACATTAACAGATTCAATGATTAAAGGTTTAAACAATGACAATTTAGAAATTAATCCCAATCGTTGATGAAACAAACCAAATAATTGATGAACTTGAATGAATATGATAATCACAATATTGTTTAATCAAACAAGAAACAATAAAAATGACTAAATGAATGATTAATCAGTTCTTAATCCAAAAAAAGTTGTAAACATACGCAAACCCAATGTTCAAACATGCACCCTATTCCCGGAGATGGTCACCGGACGACTAGCCGCTCGTGACGTTCGAACAATCCTCAAGAGTGTTGTAGAATGTAACACCCACCCCGTAACCCGGGTGATTGTGCACAATTGATACACTTACAGCTGAAACAAACTAAACTTTCATTAAAACTTATAATAGTCTGAGTACAACACTTTATTTATTTACAAACTTTTGGCAACTAAGAACTCCTTGATCTTCTAAAACTCCACAACTGTCAAGTAGTTCCTATAGCTTTCCTCATGACTCACCTGAGATAAATATACTCAAAATGACATCAGATATATACTGGTGAGCTCATACTATACAATTTTTATAAAGACAGGCCACAGTTTACATTATATGCATACACAATATGGGCATGTGACCACATTATAGTCAGGTTGGGCCTCATTGAACCTTATAGGTCACATTTGACTTGTCACAAACCACCGTACAAGAGACATACTGGTCCTCCAGCTATGTCCCCCTATGGCCGTCACATAGGTATGAGTGTGTGTCGCTGGACCTTATAAGCACGAAGTGCCTGTGGGTACAACACCTTATTACCCTTCCCAGAGTGACACACCTCATTAAGCATAATAGGATCCCATATACCCCTACTGACACATGCATACTGCAGCATTCTCATTATTACCAGTTATGGACGAGTATACTATCACAGTTTAAAAGACAAGTATGATGACTCACCTGATTAGCAATTGCTTAACAACCGCTAGTACGACTAGGTTATGTCTCAAGGTCCTGACACAATTACATAATCATAGGTTAGGTAATGGTACACCTAACTAGTCATTATCATGGTTGGATATTGGTTAGTGCTGCCTTGTTTAAGCATGGTTGATTAGTCTATGCTTAACTAAGGCTAGGCTACCCAATACCCGCCCCTGACAATAACCCTAGTACCTAAAAATAATACTAACATTACCACTACTACTAATAGTAATATTACTAATAATAATAATACTCCTATTAACTACTAAAATTGAATAATAAATAACTAAACATAACCCTAAACGAGAGCATACCTTAGAACTATCTACGACACGTTGATGTAGAGTTTCCCTACTCCTGCTCCTACTCGCGCTCCAAAAGCGACTATTAACAACACCAACGGGGTATCGTATAGTCGGGATTCTCTATACTAGAGCGTTTCCATTAAAGAAACTGGTACCTAAACAAACTACTGAGACTCTTATTTAAAGCAAGCACCTCAAAACCCTTTCTGGTCGATGTGGGATTCAATTGACGTGCCTACCTGCCTGCTTGACCTGCTAGCTTGCTTGCTTATATATATTAATTCAGCTGCTTCACTCGTTTTTCTCGTATAACTTTTAAAATATGACATTTTATAAAACGATGAATATGTCATTAGAACGAGCATATTTTTATCTACGTTTTAACCTAAGTTTCATTAAAAACGGAGTAAGATCAAAAATAATATATTTAATTATTAATATTAAACGGTCTCATATATTAGCCAAGGCTTATCAAGATATTTCACCTTTCACACAATCATCTTACTCGTTTAACAATATATGAAATATAAATAACATAATTCATATGTTTATAACCAGTACATTAAGGTTCGGGGTATTACATCCTTCCCTCCTTACAAAAATTTCGTCCTCGAAATTTGTCATCACTTGAAAAGATAAGGGTACTTATCTTTCATTATGTTTTCTAATTCCCATGTAAAGTTGGGTCCATGACGTGCGTTCCACTTGACTTTGACTAACGGGATTTCCTTCTTGCGTAACTTTTTAACCTTCCTATCTTCGATTTGTAGTGGTTCTTCAATGAAGTTGAGTTTGTCGTCAACCTGTACGTCTTCCAGGGGTATTTGTTGGGCTTCGTCCACTAGGCACTTCCTTAAATTTGATACATGAAAAGTATTATGTATTCCTGCCAGCTGTTCAGGAAGTTTTAGCCGATAAGCCACTTGTCCTACTTTTCTTGTTACTTCAAACGGCCCAATGTATCGGGGTTTCAACTTTCCCTTCTTTCCAAACCGAATCACTCCTTTCAGAGGAGATACCTTAAGCATTACTTTATCCCCTAGTTGGAGCTCTAGGGGTTTACGCCTCTGATCTGCATAACTCTTTTGTCGGTCTTGAGCACTTTTCATCCTTTCTTTTATTTGCTGGATCTTTTCTGTGGTCTCCACAATGATTTCTGGTCCTGATAGTTGACTTTCCCCTACTTCCGTCCAACAGATAGGAGTTCGGCACCTTCTTCCGTATAAAGCTTCATAAGGTGCAACTTTGATGCTGGCGTGATAGCTATTATTGTAGGCGAATTCGATGAGTGGTAGATGAGTGTCCCAACTTCCACCAAAATCAATTACACAAGCCCGAAGCATATCTTCTAATGTCTGAATAGTCCGTTCACTCTGCCCATCCGTCCGAGGATGATACGCAGTGCTTAGATTAAGCTTGGTTCCCAACTCTTGTTGGAAACTTTGCCAGAATTTAGATGTGAAACGACTATCTCTGTCTGATATGATCGATACAGGCACCCCATGTCGTGAGACTATTTCTTTGATGTAAATTTGAGCTAGCATGTTCATCTTATAGTCCTCACGAATTGGCACGAAGTGTGCAGACTTGGTCAGTCTGTCCACTATTACCCAAATAGTATCATAACCGTGACTTGACCTTGGGAGCTTCGTGATAAAATCCATGGTGATTTTCTCCCATTTCCATTCTGGAATCTCTGGTTGTTGCAAGTATCCAGAGGGGTTTTGATTTTCTGCCTTCACCTTAAGGCATGTAAGGCACTTTTCCACATAATGGGCAATAGATCGCTTCATTCCTGGCCACCAATAATCTCTCCTTAAATCCTTATACATCTTGTCACTGCCAGGGTGAATGGAATACTTAGACTTATGAGCTTCCTCTAAGATTGTATCCTGCAATCCTCCAAAATTAGGAACCCATATCCTATTGTTGAACCTAAGGATATTATCATTTCCCATTGTCAGTAGCTTCAGTCTCCCAATCATTCTTTCTTTTACAATATGATTCTCTTTTAAGGCTTCTTGTTGTATATTCTTAACTTGATCTAAGAGGCTAGTTTTAACCTCTATTCTGGTTGCACGAATTCTTATTGGTTGAGGTTTCTCTTTTCTACTTAGAGCATCTGCTACTATGTTTTCCTTACCTGGATGGTATTGGATCTCACAGTCGTAATCACTTAATAACTCCATCCATCGTCTCTGACGCATATTGAGCTCCTTCCGCTCAAATATATGTTTTAAACTTTTATGGTCACTATAGATAGTGCACTTTGTACCGTAAAGATAGTGCCTCCAAATTTTCAATGCGAACACTATGGCACCAAGTTCCAAATCATGGGTTGTGTAGTTCCGTTCATGAATCTTCAACTGTCTAGAGGCGTAGGCAATCACTTTGCCTCTTTGCATGAGTACACATCCCATACCATAGTGAGATGCATCACAGTAGACGGCAAAATCTTTTATTACCTCAGGAAGTGACAGTATTGGGGCGCTACATAATTTATGCTTTAACGTGTTAAAGGCTTCTTGTTGTTTATGTCCCCAATTAAACTTAGAGGCTTTCTGGGTTAGTGTGGTTAATGGTGTTGCAATCTTTGAGAAGTCTTGAATAAACCTTCTATAGTATCCTGCTAACCCCAGAAATCTTCTGATTTCAGTGGGATTCTTCGGTACTTCCCATTTCTTGATGGCCTCGATCTTTGCAGGGTCAACTTGTATTCCACATTCATTTATCACGTGGCCTATGAATTGCACCTCACGTATCCAAAATTCACACTTAGAGAACTTTGCATAGAGTTTTTCTTTCTTAAGCAATTCAAGGACTGCGCTCAGGTGTTGTTCATGTTCTGCCTCATTCTTAGAGTAGATAAGGATATCGTTAATAAAAAACGATCACAAACTTATCGAGGTAAGGTTTACAAACCCTGTTCATGAGGTCCATGAACACTGCAGGTGCGTTGGTTAATCCAAATGGCATTACCAAAAATTCATAATGACCATACCTAGTCCTGAAGGAAGTCTTAGGTATATCTTCTAGTGCAACTTTCACTTGGTGGTATCCAGACCTCAAGTCTATTTTAGAGAAATAGCTTGCCCCTTGTAATTGATCAAGCAAGTCGTCGATCCTAGGCAAAGGGTATTTATTCTTTATAGTGGCTTTATTCAAGTCTCTATAATCGATGCACATGCGCATCGTCCTATATTTCTTCTTGACAAACAAGATGGGTGCTCCCCATGGCGACGAACTAGGTTGGATAAACCCCTTGTCAAGCAACTCTTGTAGTTGCTTCTTGAGTTCTTGCATTTCTGTCGGGGCTAGTCTGTACGGCGACTTAGCAATCAGTGATGTACCGGGAACTAGGTCAATGCGAAACTCAACCTGTCTATCCGATGGTAGTCTCGAGAGCTCATCGGGAAACACTTCGGGGTATTCTCGTACTACTGGCACGTCCTCGACCTTTAGCTTTTCTGTAGTGTTTACAACATATGCTAAAAAGGCAACATACCCTTTCCTTAGGCATTTATGTGCTTGTGCTATCGTCATGAGGTTCTTAGTCTTGTCAGTGCGGTCTCCCGATACAGTTAGCTGTTTGCCGTTGGGTAATCGGAGTCGGACGATCCTTTTGTCACATATAACTTTCGCATGATATGGTGTCAACCAGTCCATTCCAATGACTATGTCGAATTCTCCAAGTTCCATAGGCATTAGGTCTATAGGGATAACATGGTTATTTAAGCTTATTTTACAATTCTTAACTATGTCAACTATCTCTCTTTGACTTCTATCAGCCATTTCTACTGTAAAGGCATGATCTAGGTTTTGGGACGCCTGGTTCAAGTAAGGTCTAAAGGTAGTCGACACTAGACTTCTATTTGCACCGATATCAAATAACACAAGCGCATATACATCATTTACGAGATACGTACCCGTGATAACGTCTGTATTGGTCTTGGCTTCTTCCGTGGTGAGTACAAATGCCCGCCCTTTTGGCTGATTTGGTTGTGTCCTATCATTTCTTTTGAGTTCGGGACATTCAGATCTCATGTGGTTAGGGTCTCCACATTTGAAACACTTCTTCTTTTCCTTGCATTATTAAAGAGCATAACCCATCTTTTTACAATTTGGACAAGGAAAACGACATTCCCCCGTATGAAAGCGTTTGCAATTTTGACATTGAGGAAATGTTTTAGGCCTTTTAAAGTTGTTATTTCGGGTGTCCCCCATTCTTTCTTCCCACTTCCTTTTTGGTGCGGGAGATTCAGCCTGCCGCAGAATCATCTCGGCAGCCATGACGGCGCCAGCCTCAACAGTTTCTGCAAAAGTCTTGGGGGATTTGGATTTGATAAACACCCTCATTTCAGAGGGTAGACCCCAAATAAACCCATTGATCAGTTGTTCCACAGTCAATGCTAAATAAGAAACCAGTCGAGATATGTCGTTGAAACGAGAAACATACTCTCGATAGGTTTTATTTCCCATTTTTAACTAAAAGAATTCCACTTCCAGTTGCTCAGTCTCACTGGGAGGACAATACTTAGCAAGAAACTTATGAATAAACTCCTCCCACTTCATCTCCTTAACCTTTTCTTTTCCCTCTGTTCGGACCACAATGTTCCACCAGTGAAGGGCTTCAGCTTCAAACATATGTACGGCGAACCGTACTTTGTTGCGGTCATCACACTCACATATGTCTAATACTGACTCCATTCTGTTGAGCCAGTCTTGAGCTTCTAGTGCTCCCTTTCTTCCGTCAAAGGATTGAGGCTTACAGGACATGAAGTGCTTATAAGTACATTCCTTTGATTTGGAATATTCACCTTTTCCTTCTAGTGGCATGGTTGCTATAGTGTTTTTCCTTTCGCCCATTCCTTCCCTTTGTACTGGCGTGGAGGCTGCTGAGCTTTCTTCATGTCGTTCTCTAGATTGGTTAACATTACCGGTTTGTGCATTCTTCATTACCTTTGCCACTTCCACAGCTATATTATGGATATCCTCAGTATTTAGACGCATGCTTGTACTAGACCGGGACCTGACACTGTGAGAGGGAGTTCGAGTCCTATAAGAGCCTTCCTCTCTCCTTCTGTTATTCTGATTATTTCTAGACCCTTGTTCATCTCTATGTTCAGACATTGTCTCCTTCCTATAGGAATATGAGTATAAAGAGTTACTAGTATGTATGATACATCATTATAATATAACAACTATATACATCACATAGATATATATATATATATATATATATATATATATATATATATATATATATATATATATAGCACATAAAAAGGCACAACATAGTTTACTTCTTCTAGCGTCACTCAATTGACTATGCAAGTACTTTTCGTGAGAACATGTCATTTGGCCTAGTCTGAGTGTGCTATTAATCTTTAGAGAACTACTGGTTAAAGCTTAGGCATTCCTGCAATACCTAATTCGCTAAAACCTCGGGCTCTGATACCAACTGTAACACCCACCCTGTAACCCGGGTGATTGTGCACAATTGATACACTTATAGCGGAAACAAACTAAACTTTCATTAAAAATTATAATAGTCTGAGTACAACATTTTATTTATTTACAAACTTTTGGTAACTAAGACTCCTTGATCTTCTAAAACTCCACAACTGTCAAGTAATTCCTATAGCTTTCCTCATGACTCACCTGAGATAAGTATACTCAAAACAACATCAGATATATACTGGTGAGCTCATACTATACAATTTTTATAAAGCAGACCACAGTTTACATTATATGCATACACAATATGGGCATGTGACCACATTATAGTCAGGTTGGGCCTCATTGAACCTTATAGGTCACATTTGACTTGTCACAAACCACTGTTGTAACACCTCGTAAAATCATACCCAATAAAATAAAGACACGTGTCATGTAAGATAAGCGTGTCAGGAACCCGGATCGAGTAAAAGATGTATGGTAGGATTTAAAAGGGTCGACATGTTAATAAACACCTCTGAGCGACCAAATAATAAATCCCAAGACCTTAAATCGTTATGATAAACATCTGATGTATTTAACCGGTTACTCCTAAATTAAATAAAATTCAGTTTATAAATAACTTGGGTACTTAAAATAATCCATTCTTATTCAAAAGAATCTAACTTATTCAAATGCATGACAAGATCCATTTAAAAAGCCATTTAGATATGTCAAAAAACCTCATATGCATGGCATCACATGCAAGGACATGCAAAGCCTGCCCATATGGTCCCCCTACTGCAGTGAAGGCATGAGATTCGGAGATAGAATGATTGCATGGTCAAAACTTGGAAGTTTACAAAGATTTTGTCTGCTGATGAAGGCTTACGGACCGCAAAGGGGTTACCTTACGGTCCGTAAGGCGGATACGGACCGCAAAGCCAAGGTCTTATGGTCCGCAAGATTGTAACTGGGCATCTTTGATCAAGGTCGGTTACGGATCGCATGACCAAGGGTTTACGGTCCGCAAAGAGGTGCTTACGGACCGCAAGGCTTCCTCCTTACGGTCCGTAAGACTGTCGCTGGCAGCAGAAATTGGACAGTTGCCTGTTCAGCCTGTTACACCGCCTTATATGAGTGGTATTCGAAAATCAGGGGCCCTATAACTGGTTTTTAGCATCATAGGGACACCTGGGAACATCTTACAACAATTGTAGACTGATTTGGAGTGATCTTGATGCATCAAAGTTGCTATATAAAAGAACCTCTTGTTGCAACATTTGGTCTTTCATTTGCAACTCACTTCAAGCTGGGCTCTGGAGCTCCTCTGGTCAGCAAGCAAGTTCCCTTAAGTTTCAAATCATACTTAGGATCTTTGTAAGTGTCCTTAATCCTTTTTAATTCAGTTTAGCTTAGTTAATTAGCTAAAAGTCAAACCGTCGTAATTAAGGTTTGACTTCGAGATTAATAAATAATTGTTCAGTCAAATCTCAAATTAAAAATACCTATGAGTTGGTAATTATGTGGGTAATAAACCCTTAAAAGGGTACTCTCTGATTTCCACTCTAACTATGTCAATTGTCGGGTCAAAGTTAACTTTAAAAAGTCAACAGAAAGCATATTTTCAAATTAATGCATAATTAGCAATGTAGGATCCGTGCAACCTGTTTTATCATTAATATAACTTAGTAATTAATGTAAGAACATGTCTAAACATGTTCAACCCGACAATTTTCAGTTTAGGCTCGGTTCGGAACCGAAAGTCGCATAGTTTGACTTTCGCTTTGACTTTCAGTTCTGACCCAATGTAGCATGTTTTAGAAATGCCTTAGAGCCTTATTTGGACCAGGTTTCATATTAGTATAACCCTCTGTGATTATACAACTTGGTCCAATAGTTATCCGATTCATATGCAAGTTTCCGTTAAATGCTTAAATGTTGACTATTATGCCCATATGACCTTAAAACATGAATTTTGAAAATGTAAAAGAACAGAAACCTTAGTTACTGATTATTAGACTTGTCCCTAAAATTTGACATCAATTTGAGGTCTAGATTAGGAGTTATGCTCATTAGCGTAATTAGAAAGCTTTTTAGTAATTAAATGGCGTAATTAGCATATTGCTCATCTAAACCCGATTGTTGGTACCATACTTTTTACCCACTGATATAAAATAATATTTTGGGATTTTTGGAGATTTTTATTTATTTTTAGGCTGATCATAACCTAGAGTTCTAAGCTTAATTCGGTAGTTGCCGATTTTACCCTTTTAGGCTATAAAATGAGTTTTACAAATTCTTTTGACCCCAAACCTTTTACTACTGATTCTAAATGATAAATAGAATATTTTAAGCCTTCTGGAAATATAAAAATATCAGCTTTCCTTTAAAAACCCGCAAATAGCTCAAAATCGTCTTTTAAGCATTTTTAACACATAGTAGGTATTAGAACTATTTTAAACATGTAAGGTTTGATACCTACTGATATTTTAAGAAAATTATTATATTTTAACAGTAAGTAAAAGTTTTTAAACTCAGATTTCCAGTTTTGACCTTTTATGCTTAAGCGAAATTACCAAAATGCCCTTCCGGTGCATAGTATGGTTAGAAATGATAAATTTCACATATAGGTTATACCCTACTGATATAACTTAGTAAATTAAGTATTTTTTTTCTGATTACATCAGACCCAAAACTCAGATTTATATTAAATCTCTTTTATAACCTTTTAAATGACCAAAATACCCCTACGGGGCATAATTTGAGTTTAAATCCATTTCGGGCATAATAGAAGATATCTTACTGATGTCACCACATATTTAGAGCATAATAACTTAGGAAACCTGTATATGACTCTTATGGTTAAACTTTACGCATCTTGCGCGTTCGGTTCGGTTTATGTAACTAGTTTACATAAATTGACCGAAACGGGTCAAACCTTATCATCTTCATCTCAAAATCCAGAATGTGTTTAGTTTACCCATATTATACAAGTCTTCAAACTTGTCGGGTCTAAATCACATTCTATTCCGGTCTTCGCTTAAATCGTGCGTTTGAACCGTATCTTCCTTTAAAGACTAACCGGTCTAAGTTTAGGCTTAATTAAAGACCCGTTAGGATTTTAATAGGTTATTATAAACCTTTGTTCCAGACTAGGAGACCCGGTAAAAGCTACACGCACTTGCTATTTGAGATTAATACTTGCAAAGGTAAATACTTTTAACTTATTTTCCCTTATACGGGCTTGGGGTACGGTATATAAAATACCGCTTGGTCGGGCATTGAATCTTTAATTGTATGAAGGTTAAATCATTGAAATGTTCCGTTTGAAAATGTTTGTTTGCTTAAAGCCTTTGGGGGGGTTAATGACCATGTCCCGGATATCCTTGGCATCATTCAAAGAAATGGCCACGACCTTAACACACGGGTGTAGGCGTACACCCGTCAGTGTATTTATAAATAATAAGGTATAACCGCTGGTTTCGGGAATAACCCGCCGCGGGACTATATCATGTGGTGTGTCAATTAATCTTTAACCCGGTATTCAACCCGGGCTACTGAACGTATAAGAAACATGTAATCCTTTTACAAGATTATATATTTATAAATAATTATCCCAAGTTATAAAAGTTTTGTGCCACGTGCATTCAAATCAATTTTTGTGAACCTTTTCAAAATGAGTCAGTTAATTGTATTTACCAGTGTAAACTGACGTATTTTCCCAAAAAGATTAAGTGCAGGTACTAAGCGTAATTGGCTGGCCTCTCCTTAGCATCATTAAGAGTCTCGCAAGCTTGGATGCATTAAGTCTAATGAACTATGTTTTCCTTTTTTATTTGATCCGCATGTGGATCTGTTTCAACTACATTGTGATACTTATTATTACAATTTTATTCAGTTGAAATAAATCTATCTTTTGCTTCCGCTGTGCATTTAAAATTGTGTTGTTTGACAATGATGACATCAACTACGTCACGATACTCCCCACCGGGCCCATCGGTAATACGTGGAAATATCGGGGTGTGACAACTGTACAAGAGACATACTGGTCCTCCAGTTGTGTCCCACTACGGCCGTCACATAGGTATGAGTGTGTGTCGCTGGACCTTATAAGCACGAAGTGCCTGTGGGTACAACACCTTATTACCCTTCCCAGAGTGACACACCTCCTTAAGCATAATAGGGTCCCATATACCCCTACTGACACATGCATACTGCAGCATTCTCATTATTACCAGTTATGGACGAGTATACTATCACAGTTTAAAAGACAAGTATGATGACTCACCTGATTAGCAATTGCTTAACAGCCGCTAGTACGACTAGGTTATGTCTCAAGGTCCTGACACAATTACATAATCATAGGTTAGGTAATGGTACACCTAACTAGTCATTGTCATGGTTGGATATTGGTTAGTGCTGCCTTGTTTAAGCATGGTTGATTAGTCTATGCTTAACTAAGGCTAGGCTACCCAATACCCGCCCCTGACAATAACCCTAGTACCTAAAAATAATACTAACATTACCACTACTACTAATAGTAATATTACTACTAATAATAATACTCCTATTAACTACTAAAATTGAATAATAAATAACTAAACATAACCGTAAACGAGAGCATACCTTAGAACTATCTACGACACGTTGATGTAGAGTTTCCCTACTCCTGCTCCTACTCGCGCTCCAAAAGCGACTATTAACAACACCCAACGGGGTATCGTATACTCGGGATTCTCTATACTAGAGCGTTTCCATTAAAGAAACTGGTACCTAAACAAACTACTGAGACTCTTATTTAAAGCAAGTAAGCAAGCACCTCAAAACCCTTTCTGGTCGATGTGGGATTCAATTGACGTGCCTATCTGCCTGCTTGACCTGCTAGCTTGCTTGCTTATATATATTAATTCAGCTGCTTCACTCGTTTTTCTCGTATAACTTTTAAAATATGACATTTTATAAAACGACGAATATGTCATTAGAACGAGCATATTTTTATCTACGTTTTAACCTAAGTTTCATTAAAAATGTCACACCCCGATTTCCACGTGTCACCGGTGGGCCCGGTGGGGGAGTATCGTGACGTGGTTGGCAACGTAATAGTCAAACAACACAATATAATAATGCACAGCGGAAGCAAATTTAAAATAAGATACAACCGAATTTATTTATTGTAAACAAAGTCACAATCATTCGGTGTTTATCCACAGTAGGATCGAAACAAAATAACATTTAATTGTTCAACAGACTTCGGCATCTTAAGTGTGCGAGACTTCTAATGATGCTTAGGAGAATCCCAGCCTATTTCGCCTAGTACCTGCATTTAATCTTTTTGGGAAAATACGTCAGTTTACACTGGTAAATACATTCAACTGACTCATTTTATAAAATGATTGAAAATTGGTTTGGATGCACGTGGCATAAACATTTTATTTAACTTGGGAGAATTATTTAATATTATAATCTTGTGAACGATTTACATGTTACTTATGCGTTTAGTAGCCCGGAACGTATTCCGGGTTAAAGATCAATAGACACACCGCTTATGTGAGTTATACACGGGAGTACGCCTACACCCCGTGCTCAGGTCGTGGCTATCTCGTAAGATAATGCCAGGGATATCCGGGACATGGTCATTAACCCCCCAAAGGCTGTAAAGTAAACACATCTGTTTAAAACGAGCCGATCAAATTATTCAATTAACCACTAAGCGTGGAAGATTTGATGCTCGATCAAGCGGTACGCTATGTACCGTAACCCAAGCCCGTATAGGGAAAATAAGTTAAAAGTATTTACCTTTGCAAGTATAAATCCTTAATCGAATAAATTGCAGATAGCTTTTACTGGGCTCCTAATCTGGAACGAAGGTTTAATATAACCTATTAGAATACTAACGGATCTTTAATTAAGCTTAAGCTTAGACCGGTCAGTTTGAAAGATACGGTTCGTACGCACGATAAGCGAAGACCGGATTGAATGTGATTTAGACCCGACAAGTTTGAGGACTTGTTTAATATGGGTTTACTATTCACATTCTGGATTTTGAGATAAAAATGATATCGTTTGACCCGTTTCGGCTAGTTTATGCAAACTAGTTACATAACCCGAACCGAATGCGTATAATGCATAACGGGTAACCGAAAGGGTCGCGAACAGGTTTCCTAAGTTAATACGCTTTAAATATGTTGTAATATCATTATGATATCTTCCATAATGCCCATAACGAGTTTATTCCCTAATTATGCCCCGTAGGGGTATTTTGGTCATTTTAACGACCATAAAAGGGATTTATAGTACTTCTGAGATACGGGTCTGATTAAATCAGAAAAACATCTTAACTTAACAGGTTATGTCTAATGGTATTAAGTCTTACGTGGCAAAATGGTTTTAATACTAAACTACGCGTTTAATACGCGTATAAAGCCGTTTTAAGCGACGTACGGGTTAAAATACCAATCTGAGTTTTCTGATCAGCAAAACAGGTTCAAAATACTATATTTATTATTTTAGATCAGTGGCAATTGGATTGGTATCAATCGGATTCGTAAAACTCGTTTTATGGCCTAAAAGGGCATATTCGGTATTAACCGAATCAATGCGATAAGCCTAGCTTAAGATCAGTTTAAAAATAATTAAAAATCTTCAAAAATCCCAAAATATTATTTAACATCAGTGGGTAAAAGTTTTGGTACCGAAAATCGGGTTTAGATAGGCTATGCGTTAATCGCGCCGTTTAATTAATAAAAAGCTTATTATTTACGCTAATGCGCATATCTCCTAATCTAGACCTTCGATTGACGTGAAAATTTACGTACATGTTAATTAATCAGTAACTAAGATTATTGTACTTCCACATTTTCAAAATTCTCGTTGTAAGGTCATAAGGGCGTTATGGTCTAATTTAAGCGATTAACGGAAACGTGTGCATGCATCGGATAATCAATGAAACAAGTACAGAGACTTATTCTATCATATAATCCAACCCTAATGAAGCACTAAGGCAATACCGAATCAAATTAAAACAGGTCAGAACCGAAGTCAATGCAAAAGTCAAAGTTTTGCGCCTTTCGGTTCCGAATCGGGTTTAAACAGAAAGTTGTCGAGTCGGGCAAGCGTAGACAAGTTTTTATACTTATTACTAAGTTATATTAAGTTTAAAACAGGTTGCATGCCTCGCGGATTGCTAGTCGTGCATTAAATCGCATTTTGTAATTCTGTTGACTTTTTCGGTCAACGTTTGACCCGACAAACGACCTAGTTAGGTCTGGATTTGGTACTTGCCCTTATAAGGGTTTAATACCCATATAATTACCTATCTAACGGTACTTTTAATTCGACACACGACTGAGCTATCGTTAATTAATCGCGAAGTCAAACCGTAGTTACGTCGGTTTGACTTTTAAGCTAATTACTAAGCTAGAATTAATTTAGAAAGGTTAGGCAACTTACTAGATGGTTAATGAATGATTAGAAAGGCTCTTGATCAGTTTGCAAGCTCCCCAAATAATCAGAATGCTTGAATATGATGTGTGAATGAATGTTGCACTTGAAGGTCCTTTATATAGTGGGTTTACACACCACAATCAATTGACACAAGAGTCTATGATCAGCCACAAGTGATAAACACATGTCTCTAGCATGTAGGGGGTGTCTAGGGGCCATGCATGTGCAAGAAAAACCGGCTAAGGGGGTCACAATCGCACACAACAGCCAACAGCAGGTCTGCTGTCGCTGGGCACACCCTCGCGTAGCGCGAGGGTCAGTCGCGCTACGCGACGCCTTACTCTGATCCGAATTTTGTTGTTTGTTGGTGGTTTGAAAGGGCAGCCGTTATATACGACTTGTGGACTTATTTTATCAATAGGGGACCTCCAATAAGTGTCTAATACTGTAACACACCCTACCATCATCCATTATTTCACTTGATTGCATATACAAGACCCGAAAACATCGGTTTACCATTGCTTTTCATCGTGGGATCACCTCATACTTTTGCAATTCCATTATTGGCAATAATTCCCTGAATTGAGGGTGCATAGATGTGTAAAATATTATATCGGGTATTGGGATTTATAATTGAGGTGTTCAGAGGTAATAATTTAACATGACGCCACTTTAAATCCTACCGAAAACATCTTTATTAAATCCGGGTTTTCAACGCGTTTTTGTCTTACATGACACGTGTCGTTTTAATATTAAACCCGAAATTTGCGAGGTGTTACAAAAAACGGAGTAAGATCAAAAATAATATATTTAATTATTAATATTAATCGGTCTCATATATTAGCCAAGGCTTGTCAAGATATTTCACCTTTCACATAATCATCTTACTCGTTTAACAATATATGAAATATAAATAACATAATTCATATGTTTATAACCAGTACATTAAGGTTCGGGGTATTACATAGAATGATGAATTCATGATCGAGTCAGTGTTGTGCGGAAGTTTTATGATGAATGATGATGATGTTAAAATGATTTGAAAGTTGAAGATGCTAAGTTATGGCTGCCCAAATCGTGATAGATGATGATGTTAATGATGATTAGTGGTTATTTGAGCAAAAAGTAATTCAAGGTTGCTGCCAATTGTCGAGCCCATCCAGCCGTCCACCCAATAGGGTTTTAAAAAAACTTAAATCCCCCAAAAACATTCAAGTCACGTTCAAAACAAAACAACAATACACGCAGCTTCCTTTTCCCGCCGTCACCTACGGTTTCAAAACTCTAGGTTACGGTTTATTGCATGTTATTTTAACGTGTCCAGTCGTAAGTCCTATCCTCAAAACGTAAGCTGCATATTGAAGTCCCTGTTCATTTTTATTCCTCCCTGACACAAACCGTAGGTTACGGTTATGATTCCGTAACCCACAGCGCAAAACTCAGCCTCCAAACACAACTTATAATCAACTTTAGCGTAATGACACAATGACCCCCTATACTTATTTCTTTTACCTTTCTCTTGCATCTTCACTATTCTCAACTTTCAATTAACAACAATTGAGCCCCTCAACTTTAGTATTCAATATTTCCTTTACATTCTCCATTTATTGATCTTCTAAATAATGACCGAATAGCCCTTTTAACTTCATTGCTTCATATTTCCATCGGTTCCATGTTATCATTCGACCCGAAACATTCCCAAATGCTTCCGTTGACTTCCTCTACCAATCTCACATGTTCCACTTTCTCTTTAAACACCGTAACTTCACCAAATTACACATTTTACCTGCACACATACAAACACTCGCAAATAACCAATTCCAAGCATATAGTTATGTAAATCAAGCTAAACCACGTAGAATAAACACTTAAACACCCGTGTTTCACACTCTCCATCATTATTCGATTCCAAAAATCATCACCGTATTGATTGGTACCTGTTTAAAAAATACATACTACTAATATCAAGAAAAAAATACATAAATTTTTAAACGTATTTATTTTTGAGTTAAATGTCGTTTTAGTCCCTGTGGTTTGGCCATTTTTCCAGTTTAGTACAAAGGTTTGAAACATTGCCATTTTAGTTCAACTAGTTTCAAACGTTGCCATTTTAGTCCATTGGGTTAACTTTATCCATTTTTCTATTAACGAGAAGGGAAATTCGGCTATTTTATATGGTCGAATTGCCCTTCTAGTTAACATGATTACATATACAATGACCGAATTGCCCTTCTTGTTAACAGAAAAAATGGATAAAGTTAAACCCGTTGACTAAAATGACAATGTTTGAAACTATTTAGACTAAAATGGCAATGTCTCAAATATTTGGACTAAATTGGCAAAATAACCCAAACCACAAGGACCAAATTGGCATTTAACTCTATTTTTTACAATAAATATAAAATAAATTATACCTAGAACCAAGTTCTCTGAAATAGAAAGCCAAGCTTTCGTCAACACCACATCTTCATCATTTGTCCACGGATATACGTGACGATCCTCTTTGGCTTTTTCCTTCACGACATCGGTTTTCTTCCTGTGGTCTCATTTTTTTGTTTGCGTAAGGGTTTGGGTGTAGGTTGCGTTTCGGGTAATCATCGATAATCATCCCGTTAACACCCAAATCCTCCACCTTCAAACCATCGATTTTTATGGATTTAACGAACCGCGTGTGCAAAGCCTATTTAGACCGTTTCGTGATAGTTTTCATCGACGACATTCTCATCTACACCAAGACTCAAGAAGAGCATGAGCGACACCTGCGTCTTATCCTTCAACTTTTATGCGCTGAACGTCATTACGCCAAATTCTCCAAGTGCGAATTTTGGTTAAAAGAAGTCCAATTCCTTGGTCATACCGTCAACGAACTTGGTATTTGAAGAAACACTGGATAAATGACCGGAATCAAATTATCCAGGGGGTTAGGTTCTGCATAAAAAGGGTGGTTCTCTCTCGTTTGATTCAAAGGGACTAGTCTTCTTCCCTGGTGAACACTGCAAAACAGAACACCGTTAGCCTCGTCACGGGGAAAATGGAGGTTTTCTCCGTGACCCGACTCCGGCGTGAGAATAAGTATGTGTTTATGAAGAAGAAGAAGTATTGATGAAGTGAGTGTAACTTGAAGTTCATACCTGAATTACTCTCATATTTATAGCCGGGAGTTTGGGCTGGAAAACTTGTTGTTGAAATATTAACGGAAGATGCTAACCCCGTAAGCGGTTATTTTTCCTTCCGTTAATCTTCTGGATCTGATGTGGGAGCACACGGATCACTTTTTAGATCAATGGCTGGGGGATTGCCACGTGGAAAGTGGGTAAGTGGAGGTTTCCCTCCATTTCCATGCCATCATCGTGATTTCAGGGAGGCCTGGGATGAAGACACGTGTCCCAGATGGTTGTAACCGTCTAGTGGTGCACGATCAAGTCTTCTAGAAGGTTATTGCCATAATCCGGTGTGACTCCTTATCGTGTGGTATCGGTGTAATAAATAATATCCAAGTCTGGATATTATTTAAGCGAGGGTGTTGAACTAGGATTCTCATCCTTTGTCTGTTATGGAGAAAAGCACAAGGATTCATTAACTTCCTTTTGGTGCGCGGGCGTTACTTGCTGTCTTTCTTCTAACACTCTTTGTAGGACCAGTGCGCGGCCGCGCAAGGTCTAAAAGAGGGTTGAATGACGAGGTTGTGGTATGGTCCCAAGTACTTGATATGAGGTTTTTGGGACCTTACCCCTTCAGTATTCACATTGACCCTGCAAAGATTGAAGCTGTGAAGAACTGGATTGCTCGTCTGAAATTCGTTTGTTTTTTGGTTTAGCTGGTTATTATCATCTTTCATTTCCAACTTTTCCAAAATCGCCGTTCCTCTTACTTCCTTGACTAAAAAAGATAAACCTTTTGTTTGGGGTCCTGAACAAGAGGAGTCTTTCCAAACGCTCAAGGACATGCTATGCAATGCTCATATCCTTTCTCTTCCCGATGGTAACGACGACTTCATCGTGTATTGTGATGCTTCAAACCTTGGCCTTGGTTGTGTCCTTATGTAGCGAGAGAAGGTTATCGCTTACGCGTCGAGGCAACTCAAAATACATGAGAAGAACTATACTACGCATGACCTTGAACTTGTTGCAGTTATTTTTTCCTTGAAAACATGGCGACCCTACCTTTATGGTACTAAGTATGAGGTCTTCACCGACCATAAGAGCCTTCAGCACATCTTCAACCAAAAGGAACTGAACATGCGTCAACGTCGTTGGGTAGAGTTGTTAAACAACTACGACTGTGATATTCGCTACCATCCAGGTAAGGAAAATGTCGTGGCCGACGCACTTAGTCGTAAAACTCATGTTAAGGGTATTCGTTGCTTCCAGCTCGTCAACGATCTTCAAAACCGCATCCATGAAGCTCAGTACACGTCTGTTAACGAGGGTAACCTCTACAATGAGATGCAATGTGGTGCTGAAGAGAGTCTCGTAACTAATCCGATGGTATTATTTACCACCTCGATCGCATCTGGATTCCTAATCGTGATAACCTTCAAGAATTTCTGATGAAGGAGGCTCACAAATCTAGGTATTCTATTTATCCTGGTGATGATAAGATGTACCATGATATGCGTACGTCCTATTGGTGGCCTGGAATGAAGAAAGATATCGCCACCTTCGTTTCGAAATTTCTCACTTGTTCCAAGGTTATAGCCGAACATCAACGTCCCTCTGGCTTGCTCGAACAACCAGAAATCCCTGTTTGGAAATGGGAGAGCATTGCGATGGACTTTATCACTAAACTTCCTCGTACGTCATCAGGTCATGACAGTATTTGGGTGATCATTGATTGATTGACCAAATCTGCTCACTTTCTCCCCATTGTGAAGATTTCAAGTTTGAGAAATTGGCTCGTATCTACACGGATGAAATCATGTGTTGTTATGGTATCCCCATTGACATCATCTTTGATCGTGATGGTCGTTTCACGTATCACCTTTGGAAAACATTTCAAACTTCTATGGTTACTCATCTTAACCTTAGCACCGCTTTTCATCCTCAATCCGACGGTCAAACCGAGCGTACTATCCAAACTCTAGAGGATATGCTTTGTTCATGCGTAATTGATTTTGGTGGCAACAGGGATATGCACTTGCCTTTGATCGAATTCTCGTAAAATAACAGTTACCACGCGAGTATTCAAATGGCACCCTTCGAGGCATTGTATGGTCATAAGTGTCGTTCGCCTATTTGTTGGCACGAGATCGGAGAAGCTCAAATCACCGGTCCCGAGCTTATACAAGAGACGACGGAAAAGATTTTATAGGTTTGAGATAACTTGCTGAAAGCCTAAAGTGATATGAAGACTAAGTATCCGCATACAAGAGACGACGAAAAACGTGGCGCTGAGTTTACTTGGGAACTCGAAAGTGATATGAAGACTAAGTATCCGTATTTGTTTGTGTCGCAAACCCCGCCCCCTATCTATCCCGGGAACGGGCGGCCGCGAGACCAGTTGTGGTGGTATCATTTTGTTTATCATTATTATTATTTTGGCAGCGGAAATTTCATCAGGACCGTAGTTAGGAAATGTTTATCAGAGTAAAACCACCATATTTATAAACACATGGGTAAAACCCAAGTTTCTTATTACAACATGTTTATAGGGATAAACCCTATTTTATTGAATTTAAAACATCTTCTTTTAGGTAACTTTTATAGCCACATTTTCCAAGCCGTCAGTGCTCTACAACTAGCTTTCTTCTAATTGGCTTTTACATTTTGTTACCTGAAACGCGTTTTAAAAACATTTGTCAGTGGAAATACTGGTGAGTGAATCCCAGTTTAATCAAGAAACATTTTATCCTTTAAAAGTATTGAGAGCAATCACATTGTTTATTTCTACACAATTACTCATTCAGTATTGTCAATCCTAACTGGTGGGTCATATTACACATTGGCTAACTCGTTGTCCAATGGTAACGTGTTCCACATTTTGTATACAAAACCCCAGCATACCGGCAGTAACTGAAGAACTACAAAGACTCAATCACTGCTTAATAGCATTGTAAAACATTTAAGGTTTTGTAAAAACAATTTACAAAAAGGAGATTACTCACATTGCTGTCTTAGGTTTTCTGTAAGGGTTTCCTGGTGATAATCTGTAATTTACACAAATGTACATATGTTAGTATAATAACCCATTATTTACATTAGTAATACCCTCCCCAAGACGACATTCCAACGACAACGTCGGGCAGAACCTCGACATTCGTTACGGAACCCTGGATCAATCGGGCAGCGTATCTAATATGTAACCGGGGTTATAATACTTACATTGGGGCAGAACTTCGTTAATTAGGGGGGGTATTATAGCCGACTATAGTGTCTATTATCAGAAATTCGAGATTGAGAAAAGGAAACAAGCGAGTTTCAACTGAAGGCCCGATGCCCTCTAATTTAGGGCCTGAAATTGGTTTCCTCGCGGCCCGCGTAAGTTTAGACCTCGGGCTACGCGGCCCGCGTAGTAGGGGGGTCTAGGCGTAGGTGATCCGGGTCACGAATAGGTTCAACATGTGTTGACACGTGTCACCACCAGGGCTCGCCGGATATTGTATCTGTCGCGGCCCGCGTAAGCTAGTGGTGAGTCTTACGCGGCCCGCCAGAACCCTAATTTTCTTGTTTTTTATTTATTTTTAATGATATTTTATATTTTGGGCTTGGTTTTCACATACGGGGTGTATTTTAAGACATATAGGGGTATTTTAAAATATTTTAGGGCGTCGAAAATATTTAGGAGGGTTGTTATAGTTTGTTGCATCTTCCTAAATTTCGGGACGAAATTCCCTAAAGGAGGGGAGACTGTAACGCCCCGCCTTTTCGTAACTTTCCTTATTTACAAAGCTCGACTTGTATTTCTATTTTTGGAAACTTGTTTCTCTTTTAATCGTATTTCGTTGTATCATTGTAAATCCGAGACTTTGATCGTAATAAAATTCACTATTTCAAACAAATTATACTTTGCTTAATTGATCATACTTATATCTTTTAATCCATTTACGCACTTGATACATTATACATGATTCTTGTAAACATATGTGTAACTTGCAATCAAATATCACATACACATAACTCCATACGTTTCACATACGCTTATACGTCGTTTTGCACTCACGAATACTTAAACCATGACATTTATGCTTACTTAATACTTGATTGTATGTTAAAATACATAAAATAACTTATAATGTGCCCAATAACAAACCACAAGGACTAAACATGACAAAAAACAAACAAATTGCTTGGCTGGAGGCCGCTGCACCCCGCGGCAGCCCAGCCCCGTCGCGGCCTGTCAGGGCTTCAGATCCGCAGAAAGTTGTTTTTGCAATGCTGGTTGGTCAATTATGTGTTTTGTTTGGCCTTTAACACTTACCTAATTACATTAATGACCACCTAACTCAAACCCTAATACACCCACTATATAAACAACACCTCTCACACTATTTTTCCACTTTACACACCATCTAATCACTCTTAAAACACTCTTTAATCACTCTAAATTTCCAGATCTGGACAGAAAATTCAAGACATTCAAAGTGAGTTCTAGCTCACTTCTACAACCATTTCTTACTCATTTCTTCTTCTTTAACACTTGGATAAGCTCTATGAAGATTTTCACAAGATTACCTTGGTAATCTAAAGTGAGACCTCACCACATTTGAGGTCCAAAGTGTGTAAACTTTCTGTTTTGTTTTTATATTCTTGTACGTTCATGTTCTTGTTAATAACTTGGTGGAATCTTATACCCACCAAGCTCACAACCAAGTCTATGGTTGTGGGTTTGTGTTGAGGTGATTACCATCAAAGTTATGAGTTCAAACGCTCCTTATATTTCTGTTTATACATGATAAAATCAAGTGATGAAAGCAAGCACAAGTCATCATCTTTCATATGAAGAACTTGTGACTTAGTGTGAATAATGGGAGCTTAGGCTTTCCAAACTAGTTCCTCTCCTTCATTTTAAGTCTTGTGTATAAACACTCAAGTGACTTACTAGAATCAAAGTACCTTAGCCCCGTCTAGCCTCCCTCACTTAGTTAATTCTTTTCATGATGTGTTGGCACACCTGGGTTAGAGAGTACTTGGTCACTTGCGCTTATTATAGATTTGATTTATTTCTTGTTATTCATGACCCTTCGAACCATCCATGTGATGGTTTGTGTAGTGGTGAATCGTATAATGAGGTTTTAACCTCCATGCTTGACATACATGATACTACATGACATCTATGATTGGACTTAGTTTAGGTTATTATTATTATTATAACTATATAAGTGTATAAATCTATATAAAACAAGGCTAAATTTGTGATGATAACCAACTCATGATTATTCGTCATAAACTTAGAACTAGATGATACTTTTGTATACGTACTTTTGATACTTTAAAATTTCAAGTCCGAATCTTCCATTGTAAATCCGTTAACTTACACACCTTCATTTCTCCCATGTAGGGTAACTTTGGTGATTCCATCCTCAACTTACACAACTCTTCACGGGATTCAAATGAAAGCTTTGCAAAACCGTGAGTACACTTGACCCATTTTCATTTTACACATTTTTTGGTGCAACATGTTAGCCTATTAAAATCACAAACACATTATACTTTATGCAATGCACAACACAATCCAATACATGAATACTTGTTTGTTATGCTTGATTTATATCTGCGGGTGATTCTTATGTGATACACATGTCATTGACTTCGTACGAGCCTCCATTTAACATGTATAGCGCTATAGGAGTAACGCACCATCCGTGAATGAGAGGTCATGTTAAATTTAATTCTTACGGTAATCAGAGGGTTGACTTGAATATTACAAGCCATTGATATGTTAATCTTGATAACTTAGGTTTTCGTGTGGATTCGTTTAAACATTTTTATACTTATGCTATGTACTTAAAACTTATGTACTCGCCAATGCTCTTTGTGTTGAACTATACTTTTAACATGTTGCAGGTTGATGACGATGAACATGATGAATCTAGTAGGGACGACTTAGAAACGCATATTGAATTACTAGATTAGCTTACTTTATTTTGGTTGAACTTGTTGTATTGTCTTTAAATGTTGTATTTTAAATTCATGTTGTATTTGAAAATTATTGATATGATATGACATCGGTTTAGAATTAAATCATTGTCACATAGTGTTATGAAGTCTTTGAACAATATCATTTCCATCTCACTCCGATGTTTCCACCATCGGTTGGGGTGTAACACTCTTTACGCCTTAATGCACTTTTGGGTGTAACATATTTCAACTATCAAAATTCACAATACACATAATCAAACATATTCAATCACTCAATCCACCAAACATGCTATTTGTTATGCTAAGGCTGTTTATGCTAGAATACTTTCATTCACTCTATTTGTCATTAACTTAGCTTGCCCACCTTAACAAATGTAGCGCTATAGGAGTAGTACGCCGCTTGTCGGGGTATTGTTAAGTTTTTATACTTTACGGTCTCGTTCACTTCAGTGACGAGGGATGCACATTATTCTCGTGGACACTCGGGTTTGGCCTATAGTTATGCATGCTAGCTACAACTTTGTATATAAATTGCCATGTTGGATTTGAGACAAACTTTTATTATATTATGCTAGTACTCAAAACTTGTATACTCGCCAATACTTTTGTATTGAACTATACTTAAAAACATGTTGTAGGATTATGATGACGATGATGCACGGAACTTAGTAGGATGCCTAGAAATGCATTTTAAACATTAAATACTTGTTGCAGCGTAATTCATTTTGTTTCAACTTGTTGTATTCGATTTCAAACAATGTAATTGATTTTTTTAGCAATGAAATGAAATTTATTATTAAATACTTGTCACAATTTAGTGTTATGAGTAATGAGCAATCTATTTCGTCTCACTCCGATGTTTCCGCCATCGGTTGGGGTGTGACAATCTCCGACAACTACAACAAAAAACCTCGTTCATTCCACTCCACAACACCACCCCGTCATTACCATGATCAAATTCACAATGAAACTTCATGGCTATCCACACATGATTCTTGTCACCACACAAGTTGTTAATTTGAATTCATTCTCTCAATGTTTGTGATAATGATAATGGCGGTTGTGTGTGGTTAAACAAGCAATGAATATAACAACTCTCCTAAAAGTCTTATAACACCCCTTTAGTCCCTAAAATACACCCGTATACGAAAAGTGGTCCCCAAATACCTTAATTTTTATAAAAATCAAATAAAAACAGTATTCTAATGCGCTCGCGGGGCGCGACAATGTCAAGTAAGGCTGTCGCGGGGCACGCCAGCTTGGCCACCAGATCGCACCCTAGGCCGCCACGTGTCCGTATCGTGTCAAGGCTAGTGGTCGATGCAGCAACGCTAGGGCCTACCCTAGGCTGTCTCGCGGGGCGCGAAGACCCCTTTGTTTCTCTCGTGGGCCACCAGGATCCTCCGATCAGGCCCTATATATAGAGAGTTCGAGCATTCAGTCCAAACCGTTCAAAAACTTCGAATCTCTCTCAATTCTCTAATTGCTAAAGTAATATTCGGGCATAATACCCACTAAATAAGAAGCTCTGCCTCGATGTAAGTATCATAACCCCCTGGTTACGTATTAGTTACGCTGCCTGATTGATCTAGTGCTCCGTAACGCATGTCAAGGCTCTGCCTGACTCAGTCGTTGGAGTTCTGTCTCGGGGAGGGTATAGCTAATGTAAATTTAGGTTATTATACTAACACATGTGCATTGTTTAATTTGATAGATTATAACCAGGAAGTCACAAAGGAAATACCTAAATTAGCAATGTGAGTAATCCTCTTTTTGTGAAACCTTTTTCTGAACTGTTTTTACAAAACCTCAATTATTTTAAACTATAATTAACAGTGATTGAGTATTTGTGATTCTACAATTATCGTCGGTATGTTGGGGTTTTGTATACATAACTTGTTACTACACTGTGAGTAGTAACATTACCACAAGTGAGGATTGACAGTACCGTGGGTGGTAATTAAAGTAGATGTAAACAAATGTAATTGTTGGATTGCCCTCAATGCTGTAAAATGATAAAACATCTCTTGATTAAACTGGGATTCACTCACTAGTATTTCTTGCTGATAAAATGTTTTTAAACGCGTTTCAGGTAACAAAATGTGAAAGCCAATTAGAAGCCAGCTGGAGAGCACTGAAGGCTTGGAAAAGTGGCTATAAAAGTTACCTAAATAAAATAAGAAGTTTTATTTTAAATAAATTAGGGTTTATCCCTATAAACATGTTGTAATGGAAACTTGGGTTTTTTCCATGCATTTATTATTATAAAAATGTGGTGTTTTACTCTGATAAACTATTTCCTAACTACGGTCTTGATGTAAATTCCGCTGCCAAATTAATAAACACCGATACCACCAGCTCTGAGTAGGCCATGGCCGCCCGCCTCCCGGGGCGGTCGGGGGTTGCGACAGAAGGTGGTATCAGAGCTACAGCCACTGATTTCAGCCACAGAAGTGTTCTGCTGACACCAAAATTTTATCCATTATGTTAGGAAATAATCTATGTGATTACATGCATATCTGTATATTATTGTTTTGTGTTATTTGACAATTTGTTAGTTTACAGTATGAGTGATCAAGGTCCATCTGACGCTTATCGTCACTTGTCTAATTCTCCTAGAGATGAAGGAACTTCCTCCCAGCCTACTCCTTTGGGGTATTCAGCTGACACAGAAGAGGGGATTTTCATATTTAAGGTGCAATCCGAAGAACCATTCCCTACTAAAAAGAGAGGATGGTTCAGTCGGGGAGCACATGAGCGTAGGAAGAGAATGAGGAAGTTACATCAGCAACGGGCTTTAGCAGCAGCAAATAGGGAGATGAATGCCCAGACCCAAGACATAGTCAATAGGCGATTGGCCAACTTTCACATACTAGCTACCACTGCCGTAGACCCAAACTTAGACCAAATCATTGCACCACAACCACTGCCACTGTTCCCAACCCAACCCATGGAAATAGAACCTAACCCAGGAGACCAGGTTCCCATACCCGCCTTCGACCTAAACGAAATCCCTAGAGTCCCAGCTCCAAATCCTTTAGCTTATGACCCATGGGAGGATGACCATAGGGATTATCGAGAACTCTACCCACAAGAGGAACCCCTACCAAACCCAGTAGCACCATACCCCAACCTTGACCCTCTAGATCCATATTGGGATGCCGATCAGTATGTTCGGGAAATACTAGAAAACCCATACCCATATGGAGAACCCATACCACAGTACCCTGACCCAATACCCGCACCACCACCACCCATGAGTACCGAAAACGTGCAGGAACTCCGCACATTTGGTGAGGAGTTAGTAGACGAAGGAGACATAATAAGACAAATAGGGAAAAGGCTCGTTTGGAAGTACGAAAAGCGAAATATGCAATACTGGATGAACCCCTAGTCACAATAATAATAATAATAATATAAATATATATATATATATATGTGTGTAGTTGAAAATTTTTTTTAATAGATAACCTAATACTTACTGATGCATAACTAGTAGTGTATTTTAAATTCCAGTTGTGGCTTGTAATACATATATATGAAATAGAGTAAATGTCGCAATGCACGACGATTTTGATCAAAGTGTTTGTTGTGTGATTGTTCGCATTAAATTATGTTATGTGATATTAATACTTGGTAAATGTTTATAATCCAGATGGACAACGAAGTGAATCGGGAAGACCCGAATAACGATAATAACGGGAACCAAATAGATAACAGTGCCATTCAACATATAGTGGCACAAGGAATTATAGACGCTATGCCATATATTATCAAGACTGTTAAAGAATCGGAAAATAATAAAACTAACAGTGGAAGTAAACGACCATCTACTGAACCCAGTCACAGCGTAAACAATGGACCGTCACTTCATTTGCCTATTCCAAAAAGAAGAAGAACCATGTCATATGGTTGTTCTTACAAAGAATTCTGGTCTTGCAAACCTACAGAATTCTCTGGCAATGAAGAAGCCATTGCAGCTCTACGTTGGATAGAAAAGACTGAGGCAGTTTTAAAAATAAGCAAATGTGTAGAGGAAGATAAAATCAAGTTTGCTTCCAATCTTTTTAAGAATGCAGCTCTAGAATGGTGGAATACTATTCTCTAGTCCAGGGGGAGTGATAGAGTCTATAATATGGAATGGACTGAATTTAAGAATATGGTTGAAAGGAAATGTTGTCCTCCCAACAAAAAAGAACAAATAGCTAATAAGTTCTTAAACCTTAGAATGACTGGAGTAGACTGTAAGGGTTACACTACCGTATTCTTCGAATATGCTAGAATTGTGCCAACCCTAGCTTCACCAGAACTAGTATTAATCTCCCGTTACATCTGGGGATTAATCAGTGAGATTAGACACGTAGTCAAGGCAGCTAGACCACAAACCACAGAAGAAGCTGTAGAACTAGCAAATACCTTGACTGATGAATTGGTATGTACGCAAGAAGAAAACCCGAGGAAGAACCTAGTCCAAAAGCTTACCCAGGAATTTCGCTACGGTAACTCCAACTGTGGGAAAAACATAGGTTCTACTTCTACACCTTACTGTAAGTCCTGCAAGAAAAAGCACTCAGGGAGATGTTCTACATACTGCAACTTCTGCAAAATACCAGGACATAAGGAAGAAGACTGTAGGAAGAAACCCAGCAATGAAGTATGCTTCAATTGTGGAGAAAAGGAACATATTAAGCTGAACTGTCTGAAACTAGCTCCAGCCATGAACAACAAAACTACTAAGAATGTTAGAGCATTTGTTCTGACTGCAGAAGAAGCAAAAATGATTCCGGACGTGATTGCCGGTATGTTTTTAGTTAATGATGTTTTTGCTAAAGTATTATTTGACTCTGGTGCGAACCAAAGTTTTATTAATACTTCATTTTGCAAACTTCTCAATCAACCATTAACTAAACTTCAACAAGAATGTCTGGTAGAAACGGCAAATGGAGAATCCATTAAGATTACTGAAATCTTGCAGGGAGCAAGAATAAAAATTCTAAATCATGATTTTATTACTAACCTTTACCCAATGAATCTGGTTGGATTTGATGTTGTATTAGGAATGGATTGGTTAGTAGCCAATAAAGCCAGTATTCTATGTGATCAAAAGTCAATACAAGTAAATTCACCAAAGGGTGAAAAGATCACAATTAAAGGAGATAAGCCATCTAGATCCACGAAATTCATCTATGTGATGAAAACAACAAGTTATGCAAGAAAAGGATCACTTGTGTATATGATTTCTATAATCATTAACACTAAAGGAAAATAATTGAAAGATATTCCCGTAGTATCTCAATTCTCAGATGTTTTCACAGAAGAATTACCAGGACTACCGCCAAACAGGGAAGTCGAATTCAGAATTCACCTACTACCAGGGACGGCACCGATTGCCAAGGCACCTTACCGTTTGGCACCAACAGAGATGCAAGAACTAAAGAAACAGTTGGACGGACTTCTGGAGAAAGGATTCATACAGCCAAGTTCATCGCCATGGGGAGCACCAATCTTGTTTGTCAAGAAGAAAGATGGTTCAATGCGTATGTGCATTGATTACCAAGAATTAAACAAGGTCACGATTAAAAATCGGTACCCATTACCTAGAATCGATGATCTGTTTGATCAACTGCAAGGAGCTCGATTCTTTTCTAAGATCGACTTACGCTCAGGATATCATCAATTAAAAGTACAGGAATAGGACATTCCTAAAACTGCCTTCAGAACAAGGTATAGCCATTAAGAATTTATAGTCATGCCATTTGGTCTAACCAATGCCCCAGCCGCATTTATGGACATGATGAACAGAATATGTAAACCATATCTGGATAAATTCATATTTGTCTTTATAGATGATATTCTCATTTACTCTAAGAGTAAAGAGGAACATGCAGCGCATCTGCATACACTCTTAAATTTGCTGAGAAAAGAAAAGCTTTATGCTAAATTTTCGAAATGTGAATTTTGGTTACAAGAGGTGCAATTCCTCGGACATCTAGTCAATCATGAAGGAATTCATGTGGATCCCACAAAGATTGAGGCGATTACTAAATGGAAAGTCCCTGAATCACCAACAGAGGTGAGAAGTTTTCTCGGACTAGCAGGCTATTATAGACGGTTTATCTGAGATTTCTCTAGAATAGCCATTCCCTTAACAAAACTGACCTGTAAATCAGTTAAGTTTGAATGGGGACCAAAACAGGAAGAAGCCTTTAGAATCCTTAAGCAAAGATTAACCAACGCACCCATATTAGCATTACCAGAAGGAACTGAAAACCTTGTAGTCTATTGAGACGCGTCTAAATTAGGTTATGGATGTGTGTTGATGCAACGTCAAAAGGTTATAGCCTATGCCTCTAGACAACTTAAGAATCATGAAGAAAACTATACAACTCATGATTTAGAATTATGAGCCATAATTTTTGCCCTTAAAATTTAGAGACACTATCTTTACGGTAGTAAGTTTACCATTTTCACCGATCATAAGAGTTTAAGACATGCTTAGAGCTTGTGTAATTGATTTCGGAGGAAATTGGGACGATCATTTACCATTAATAGAATTTTCCTATAATAACAGCTATCATACTAGATCGCACCCTAGGTCGCCACGCGTCCGTATCAAGTCAAGGCTAGTGGTCGATGCAGCAAGGCTAGGCCTACTGATGTGTGTAAAATGCAACATATAAATTACATCAAATGAGGCATAAAACTAACCCTTTTTTAGTACTAATGTTGGAAAAAGTGTTCTTTTGTCTTCCTTTTGTATTTTCAGGATCAAATGAGCTTAATTGAACAAAAGGAACAAATATACAACCAAATCTAACATAAATACAAAGAAAGGGAATAAACGTGGCATGCCTGACCCCTCGACAGCATCTTCCCAAAGCAAAAACAAGAAGAAAGCTGAGCATGGGGCTGTGCCCAGCTCAGCACGGGGCGTGTCCAGCTCAACACGGGGCTGTGCTCAGCGAGCACAGGGCCGTGTCCAGGATGGTCAGCCCTGGCACAAAAGACAAACATGTAGAAGCTTCTATTGCCCACCACGGGGCCGTGCCCAGAGGACACGGGGCCGTGGTCAACGCAAAGATACGCAGAATCTTGCCCAATTCTGATAGTACAGATATGCTTTTGCACACGGGGTCGTGCCCAGCGGACACGGGGGCGTGGTCAACTAATGCGGACAAGAGCAATTAATGAAGAAAGAGAAGAAGGATGGACACGGGGCCGTGTCCAGGCGTCTGTGCAGGCTATAAATAGGGGTGCTTGGTTCACTTACAACTCATCCCTTGGCACACCACCTCTCTCACACTTCACCCACCACCCACCACCACCATAACACTATCATCCACCACCATCATACATTGTCCATCGTAGAGTGTGTGAGTCGTCTCGGGATCCAAGATTGATCGTAAGAGTTCTTGACAATCAAGGCCATGTTTGCCTAAGTCTCTTACATCACTTGGTGAAGACAAAGTGTCTAGTGTAATACTTTTTATTTTTAATCTTTTCGCACTTTTTAATTGGTTATGTATTAATGACTTTAATAACTAGTTTCTTATGTTGAAGGTGATTCTTCCTTATCGTTTGTCCGTGGTGTCTTGGCATTATTTTACTGTCTATATAAAATAAAAGATTTTCACCATTCATATCTCCACGGTCTATATGGAGGTATGTTGGCTACCTGGTCGGGGGTTAAGGGAACGGTTTGGTAAGAGTCTTGCCATTGTTCAGTGTATAGATCCTGCAAAGGACCTGGGTCAAATTTAGTAGGACCTCCTTCAATACTTAACGGTATTGGATGGCGGGGGTCCAAACTCTTTGATCCCCTCATAAGTTAAACTACTATTAATACTTTAACCCGGCTACTTAGGACTGTATCCCTGCTGACTCAGACTACTTAGCCGAGGGTAACGTCACCTTCAAAAGAGGGGCCTATCACATTATGCATTAATAACTTAATTAATTATCTTTCAATAATCCGACCCTTTAGGATTGTATCCTTGCTGACTCAAACTACTGGGTTGAGGGTAACGTCACCTCCAAAAGAGGGGCCTACTACAATAACTAAGATAATCTCTTAAATAGTGCAAAAGTGCGGAAATAATCAAAGGTTACACTAAACACGAGTCGGAACCAAGTGATTCATCTTGTCTATCTGTTTTTTCTTTTATTTTCAGCATTTTAGTTAATTTTTATTTTTCTTAGTTTAAAACATTTTTCTAAACTTTTGATTTGATTAGACGTTGAGGATAAACCGGTACTAAAAGCTCTTGTGTCCTTGGACGACCTCGGTATCTTACCAACACTATACTACGATCACGATGGGTGCATTTGCCCATATGTGTGTTTAGTGTTAGTAAATATCGTGTTTTATAAATTTAAAACTTGGCTAAAGAAAGTGTAAAAGGGCTTAAAATATACTTAAACCTATATATACACCTAACGCACATCAAGTTTTTGGCGCCGTTGCCGGGGACACAAGGATTTTAAGAAAGCTTAAAATCGACGGCCTAATCAGTTTTTCAAAACCTTTTTAAAACGCGCGCACATTTTTCTGCATTTTAGTTTAGTTTTGCATTTACAGTAACCTGAACACAGGACGTGCTCACTGAACACGGGGCCGTGCTGCACATTTTTCATAAAACACCCAGTAACAGTAGCTTGAACACGGGCCGTGCTCACTGAACACGCCCCGTGCTCAACGAAATCAGTAAATTTAATTAAAATGCCCAGATACAGATTCTGTACACGGGGCCGTGTCCACTGAACACGGGGACGTGTCCAGCCTCTGTTTCCGTTTTTATTTTTGTTTTCTGATCTCGAGACTTGGTTGTGGTCTGCTGAGTGATTCTTATGGATCAATACTCAGGAGGTTACAACTACACCTATGAGGAGGATGATTATAGGAGTAACTATTGCACTAATTGTAGTAATCCACACTCGGTTCAATATAATCACCCATATCAACCATCCAATTCATACACCTACTATGAGGAACCCAGGTACGTGCCATCAACTTCATACACATCCTATGAAGACCAAAGGTATGAACCTCCTCCCTCATACTCATATTTTGATGAACCAAGGTATGAGCCTTCTTACTCATACTTTGAGGAACCAAGATATGAGCCACCACCTTCGTATGCTTATTATGAGGAACCATGGCGTGAACAACCCACCTCATACGAGTATTATGAAGAACAAAATTACGAACCTTATCCATCATATGCTTACAATGAAGAACAATGGTGTGAACCATCTACTTCATATGGGTATTATGAGGAACAAAGGATCGAACAACCAGATTCAAGCTTTGAAAATCCAGATCCTTTTTCTATAACCGAAGTGACCGATAGGATATTAGAACACCTTAGAGTTATCGATCGCTATATAAAAGAATCTCGAGCAAGGGAAGAGGAGTCCCGCGCAAGAGAAGAATTAAATAAAGAAAAGATAACTGAAAGTGTAAAAATGGAAGAACAAATAAGTGAAAAACCGACACATGAGTTAAACAATGAAAAAGGTGAGTCCGTTAACGATAAAATACAAGAAGAGTCTAATTTTGAAGAAATTAATCTCTTGTCACCTTCTTTTGAAAATCATTGTTTAGTTCCAACTCATGCTAAGTTTTTAAAAGAGTTAAACACTAACACTAAAATTGACAAAACGGTAAGTGTTAAGTTAACTACTGATCAAACCTCACTAACAAAAGAAGACCCATTTGAAATTAACATTACACCGGTTCCATGTTTCTTTCAAAATTCATTTATTAGTAATGTCACAATTGATAAAGATCTTTGTGTTAACATAATGCCTAACTACATTTTTGAAAAATTAAGTATTAGTGATTTTTCTCCACTTCAAATACCCATTTTTCTATCAAATCGGAAGGTAATAAAATCAATCGGTGTAGTTGAGGATGTCTTGGTTCAAACAAATCAAATGGTAGTCCCCACCGACTTTGTCATCCTCGATGACGCTCCTCTAGTGTTGGGACGACCATTTGTAAAAACTCACGAAGCATTGAAAAACCGGAAGTATAACAATCTACCTCTTCAATTAGGGGCATTCAAAAAAAGTGTCGACCTTGAGCGATCAATAAAATATCCATTCGGCAATGACGACCCCCTAATTGAAGATGAGCCAGAACCACCTGATAAAGTGGGTCTAGCCAAGGACCCTTATAAACGTGGCGTACCACGGAGGCATTCCGCGGAACTATCCTTAGTTTTAGATTAGTTTAACTTTTATGTTTTCTAGTTTAGTTTTAATTTTCAGGAATAAAACACACTTGGATGGTGAAGGATACTAAGGGAAGCTTGAACCAACACTTCATGCATGAAAACAGGGCCTCCCGACAATTTTTCTTCATTACAGCAAGTTCAGCATGGGGCCATGCTCAGCCAACACGGCCCGTGCTCATGGTCTGAAGGAGAAATGCCCAGTTCAGATATTTGGACACGGGGCCGTGCTCACTGAACACGCCCCCGTGCCCAGCCTTCTGTTTACTTTTGGTACTGGCAGTCTGGACACGGGGCCGTGCTCAGCCCACACCACCCCGTGTTCAGCTACCCAGTGACATAAAAACTTGTTTTTAACCCACTTTTACACATTTTAATCAACCGAAAAACTTATTTTTGGGACACATTGAGGACAATGTGTAATTTAAGTGTGGGGGGATGCTAAAACTTGAATCTTGCAAGTCCTAAAAACAAGCCTTACACAAAACTCTATTGGAACCGCTAATCACCCCAATTTTTTTCAAAAATTTCATTTTTTTTACTTGTCTTGGTTTAAATTGGGAATTACAAGTTTAAAAAGGTTATATTTTTACAAATTTACAACCGATAGCGTCGTGATAAAAAGAACCAACATAAGAAAATTATGAAAAGGCATGACAAATCTAGTTAAAATTTGATTATATATACTTGATCACATAAAAAAAAAAACCCATTCCCACAAAAAGTGAGTTTTGAGCCTTTATTGAGCATACAAATACATATCTTTAAACTAAATGCTCATTTTTCGTTTCTTGTGTGAATAGCCGCTTGGTTCTTACGACTCTAGAACTTGCCATGACGATACATTCCCAGTCCTTACCAACTTAAACCAAAGTAAGTAAATGACGGAGGCATTAGGACTAACCTTTTTTCTTTCAACACCATTATTTTTCTTTTTTTACCACCTACCCAAAATCCCCCTAGTTAACCCCTTTGAGCCTAAACCTTTTCGTTTCTTTCCCCAAAACAAACACCCTTTACCCACCAAAACCTTTTTCATTTTAAACCTTTTATTTTAGTAACAAAGCTCGGTTTTCTTGTGACACAAAAAAAAAAGGATGAAGTTAGCAATAAACAAACAAGCTTATCAAAAGAAACCTTGTTTGAAAAATGCTTCATTAGAATAAAAAAAACAAAAAAAAAACAAAGTGTTTTACAAAAACTGACGCTTTTTACGCTTTTTCTACTAACCACTAACCCAACCACCTACCTTTAACCCAAGCCTAACCCTTCACCCAAAAGTCCTCTTGATATTTACAAAGGTATATAGTTAAAAAGGAGGAGGATTGATTGCTTGGCAAGCTTATGGTAGGAGTAAGTTCCATGCCGCTCTCGAGTGTTTCACAAAAATACATCTTCGGCCGAGTGTTGAGTGATCCCCCGTGAGGTATGTGAACTTGTATATAAATAGAATTTTAAAAAGGCATGTTATGCCCAAATAAATAATTTCTCTAATGAAAAGTTCAAAATAAATCATAACGAATAGGATTGTAAATAACATAAAAATAAAGCCTAATAAAGAATCTTGGATTCCCGACACGCTAGACAAGCCCAAACCTTCTCTTCTACCCATTCCATTTGGGCGTGTAAGCCATATTATAAAGAGTTTTGCTTGAGGACAAACAAAGATTCAAGTGTGGGGGTATTTGATGTGTGTAAAATGCAACATATAAATTACATCAAACGAGGCATAAAACTAACCCTTTTAGTACTAATGTTGGAAAAAGTGTTCTTTTGTCTTCCTTTTGTATTTTCAGGATCAAATGAGCTTAATTGAACAAAAGAAACAAATATACAACCAAATCTAACATAAAAACAAAGAAAGGGAATAAACGTGGCATGCCTGACCCCTCGACAACATCTTCCCAAAGCAAAACAAGAAGAAAGCTGAGCATGGGGCTGTGCCCAGCTGAGCACGGGGCTGTGCCCAGCTCAGCACGGGGCGTGTCCAGCTCAACACGGGGCCGTGCTCAGCAAGCACGGGGCCATGTCCAGGATGGTCAGCCCTGGCACAAAAGACAAACATGTAGAAGCTTCTATTGCCCACCACGGGGCCGTGCCCAGCAGACACGGGGCCGTGGTCAACGCAAAGATACGCAGAATCTTGCCCAATTCTGATAGTACAGATATGCTTCTGCACACGGGGTCGTTCCCAGCGGACACGGGAGCGTGGTCAACTAATGCGGACAAAAGCAATTAATGAAGAAAGAGAAGAAGGATGGACATGGGGCCGTGCCCAATGGACACGGGGCCGTGTCCAGGCGTCTGTGCAGGCTATAAATAGGGGTGCTTGGTTCACTTGCAACTCATCCCTTGGCACACCACCTCTCTCACACTTCACCCACCACCCACCACCACCATAACACCATCATCCACCACCATCATACATTGTCCATCGTAGAGTGTGTGAGTCGTCTCGGGATCCAAGATTGATCGTAAGAGTTCTTGACAATCAAGGCCATGTTTGCCTAAGTCTCTTACATCACTTGGTGAAGACAAAGTGTCTAGTGTAATACTTTTTATTTTTAATCTTTTCGCACTTTTTAATTGGTTATGTATTAATGACTTTAATAACTAGTTTCTTATGTTGAAGGTGATTCTTCCTTATCGTTTGTCCGTGGTGTCTTGGCATTATTTTACTGTCTATATAAAATAAAAGATTTTCACCATTCATATCTCCACGGTCTATATGGAGGTATGTTGGCTACCTGGTCGGGGGTTAAGGGAACGGTTTGGTAAGAGTCTTGCCATTGTTCAGTGTATAGATCCTGCAAAGGACCTGGGTCAAATTTAGTAGGACCTCCTTCAATACTTAACGGTATTGGATGGCGGGGGTCCAAACTCTTTGATCCCCTCATAAGTTAAACTACTATTAATACTTTAACCCGGCTACTTAGGACTGTATCCCTGCTGACTCAGACTACTTAGCCGAGGGTAACGTCACCTTCAAAAGATGGGCCTACCACATTATGCATTAATAACTTAATTAATTATCTTTCAATAATCCGACCCTTTAGGATTGTATCCTTGCTGACTCAAACTACTGGGTTGAGGGTAACGTCACCTCCAAAAGAGGGGCCTACTACAATAACTAAGATAATCTCTTAAATAGTGCAAAAGTGCGGAAATAATCAAAGGTTACACTAAACACGATTCGGAACCAAGTGATTCATCTTGTCTATCTGTTTTTTCTTTTATTTTCAGCATTTTAGTTAATTTTTATTTTTCTTAGTTTAAAACATTTTTCTAAACTTTTGATTTGATTAGACGTTGAGGATAAACCGGTACTAAAAGCTCTTGTGTCCTTGGACCACCTCGGTATCTTACCAACACTATACTACGATCACGATGGGTGCACTTGCCCATATGTGTGTTTAGTGTTAGTAAATATCGTGTTTTATAAATTTAAAACTTGGCTAAAGAAAGTGTAAAAGGGCTTAAAATATACTTAAACCTATATATACACCTAGCGCACATCACCTACCCTAGGTTGTCTCGCGGGGCGCGAAGACCCCCTTTGTTTCTCTCGCGGGCCGCCAATAACCTCCGACCAGGCCCTATATATAGAGAGTTCGAGCATTCAGTCCAAACCGTTCAAAAACTTCGAATCTCTCTCAATTCTCTAATAGCTAAAGTAATATTCGGGCATAATACCCACTAAATAACAAAGCTCTGCCTCGATGTAAGTATCATAACCCCGGTTACGTATTAGTTACGCTGCCTGATTGATCTTGTGCTCCGTAACGCATGTCAAGGCTCTGCCTGACTCAGTTGTTGGAGTTCTGTCTCGGGGAAGGTATAGCTAATGTAAATTTGGGTTATTATACTAACACATGTGCATTGTTTAATTTGATAGATTATAACTAGGAAGTCACAAAGGAAATACCTAAATTAGCAATGTGAGTAATCCTCTTTTTGTGAAACCTTTTTGTGAACTGTTTTTACAAAACCTCAATTATTTTAAACTATAATTAACAGTAATTGAGTATTTGTGATTCTACAATTATCGTCGGTATGTTGGGGTTTTGTATACATAACTTGTTATGTGACACCTGTGTCACTGTGACCGTCAAACAAATACCAAACCAGTGAAATATTGTGTTTCATACTTGGGAATTGTGAAAATATGTGTATCATTTGCACATATCAATTCTTGTTCGATTTCGGGCTTTAAATCGCTTTCTGGAAGGTTATACGCGATCTGATGCGTAAATATAACTAGTTTAATGCAACAAACACTCCGGAGTAGTGACATAGGCTTAACATACCTTAAATAACCTTTACATAACTTAGAAATAAGTTTTGGATGGTTTGGTATGCCGAAATCAAGTTTATTCGCTTACAGGGACTAAATTCGACAAAGTGCGAAAGTATGTCGATTTGTACTGTAATGAACTTTCCGAAACTTGATCATAAGTTAAATATGCCCTAAATACCCTTTACATAGCTTAGAAATAGGCTTTGAGGTGTTTGGTGCGCAAAAATAAACTTTCTTGATCAATAGGGACTAAAAGCGTCAAAAAGTGCATAAGTTTGCATTTTCACGCATATCTTACGTTCTGAATACATCCGGACATCCAAAAATTTATGTAAGCATTAAAATAATTTATTTTAGTGTTTGGCATAATAAAAATCCATTCGTCGCGCAATTTGGATCATTTTTGCGTTCGTTACGACTTCCGTCGTAATTTACCGAACAACGCAATCGTACGACCAAACGAGCCGACATCCGAGATATTTTTTAGCACATTTTAAGTTCCCTATACTTTAACTTCATTTTAGAGCTTTGAAATGGGGTTAACGGGGCTTAAACATGTCAAAAATGCATCGAAAACCAAGTTTGGGGCTTCAGGGGCTAAATCTGTCATTTTTGAAAGTTGCTGGTCTGCAGGTCCCTTACGGACCGTACAGATATATGCTTACGGTCCGTAAGCAGTCCCCAGCACATCAGAATTTCAGAAACTTCACAGCAGCTTCCCAGCTCATTCTTGAAGCCCTTGTACGCAATTTTCATGTTTTGGGGACCAAGTTAACACCTCCCCAAGGCTTCTAATCAGCTCCTAACAATTGTAGGGCTAAGATCATTCCCTCCTTACCAAGAAATTATCTTAATGGTTTTGCAAAAACTATATAAAGCCATGCCATTCAATCATTTTCCTCATATTTGATCTGAGTTTTTCTCTAAGTGGTTGTGATATTTCACTTCCTACCTGAGAATACTTGGAATCAAATCTATTTGGACCCTTTGTAAGTCCTCTTTCATTCTTTTATTGCTTTCTTAGCTTAAAAGTCAAACAGTGTTTGACTTTCAGCTTTGACCAGTCAATGGTCAACGAGAAGTTCGTTTGAACTTCGCAACGTGAGAGTAATCACGATGGTTATAGTCCCTAGTGACTATACCTATTGATTACCACGTTGACTAGGCGTAGTGACGAGTCGTAGTTTTGGCCAAAATGCGTATTTGTACGTATTTTGTAACCAAACCTGTTTTCAAACCTTGTTAAACATGTTTAGCTCGTCACTTTTAGATTAGTGCTTATGTAGAGTCGTAAGTCAAGCGGTCTAAACAACCGCTTAGACTTACAAACTAGACCCGTTTAGTCGATCTTTAGGATCCGACCAAACATGTTTAGTGACCATAGTTGTATAGGGAATAACCTTCCGAGGTTATACCTTATGGTCACTTCGTTTAAGTAGTTGTATGATAGGTAGTTTATATGCCTTAGGTAAATGACCAAAATGCCCTTTTTATGCATGATTGATATTTAAGCATATGTAACCCAAACTTTTGTCACTTAACTGATTATGCAACATAATTAAACATGTTTAGGCATATAATACTTGTCATAGGACTAGTTAGGAGGTCCGAACGCGTTTTACGCGAACGACGCGTTAAAGTAGCGTAAGCTACCTAAACGAGTCGTAATGGGTCATAAGCACTTAGGTTAGGTTTCACTTTAGTATGTAGGCTTTGTTAGACCATATCATATGAGTTCCAATACTCATTTGGTTTACGAAACCTCATACTATCCGATCTTCCGATTTAGGTCCGGTTATTGATGTAGTTACCTATATTAGGTGCCGTTTGATTTCCGTGATCCCTCTAGCTTTGCTTGGTTGTTAGTCAAGACTTCTAAGCATCCTCAAGTGAGTACATAGACCCCTCTTTTACTGTTTCAAACTGTTTTGGGGTGGAACACATGTGCCTACTTGTTACTTTCATGTTTTCATATCATGTACTTAATATGTTCATTAGTACACTATTAGTACATGATTTCATTATGTTTTGCTATGCATGATCTCTTAACATGCTAGCACATAGACTTTCGTATATTACATTTTGTTGCATATACTTATCCAGTATACGAACACATTGTTTTACATTTTTGAACCGTTTGTAACCGTTGATTATGTGAACCGTTTGTAACCGTTGATTACGTGAACCGTTTGTAACCGTTGATTATGTGAACCGTTTGTAACCGTTAATTACGTGAACCGTTTGTAACCGTTGATTATGTGAACCGTTTGTGACTACTTGACTATGTGAACCGTTTGTAACCGTTGATTATGTGAACCGTTTGTAACCGTTGATTACGTGAACCGTTTGTAACCGTTGATTATGTGAACCGTTTGTGACTACTTGACTATGTGAACCGTTTGTAACCGTTGATTATGTGAACCGTTTGTAACCGTTGATTACGTGAACCGTTTGTAACCGTTGATTATGTGAACCGTTTGTGACTACTTGACTATGTGAACCGTTTGTAACCGATTGATTGACATGAACCGTTTGAAATCTGTTTGAACCGTTGGGTTAGGGAAGTGATTAGGTAACGGGGAGGGTGTAATGTGTTAAAAGCATGGTGGATACGTCGCTGGTACATCCTATATATAAGTGCTTTTAATACATTATATGTCGTTGCGTTATCTAGATCACTTGGGCAATGTTATCGAAACAAAGTTATATTACAAGGTTTTTCTAACGATATATATATACTATTCGAGTTTTTATATCAAAAACGATTTACAATCTGGGTTTAACTAAACAAATGTTTTGGAGTTAAGAATCGTGGCTATGAGATTTTATAAATTATAACCAACTTGATTTGAGTTGGTTAATTATGTCGCAATATTATACTTTTCAAAAACAAGGTTTTTAAATAAGTATTGAAACATGTAAACTAGCCATGAATCCGACACTCAAACAAAACCTATGTACTCGCCGGCATTTTTATGCTGACGTATTTTCACATGTGTTTCAGGTACAATAGTTGCTGATGCTTGCTGATGATATTTATGTACTCTCACATAGGATTGGACGAGGCCTTAGTGACATAATAACAATGAAAGTCTGTTTGTTTATTTTTTGTTTCTGATTCCAATGTAATACATTTAATTCAATAAAAGAAACTGTTAAATCCATGGTTGTGAAACAATGATTCTGTTACAACACTCCCCGACGTTTCCGTCACGTTTTGTTGTTTTACGTGGTCGGGGTGTAACATGTTACTACACTATGAGTAGTAACATTACCACAAGTCAAGATTGACAGTACCCGTGGGTGGTAATTAAAGTAGATGTAAACAAATGTAATTGTTGGATTGCCCTCAATGCTGTCAAATGATAAAACTTCTCTTGATTAAACTGGGATTCACTCGCCAGTATTTCTTGCTGATAAAATGTTTTTAAACGCGTTTTAGGTGACAAAATGTGAAAGCCAATTAGAAGCCAGCTAGAGAGCACTAAAGGCTTGGAAAAGTGGCTATAAAAGTTACCTAAATAAATGAAGAAGTTTTATTTTAAATAAATTAGGGTTTATCCTTATAAACATGTTGAAATGGAAACCTGGGTTTTCCCATGCATTTATTATTATAAAAATGTGGTGTTTTACTATGATAAACTATTTCCTAACTACGGTACTGATGTAAGTTCCGCTGTCAAATTAATAAACACCGATACCATCAGCTCTGAGTAGGTCGTGGCCGCACGCCTCCCGAGGCAGGGGTCGAGGGTTGCGACAATGAGTGACCTGCTTACTTTAATTTAAATATATTTACTTCGATGTGGCTTTGAAGTAACCGACCAAAGCTACTTGCTTGTTTTTCTCTCCACATCAAAAAACTAAATAGCCACCACAAATAATTTTTCTCTGCTTCTAATTTTTCTACGATATTCTAGTCGCTGCCTCCCAATATATCACCGTCCTCTAATGTTTTTCAACTGATTCACATAGAATCTTCACACCCCGATTCTGGTGAGCTTACTCCATCGCCGGTGTTTTGGTGTCTTACTCCAACGGTTGATTATTCAGGCGATAATTCTTCGTATCCTCTGTTTTTTCACACATGTATTATTTGACCTAGTTTGATCAGATCTGTTTTTGAGATTTAGTTTTACACATTGATAGTGTATAGGAGTGGAAATAATTTCAAGCACAAATTCAAATTTTGGGGTTATTTTAGGTATCGTTGATTTCATGAACTGATCAAGATTGAAAGAGTTGGGTTTTATTATGGGTTATTAATTTAAAACGAATTATTAATTAAAAAGGAGGGGGAAAAGACATTAATACCCTCACATACGTTGCATGGTAGGGCGGTTAACCAAGAAATCTAACGGTGTTAGTGTTAAAGGTTGACCATGTATCAAAACATGAACATAAAGGTTGGTTTTGTCCGATTTCATAGTGAAATGTACGAAGTGCAGTTTGGGTATAATATAAAGGTTGATTTCTGCAATTTGGTCTTATATTACTGATAGATGTGTGTTTACAATAAAATACAAGGAATATATATAAGAGAGAGAAACTTGGTAAACAAGACAAATATATATATATATATATGGAGTTGATAACCATAATAATATTTATTTATAACAATTTATATTTTTTTATTAATTAACTTTTAAAATTTTAAGTTTTAAAATTTAAAATTAATAAATAAAATACTAAGAGGTGAAAATAAGAGAAAACGGGAAAAATGGACTCATATAATTTTAACATATGCGACGGTGACGCAACCAATTTTTTTTCTTTTTTTTAGATTTAGATACATTTTCAAGAGGGGAATTCGCCTATAATAATCTAACCTAGACCTTATTGACCATTAATAATCCCACCTCAGAATATTCCCCCACCAGTCCCACCTTTCACCTATTTTTCCTACAATGGTCCCCCGTTAAAAAACCTTAACGGAGTTAAGCTTTTTTCCAAATTACAAACATATTTTTAGGGCTTTTGATCAGAACGATGATACGAGTCCATTGATGTAAAACTTACTTCGAAATGGTGCTCCAAGTGACTTGATTTTGGTTTATTGGAAATTTAAACACCCGAATTGAAGCGTCGTTTTCATCATTTGGAACACCGTTTCAAGGCAACTTTTACATCAATGGACTCGTATCATCGTTCTAATCAAAAGCCCTAAAAAATTTGTTTGTAATTTGTAAAAAAGCTTAACTCCGTTAAGTATTTTTAACGGGGGACCATTGTAGGAAAAATAGGTGAAAGGTAGGACTGGTGGGGGGAATATTCTGAGGTGGGATTATTAATGACCAATAAGGTCTAGGTGGGATTATTACAGGCCAATTTCCCTTTTCAAGAGACCAAACTTTTTCAATAAGCATGTCATCTATTTTCATATGCGAAGTTACAAACTTGGGGTTGGAACACTCGAAGATTGGACCCTAATCTTTTATTTCCCTGATGTCGAACTCTCAAAGGTGAATTATCGAATCCTGAAACATGAGTTTGTATTTGTAAATTTTTGTTGCCGTTCTAAAGAATGTTCACTTTTGTCATTAATCCTAATTGAATTTGAAATCCAACTAGTATCCAACTTCAAAGTTTCAAAATTGGATAAACGATTAAGGGGATGTTGGGGAATTTCAGAATGCCAGATGATCAGAGAGGCGTGTAATCACTCTCAGATCAAATTATTTCGGTGGTTCACCCGAATAATTTAATCGGATACAACTCTGAATTTTCGAGAAATTGAACCAGGGTATGCTTGTCTGCGAAATTGATTGAACCAATTGATTGAACTAGAGAATTGTGACCAAAAACTGAATACGGATTTTGGTGTTAGTGATCATTAACTGTCATTAGGCAGTTATCTCAATTTTTATTAAGACACAACTGCCTCCAAACTGCCTCTTAACTGCCATAATTTTGAAGCTTCGAAATTATGGCATTTTCCATAAAATAAAATTTTCTGAAGCAGTTTTATTAAAGCAATTTAATAAAAATAAAATTTTTCCAAGGGGCTCTGCCCCTTGGACCCTGCTCCCAGGGGCGCTGCCCCCTGGAACCCCCATAGAGTACGACCTCCGCCCATACACTTCGAATTATAATAACTCAAACAAGTATGCACTCATGCGCCTCCTAACTTGCTAGATGTATATTATTATTCGCTTTGATCACAAAGTCAATCCCGATTACACTAAAATATCTAATAGGGGCTGTTTGGTAAATTCTAAATGGATAAGTGATGAACCAATATGGGGTCTCAACAATTAAGGCCCAGTATAATGCTTAACAGTTTAGAGGTACTAGTCTAACCAATTTAGATAAGAAGTCTTAACTATTCAGACTCAGTATAATGCTTAACCAATCAGAGACAAATGTCTGAAGCATTCAGTCGCGAAACAAAACAGTCTGAACCATTAAGAGACTCAATCAGAGCTAAACAAACAACCCCTAACTCAAATAGGCGTTCATTAAACATTGTCTAAGATCAAAGTCTCGTAACAACTAGTCAATTTGTGTTTGATTGTTAACAACTTGATCAGCTATAAACCTTCCTATAAGACATGGGAGCCTTTCTTTTATGTTTGTATAAAATTCAAACTCAATATAATATGATTACAATTTTCTTTTCTTTTCTTTTTCTTATGTTATGTTTCAAATTTCAATACCTTTAAAACACCACACTTTAACTTTTAACACTCCTTATATATCTCATGCATCTTCCTCTCCAACTTCTTCACTTATTGAAGGTTCAGAAATTGATGATATAACATGAATAAAAAAGATTCCACCATTAAGATCAAGTTATGCAATTGAAACCTCAACTAGATGTTCAAGTCTGCCTAAGATTTTCTCTCTCGAACCGTCGTCGGTGAGCTCGACGGTGATAGTCATATCGGATAGTGGGTAAGGTCCTGGATTCTCTCCGTTCTTGGCTGATTCGGTCTGTACCTCCCTCCCTATCAGATCTTGGTGATTCTCCCATTCGCTCTCCAGGTCGGTGTTGTTTTTCTTTCTTTCGTTTGTACCACGGCTCTCCCCGGATTCTTGATTGCTTAGTAAGTCTGATACCGATCACGGCTATTTTTATAGTTAAGCTAGATTGGTTCGAATCTTATTAACCTTTTATAGGTCCGGGTTTTGGGTTGTTGGTCTTCTTTCTTTGTTTACTCGGGTGATTATTATGGGAAGGAGAGTGTGGAAGAATCAGAACGGTGCTTGGAATACGATCGTTAACAAACTCGAGTTCAGGAAGGAGAAAGCATTCCTCTCCAGGGAAGCTAAGCTTAAGAATTCGACGTCGTTTTTTCTTTCTAATCTGCCGGACACGTATGACAGATTTTTTTTGTGGAAAGCGTTTGAGCATTTTGATAATTTGGAAGATGCTTTTGTCCCGTCTAAGAGGGACAGAGCAGGTAACAAATTTGGTTTTATTAAGTTATCCAACGTACAAGATCCAACGTGGTGGATGGAGAAGATTAAAGAAGTCCGTTTTGAAGGAGTCGTCCTTGGTGTTAACCTTGCTAGATTTAATAGAGATGGGTCTAAGGTGGAGTATCCTCAGAAGAGTGACCGGGTCTCTGTGTTCTCTAGGCTCCAAGGGTTGAAGCAGACCACACCCCATGTGCATGCCCATGCTTCGAATCAACCTTCTCATTTTGGAGTCAAGTCTTATAGTTCGGCTGTGAAAGGATCGTTTAGCTGTGGTCCCGGTGGGTCTATTGCCCTTCCCCCGATGAATACGGAAGCTAAAAAGAATCTGGATTTCAAATCGCTGGTCGGAGAAACGAAAGATATCGATACTCTTAATGAGTTGAAAGACCTTCTATCTGGCTTAACGGAGGAAGGTATTTTGCTAAAGTATCTCGGTGGGCTTAAAGTCTTACTTTGTTTTAATAGCGCCAAGGATGCCAAAGAATTTCGCTGGAATATGGTTGACAGTTGGGAAAAATGGTTTTCAAGGCTTTACATTTGGGAAGGTATTCCCCCGATCTTGGAACGGGTGGCGTGGATTAAAATTCCGGGTTTCCCTGTTTGTCTTTGGGACCGTCATGTTTTCAACAAGATAGGGGAGAGATGCGGTAGACTATTGGTGAAATCAGAGGCTGAGGTGTCGAACAGAAATTTGGCTGAAGAAAGATTGGCTATCCTGGTTCATTCAGGCAAGAGGTTTTTGGCAGAATTTGATGTTACATGGAAGGACCAATGCATTAAAGTTTGGGTGGAGGAGATCTCCGGTCAGTGGTACCCAGATTTTCTGAAGGATGATTTTTCCGTTCCGGGTTCCCCAAAGTTGTCGTCGGAATTCGAGGGGTCTCCGTCGTTTGGGGATCCATGCTTTCATGGGGATGGGAGTGTTTGTTCAGATACGTGCATGGATAATGTGGAAGGGTTGTCGACTCCAAATCCCGAGGTAATTGGGACAGAGAAAAAGGAGAAAGGGGACCAGCAACAGTCGCCGCCTTCTTTAAGTGAAGAGAGAGATTGTGTGGGGCAGGGAGTTAATTTTTTTAATGATTCTGTAGTTTCGGGTAGCCCAAATGGTGTTAGGCCCAGTTTAATTACTATTCGGCCCAAACGGTGTTTGGTGGAGAATGATCCAGCCCATGTGAACCCTATCCCAGATCTGAATGTTGATGCGGTGGACTCCCTGGGGTCTGACCCGTTCAATTTAGAAGAAATATTCAGAAAGGAACGAGAAGAAAAGGGAGGAGGAGAGAGAGGCAGGGAGATGGAAGACGTTGTCGCTAGCCCAGGAGAAGATATGGCTAAATCCTGCAGTGATTCGGAAGAAGGCAATGACAATCAAGATGAGGATCTTCTCAGATCTAATTTTGAAATGGAGGTTGCTGAGACTTTGAGGTTCGAAGCGTGTTTGGGGATTGAAGTGGATGGGTTCGAGAACCATATTAAAAAATTAGTAACTGGGGAATTGAATGAGTTTAGGTCTCAATATATTTTATCTCAGTGAACATCAATGGTGTTTCCGACATCCGTAAGGGGTCTTGGATGAGGAGTTTGAAAGGTAGATTGAAAGCGGATTTTGTTGCTATCCAGGAGTCTCATCTGAAATCTGTGTCTGACATTTTTCTTCAGAAATTCTAGGACAAATCCAAGTTGAGCTTTGATTATGTTGGGGCGGTAGGGCGTTCGGGAGGCTTAGTCTCTTTGTGGAATCCTGATGTCTTCACTGTCTCCCAGGTATCTAAAAATAACCGTTTCCTTATTACTTCGAGTTTCATCTCGGGTGTGGAAGGATTGGTGAATGTTGTTAATTTGCATGCCCCAAATAATCTGGCTCTTAGGAGAGCCTTCTAGGGGGAGCTTTCGGGGATTATCACTCAAGATGGCTTTTGGGTGGTGCTGGAGGATTTCAACGAAGTTAGGGCGGTCAATGAGCGTGTCAACTCTAGATTCGACTGTGCCTTAGCCGAGGCTTTTAACAGGTTTATTGATAGCTCTGGTTTATTGGAATACTCTATGGTGGGGGGGCTCTTTTACTTTTATCTCGGGCCATGACGAAGTGAAAATGAGCAAAATTGATAGATTCTTGGTGAATGACCATTTCCATGTCGACTTGGCCTTCTGCCAAATTGGAAGTTCATAAGCGTAGCCTTTCGGACCATTGCCCCATCTCCTTATCATGTTTCTCAGCGGACTTTGGACCGGTGCCTTTTAAGTTTTTTAATTCCTGGCTTAGAGATCATCAATTATTTGTTTTGGTGGATAAGGTCTTTGGGGTTGATAAATTGGGAGATAGGTAGGATTTAGAGCTGGTTGGGAAATTAAAAGAGCTTAAGGCTACTATTAAAAGATGGAGATCGGATAAGGTGAAAGCTGAAAATTTGGAACTGGATGCTCTGTATGACACGATTGATCGGCTGGAATCTAAGGCTACCCTCGGTCCTCTCACGAGTGAAGATAAAGCTGCCAGGATTGTGTGCAAGGTTAAAGTTAAGAAGTTGGATATGGTTAAGGCAATTGATTTACAGCAAAAGGCGAGGTGTAGGTGGATTAAATTAGACGATGAGAATAGTAATTTTTTTCACAAAGTTGTGACTCTCAACTTGGCGAGGAACCGGATTAATAGTTTGTTTTTCAACGACGTGGTAGTCTCGGATCCTGTGTTGTTGAAAGATAAAATTCAAAGTTGGTTTATGAAGCAATTCTCTGAGCCCATAAGAAGGAGGCCTGACTGTGAGAATTTGGGCCTTCCTAGCCTTTCGGATCAGCGGAGACATGGTCTTTGTGAGAGATTCTCGGAAGCAGAGATTTTAGCGGCTGTTAAGAGTTGTGATGGCAGTAAATCCCCCGGCCCCGACGGCTTTTCTCTTAAGTTTTTTAAGGTGTTCTGGGCCAATATTAAACCATGGATTTTAGGGATGATGAACGACTTCTTTGAATCGGGTTTGATTAGCTTTGGATGCAACTCTTCGTTCGTGGCTCTTATTCCCAAAACTAGCGATCCCCAACAGTTGGCTAACTTCTGTCCTATTTCCTTGGTGGGTTCGTTATATAAGATCATAGCTACGGTTTTGGCCAATAGATTGAAACCGGTTTTAAATGATATTATTTCGCCAACTCAATCAGCCTTCGTTGGGGGTAGAAATATTTTGGACAGCCCTCTTATAGTGGGAGAAACCGTGGCTTGGGTTAAAAAAACTAAGTATAAGTTGTTAATTTTTAAAGTGGACTTCGAAAAGGCGTACGATACCTTAAACTGGAAATTCCTATGGAGAATTATGGAGAAGATGAATTTTCCTGATAAATGGATTGGGTGGATAAAAGGGTGCCAATCCTCTGGTATGGGTTCGATCCTTGTTAATGGCTCTCCTACAAAAGAATTCAAATTTAAGAGAGGGTTGAGGCAAGGTGATCCGTTGTCTCCTTTCCTTTTTATCATAGCCATGGAAATTGTTTCGATGTTTATGAATCGTGCGTGCAACATGGGCTTGTTCCATGGTTGTAAACTCCCAAACGATGGCCCTACTATTTCTCATTTATGTTATGCCGATGACGTTTTGTTTATAGGAGAATGGTCGGAAAAAAATTTATTGGCTCTTAACCGATTATTGAGGTGGCTTTCTTTAGTGTCTGGTCAAAAAGTTAATAGAAGCAAAAGTAAACTTTATGGGGTGGGTGTGCCAATGAATGAAGTCTTATCGTTAGCCCAAGTGGTTAACTATGATGCGGGTACGCTTCCTCTTTCTCATTTAGGCATCCCAGTTGGGGTGAATATGAAAAGAATCAAATTCTGGAAACCGGTGCTTGATAAGTTTTCGGCTAAACTATCAATTGGAAAGCTAGACATCTTTTTTTTGCGGGGCGTTTGACGTTAGCTAAATCGGTACTTGGGAGTCTTCCCTCTTACTTTCTCTCCTTGTTTGCGGCCCCTAAAACTATTATTGAAAGGCTTGAAAAAATTAGAAGGAATTTTGTTTGGGGGAGTTCGAGTTCGGGTCGGGTCGGAAGATGAGATGGATTCGGTGGGAGTTTTTGTTGAAAGCTAAAAAAAAGGGAGGCATAGGTCTTGGAGCGATAAATAGTTTTAACTTGGCTATGCTCACCAAGTGGTGGTGGAGATTCCTATAGAATCCGAATGACTTATGGGCCAAAGTAGTGGGGGCAAATCACAAAGGCAACTCGAACCTCTCCCAGCCGCTAATTCCGGTAAAAAAATCCATTCCTGGGATATGGAGGGATATCGGTTCAGTGGATTCCATTTTACAAAAATCTGGACTTAGTCTTAAAGATAAACTAATCAAAAGTGGTGAGAGCTGGTTGTGGAGATCGGCAAAGGATGAAGTCTTCTCTGTCAAGCAGGCTCGGATGGATTTTGATTCGGCTTTTGAGGTTTCGGATGAGGACCGATTTATCTACAGGTGGATCAGCTGGGCTCCTCAAAAGTGAACTATCTGGTTTGGCGTGTTTTGCTCGGGAAGATTGCATCGAGATCTGGTCTGATCCGAAGGGGTGTTCCCCTCTCGGATAGTTCCTGTCCGAGGTGTGGTCTGTATATCGAAGACCCGAATCACATCTTCTTTTCGTGCCTTTGGTCCCACAGTATCTGGTGGAGCGTGTTGACATGGATGCGGATCAGCTTCCCGATGGATTTCGTCACCAAAAAGGAGCTTTTTGATTTCCTTCACAACAGGCCGGGCTCTACTCTTTGGAAGAGGGTTATGTTGACGGTTGCTTTGGCTACGTTCTGGAGAATTTGGAAAGCAAGAAATGAGAAGGCGTTTGAGGGAATCTTTATTCCTATTAATAAATCAGTGGATCAAATTAAGGAGGATGCGTTTTTATGGATTAGCAACGAGTCCAAGCTCAAGCATATGGAGTGGGATAAATGGAGGATGTTTGATCTTTCTGATCTGATCTAATTTGCACCTTTTTGTTTGTTCAGTTTGTTTCTGTTTTCAGTTTTTTGTTGTTTTGTTCTCAGCTTCTTGCTGGCTCTTTATATATATATATATATAAAGTGACTAGGTTTTTACCCGGGATTGCTTCCCGGGCTTGGGAAACTTAGTTATATTAATTACTATTTGTTATTAATACGACCACATTACATCAACCATCTCTTCAAATCACCGAATTAGATCATGAACCCATATTAGAGGTCAAACAAAAGCACAACAGGACCACATGAATAATATCATTTCCACTTTTACTTCAATGCACTTACATGATAGGGTGATTTAGGATTTTGTAAAAATGTATGTTTTTGTACTTCTTTACAAAATAAGATGTTGACCAAAATTCAAACAGATGTTGACCAAAAGTCAATCAAATGTTGACCAACAGTCAAACAGATGTTGACCTTAAACAAATGTTTGGTTTAAGGCCAAACATCTGTTTATGGCCAAACATCTGTTTAAGGTCAAACATCTGTCTAAGTCCAAATATCTGATATAGAAGGCGAAACATCTGTTTAAGGCAAAACATCTGTTTAAGGTCAAACATCTGTTATGGCCAAACATCAGTTTAAGGTCAAACAACTGTTTAAGTCCAAACCTCTGATATAAAAGACCAAACATCTGTTAAAAGCCAAACATCTGTTTAAGCCTGAACAAATGTTTAACTTAATAAGATCTACTGTCTTCTCACACTGTTTTCCTCTTCAAAACACTGTTCAACCTAACATCGGTTTCCATTAACTATTGACCAAAATGCAAAGAGATGTTCAAACCACTGTTTGTTATTGTACTTCTTTACAAAATTACATAGAATTCAAGAAAATGAAACAATGACTTAAAGAACTATAATTTAACACACGAGGATCTTCAGAATTGTCTGCGTTGTAAATTACTTATGAATAAATTTATCACACATTGTTCTGAGATGCAAAACACAGTAGAGTTTATAAAGTTTAAACCAAATAAAATTTAAACAAAATAGTAATTAAGAAAATATATATTCAACTATACTTAGAACGGTGGAAGTTAAAACTCAGAAAAAACAATGATTACAAGCTAGTAAAAACTTCTTTGTAAACAACATTAGAAGTCTTATTTGTTGGTTTTCCATCAGCGTCGAATATTAGTATTTTAACGCCTTCTCTGGTCTTGACCCTTGATAATGCAACGTACAACTGACCATGAGTGAAGACAGGATCTTTCAAATAAAGACCAACCTTTGATAACGATTGTCCTTGACTCTTGTTAATTGTCATGGCAAAACAAACTGATAAAGGAAATTGTCTTCGTTGAAATTGAAAAGGTATTTTTTTGTCAGACGGGGTCATATTAATCCTTGGAATAAAAACTCTCGTGCCAATGTTACCACCAGATATTACTTCAGCTTCTAAAACTCGTTTACCAAGAAAAGTAATTTGAAGCCTTGTACCGTTACATAACCCTTTCTGTTGATCAATGTTTCGAAGAAGCATCACAGGAACACCAACTTTAAGAACTAATCTGTGATTAGGCAAGCCAGAAATCTTAAGAGCATTCAAATTTTCTGTTGAGTATAAGCTTTCTTGAAAAGAATCAAGAATTTGTTCAGTTTGACATATACTATTATAACTCAGATACTCTTTCGCATCACCAGGAAACAACGAAAGCAATCGATCATTAATTTCATGAACTACCTGTAACACTCTTTCAATTTATAAACACTAATAAAAAAATAGAACTACTTTTCTAGGAATTAATGTAAGATCCTTACATTAATTGAATATTTCATATAATATATATAGTGTATTTTAAACGCCGTTTTTCAAAACATCGATGAAACGACGTTTACATACAGTTAAAAACCTTCAATGATAATTACAAAAGTTTAGACATCCAAAAGATGATTATAATAGTTTTTCATAAGTTTGGTAACAAAAGAAACTATTAAAGTAGCGGAAGCTTCGTTAGATTGCGTGTTCGGTTCTTGACATGGCTTGATCATCCCCCGAGGTCTAAGGTGCATCTTTACCTATCATACAATTTCATTTAAATGATTAGAAATCAAAGCATTTGAACAAAATAATTAAACACAAGAAATTATATTTTTTTCAGCCCCTTCACCCGGCTGTGTCAAATGTTCACCCGGCCGTGTCAGCTAAACATGTATTTTTCACAGCCCCTTCACCCGGCCGTGTCAAATGTTCACCCGGCCGTGTCAGCTAAACATGTATTTTTCACAGCCCCTTCACCCGGCCATGTCAACTCTGCACGTTTATTTTTCACCCAATTTACATCCAAACCTATCCAAACTCATTTTAATCGCTTGAGGTTTGTTTCTTAACATATCTAAGCTATGATCCATTACCCGGATCCATGATTCATATAGTTTACGCTCCCGTTACCCGGTTTACGTTTTTCTTTATTTTGACCCGTTTTGATATTTAAGCACCTAAGCTCAAATCATCCATAACTTTTTAGTGGGATTATTTTCCACGATTATATCTATTACGTGGGCTTAATAACTTTGTGTTCCACGCTCCTAGTACTCGGTTTGCGAGAACACATATTCGACCCGTTTGATGTTCAAGTTCATAAACTTGAACCCTTCACATTCCTTTCATGGAATTATTTGTTTTTCATCTACAACCCATTTACCCGGGTTCATTACTTACGACACTCACGCTTCCATTACCGGCTTGCGTGTTTGATAATTCATTACCCGTAACCCCGGGTTTATTCTCTACGGATTAGTGCTCCCGTCAACCCGGTTTGCACATAAATCCTCGTTTGACCCGTTTGGTTCGCTTCCATTAAATCCTTGCTTTGTGCAAACCAAACATTACCAAATCTCAAGTTCTAAAATACAAATTTATATCTAACATCGGCGTGTCAAAACTAGTATTAATTAAGCGTTAAAACGCGTACCTTAGTGCTTTCCTTTTTGTCGATTATCAACTCCGGCTTGGTCTTCGGGCTTATCATTCGAGTCGCCTATATTGCACAACCCGTTTATCATTAATGCCTCTTATTCATATACTCAAAATATGTACAATTGTGCATATTTCATTCATAATTTCGCATCAACGTTACTTGGTGAAAGGTTAGAATCAACATTTCATTTAAGCGTTTTGTCAAACACTTTATGGGCATAATTTACAATTAGCCATGTCTTTCAAGTTATTGAAGTCTCTAACCACTAGAACTCCCACTTAACAAGTAGACATGTTTACTATAACCATTTTATATCAAATTTTCTGATTATTATATGTTCAACATCTTTATTAATCTACCAGATTTCATGAGTTCGATTTACACATCAAAACCCATTTGTTCATACTTGTGCATTCAACTCAATACCTAGTCATATCATTTGTTCTACTTATATTCATCAAAATTTTACTTAGAATCATGTAGATTTCAACATCATTCTTTCTTACAATTTTCCACATACAAAATCTCATTGAGGCATTTTATCATACATCTAGTGTGCAAAAATTTCCAACCTTTTCTTTTAACTAGGTTTATGCATAATCTATGCCCCCAAATTATAACATTGTACATGAATCATTACTAGAATTCAACAATGCACATTACTATGTTCTTAAACTTTATAGTATGAAACCAACTCGCATACAAATTTGGGGTTTTTCCTTTCTTAGAATCAAAACCCATTCTATGCATGATATGAACAAACACTAATTTATAACATTCAGAAATTACTTCGTAAAATCAGTGATTTTACATAACAATAACACCTATATTGTCACAATATCACCAAATTCACAATTTCCATCTACAATTTCATATCTCTATGGACTCTCACCACACAAGAACTCATATAATTCATGAAATTTCAACATACCTTTTGACTAGATGATGTAGTAGACTCTAATCTAGCAACATTAGACTCTAATTGTCACACCCCGACCACGTAAAACAACAAAACATGGCGGAATCGTCGGGGAGTGTTGTAACAGAATCATTGTTTCATAACACATGGAAAATTGAAATATTGTTTTATTGATTAAAAGAGTTACAATGTCTTAACAAACAAAGGAGTATAACAAAATTAACTAGTCTTCCATCTTTTATTGTCACTAAGGCCCAAGTCCGCCTAAGTGTATCTTGATCAATCCTATGCATCATTTCCTGAAACACATGTGAAAATAGGTACGTCAGCATAAAAATGCCGGCGAGTACATAGGTTTTGTGAAAATATGATTCATGACTTATAAGTTTAGAAAAAGGTTGTTTAACAAAAGTCAGTCATGATCCTTGTAAAATGTTTTGTTTTATAAATCATTTGAAAAACGATGATAAAGTAGATGATATGTAAAAGAATAATGTAAGATTAAATGAATAACCAAGTAAAATGAGTTTGTATAAGATAAGTTGTTTGTAAAACAATGTCTTGTGAAAAATATGTTATTTGTATAAAAATGTTATATGTCTAAACTGAAATGATTCAAATAACGCTACGATATGTAATACCATACAAGCACTTATATATAGGAAGTACCAGCGGCGTATCCACCATGCTTGTATCATATTACACATGCCTCGTTACTCAAACCACCAATGTAAATTGCCCATGTCTAAACCATTTGTCAAAAGTCTTTGTGTAAACCATGTCAAAATGTTTATGTCAAATATAGTCCATGAAATGTGTATATCAATATCAAAATGTCTATGTCAAATGTCTTTGTGTAAACCATGTTAAAATGTTTATGTCAAATATAGTCCATGAAATGTGTATATCAATATCAAAATGTCTATGTCAAATGTCTTTGTGTAAAACATGTTAAAATGCTTATGTCAAATATAGTCCATGAAATGTGTATATCAATATCAAAATGTCTATGTCAAATGTCTTTGTGTAAACCATGTTAAAATGTCTTTGTGTAAACCATGTCAAAATGTTTATGTCAAATATAGTCCATGAAATGTGTATATCAATATCAAAATGTCTATATCAAATGTCTTTGTGTAAACCATGTTAAAATGTCTTTGTGTAAACCATGTCAAAATGTTTATGTCAAAATACAGTCTATGAAATATGTATATCAATGTCAAAATGTCTATGTCAAATGTCAATTATGTAATGTATAAACAAAATGTCATGTATGGCAAGTGAAATATATATATATATATATATATATCCACTGGGCCATAGGTAAAATGCACAAAACAATGTATTGAAGTAAAACGAGGTTTAAATCAACGTTATGTGGAAATGCATGCTATACTGAATACAAACATTTATGCGGTGTTGTGAAATGCATACATTCAAGCCTTGTGACTGTGGTGATAAACCCTTAAACAAATGAAAGGACTATCTGTCTTATGTTTTAATCGAATTCGGTCATTCCATCCATCCAAACAAACCTAGGACTTTAGGAACGGGAGTTGTCAATTCCTATGGTATCATTACCTACTAACGAGCGGTGTAGCTAATGTTAATGAATGTATATGGTCCCATTTAAACAAACCAAATGTCATATCAAAATGTAAGCATGTGATGAAAATAATGTACCTAGTATGCTAAGTAAACATACAAGGTAGAGATGTAAAACAATGTGTCCATATGTTACGAGAACATATGCAACAGAGATGCAATGTAAAACAAATGTACTAAGTATGATGAACATACATAGCATGAAAAGGTAAAACAATGTACTAAGTATGCACTAAATGGACATACATAGCATGAAATGAAATGTAAAACAATGTACTAAGTATGCACTAAATGGACATACATAGCATGAAATGAAATGTAAAACAATGTACTAAGTATGAACTAAATGAACATACATAGCATGAAATGAAATGTAAAACAATGTACTAAGTATGCACACAATGGACATACATAGCATGAAATGTCATGTAAAACAATGTACTAAGTATGAACTAAATGAACATACATAGCATGAAATGAAATGTAAAACAATGTACTAAGTATGCACACAATGGACATACATAGCATGAAATGTCATGTAAAACAATGTACTAATAATGTACTAATGAACATAACATGTATATGATGAGAAAACATGAAAAGCACGAAAGTAACAAGTAGGCACATGTGTTTCACCCCAAAATGTTTGGAAAACAGTAAAAGAGGGGTCTATGTACTCACTTGAGATTGCTCAATAGACTTTAGATATCCACCAAGCAAAGCTAGATGGTTACGGAATCAAACGGCACCTAATATAGGTAACTACATAAATAACCGGACCTAAATCGGGAGATTGGATAGTATGAGGTTTCGTAAACCAAATGAGTATTGGAACTCATATGATATGGTTTAACAAAGCCCACATACTAAAATGAAACCTAACCTAAGTGCTTACGACCCATTACGACCCGTTTAGGTAGCTTATGCTACTTTAACGCGTCGTTTGCGTAAAACGCGTTCGGACCGCCTAACTAGCCCTATGACAAGTAAGATATGCCTTAACATGTTTAATATTGTTGCTAATTCAGTTTAGATACCAAAAATTAGGTTACATAGGCTTAAAATGAATTTTGGCGCAAAAAGGGTATTTTGGTAATTTACCTAAGGCATAAGAACTACTTATCATACAACTACTTAAACGACGTGACCATAAGGTATAACCTCGAAAGGTTATTCCCTATAAAAATATGGTCACCCAAAGTGTTTGGTCGGATCCTAATGATCGACCAAATGGGTCGTGTTCGAAAGCATAAGCGATTGATCAGATCACTTACCCTTACGACCCTAGACAAGCACAAATCTAAAAGTGACGAGCTAAACATGTTAAAACATGTTTAACAAAGTTTGAAAATACGTTTGGTATCAAAACAAACGGTTTTGATACCTAAAAGTAGTTTGGTTACAAAATACGCAAGAATACGCATTTTGGCCGAAACTACGACTCGTCACTGAGCCTTGATAACGTGGTAATCAGTAGGTATAGTCGCTAGGGACTATAACCATCGTGATTACGCTCACGTTATGAAGTTCAAATGAACTTCATGTTGACCATAAACTGGTCAAAGCTGAAAGCCAAACAATGTTTGACTTTCACGCTAAAACGCGTAAAAGAACGAAAGAGGACTTACAAAAGGTCCAAGAACGGAAGTTTGACCCGATTATTCTCAGGTATGAAGTGAAATCACTTCAAATTAGAGAGCAATTAGATCAAGGTGTGAGTTTTGAGTGAAGGGGGGGGGGGGTAGGGTATTTATAGTTTTTGCACAACCGTTAAGATCGTTCATCGTAAAACGAGCTTCGATCTCATCCATACACATGTGCCCATGGTTTTGTGAAACCATGGGAGCCCATAGTTTCATTAAAACCATGTGCAAATGAGGGGAACAGCTGGAACAAGCTGGAATTTAGATTTTTCATTTTGGACCCTTCCTAAGATAACTTTGGCAGAATGTCAATTTTGGTCCCTGAATGTGCAAAACATGGTTTTTGATGCATTTTTGACACGTTTAAGCCCCGTTAATCCCATTTCAAGGCTCTAAAATGAAGTTAAAGTATAGGGAACATGAAACATGCTCAAAAATATCTTGGATGTCGGTTCGTTTGGTCGTACGGTTGCGTTGTTCGGTTAATTACGACGAAACACGAACGAATGCGAAAAACGATCCAAATTACGCGACGAATGGAATTTTATCATGACAATCACTAAAATAAAATATTTTAATGATTACATAAACTTTTGGATGTCCGGATGTATTCAGAACGTAAGATATGCGCGAAAATGCAAACTTATGCATTTTTTTACGCTTTTAGTCCCTGAATGACCAAAAAGTTTATTTTAGCACACCGAACCCCTCAAAGCCTATTTCTAAGCTATGTAAAGGATATTTAGGGTATTTTTAACTTATGGTCATGTTCCGGAATGTTCGTTACAGTACAAATTGGCTTACTTTCGCAGTTTGTCGAAATTAGTCCCTGTAAGCGAATAAACTTGATTTCGCCACACCAAACCCTCCAAAACTTATTTCTAAGTTATGTAAAGGTTATTTAAGGCATGTTAAGCCTAATTCACTATTTCGGAGTGTTCGTTGCATTAAATTGGTTATATTTGCGCATCAGTGCGCGTATAACCTTCCAGAAAGCGATTTAAAACTTGAAATCGAACAAGAATTGATATGTGCAAACGATACACATATTTATACAAAATCCCAAGTATGAAATATAATATTTCATTAGTTTGGTATTTGTTTGATGGCCGTGGAGGCACAGGTGTCACACTAATCTAGCAACATGCAATCAGAATCGTCTCAATTTAGGGCTGAATTTGATGGATTTGATAGTGAAGAACATGAACTAGGGTTTGGTCTTGTTCTCCCCCTTCTGGTCGCACACAACCATACGCACACCAGTGTGTGGGTATATATTTTTTTGTTTATTTAATGTTTACTAATTCAAGTTCCATCCTTTACATGTTCAGCCCCTATAGTTTCTTTGTTAGTCTTTTGTAGAACAAATTAATACCCATTTATTTATATTTCAAATGTATGGTATTTTATCAACTAATTATTTTTGGGGTGTTAGACTACCTCATTTTTTGGTGCTAGAATTGCTCGCTCCGAAAAAATCCAGGAATCCTAAATTGTTCAATAATTGAAGGATATACAAAGTCAATTAAACTTTGTATCGGGTCACAAATATCAGTGATTAGTAGATCATCTGGTATCTCTATAATGGCGTCACCATCATTATTATCTCCAACGCTTCTTTCACCAATATCAATAAGCCATTTTGCAAATTCTCTGATAGACTCCATATTTGAACTTTCAGCTCCAATAGTTAGACGCATGTTTTTAGTCAGCCGTAACAGTCTGCATTTTGACCATATGTATGAAGAGCTTAAACATGCACTAACAATTTCTTGTCTAGTACCATTAGGAATAACAGGTAGAATTTGTCTAAAGTCACCACCAAATACAATAATTTTACCTCCAAAAGGAATATCCGAACGAATACTCATACCTTCCGAAAATATGTCGGTCATCGTCCTATCTAAAGCTTCAAAGGCATGTTTGTGTACCATCGGTGCTTCGTCCCATATGATTAATTGGGTTTCCTTTAATAATCTGGCAATATCACTATTTGGCTTAATATTGCACATTTAATCTTCTGTTAGATTAATAGGGATATGGAACCGAGAATAGCTGTCCTTCCACGGGAAAGTAATAACAAAGCAATACCACTTGAAGCCACATTTAAAACGATTCCATTTCTACATCGAACAGCTGAAGCCAAAGTCTTCCATAAAAAGGTTTTTCCAGTTTCACCATAACCATAGACAAAAAAAGGCCTCCTTTACGGCCTACAACTGCTTCCATTATTTCGTCAAAAATCGCTAGTTGTTCATCTGTAAGAGATTGATACAACCTGTTAAACTCAGCTTGTACTTCATCTAGGTCATGTGACAGCTCTTCATTGATCAGACGATTAGAAGCATCACGTAAAGAATCGTCATCAGGGTACGGCATAATGACAAACCTTCGTAATGATGAACCATTGGAAATTAAATAGTTTTCAATTTTCAACAAAGTAAGGTTCTTAATCTGATATTCAGAAAGCACTAAACCTAACAAATCAAAAAATTAACATTATTAATTAAAAAATAAAAATGTAGTATGTGAAATAAAAAAGATAGATCAGAACCTGAAATATTTGTTTCTTTTTGTCGTCTATAAACAATATCATCAGCTAAGTATTTCCACGTGTTCTCCCAAACAAATTCTAGCCGTGAAAGAGTATTTGACAAAAGCAGGGTAGCAAATAACGCTCGAAGATACCCAGCATGTCCTTCAAAACTTGCTTCTTTAATGGCCTCAACGTATTCATTGTCATCATCTAAGAGTCCCATCGCATAGCAAGTATCTCTAAAAGTCAGGAATAATTGACCGTTAACTGTACGTATCTCCTCGAATGATCTAGGCCCTTTAACTTTATTGAGTAGTATCCTTAAAAAATAAGGTTCGCCCAATGCAGGAGATACAGAATGAATCCGGCCAACACACTGGTACGACTTACGTACCTGCCAACATCTATCTTTAAGTATCCAAACAAATTTGGAAGGAAACTCAACATAAGTCAGCTTTCTAGCATCTTCATTTGTCTCGTTCAACTTCATCCATTGCACAAATATTGAAGAAGCAATAGAAGGCTTGCTTAAAACATTATCAATATCGTCATCCACACCATACACAACATTCTGTTGGCCCGGCATATGAAAGGGAAGCCTCATAACAGCAGGATACCTATAATGAACCTCATTAGAGAATATTCTCCTGGATGCCTCACACGCTGAAATATATCTACAATCATAATACTCCTTGATCTCGTCTTTTGGCTTTTCGTTGATGGTTGAATTTGTATCACCAGAAACTACCGCAGTAGCCATATCAGGGCCTTTGTTAATGTACTTGAACAAATATTTCACTGAACCGACTTGATTACACCATTCAACATTAATGTGTGCTTGATATCTTTTCAAAAGCCTTTTGTTATAAGGAACAACATTTCTGTTGTCTAATCTAACACCAGATTTTATAACTGTATGACCTGAATCTCTTCTTCTGTATACAGGAAAACCACTTGAATCAATAGTTGTATGTGGTGTGAATTTCTTCGGAAAGTTTTTTGAACATCTTTTATCAACCATGCAAGGACAATTCAAATTAGCATTCCCACACGGACCATGAATCATATAATCAGTCACAAGAGAATAGAGTTCAGGATCTTATTTTTTATCGGGAATCTCAGCAGAAATAAATGGATCTATGTGATCTATGGTTGGAAGTTTGTGACCGACCTTCATGAATAAGCATATATGTGCATGAGGAAGACCACGCTTTTGAAATTCTACTGTATAAACAACTAAATAAAAAGGAAAAATAAATAGATTTAGTAGTTGATAACCTTGATTACAAAATATATATCAGAGGATAAGATGTGAAAACGAAATAACATACCAGCGTTAATCTCACCGAAATACTTAGAATCCTTCAAATCTTTGAGTAAGGAATCAAGCTTCATTTTAAACAATCGACACAATATGTCAGGCCTGTCTTCGGCTTTGATGGTTGAATCTTTTAGAAATCTTTTTACTTCAGGCCACTTAGGATTACACGTTATAGTTATGAAGAAATCAGGGTACCCATACCACTTACATAAGGCCATTGCATCGAGGTAATTTTGTTGCATGAATCTTGCACCACCAGTAAATGAAGAAGGAAGTATAACAGGCCTTCCAGTATCTGTTAAAACATCCTTACCTTTAGATTTATACTTTTGAAGATTCTCAAATGTTTCAGAGCGAAGGTTCGCTTGTTGCCTACGGATGTACTTAAGTCTTTCGCTCTCAATCATTGTGTACGCATCAACCAAAAACTGTTGTAACAACCTTCGCCCATTTAAAATTAAGCAAAATCCATAAGTTCTATCTTGGATCCTATATGAAAAAAATTCTCTCATTGTGCACTTTGGTTTTATTTTCTTTTGTGTGGACATAAAATCTCTATGAGGAATATCAACTCTATAACCATCATCACCATATGGGAAAAGTAACGGATATTGCAAAGCAAGATACGATGGGTGTAATTCGCTAATACGCTGCAGCATTCCCGACTGAGTCTCGACAACAATATCACGATGGTCTATAGCTTTATCTATGTCTCCGACAACCAAAGAAGCAACTTCAAATGTGGTGGGTAAGTTATATGTCCTGCCGTCTTTTTCTCTTCTATAAATAAGTCGCAAACTAAGGTTGGCCTCTGGAGATTGGTGAAAATGGTCTCTGACCATCCTATATGTCTTAACCAACATATTTTGTGAATCTAATAAAGCCCTCAAATACTCTATCATTTCAACATCAAGTTCTTTATCAGTAGGCGATGAAGGTTTGGTTCCTTTGCTATTAAAAGAAAAAAAACAACTAAACATTAACATAACATAACTATAATAGTATCTCGTTTTATAAAAACTTATAGAATATGTTGAGAAAAGTAAGATTTCAGTTTACCTACAACCACTGATGAGTTTAGATTGAATAAACCAAACTACTGTTTAGTACCAAGTCAAACAGCTGATGGAAACCTTGTAAGCACTGGTAGTGATTAAAACACTGATGGTACTTAACAACTGATAGTGAACTACATATGGTTAACAACTGCTATTGTAATAAGCAGTGGATAGAGAATCAGTGATTAATAATTAATTATTAAGGAAGAGCAGTTGTTAACAACTGCTGATGCCAGCCCAAAACTTTTAGAGTATGTTGAGAAAAAGTAACATTTCAGTTTACCTACAACCACTGATGAATTTAGAATGAATAAAGCAAACTATTGTTAAGTCTAACAGCTGATGGAAACCTTGTAAGCACTGCTAATGATTAAAACACTGATGGTACTTAACAACTGATAGTGAACTACTAATGGTTAACAATTGTTGTTGTAGTAATCAGTGGATAGAGAATCAGTGATTAAGGATTAAGTGATTGTACTTAACAACTGATAGTGAACTACAAATGCTTCAATTTCTAGTTGTTCTTTAATAGAATAAAAATGGAACTTAGAAATCACTCGTACCTGAATAATGCTTGTCTGTTTGTTATTTCATTTTCGGTATCATGTATGTATAGCTGACAAAACTTAGCTTCATTTCCATCTAGAGGTTTGAGACTCCCCATGCAATGATAGTTTTGGCCACTGATACGATATATAAATGGAGCATTGCCCTTGTTGATATTAGAATCAACCTTTCCACCCATAGATGTAAAAGAGAACATAGAGTTGTATCGTCTTATGTTCTTCAGGAAGAACTTGCTTTTTGCATTTGAGGAAGAAAACAAATTTTGATAAGACGGATGTGCATCCTTTAAAGGCGGTAGCTGAACTTTACCATACCCACAACACATACTATAACATAGCTTATTTATAGTTAAACGACCTTTTCCACCTTCTGATGTCCATAACTTTGCACTACAAACCTGACATGTAAGCAGTTGGTCACCATGGTCCAAATAATCTGTTAAAAAATTATTGATAGTTATATTACAGGTGGAACACAACAAATGTCCTAAAATAGTAAAATAGATTAAAACATTTAGATATCCCTTTATAAGGATCTTCATCAGTGCACAAAAACGCATCGTCTTCATCTGAATCCAAAGTCAGCATAGGTACAGGAGTATTATCACGTTTCTTGCGCTCAAGGTTACGTTTACCAGAAGACAGCCGTATAAGGATAGAGTTACTACCCAATATTGGCTGATTGTTACTGCTAATGATGCTAGAAGTAATGGAATATCGACGGTTGCCATCTAGAGGTGTACCTATGTTTATGCCGTTATATGAACATTCAATATTAAAACATACATGTTAGTACCGGTATGTTGTTTAGTAATGTATTTATCAAAAGAAATAATAAAGAAACAAAATACAAACCTGGTGTAGTTGAAATTAAAGAACCAGTAGCATTTCTAACTGCTCGACATGCAATGGAGTATATATGTTGATCCGTAGTATCAGAACATTCCAGCAAATTTGCATTGTCAGAAAAGATGTTACGAACATTCGTTGATGATGACGATGAATTCTTTGACTTCTTATTATCAAGTATTAATTTTCGAAGCTTACGCCTTTCATTTGGTGAAGTAACTAAATAACAGAGAAAGTATAATATGTACGAAACACAAGAATCAGTCCACTTGGAAACATAAAACGGAAAAAAGTATACTTATAATCAAATTCAAGAGCTATTACCATTTGTGATATCTGAAAGATGAGATCTATTTGAGATATCTGAAAGAGGAGTTCTCATAAGAGGACCTACAAAAAAACCAATTAGAATTATGATTTCAATCTGAAAGCTGATTTTGATTTGGGAAATGATGAGTTAAGTAGTTATAACTTCACTTACTGTGTAAATTTCGTTGAGATGAATTAGCAGCTGTAGAAGATGAACGTGAATTCTTTGACATTGCATACATGAGAGAAGAAGAAGGATTCAAAAGAAGAAAGAGTAAAAGATAAGGAACATTAAAAAAATAGAACCAAACAGTGGTTTTTAAATTTTGAATTACAATATGTCATACCTAGGGATTAACATATCCTCAATAAATTATAATATTCCATTTTATCATTTTGTAATTAAAAATCATTTCATGAAAAGCAAAATAGAATTGTTTCAAATTATTGAATTAATTATTTCAAGGAATCTATTACATTGATAAAAAACTTAACAACAAATTTTGTAATCTTTGTGAAATGTAAATCGGGTGTTCATCGGTTAGGTTTATGGTTTATATGTATATGATTTTTAAAATAAAATATTATTATCTTTATTTAATAAATAATTAAGTTAAACTGTTTTTTTATTCAGTTATCCAAATAAACCAAACAAAACAAATAAAATAAAACGTGGATCCATAAACCAAACAAAAAACCGAATAAAATGGGTTTGCGTTTACGCTTCTTACTTGGTTACGGTTTTTCTAAACACCCTACTTTGAATGACTTAGACAAAATTTGAAGTATATAAATAAGCTATTGAATGAGATTACTTAAATAAATTAATGGGAGAAACAGACACAAATTAAATATTTTTTATAAACTGTAATATATGACATGTACTTATTAAACCTTAGTGGGCAGGGATAACGGTAAAAACCAATAAAGAACAACCACATCCACTGATAATCCTATATAAATTATGAGATAAGATAATAAGATTAAAATTGCTTAAAGATTACAAATGTTTCTAGATAAAAAAGTTGTTATTTGGGTTTATACAATATATATTATAAATTGTTGCTCCTATTCACACACATAAGTTTTAAACATAAATATTGAATATTGAACATCTCAATATTTATCTAACATATACATTATAACATGCAAAGAAAGGTCATACTCATTATAATATTAGAACATAACAGTATAATAAGCAGATAAGTTTTCAGGAATTCAAAACCACACAATCAGTCCAAAACATAACAACACCAAACACCCAAAACCAACAAAACGAAAACCATAAGTTCAACGTGGCAATAGCATATGAAATCAACACGTAAATGTATTTGAAAATACAGAGAAAACTATTTCTCAATCTTGGGAATCAAAAGCGTCGAAACACCAGCATCTTCATCCTGAGACAGTTCATCACTCATGCGGCGCTTTGTCGAAGAGCAACCTAATGCATCATCTACGTCGCACACTTCACGAATATTACGTTTTGTTTCATCAGAAGAGGGATTCTTAATCCCTACGAATGCTTTGGATGCTGGTGTAACATAGTCACCACTACAGGACATCTCATCCTGATATAAAAAGACAATAAATATTAACATTTAAAAAAATTTAGTAGAAATAACCAAATTATTATATTACCTTCATAAGGTCAACAGGAGTAGACAAACTGCAGGAATCTGGAACATCCAACGATTCGGGCTGCTCATGCTTTAATTACATAATACACAGTAACATAAAATACACATAATGGTATAAATCTATTTCAAAACGATATGACTATGAAATGAAAAGAATGATGTAATGAAGATTTAAACCTGGTTAAGATTGAATTTGGCGCAGAGCGCAACAAGGATCTCATCATCATTAGTGGCCATTGAAATACCATAGTTTTCAACCTGATGCTCAATGTTATAGTCTTTAACATTTATGATGAACTCATACCTCTTTCCAATCAACGTGTCAAAAATCTCAGGATATGGGTTCGGTATCTCTCTAGAATTAACAACCTATGATTTTATAAAAAATAATATAAATTACAATGAGCACAATGATTACATAATTGAGAACCTATAATTTTATAAAAATTAATTTATAATTATATTTACTACATGGCCAAATAACTGAATGCATGTATTTGTTACCTGATATTGGATTGCAAGTAACTCTTTGGCAGTTTTCTTAAGAATCTTGTAAGCTTCGAAATCAAACAATGCCAAAACACAGTACCGGAAGAGTCTTGCACCCTAATAGGTATCTTGAAGCTATCAAAGTTAAAAACAAATGAAAACATTAGTATTACTAATAACAGAAGTGTGGTTCATATCAGTATTTAGTATAAGGAAATAAAACTGTAATCTCAAACCGTGGAATAGAATAGATGTCGACTCCTTCACATTTATCATTTGTACACACCAAAGATTTTGCATGATCAACATCAAATTAACCATCCACATTTTCTTTCGTTACAAATCTTTCCTCCATACTCGACTTACAGTGGTTACAACCATTGTAATACCAAAGTTTATCAGTGCATATAGCTGTGATTGTGCCAAGAACCAAAACCTTCTTTGTCTATTAATACCAAACAAAAATAATAATACTTAGAAAAGACTATAAAAAAACTCAGCATGTAAAGTACTTATAAGAAAATACACACCGTTGATATGGTTCCAAGGAAACCAATAAGCATGAAATCAGGGTTATTAAGAAACTCATCTTCAACACTTGAGATAACGTTTGAACCAACATGCTCATTTGATGAAGATGAAGCAGAAATTTTCTCTACCTACCTAAACAGATTCATGTAATCAAATTAAAACGTAAAAAGTAAATGTAGGTACAAAATAATAATGTTTAATGTTTATATGCATATTACTAACTATACCTCTTCCTAAAAGAGGATATCTCTTCAATGTCAGTGTCGATAAAAAGTCTGCTAAGGTCAAACCCGTTTGCAACTCCACGCTTGCCTGAATTTAAAAATAAAACCAAATGTAGATCAATACAAACAGTGTCAAATTTAAAACATATAAATAAATATAAATATAAATTACTAAATAAATAAAAATTAAACTAATTAAGCTTAAATTGTACCTTTGTAAAGGTTGACCATACCAAAATGACAAAGAATAACAACATACTTCTCTCGTTTCTTATCATTCATGTAAGCAAACATGTCAACAGCAAAAGCATCCCACAAAGTAACCGGACACTTTTGGCCTCTAAAATAATAACATAAAACATAATAACATCAAGCAACCTTGTATTGCTTTAAACGTCAAAATGCAACAACTTAATAAAAAGAACTCACTCAAGGTCTTCAACTCTAAGATTAAGTCTCTTGCCCTTGCTCCCATCCTTCTTTGATGTATCCTCAAGATTGAAACATACTTCCACATAACCAATCCAATCTATGAACAAAAATATATTGTTAAAAGAAAACAGCATTAAGAAGCGATAACATGAAAAAAAAAACAATAAGACAAAACAATACATATATATCATGCAGTGATTTACATACCAATAACTGTATTAACTTCAATTTTATTTTGAACAACATCCTTGAGGTTAACCAAATTAAAACGGTATTTCGGTCCAGACCAGTCAAGGCATTTCTCAACAGAAGTATAGAAATACAGTGATATTTTGTCATTTCTCTTGGTATACTTAGCAGAGGACCTATTAGCAGCAAGAGATGGTTTGGTGATAAGAAGACATTCATCCAACTGAAGGAAGTGTTTGAATTTTCCTAACATCTTATGCAGACAGCTGGCTTGTATCATAGTTCCCTAAGAATATGAAACATCCGATTAAATAAAAAACGTGTTATATAACATTTGGGTATTCATATGTCCAAAATAATTATAAGACAAATATATACGGTACCATCTCATCCATGAAGATCATGTCAAGACGATATATTTCATTTTTGTTTTCATTCATCATCTTCTTCGACATGTTAACAATCTTCACTCTAATAGAATAGTTGTTTGAGAATGTATTCAGATCGTTAAGCATGCTAACCTTTGAAACCTCCATTTGAAGACTGTATATAAAAAAAAGAATAAGCAAAATATATCTATTGCTAAATGTAATATGATAATACAATAAGCATGGATGTTCTTAAAAAAATATCAAGGTTAGAATTCAAGCTTACCGATTCTCCATTCAAAATTTTAATTGAATGCAGTGGCAAATGTAATTTGAAAGGTAAGTAGTGTATATCCTTATATCCTGCTTTATTAAAGTAATTAAATATTAGAAATGATATGCAATGTAGGAAAAAAAGAGAGAGAACGTCAATTTTAAATTACCACTTTGCATATTTTGAATTTCAAAATTACTGATATTATCAGTAATTACTGATTTGATTTGAAAGCATTTGTCATAATGAATTTTCTAATTTTTATTTTAACTTTAATTAAGAGATAATAACCGTCAATTTGAAATTCACATTTTGCATATTTTAAATTTCCAAAGCTCAAGAAATTAGCATTAATTACTGATTTGATTTGCAACAAATAGTATTCAAGAATTTTGTTTATTTTTTAATTTAACTTTAAATTTTATAATGAAAACAATTTTGGAGGAACTCTTATCTCATTGGAATGTAACGATTAGGTAAAATGGTAATTTCATTGTAATTCTAGTTTTCATTTGATAATTTCAATCTATCACTAATTAACACCATCAATAATAAAAATGTGACCAGTGGTTGTTTTTTAGGGAAACCACTGATGGTCAATATCAGTGGATGTCAACAATAAAAAAGTGAGCAGTGGCTATTTTTCCTATCAGTAGATACCCAACAGTTTTTGAAATACTGATGTTTGGTCAGTCAGTGGTCAACATGAAGATTGAAGAAACAGAGGTTGTATTTCAGCAGTGGATAACTTTTAACAATCAAATGTTTGAACCAACACAGTGGTTGTAACAGGGTTTTAAACAGATGTTGGGGCTTAAACAGAAGTTTTGCCTTATATATCAGTTGTCTGCCCTTAAACAGAAGTTTGACCTTAAACAGATGTTTGCCCATAAACCGAAGTTTGGCAATAAACAGATGTTTGGCCTTAAACAAATGTTTGAGCTTAAACAAATGTTTGCCCATAAACATCTGATTGCAAAAAAAGACCAATTTCAAGAATACTATACCCAAACAATCAAAATGAGGAGCTTAATAATCATCCAAGTGTACTTGATTTTTATTTATTAGTATAAAGATGAAACAACTGTTCAATTTATAGTACAAATCAAACAACTGAAGCGATGTCATAAATACTGTTACATATAAACACTGTTGTGATAAACACTCTTACATATAAACACTGATGTCATAAAAATTGTTACATATAAAACACTGAGGTGATGACATCTAACAACCTAACAGACTAAAAAACACTGTTACATATAAACACTGTTAACATAAACAAAGGTAGAATAACTAATGTTGATGCTGAACCAATGTTGTTGTTGGACAGTGGTTCACCTTTGGTTGATCAGGCCTTTAGTTCATCAGTGCTTGTCTTAAACAGGACTTTGGTCTTGATCAGTGGTTTGGTCTTCAACAGTGGATGATGTTCATCAGTCTTTGTATACAACCGTCGTTATATCCAACAGTTGTTAGGCAGATCAGAGTTTTGCCTTATTAACTTGTTATAACCACTGTCATTGTAGGAAACTTAGCTGGGCAGTGCTTATTGTGGATCAACGTGCAGCTTCAACAGCCAAATCAACATCATCTTTATCTCCTTCAGCAATATCCACTATGTTTTATTCGGTTCTCGGATCAAACATCTCGAACGATTTCCCTTTTCATCAAAACAATTAATCGAAAAAAAACACGTGGAACTAACAGCAAAAAGTACACCTGAAACATAATCGTCGATTAAGAATCAAAAAAACATGTGGAATTAACAATGCATAGATTAGTGAAGGAAACTTACGGTGCTGATTAATAAAACTCTGTTTAATTGCTCAAATTGAGATGACGGGTGATCTGCAAGCGATTACAAATGAATCAATGCATCAATAAACAGTAAATCAAAAGGTTACGAATACCAAAAAATAAATCAGACCAATTGAGGTTACCTTGGTGTTGTGCAATCACTTTGATGTCCATGACAACAGCACCTTCATAAAAAAACAAAGTAAAACTGATTGTAAGATTAAAACATTCAATAACTTAGAGTACATGGGTCCAAATGATCTCAATCATGCACTAAAATTCCTATATTCATTTGAGATTGTCTTCCGCTCCACCATCTTAATTCGTCTCTCCACAACTTCAATTGTAAAGAAAAGAGCAAAAATCAAATACATGACTAACACAGCCTCATTGAAAGTGGGACTGTAAATGAGTACCATACCGAATAACAAAAAGGGATGAAGCCTAAACTTTTGGGCTGGTATCACCTATCAACAGACCTGAAAACAAAATCAGTTTCTAAACAATGACTTCATGAAACTGAAAATCATTAAAGCAAACACAAATTAAGTAGCAACCAACCTTAATTCAAAAGTCTGCAAATATAAAATTGCCACATGAACAAATGAAGTACAACTTGCTGCAAAAATAATAAAGTGTAAAAACAATCTCAAAAACTTCTCTGTAATTAAGTAGTTAAGCTACTCAATTTAGTTAACTACATAAGCAATCCAACAATGAAATTACCGTCCTTCTCCTTCACTTTCACATTTCCATCACGTCAACAACCGTCCGGCAGAGGTTGCTTCTAATCAACAAACTCTATAAAATAATAATAATAAAAAAATAAGCATAAAATCTATATATTCTGCTTGGATTGCTAGAATAATAGTATGAAAGTTGAAATAAAAATAGAGGATCAAGAAACATAGGAGCATAAAAAATTACTAACATGGGTGAATAAATCAACAAAACAGCTTGTGAAAGACATAAACTACAAAAATATCAAAATCAGTCTACTCGTAATCACATGATACAACAAAGCAAGCATCTGAATAAACAATAACAAAGGAAAGACAAAATCAAAAGCTACAAACAGAGTTATTCATATGTTTCATACATATACAATAATAAAAACATTATTACAACATACCAGTGTCACCGATTAACAGGAGCTTGTACAAAAGGGTTCATCGAGTACGATAAGAAACCCTAGGAGATCTGCTTCGTCTTCTGAGGGTACAAAAGGGTTCATCGTGTTCATTATGAGAAAATAGATAAAACGAAATAAAATTTCTGAATGAAAAATAGATCTTACATGAATATTCTGTTTTTCAACTACTCGACGGTACATGATTTAGGGTTTCAAACGCAGATGTATGCAATAGAAGTAACCTCTGCAGGACGTTGTTGAAGAGATGAAAATGTGAAGAAGGAGAAGGATGAACATCAGAGAGAAAGAGGATATTGAATGGAAATGTGAAGGAGAAGAATGAAATAGGGTTTGTGAAAATGTGAGAATAAAGGGCTGTGGTTACTGTTAGGCGGGAAAAGGGGAAAAACGATGCCCTAATCAAGTGACACGTGACCCAAATCACTTTCATTTATTATATATAATAGATTTTGTCGTTAAAAAAAACAAATTGATGTTTTTTAACATAGGAAAAATGTTATTATTGCAGCATTAACTCAAAGAAAAGTAGATACAAAGAACATAAAAACAATGAAATAAATGCATGTAAAAAATAAAACAGAAACATTTCTACCGACACCACTCGTGGGTCTCCCCAAGTTGCATCAAATTCCCTATACACTAGAACTACTTGATATGATAAAACTAAAGGGTGGTGGATCACACCCAGCATTTTGTTTCACCATAAAAAGAATCTTTTCTTTTTAAATCAAAACTTAATAAAAATAAATAAAACAGTACAAAAGTTACTCAGGAGTCAGGAACTTTAGTTATTACACATCAGTTTTTACCCAAAATACATGTTATATCTAAATCCCCAATTCACCAATCAACCACTGACATCAACTCAAATCTATCAAATTTCTTAAGAATCTATTCCATTTTGTGAAATCTAACTGCAATGTTCTTGGGTTTGCTGTTTTTGGTTTGAAAGTTGAGTTTTTTATTGAAAAAGATTCATCATCTTCATCAGTTAATGATAAGCATAATCATCAAGATCATCTTCATTGTTCTTGTTCTGGTTAAAAGAGTGAATTGGGTAATTTGGTGTTCTTGTCTGCTTTTGAATCTGTTTAGGGTTACTAATTTAAGCATTGGGTTTACCCTCCAAATTTGGAAAAAAACAATAATGCAATCCCTTTTGTTCTCTACCAGCAAAGATAAATATTTCTATTTATAAGAAGACCCTCAATTTGTTTGTTGGTTTATTCTATGTTCTCTTGAAATTAAGCACTGCTTCTGTGTGTGTGTAATTTTGTTTCTTTTATTTTTTATTTTTTCACACACACATAGTGTGAGTGAGTGTGTGTTACAGTGGACTTATGATGGCTAGGGAAAAAATAAAGATTAAAAAGATTGATAATGCTACTGCAAGGCAGGTGACCTTCTCAAAGAGGAGAAGAGGGTTGTTCAAGAAAGCTGAAGAGCTTTCTGTACTTTGTGATGCTGATGTTGCTATTATCATCTTCTCTTCTACTGGCAAACTTTTTCACTACTCTAGCTCAAGGTAATCTTTTTTAGATGTATATATCTGTGTGTTTCTAGATTTGTTTCCTTTTTGGGTATAAAACTTATGATGGGATTTCATAATTAGGGTTTATCATTTCATACCATTGAATTTGGTTTTTAAGGATGGTGAGATGGTCATAAGAACAGTCAACTATTGAGGGATGAGAGATTAATCAGGAACAAATGGTGAAAATTCAAGATGTAAAAAAAGAAAAAAAAAAGAAAAAAAGAAAACCACTTTATGTTGTTGTCATTCTGTGAGGTATTATGTTCTTTTAACTAGTTGTTGGAGTGTTGGTTTGTACTCCATGCTTGTTTGGTTTGTACCATGCCTAAACAATGAAATTTTGATCTTGATATGGTTTGTTGGTTAGCTACTTACCTACTGTAGCTTTATGCTATTCTTCTAGAATTTACCCATGGTTTCTCCAAAAATCACTTTAATTCAGTGGCGAAGCTTAAGATTTCTGACTGGGGGTCGAAAACGTATGTACCCAAAAATTTCTATATAACCGGGGGGTCAAAAACGTATATACCCAAAAATTTCTATACGAAAACTACATACTCTCTACTACTAAGCGAAAACTTCGGGGGGTCGGCCGCCCCCTCCCACCCCCGCTATGCTACGCCTTTACTTTAATTTGAAACCTGTAAAGCAGATAATCTAGCTAGGTTTTGTAATTTTGTAATGTTTTCTTGAACTATAAACTACAAAGATATTTGAGTTGATCAATGTTGTTAAATTGCAACTCCTTTGACTCGCCAAGAGGAATGGAAAAAAAAGTATTATTCAATGTGATTAACAACGAAAAAAGTACTACATCTAAATCATCTTTGATAAGTATGGTTTATATAATCTTGTTTTTTTAAATAAAATAAAATCGCGGGTGGTAAGTTGCCTTTCCAGTGATCTACAATTGATTTTGGATCGTGTGTACATTCCGTATTCATGGTTGTAATGCCATAAGTTGATTAGTACATCTAATGGTTAAATGGTTAACTTGTTTCAATTTCATAATAGTGTTGTGTTTATATCAACCAAAATCTTGGTAATGGACATTTTGTGTTACTTATTACAGCAGGACTTATTTCTCCATCATAGTGAAGTAATGGCACAAATTCACATCTTTAACTACATCACAAGAACACCTCTTGTATGCTAAATACCAACACACTTGTTATCACAGAGAGATTTCAAACTGAGAAGCAATAGATTCTAATTCCATAAACTCAACTATATAAACAATAAGCTTACTTAATTGGTCCTACCTCTTGTTCTTCTAACCTTTGACTTTTGAGTGTCACATTATGAGTGTAATTATGTATCCTGAAAGTTGACAATTAACTATATATTTCTTTATGTTGATAGATTTGGAGATATAGTGCTTTGACAAGTAGTAGGGTTGAATATTAAAATTAAAAAGTGGAGTGTAGTTTTCAGATGTCATAAGTACTTGGTACATGTCACATACTCTAAATGATTTGATTTCGATACTATAGCAAGCTGTTATTATATTGCATATACTAAGGTATGTACCTAGCCCTTTGTACCTCAGTTTCTCTTTTAAATTCATTTATCTGTCTTGTATGTTTTTCAGCATGAAAGAAATACTTGAAAGGCATAGCTTGCACTCAAAAAACATTGAGAAGCTTGACCAACCATCACTTGAATTGCAGGTGAGCTTATTTAGTATAACATTCGAATTCAAAGTGTTATTATTTCTTTGTCAAGTTCTTTTTTAAAATATATAATATCATTTGATTGTAAATGGGACTGGCTTGCTTACTTGTAAAGGGTAAAGATTACTCTGTGGCATTCCCAAAATGAAGATTATTAATGTTCAGAATGATGGATTGGCATCCGTGAACGAACTTTAGTTAACTTTTTCTGGTTAAAGTAATAAAAGTTGTATTATGCAGCTCGTTGAAGACGTTAATTATGCCAAATTAAGCAAAGAAGTTGCTGAAAGAACTCTTCAATTAAGGTACCTTACATTCTCATGATTAACTTTCGTGTTTATTTGGATTTTGACACGATTTTTTATGAAAAACAGGCGGTTGAGGGGGGAGGAGCTCCATCATTTAAGTATCGAAGAGCTGCACCAGCTGGAGAAGTCCCTTGAAGCTGGATTGGGTCGGGTTGTTGCAAAAAAGGTCCATTATCTCTTACTTCTTCCTTCTGATCATTGTAATTTGTTGTTGTGACCATGGGCAATATGGTAATTATTGTTGTATAAGCCATTTTCCAGTTTGATAAATGCAACGCTTGCCCAAATTCTTACAAATATTCTGACTGGAGTAGTCGGATAAAACTGCAGTGATGCAGTGATCGAATGATCAAGTAGACATATGGAACTCCTACATGGCATGACAAATTAAATGCATATGTGTCACACCAAGAGGTTTTTGTAACAACACTTCTGTGATTTGTAATGTTGTTTTCTGTAAATTCCTAAATGGATATCACTACGAAAAGCCACGTAGACTGACACCTGTACATTCTGTCATACGTGGCATTCGCCTGAACTCGAATTTGCTTGTAAATTTTTGTTTCGTTATATTTTTGTCAAATTAGCAAACTGTTGACTAAATGTTTATTTCTTCCAGAGTGAGGTGATCATGAAAGAGATTAACCATCTTCAAGAAAAGGTGAGAACTAACTGCAATCATCTTGTACAACTGATTTTTGTAACTCCAAAATATCGAATCTTACTAACTGCAATCATCTTATACAACCGATTTTTGTATAATTAAATGAAACACACTGTATTTTGATGCTATAATGCAGGAAATGCAACTCATGGCAGAGAATGACCGCCTCAGACAAGAAGTACGCGTTTTCTCTAAGGAATCTAACTTTTTGTTCTCACCCTTCTTTGTGTTAATCATATATTGGCTAACTTTTTCTATTTGGATTGTGGAATAAAGATGTTAAAGGTATCTAATGCTCGAAAACAAATTCATACTGAGATGGCGAATGTAATTGGTGAAGACGGTCAATCATCAGAATCTGTTACCAATATTTCCAACTCTGCTGGTCCTTCTCAAGACTATGAGAGCTCCTATACATCACTCAAGTTGGGGTTAGTGCATCTCTTGGCTTTAAACTTTGAATTCAATAAACAAAAAAAGGAAGAAAATGAATCCGGAAAGTTACCATAATAATTTCTATATTAATATTAGTTGTTTCACGGGTTAATACCATGAAAATCCACAAACTTTTGTTATGCGCGAAAAAGTCACTCAACCCAATTTTGCTACATTAGAGCGCCTCTAAACGTGTTTAACTAAAATGGATGTACTTGTGAAAAAATGTTAAACAGTGACTTGTTACCCCTTATGCGGGTCAAAATTTGATAAAGTGACATTCCAAATTTGTAAAAAACTTGATGGATTTTTTAATTAGATAGTGTTCTATTGTTCTACACGCAAAAAAAAAACAGTCTTCAACATATCACGTCAACAAAAAGACTATCTACGTACATAGCCTCCACATGTGTGGTAGTCGAAGTTTATTATTGATTTCACATATACGTTTTAATATACCAAAATTGGGTCGAGAGACATTTTCGCTCAAAATGAGAAAGTAGGTTAGTTTTAAATGGCAGTAACCATCTGTAACCATATTAGTTACATACTTAGGGTGTTTGGATGTGTAAGTCACAATAACCAGCTATTGTTGGACTAATCTTGTCATAGTTAAATAGTTGAAGGGGTGAATCGTAAAAGAGCCTAGAGTTAGGTTTATTTTGGTATGTTTATTAGTATGGTAAAAAATATTATGTTGTATTTAGTTTCATAGTTTGAGGAGACTTGTGTTCCAAGTTGTTGGTTAGTTTAAATAGAGGGTTGGGGTTATTGTTTAAGGTGTGGTTTGTTTTCCAATTCGTTCATTATAATAAAAGAGTCGATCACGTGTAAATAATACTGTTTTCTTGTGTTTTATGTTTAATGGTTTCTGGGACAATAGCTTTAAGTCAGTAATAATGATCTTTGATTTTTCAAATTGTTTTGAGTTTCTAAATAATCATGCATGATAAGCTGTTGTAGGAATGTTGATTATTGATATAAGTATGAAATTAGGTTCTTGTTCCTGGCTTTAAGCAATCAATTATTGGATTTCATTTCAGGAAAAAGACTTGTGACAGTTTAGTGACCACTGTATCAAATATTCCAATATATGAAATGACAATTTTGATGGGAATAGAATAATTAGAGTTTTACATTTTCAATCAAACTGAAGTTGAGATGTCTTCTTCTATGAATATTAGAAAATAAACTAGGGTTTTTGATTTGTTTATCTTGGTTTTATATGAAAATTGGGGCCCATGAAATGAACAAAGAATCATATGCATATGGCTAACTGTTTGTTTACTGTGCAGGCTACCTTACAGAGGATGATTGGAAGAACTAGTAGGATTTATGTATTATGAAGCATGTAAATGAAAATTTTAGATGATGCTGCTGATGTTTATGGATATGGTTTATTTTGCCATCTGGATTTTATATCTTAACTGACCCCAACTCTCACACACTAAATAACCTAGAAAACAACAGGAATCACATAAATACTTGTACAATGCTGAGTATAATAGTATAATAGGAGAGACCAATAGGCTTGTAGTATAGTGGTATCAAGGTGTGATAGAAAAGCGTCATTCCCATGAGATTGAGGGCTCTAAGTCTTATGGTGGACAAATGTGAAATGTGTAGATTTATGAGCAAGATTTAAAGGGTGCTAAAAAATTATAGGGAGAGTGAACGACGGTTACGTGGTTATATAATCGCCTTAATTATGTACCACAACTAAAACAATAGTGTTTATATGATTCTCACAAATTTTTACTTGAAATATATTATGTTTTGAAAGACCGTCTCTTTTTATACAAATAAATAATCATCTCTGTTTTTTTAGGGTTTAGTAGGAGTACGTATTTTTACCCGCACACTGTTCAATTAATGGTTTTGATTTTATCCGTGACAATAAAAATTGAAAAGTATATAACTTTTACGCTTACACTGTCAAATTAGTTTTTTTTATGGCAAATTTCATGTTTACTTGGGATTTGAACCCATAATCTCCATAACTTATGTGCTTTTAGGCTAAAATTAGTTTTTTTATGGCAAATTTCATGTTTACTTGGGATTTGAACCCATAATCTCCATAACTTATGTGCTTTTAGGCTAAGGTGTGGTTCCCCTTTCCTCTTCACCCCATTCTCCATCTTAGCATCAAGTCACACTCCCTTCCACCTCATCAACCTTCCCCAAACCAAGGGTGTGGTTCCCCTTCATCCCCTTCGATTTTCATATTTTTTATTTAATTTATTTTATTTATAAATAATATTTTTTATTCATTTAATTTGTTAAAATAAAAATAAATAAGAATTTGTTAAGAAAATTAAACATTTCATAAAATTTAAGAAACATACAAATTAAAAACACACACACAAATTTTAATATAAAAGTACATACTAAAAGCATAAAATAATTATTTCCTGAACCTACAAACACAACACCCGTCATCAACGGAATTGAGAACATCATCTGGATCGACACGGAAGGTATTCCAAATATGGTCGACTAAGTCCGCACAAAGGTTCTTGTACACATATTCATTGTGTCACACCCACGTATTTGATTCTTGTTGCCCTCGTCAACTGGCTCAACATTCTCATCAATGTCATTCAGATCGTATTCGCATATTGCCCGACCTTCGTCTTCGGTAATCATGTTATGTAATGTTGTATAAGCATACATAACGAATCTCAATCTTTTTGGTGTCCATGCACGTGCTGGGCTTTGTATAATATCCCATCGTGACTTTAACACACCAAACAACCGTTAGGCATATTTTCTTGCCGCTTCTTGGCACTTCGCGTATTTTTTTTTATTTTTTATTTGGTATACTTTTAACAATAGCCGCATAGCTTGGGTATATATTGTCGGCATGAACAAAGAATCAGGGCCGGTACCTCTAATGATGTCGTCGAAAACCTCAGATCTTGCTAGAACGTTTAAATCGTTGTTTGAACCTGCAACTCCACAAAAGGCATGCCAAACCCATAGATCTTGTGAGCAAACAACTTTTAGCATTATTGAGGGTTGTCCTTTATCACTATGTGTATATTCACCTCGCCATGCATTAAGGCAATTATGTCATGGCCAATGCGTATAATCGATACTTCCTAGCATGCCAGGAAATCCATGTCTCTCTTCACGGAATGAATAAAGCTTTTCGATGTCCTTCTTTGTTTGTCTTTGCAAATACAACTTGCTATATAGCTCCACGATACCTTTGGAAAATTCATACAAACACTCCCGTCCCATTCTATCAAACTTCCTTAAATATTCATCCCATGAATCACTAGAAGTGTCGTACGGCATTTGATGAAGTGCAGATGTGCATTTTTGTAATGTAGTAAAACCTCTTTTCCCTCTAGCATCGTATCGTAATGTGAAAAACTCGTCATAATTTGCCAAATCATTGGCAATACGTAGGAACAATCAGTGACCCATTCGAAACCGAAGCCTAAATTGTTCGTTAGTGAACACATAGTTTTCATCCAAATAGTTAGCCACCTGTTAAAGCAACAAGTGTATGGCGGGGGGGGGGGGGGGGGGGGGAGGTCCAGGATCAACTCCAATAGGTAGCTCCTTGGTCGGAATCTGCAATCAAAGAACACTGTTAGTCTTAACGCAAGAGGTGGCTTCCGCGTTTGGACTCCGGTGTGAGAATAAGTGGATTATTCTTAAGAGTCTAAGCGAAATGAAAGGATATGAGTTTAGAGTGAGAAATGCGAGAGAATGGACTTACTTTGGGCTAAACAAGACTCTCCTTTTATAGGCAGATTTCTCTGCCCAAGGGAGCCTTGTGCCAGCTGGTACCTTCTAGTCTTGGTAAGCTTATCCTCCCTTGACGTTGCTTGCACGGTTAGCCTTGCCTCTTTAGGTAAGTGTCAGGTTTGTGTCTCGAGGACACCTTTGTGTGTTTTAGGGAGAAGTCTAATCACTTTGACTTGTTGGGTTTAAGTTCCAATGTCGTACAGTAGCCTTTGCTCCCTGTCACCAGTCGTTGGCGCAACATCTTCTCGTTGGGAGCTTCCGACTTTCAGCTTCTTACTTTCAGTTTATGTTTAGTATTCTTTATTGTTTACTTGTGATTGTTATTAACCTTGGTTTTGCTAACTGGGATCTCCGATTACCCACGTCATCAGCCCCCCAATCATGAGTATCGATGTTGTAAATATCGGTGCTTATGACTCTAAGTCTAGGGGTTTTTATCTTTTAACCTTGCTTTTCTCAAAAGAGCTGCCTTACTTATGCTTCTTTGTTGTTGTGTTTGATATTATGTAAGTCTTTTCTGAAAAAGAAAAGAGTATCTAATCATCAAACGAGGGAACTAGAAGCATGAGGCTTTTATTCTGTGATCATGGGCTTCCCGTCGGAAGGTATTGGTCTACCATAAGTTTTTGTCATTTCATCATGTGCTCCTTTTCATTTAAGGCCCACTCGCCTGGAGGTGATTGATGTGACAGCGCCGCAGGGAAGCTCTTGATTGCCCTAGCCTACCAGCTGTTGGCAGTTTCATCCCCGCCCTCCACCTGTTCGATTTGTTGTGGATTTGAATTTTTGAACTTTATAACTTCCTTATAACCACTCATTTCGCTTTATTCTTCCTCTTTACTTTACTTTTTCTCTTTGAATTCTCCCTTTGATCCGACGGTTTTTCCGGTTAGATTTTCTGGCGATCCATCTTTATAAACTCGGTAAGTTGCCTCTTTCTTTCTTTACTTTTCAAATGGGGTCTAATAAGAATGATATGCTCGTTCAGTTTTTGAAACTTACTAGATTAGAAATTGATAAGTTCTGTTTGGATCATGGCATTGATCCTTTCCTTGAGATTGAAGTTCCAGGGGACAAGACTACTAATCAATGTCCGAAGGGGTTTTTGGTGTTCTATACTTGTCTCGATCAACCAAATTTACGATACCCCGTCCGAAGTTCGTTCTTTTCTTGGATTGGCGGTTTATTACCGTCGATTTATCGCCAATCTAAAATCGCCGTTCCTCTCACCTCTCTTACGCATAAAGACAAGACTTTTGTTTGGGGAACCGAACAAGAGGATGTCTTTTAAACTCTTAAGCGTATGCTTTGCGACGCTCCCGTACTCGCGCTACCTGATGGAAACGACGACTTTGTTGTTTATTGCGATGCCTCTAACCAAGGTATTGGTTGTGTCCTTATGCAACGAGACAAGGTTATCGCGTATGCGTCTCGACAACTGAAAGTCCCTGAGAAGAACTACACAACCCATGATCTCGAGCTCGGTGCAGTTGTTTTTGCGTTAAAGAAATGGCGACACTACCTATATGGTACCAAGTGTACGGTCTTCACCGACCATAAGAGCCTACAACACATCTTGAACCAGAAAGAACTGAATATGCGCCAACGCAGATGGGTTGAACTTCTCAACGACTACGACTGTGAGATACACTACCACCCAGGCAAGGCAAACGTCGTTGCCGACGCTCTTAGCCGACGAAGTTATTTACATTGTGTTCGTAATGTTCAAGCCCAACACGACCTCGAAGCTCTCATCCGCGACGCTCAACACGCCTGTTTTCTCGAGAACACTTTGAAGGAAGAACGAATACTCGGAACCGAAAACCAACTAGTGAATAAACTGAATGGTATTTTTCACTATCTCAATCGCATTTGGATACCTAGTCGCAATAATCTCCGAGAGATTTTGTTGACTGAAGCCCACAAACATCGATATTCCATTCACCCAGGTGCCGATAAAATGTACCAGGACCGCATTGCCAGGTATTGGTGGCCAGGAATGAAGAAGGATATCGCTCTCTATGTCTCAAAATGCCTAACTTGTTCGAAAGTTAAGGCTGAACGCCAACGACCCTCTGGCTTACTCGAACAACCCGAAATCCCCATGTGGAAATGGGAGAGTATAACTATGGACTTCATTATGAAACTCCCTCACACGCCATCAGGTCACAATAGCATTTGGGTTATCGTTGATCATCTTACAAAATGTGCCCATTTTTTACCAATACGAGAAGACTATAAGGTTGAACGATTAGCACGAATCTATACCAACGAAGTTATTTGACGACATGGGACACCTCGTGACATCATCTCTGACCACGATGGTCAATTTACTTCGCGTATCTGGGAGACATTCCAATCCTCTCTCGGTACTACTCTTAATCTCAGTACCGTATTCCATCCCCAGACCGACGGTCAGACTGGCGCATGATTCGCACCCTTGAAGACATGCTTCGTTCGTGCGTTATAGATTTTGGTGGCAATTGGGATTCGCATTTACCTTTAGTCGAATTCTTGTACAATAACAGTTAGCATGCTAGTATATAAATGGTACCCTTTGAGGCATTATATGGAAGAAAATGTCGATCGCCTATTGTATGGAACGAGATCGGAGACGCGCAAATTACCGGTCCTGAGTTAATACAAGAAACGACTGACAAGATCCTCCAGATACGAGACAATCTCTTGAAAGCTCGGAGTCGTCAAAAGAGTTACGCCGATAAATGCCGCAAGCCCCTTGAGTTTGAAGTTGGTGATCATGTACTCCTAAAGGTTTCACCTTGGAATGGGGTGATCCGATTCGGCAAGAAATGAAAGCTAGCGCCACGATACGTGGGACCCTTTAAGATTCTGGAAAGAATTGGCAAAGTGGCCTACCGACTCGAATTACCAGAGGAACTCAGCAACTTACATCCGACTTTCCACGTTTCGAACCTCAAGAAGTGCCAAACCGAAGAAAACCTGCATGTCCCTCTGGAGGATAAGTAATGAAACCCAACACTTTGTGGAAAAGCCAGTAGAAATCATGGACCGAGAGAACAAGAAACTTTGACACTCTCGAATTGTAACAACCCGCACGTTCGTGCGTTGTTACCACTCGCTATACTCATTACGCCTAGCACCAGAGATTCGGATCATAATGTAGCCATATCAAATACATCGCTATTTCGCAGATTTTTGCATAATACGCATACTTTATCGCTATAACACATCGCATCACACACACCAACGCTCACGATGACATTGAGTGAGGACCTATTCTACCCTCCTCGATGGCCGTGAGGCGTCACAGGATAACGGATATTCGAAACGAAACCCGGTTATTGTATCGCAACTTTGAAATATGGATATTTATACGACCCTACGTGAGTAATTGTATTAAATATATGAGTGTGGGTATGAAAATGTGTGACCAAACTATCGCAACGCTTAACGATCAAAACAAAACGCCAAAACTTAATTTGCCGGAGGCGTTTGATCGAATGAAAACTCGATCGAATGGCTATCCGATCGGATTGCCATCCGATCGGATGATCGGATTGCCACCCGATCCATGGCACTCCCTCACCTTCACTCCTCTCCACCTATAAATAGCACTTGTCACATAATGATGAACAGTGATGTGACAGCTCCCACTCGACCAGCACGCTTTTGGGCTATTTTCTCTCGATTTCTCGCGATTCTTGTAAGTTTCTACCTCAAGTCTTGTACTTCCATGATCTACACGCACTTCTTCATCATTTTCTCTTTAAATCTTAACTTTTAACCGTGAAATGAATGGATTTGAGGTGTTCTAGGATGATGTCATCATGAAGTTCTTATGAACTTCAAATGTTGGTTTCATTCCACCAAGAACCACTCAGATCTGAAGGATTTCCACAAGAATCAACAACATTTTTGCATAGATCTACACATATTCATGGATATAAGGATTGAAGGATGGTTTTCTAACTTTCTTTCAACTCTTTTACACTCAATGCACTCAAAACCGATAGAATCGGAGCTTGTTCTGATCTTCTACTCGTTCTTAGTGAAGCGATGGTTCAAGATCTGAGTTCTATCAAAGAGACTACTGATTTCGGGTTAAACATGAGCAACCGTCTCAAACAGAGGACTGATCGGACTAGGGTGATTCCTGCCCGATCGGGTCACCTGGGTGTTGATAAGGTTCTGTTGTTTGGCACGTTGTCACACCGTCTCGAGAAAACCACAAAACTTTCAAAACGAACGAGTGTCAAGACGATCAGGCCGCCGGGACGGATTGCCATCCGATTGGATTGCCACCCGACCGGACCGCCGTCCGATCGGCTTGCACCTGGTTCCGCACTTAAACTATATTTCACCTCTTCAAAAGTTTTGAACGTCGAACGGATTGCCGTCCGATCGAACGACCATCCGACCATGTGATGTTTTAAACTTCAACACTTAAACAATTTTCAACCTGTTCAATGCATAGCTAGTTCCAAGTGGATTGTCACCCGATCGGATTGCAATCCGATCGAGTGACAAGCTGCTGTGAACTTGTTCTCACTAAGTGTCCTACTAATCGGATCGTCAGCCGATCGAGTCGCCGTTTGATCGATCGACCTGAAGGGTAGAGATACTTCTCTGTTTTCAAAATGCTACAACAAAAACTTCAAAAGGCAAACCATCATACACAAACACGTCCATAACGAACGAGGTGACAATCCAATCGAATGGCCATCCGATCGGATTGCCATCCAATCGGGTTGCCATTCGACACTCAGTCGCATCTCATCGTTTATCACATTGTTCGACGCTTACGCTATCAATCTGTAATCAGGCTGATCTCAGACGCGCTCCCTTCAATCCAACCAAGTTGTGTTTACTTGCTGAACACTGACTGTGAGTATACTCGAACCCCTTTTTATCGCATTTTGGGTGTAAAATACATTCTATCAATCAAATTTATCAAAATGAATTATTCAATCAAACTATTTATCACTTGCGAATAACTGTATGCATATTTACACGTAATGCTAGTTACATATGTGTTAGGACTTTTACTCGCGAGGTCCCGCCTTAAGTAGTATAGTACTATAGAACCCGACGGGGTCTAGTTAGGATGAATAGCAATCGCAATCACAGCTCGAGTGACTTGGCTGGTAGTATCTGTCTTATATGCATATATGTTGAGGTATCTCTTTTATGTATTTGGTAATTCGCAGCACTTTTAACTATTTACGCTACACTATCTAAACTTGTATACTCGCCAATACTTTTGTATTGACGTTGTTTTAACGTATGTTGCAGGTTTAGTCGCAGTCTACATCAAATCAAGCTAGGAAGTCTAGAAACACACCTAAAATATAGGTTGTCGGATTTGTATTATTTTAGAAAACAAGAAATTCGTGACAACTTATGTGATCGTAATTGTTTTTTAGTATGGGATAATGAACGCATTAAATATTGTCGCAATGTAGTTGTTATGGATTCTCTTGAGCAATCTGATTTGCCTAGTGCCGCGCCCTGATGATTCCGCCATCGGTTGGGGTGTGACAGATTGGTATCAGAGCCATAACTATAGGGAATTAGGTCAGACTTGACCTAGTCCGGGTCAATGTCTTAGAAACGACCTAGTCTATAGTCTAGGTACCAATGGGCCGACTCGTACGAACCCAGTAGGATTTGTACGGGCCTACTTGATACTCTCGATTCGAATCCGTTAAAAACCACGACTTTGTGTGAACACTGCATACTACAACTTCACACGAAGAGCCTTTCCTAAGGCTGGAATGTTACTTAGCCTTTCCTAAGGCCAACACAATACACACGTTTTCAAAAATACTCGCGTAGCACAAACGAGTGGTCCATTCGAGATTAGGCGTGAGAACCAAGAACTCTCGATAAGATCGCTCACTCAGCGCATTTTTCTAGCACGAGGACTTTCCGTCGAGCTAGGAGTGACATCCACATCTCGGCGAAAGTCTCCATTTCGAATTCTAGTGGAAACTCTCAAACTTATCCGAAGAGCACAACCACAGCTAGGAGCGAAGTAATTAAGTCAGGGGTGAAACCCGTATCTTAATAAACCGTTCCGCTCTCTATAAAATGGTTCTCAAAAGCTCTCACCAAGGACTTGGCTATAACAATAACTCGAGCCACGCAATGACCAGGAAGACGAATTCCATGAGCTGCATCCCAGTGGAAGCATAAGCCTTCTAGGGCAACGCGCGTGCACGAACTTGTTGGATATAGTTGGGTTACCTTGGGCAGTCGACGCCTAAACACCCGAGGCACTCTATCTATATTTCTAGCATATGACCTGCCGATTTTACGCTTTATGGAATCTATTTACGCTAAGTGTTTACAATTTAAAAATTTACGCTTTATCGGTTTCTCGATTTATCGATTGTCGCTCCCTGCTTTTGCAACCGCACGACTCGCACAGCCATCGCAATCTAAAACAAAACTGAATGTTCGCAACAAAACTAATGTCTAATTACTCGCTTTCGCTCTCGCTCTCTCCCTCTTCATCGCGTCCTCGTGCATTCTATCTCGACATGTATGTGTGTAAGCATAAACTACAACTATATATGTAAACACAAGCGAATCAATTGTGTGGGAATCTAGGAATTTCGTGTCTCCTATGTGGCTCCTATGTGAAATCTATTATATTGCTCGCTACAAGTTTTGATCGCGCTCAATCGCATCGCAAAACTCAAAAATCATTATGATCGAATCTCACTCCAAAAAATCTCTCTGTCTGGATGCCTTCCAACAACTCTACCTCGAGACAAACAGCTAAGAGAAGAGCCAAACGAAGTGCCGAGAAGAGGATTGCCTCGCTTGTGGCCAAGGAAGTGGCCAAGGTCATTCCTCAAATTGTCGCTCAAGTGCACTCTCTCAGCAACTCTCGAACCTCGGAAGACTCTAAGACGGAAGCGCCGCAATCTTCTTTCCTCTACAAACACTTCAAAGCCTGTGATCCGATGAAATTCACGGGTGAAGGAGGTGTCTCCCAGCTACTCCAGTGGTTCGATTCTATCGAAGTTTCCCTTCGTCAGAGTGGGTGTCCCGATGGTTTCCGTACTACTTGCGCTACCGAAGTATTTCAATCACGAGCACTCGACTGGTGGACAGACGAACGTAACAAACATGGGATCTCCGCAGCTTACGCTCTCTCTTGGGATGACCTGAAAGAGCTCATGAAGAAAAAGTACTGCCCTCCCCACGAAGTCCAGAAACTCGAAGGCGAATTTTGGAAAATCAAGCAAGTCGAATGTGACAATACTGGCTACACCGCAAGGTTCAAACAGCATAGCATAATCTGCCAAAGTCAAGTCAACACTTCAGAAAAAGCCATCACGAAGTACATTCGCAGCTTACCTGAATGTGTGGGTGATTTTGTCGAAGCTGCAAGACCTGCTACCATTGAAGAAACCTACCGCTTGGCCGCAGAAATCAACGACAAACGACTCTTGGACGGATCTTTCTCCAAGAATCTTGTCAAACAAGCTCAGCAAGCAATCGTCATCGATTCTTCTGACGATTCCTCCGATGATTCTACCGATGGTTCTTCAGGTGAGTCCTCTGATGAATCCTCTAACGACAATGTACCGTTTCAGGAAGCTCAGCCCAGCCGTAAACGAAAGACCATGAGCCCAAACTCTTCAACAACTGAGATATCACAACCAGAACCTCTTCAAGCAATCCCAGTTCACTCGAGGCGCGACTACAACGGAACTCATCCCCTGTGTCTCATGTGTACGTATCATCACCCGCCAGAAGCTAACTGTCGCTTTTGCGCAAATTGCAACTGGTATGGTCATCTTACCCAGCACTGCCGCACGGGGCCGCGGACTTGAGGAATTTCAGCAACAATCACAGTTTCCGTAGAAGTCCTCCAAAGCAACATTGGTTATGCTTCCAATGATGTAATGATACGATCTTCGCCGATTAATTTCTTTTGCATGTTGAATTTGTTCTATTTCTCGACGCAATATGGACCCTATTTATCTCACACTCTCTCGCACTCGCGCACGAACTATAAACTAGCACTATGTACTATATAATGTGTTTTCCCCTACTATGCGTTCTTGAAGCGGGTTGCGATAAACGTGCAATGGACAACTTAATCACGGGTGCACACGAGATCATGTTGGTCAGTGCACGGGGATCGTAATGAGTTTCAATAATGCCATAACGTTAAAAGCATGGTTAAGCGTGGTGGATACGCCGCTTGCACTTCCTATATGTAAGCGTCTTGACCATGTCGACACAGTGTGGCACCTATTCACGGGGCAGAGGCGTGTGGTTAAAGCATGGTGGATACGCCGCTGGTACTTCCTATATATAAGTGCTTTGCCATGCCCACCAATGAATTGTGAAGAAAGTGCCATACAAGTTGAACGTTATTAGACCAAGTATACTATTGAATCTATTTTCGACACACTACACTACATCTCAAGGCGTAACAATCTCAATCGCAACTCAAAGCGTGTAATCGCTAGACTTTTTGTAAGTCAACACGCTCGCAATCGCTTTATCACTGGAATTTATCTCGCAATCTCAATCGCTTATAGTGTGTTCGCTCAATCGCTTATTATGTGTATCGCACTATCGCACATCGTGGGTATCACTCTATCGCTTGTGTATTGCTCCATCGCTCATCGGGTATCGCTTAACGATTATCGCTATCGCTATCGCTTACCGTTATTTATGTTATCTGTGTTATGTTAGCACACATGACCTCGCTTCACGAGACGAAACTGATAGGGATAAAACATGGTGGATACGCCGCTGGTACTACCTATATATAAGTGTTTTAGCCATATCAGCATACTTTCGTGGAAAAAGGCCATGTGGGGCTTGATGTTAGTTAAAATTTGTGGTGTTGTCTAATCTAATCAAATCGCATATTCCCATCACTTGTTACGCAACGATCGTCGCCTATCGCTCGACGGTTGTCGCTACCGCTCGTCGCCTATCGCTCATCGTTTTTCACTGGTTGTCGTCGCCTTCGATTATTATGATTGTTCGTGCTATCAATTATCGCGTACCGCTTATCGCTTATCACACTTGCCCGTATCGCTCAACTGAGTTCGAAAACGACTTCCTCGCTCAGTTTGCTCAATCCCTCTCTTACACTTGGTCCGACCATCCTTCGCTTGGACCGAGGGAATCGAAAGCTATCAGTGCTATGTCGACACACATGACACCGCCTCACGGGACGGAAGCCATATGGCTAAAACATGGTGGATACGCCGCTGGTACTTCCTATATATAAGTGTTTTAGCCATATTGTCGAACTTTCGTGGGAAAGTGCCATGTGAGTGCCGACTTTAAATTTAAAAACTTTTTGATATTATTAAAACCTTTGTGTAAACAAAGCTTTTCTTACAAAACTTTTTCTAAAATTTGATCAAAACCTTTGTACAAAACGAGACTATCTTGTAACGTTGGTGTGACAATCGACTCAAGTTACTGCCGCGTGACGAGAAAATTTCGTAAAACGAGTTCTAAACACCCTAAAATCTTTTAGTAACCTAATAAAACCCCACTCATAACGCTGGTGTGAACCTCGAAACAGTTTAACGCCGCACGGTGGGAATATTTTTCATAAACAAGTTTCTTCAAACCTTTTTTCGAATTAATCAACTTTTTGAGAATTCAAAACACTTTTGGATCGCTTTTTGTGTGTTTCCATCTTTTGTATACGAATCGCTTTACTCACTGCCATCGCCATTCATCGCGACACTCTCCCTCGTCGAATTTCAATGGATCGCTCGCTTATTTTAACGCTTTTAATCGCTACTCCCACACGCATCGATCCTCGCAACCCTTCTTGTGGATTAATTTCGAGACGAAATTTCCTAAAGCAGGGGAGACTGTAACAACCCGCACGTTCGTGTGTTGTTACCACTCGCTATACTCGTTACGCCTAGCACCAGAGATTCGGATCATAATGTAGCCATATCAAATACATCGCTATTTCGCAGTATTTTCGCATAATACGCATACTTTATCGCTATAACACATCGCATCACACACACCAACGCTCATGATGACGTTGAGTGAGGACCTATTCTACCCTCCTCGATGGTCGTGAGGCGTCGCAGAATAACGCATATTCGAAACAAAACCCGGTTATTGTATCGTAACTTTGAAATATGGATATTTATACGACCCTATGTGACTAATTGTATTAAATATATGAGTGTGGGTATGAAAATGTGTGACCAAACTATCGCAACGCTTAACGATCAAAACGAAACGACAAAACCCAATTCGCCGGAGGCGTTTGATCGAATGACAATTCGATCGGATGGCAATCCGATCGGATGGCCCGATCCACGGCACTCCCTTACCTTCACTCCTCTCCGCCTATAAATAGCACTTGTCACATCACTTGAACAATGATGTGACAGCTCCCACTCTACCAGCACGCTTTTTGGGCTATTTTCTCTCGATTTCTCGCGATTCTTGTAAGTTTCTACCTCAAATCTTGTACTTCCATGGTCTACACGCACTTCTTCATCATTTTCTCTTTAAATCTTAACTTTTACCCGTGAAATCAATGGATTTGAGGTGTTCTAGGATGATGTCATCATGAAGTTCTTATGAACTTCAAATGTTGGCTTCATTCCACCAAGAACCACTCAGATCTGAAGGATTTCCACAAGAATCAACAACATTCTCGCATAGATCTACACATATTCATGGATAAAAGGATTGAAGGATGGTTTTCTAACTTTCTTTCAACTCTTTTACACTCAATGCACTCAAAACCAATAGAATCGGAGCTTGTTCTGATCTTCTACTCGTTCTTAGTGAAGCGATGGTTCAAGATCTGAGTTCTATCAAAGAGACTACTGATTTCGGGTTAAACATGAGCAACCGTCTCAAACAGAGGACTGATCGGACTAGGGTGATTCCTGCCCGATCGGGTCACCTGGGTGTTGATAAGGTTCTGTTGTTTGGCACGTTCTCACACCGTCTCGAGAAAACCACAAAACTTTCAAAACGAACGAGTGTCAAGACGATCAGGCCGCCGGGACGGATTGTCGTCCGATCGGATTGCCACCCGACCGGACCGCCGTCCGATCAGCTTGCACCTGGTTCCGCACTTAAACTATATTTCAAATCTTCAAAAGTTTTGAACGTCGAACGGATTGCCGTCCGATCAGATTGTCGTCTGATCGAACGACCATCCGACCATGTGATGTTTTAAACTTCAACACTTAAACAATTTTCAACCTGTTCAATGCATAGCTAGTTCCAAGCGGCTTGCCACCCGATCGGATTGCAATCCGATCGAGTGACAAACTGCTGTGAACTTGTTCTCACTAAGTGTCCTACTAATCGGATCGTCAGCCGATCGAGTCGCCGTTTGATCGATCGACCTGAAGGGTAGAGATACTACTCTGTTTTCATAATGCTACAACAAAAACTTCAAAAGGCAAACCATCATACACAAACACGTCCATACCGAACGAAGTGACAATCCAGTCGAATGGCCATCCGATCGGATTGCCATCCGATCGGGTTGCCATTCGACACTCAGTCGCATCTCATCGTTTATCACATTGTTCGACGCTTACGCTATCAATCTGTAATCAGGCTGATCTCAGACGCGCTCCCTTCAATCCAACCAAGTTGTGTTTACTTGCTGAACACCGGCTGTGAGTATACTCGAACCCCTTTTTATCGCATTTTGGGTGTAACATACGTTCTATCAATCAAATTTATCAAAACGAATTATTCAATCAAACTATTTATCACTTGCGAATAACTGTATGCATATTTACACGTGATGCTAGTTACATATGTGTTAGGACTTTTACTCGCGAGGTCCCGCCTTAACTAGTATAGTACTATAGAACCCGACGGGGTCTAGTTAGGATGAATAGCAATCGCAATCGAAGCTCGAGTGACTTAGCTGGTAGTATCTGTCTTATATGCATATATGTTGAGGTATCTCGTTTATGTATTTGGTAATTCGCAACACTTTTAACTATTTACGCTACACTATCTAAACTTGTATACTCGCCAATACTTTTGTATTGACGTTGTTTTAACGTATGTTGCAGGTTTAGTCGCAGTCTACATCAAATCAAGCTAGGAAGTCTAGAAACACACCTAAAATATAGGTTGTCGGATTTGTATTGTTTGAGAGAACAAGAAATTCGTGACAGCTTATGTGATCGTAATTGTTTATTAGTATGGGATAATGAACGCATTAAATACTGTCGCAATGTAGTTGTTATTGATTCTCTTGAGCAATCTGATTCGCCTAGTCCCGCACCCCGATGATTCTGCCATCGGTTGGGGTGTGACACGCTTTCCTATAGTGAAGGTTCGCTGGGAAGGCAAACGCGGCACCGAGTTCACTTGGGAACTCGAAAGTGATATGAAACCTAATATCCACATCTCTTCATTACGCCTACGCCTTAATTTCAGGACGAAATTCCCTAAAGTAGGGGAGGCTGTAACAACCCGACTTTTCGGGTCATTACTTATATCTGTCATTTCTTGCTTAATTGACTTGTACTCTGAGATTCGATAATAGTTAACCCTTAGCGATGGCCTAAATATTGGTTTTTAACTATTTTAAACTATGTTTTACAACGCGTTCACAACGCTTATTTCAAACGCAGTTAACGCAGTTTATAGCGCTTACTATTTAAACGTATATTATCGCTTGTTTGGACTAAACGCTATAGCAACGCAAACTTGAAACGCGGATTTACTTTATGTTTTACTTGTGTTATGTGTGTTACTTCTGTGATTACTTGTTTTATGATTATGTGGTTATCTCAACGCAACGCTTACTCGCAACTCAATTAAACGCAACGCAACGCTTAACGCACAAAACGAAAGTTGGAAAACTAACTCGCACAACACGGCTGTCCGAATGGACATCCGTCCGGATGACCATCCGACCGGACGCCCATTCGACACCTCGCACTACTCCACCGCCTTACTCATCCTCTCACACTATAAATAGCACCCGTACACTATTGTTCACTGATGTGACATCTCCATCCGACCACACACACTCAAGACGCTTTCATGCACTTTTTCCCTCGATTCAAGGCCATTTCATAAGTGTTCCTCCGCAAATCTTGTACAATCATCATCACTATACACTCCCACATCATCTTCTCCATCAAAATCACTGGTTTTCTGCTTGAAATCACCTTATTTGGACTCCTTGAAGGTTGTTCTCACTCAGTTGCTTATGCAAGCTGTTGTGTGACATCATCTCATCAAGATTTGTTCAGATCTAAAGGATTTCCACACTTTTTAACTAAATCTCAACAAGATCTCAACATTTTTCAACTGTTTTCTACTTTTCTTCAAATTTTCTTCAACATTCTTCACAAAACCGATGGAATCTAGACTCATTCAGAATCTCTACTCAATTTCTAGTTGAGAGCCGGCTTGGGAACGGAGTTCCACCGGGGAGATGACCGCTTGACGGGTTGAACATGAAACTCCATCAAGAACAGTGAACCCGATCGAATGGGGCGATTCCCATCCGATTGAATGAGCTGGACTTGGTGTGGTTTTCGTTGTTTGACACATCATCACACCGTCTCCGTTAAACTCAAACTTTTATCTAGAAAATTTCACAAAATTTTCAAACAACAAGATCGCCAGTTGAGTGGCCATCCGATCGGATGACCATCCGATCGAATGACCATTCGACCAGGTGGTCTGACCCTTATACTAATCCTTGTTCAAAACGATTTGACCAAACTTCAAACTACCAAACTTCTCGATCGAATAGCCATCCGATCGAATGGCTATCCGACCGGATGACTTGGCATCCATACTTTAGATTGTTTAAATGCTAAAACAAAAACTTCAAAAGTTTTCAAAACGATTTACAAACACCCACATCTCATTCGAATGGCCATCCGTTCGAATGACCATCCGCTCGGATGACCATTCGATCGAATGGGTACTCATCCGTTCAACTCACCATCCGACACTTAGCTCATCCGACATTCTGTTTATACGTTGTTCAACGCTTACGCTACTGTTCTATGCTCAGGCTAACTCCAACGCGCTCCCTTCAATCCAATCAAGGTTGTGTTTAATTGTTAAACACATACTGTGAGTATACTCAAACCCATTTTCTGTTAACGCACTTTGGGTGTTAAATATGTTCTCTATCAAAACACATTAACACACAACGCAAACACTTTTAATGCTAACTGCTCCCGCATGTTATACGTGATCTATGAATGCCTGTTACTATCTTTATACAGTGTTACACTATACCGCCTCTAGCAACAATAGTACTATAGTTTGGACTCAGCACCTGTCGTGGACAGGGGTTGCTAGGGATCACATCTCTTTACTTCACGTGTCCGCTAGACATGTGTCGCACATACTCTACAACGCTTTTCGCTATACTATATGCTATGCAAACTTGTGTACTCACCTTTACATTTTAAGTATTGACTTTATTTTAACGTATGTGACAGGTTGATAGGATGCCATGCTTGCTAAAACGAGTAGGAAGTCTAGAAACTTCACTAAATAAATCTGAGTTGTCGGAACAGTGTTTTGTTTTTGAGACTTACATCTGCAATGACTATTTTTACTTTGTATGTTAGTAGTGTGGGATATTAACATTAAAGATTTGGTAATTTAATAGTTGTTGTGGATTCTCTTGAACAATTTGTTTCGCTCAATGCCACGCCCCGATGTTTCCGCCATCGGTTGGGGTGTGATATCTCAGCTAAGAATGCATTCTGCGAAACTTCGCGTAGAACAATATTTGAATATACAAGAAACGATGTTTGCCATTTTTGGCGTTTTACTGAGAAAATAGTGTATCTAAAAGAAACGTCGATTGAGATTTTTGATGTTTGAGTTTTTTGGCGTTTTCTAAGATGATTGGTATATAGTAAAATATGGCGTTTTTAAGTTTGGTGTGTTTGATGTTTTGGGTTTTTTGGCGTTTCTAAGATGAATGGTACATAGTAGTAAATATGGCGTTTACGGTTCAGGGTGTGTTTAATGAATGTCTGAGATGTTTTGTTTATATAGGATGTGTTTTGGCCCGTAATGGCGTTTTATTCATGAGTTTGGCGTTTTTGTTAGAGAAGTCTAAAGACCCTTTTACCCTTAATGAAGCGCGTCCACTTAATAGAATTTGTGTTATTTACGAAAACGTCACCGCGCCATTCTAGTCCATAGATTGTTTTGATCGAACGATCCATAACCGTTCTCACACTTTTCACCGTTTTCTCTAAATCCTGACCATATATATATATATATATATATATATATATATATATATATATATATATATATATATATATATGGGACCGCTAAAATGAGAACCACCTCCAGTTGTAAGAACCGTGAAAACTTTTTGATTTGGGGCGAGTTGGACCAATTTTTTTTTCATAAACGTAGATCCTTGTATTATAAACACATTTGTAAAAAATACTTTCAAAAAAAAATGTCGTGTGTGTAGTTTTGAACACCACAAGTTTGTGTTTACGGGTACAGTAAATTTTAAATAAAATTTACGGGTCCCGTAAACGCAAACTTTGGGTGCTCAAAACTACACACCCGACATTTTTTTTTTGAATTTTTTTTTTACAAATGTGTTTATAATACATGCATCTACGTATATGAAAAAAAAATTGGTCCATCTCGCCCCGTACGGTGTAGTTCTCACGGTTCTTACAACTGGAGGTGGTTCTCATTTTAGCGGTCCCCTATATATATATATATATATATATATAGGACAAAGATCCGTTACGAACCACCCTTTATTGCGAGAACCGCGCGAACCAATGTGAACACAATTAAAAATGCCTAAAAATAGCTAAAAAACACACAAATTTTTTTTTTATATTTTTTATAAAAAAATCGCTACTTTTAGTAGCAAAAAAAAAATTAAAAAAAAAATTTTTTTTGCTACTAAAAGTAGCGATTTTAACATAAAAATTATTAAAAAAAATTTGAGATTTTTTTAGGTTTTTTGGGGGTTTAGTTTTTAGCATTTTAGCTTTGGGGTGGGGGAGGGGGTTTAGGTTTTTTGGTGGGGGGTAGGTTTTTTTGGGGTTTAGTTTTTAGCATTTAGCTTTGGGGGGGGGGGGGTTAGGTTTTTTTTTTGGGGGGGGGGGGTGGGGGGTTAGGTTTTTTTAGCTATTTTAGGTTGTGTTCACATTGGTTCTCGCGGTTCTCGCAATAAAGGTGGTTCTCGCATGAACCTTACCCATATATATATATATATATATATAGTGGAGGGTTCAAATGAGAAGAAATTTTTTGTAAGGATAAAAAAGAACAAACTTCAACCAATAAAAATGCTTTATTTTACTTCATTTAATTTTTGTATTTAATATTGGTGTAAGGGTATATTGGTAAAATTAGATAGATCATTAATTGTTAGTCTTCCTTTTTAATAGCTAACTAAAATTAAATTTGTAACTTATTTTCAAAAAAAATATATCTTTTCAAAGAAGAAAAAAATTAATTTAAGGTGTAAGATAAATTATGAGGTGTGTAGGATAAATTTCAATATGTGAAGGATAAATTTAAAAAACGTGTAGGATAAATTTTGATGTTTCTAGGCAAAATTTTTAGTGTGGATGATGATAATATTTATGACTAATTAATTGGTCAAAAAGAATAATAAATGAGATGAGAGAAAACTATTTAATGTTTTACAATTGTACCCTTTGTTCTTTTTCTTCTCAATTTAATTTTCTTCTCAAATGAACATTCCCCTATATATATATATAGGCTAGGAGTTGGCTAGAAATTCCAAATTTCCTAAAAAGTGTAAAAAGTCATAAAACATCATAATGTCAACCATAAAACACACCAAAAACCCACAAATAACATAATGAAGATTACTAAAAATCATGTATGTGGGTTTTGTGTTGTGTTTTAGATGTTAAGGCTCTGATTATGGAATGACAAATATTATTGTGGGGGGTGGAGATACAATAGGAAGTTTATTTGGCTAGGAAGGCTAGGAAGTGATCTTGACCATCAATTTAGTTAATCAATGGCTAAGATTAAATCAGGGAAATTGAAGGAAAGAAAAGAGGCGCGTGAGTTTGTTTAGGGGCATTCTAGTCAATCCAAGCCAATAGTTTCTCTCTCCTCCAATTCCCCCCCATTTTTTAAACGTTAATAACTCTTTCATACGACATTATTTTTTTATAAAAATTGCACCAAAAAAACGAGCGTTTTTTTATCTTTAAAACGAGTATACTATTGCTATATTTTCAAAAAAAAAATTTAAAAACCCAGTTGCGTAAAACGTAATAGAAAAACCCCCAGTTACGTAAAACGCAATGAAAAAAAAACCTAAAAAATGACATTTTTCTAAAATGCAATGCACCAAAAACACAAAGAAATGACTTATTTGTAAAACGCAATGGCCAGAAAACATAAAGAAATGTCTTATTTCTAAAACGCAATAGCCAAAAAACTCAAAAGAAAATGTACTTTCTAAAACGCAATGGACTAAAAACACATAAAAATGTGTTTTACCTAAAACGCAATGCACCAAAAACACAAAGAAATTTCTTATTTGTAAAACGCAATGGCCAGAAAACACTTAAAAATGACTCATTCTAAAACGCAATGGACTGAAAACACTTCAAAAATGTGTTTTACCTAAAACGCAATGACTAAAAACACTTAAAAATGTGTTTTTTTCTAAAACGTAATAGCCAGAAAACACATAAAACTCTCTTATTTCTAAAACGCAATGGACATATAAAACTGTCTGGGAACTGTCTATGACTGTGAACTGTCTGAATTGTCTACGAATTATTGTATTCGAAATGGGCCAATTTCTAGAAAATTAATTTTTCTGATGATTTTTATTATGGCAGCTCAACCCCAGGCAGGGGCTCTGCCCCTTGGACCCCGCCAGGGGCTGCCGCCCCTGGGACCCCGCTACCAGGGGCGCTGCCCCCGAACCCCCGCCATGATCGTAAAACGCAATGAGTAAATCGAAAACCCAGATCGTAAAAATGAAATTAAAGAATTTCTTACATGGATCGAAGTGATTTCTTCAACAATTGACGAAGTTTGAATGATAGAAACACTTATCAGCGCTCGAATCGAACGAATCGAGTGATTATCTCCAAAATCACCCGAAAAAAACAAGATTTTTTTATGAAATTAAACTAGGTTTTCTTAAAAAAAAAGCTGAAGAACACGTTGATCGGGTGTTTGAATCATTGATTTGTGATGAAAATCGCACTATAATGTAGTGATTATTGAGATAGAAAGTGAAGAAATTAGGGCTGTAAACGAACCGAACGTTCAGCGAACAGTTCGTGAACCGTTCGGCGGGAAGTTCGTTTATGTTCGTTCATTTAATAAACGAACGAACATGAACAAGAAATTCCGTTCGATTAGTTAAATGAACGAACATGAACAAAGGTCTCGTTCGTTCAATTGTGTTCGTGAACGTTCGGTAAGGTGTTCGTGAACATTCGTTCATTTGCGTTCGTTTATGTTCGTATGTTCGTGTTTTAATTAAAGATTTTTATACTTTCATATATTTTATCTATACTTTTTATACTATTAAACTTTTATTTATATCATTACCCTAACAATTAAACTAGGAAACCTTCTTTCACCTTGTTTATGCACCATTTCCCTTTCTTTTCTCATTATTTACATCGACGAATATGATCTACCTCCGTTCCACAATAAGGGATTCAAGTTCTAGTGCTACTCTTTGGGTCATCCACCTTTATCCTTCATCGCGTTCGCCAAATTTATTTGTGTTCGCTTGTGTTCGTGAACCGTTCGTGAACACACTCATTTCCTTAATGAACGAACACGAACATAAAATCTCGTTCGGTAAGTGTTCATGAACCGTTCGTGAACACATTTATTTCCTTAACGAACGAACACGAACAAGGCCTCGTTCGTGTTCGTTCGGTTCGTTTACAGCCCTAGAAGAAATGGTTGAAGATGGTGGGTTTTGAAAATTGTGGGTTTTGAAGTTACTGGGTTTTGAAAAGGAAGAAGAAATGGTTGGATTGACTAAAATACCCTTCCTCTTTATTTTAAATGTTGGCACATGTCCTAATCCTATTGCTTCCTACACTTCCTAGCCAAAATAAACTTCCTATTTGATCTTTTCCCTTATTGTGTTTTATGTTGTTTAACATTTTGTGTTTTATATTCATAGTTCTACAATGGTGTGTTTGAAGTTTTTATGTACTATTAGAGTTTGAATATGGTGTTTTAGTAATCTTCATTCTATTATTTATGAGTTTTAGGTGTGTTTTATGCCTGAAATTATTGTGTTTTATGACCTTTTACACTTTTTAGGAAAAACACAATTTCCGTAGGATCCCCACTCTATATATATATATATAGTGATATATTATAAAATTGGGAACTTTAGTTCTATTTAATTTGGTAGAAATCTTATTGAAATTAAAAAAGTGACATAATTTTAGAACGGTCCGATGCAAAATAGATAGTAATGGTGTAATTAACCCTACATCTAAAAATTGCACAATATTGTGAGCATTCTATTCTCTTTAATTTGTGTATAATATTACTATAGTTGTTTCCATCTTAAAAACCTACCATATTCCATGATTTCTAATGTATGTGTTACTTGTTGCGTCACACGGTTTAAAATAATAAACACATATATTATTTATTTAACTCCCAACCTGTGTGAATTCATTTAATGGTATTACATGTAACTGAAACGCAATGTGCGTTAAAATAATAAACACATAATTTTAGCCACTTGTTTATGTCATAAATAATCTATTTCATAATTGAGTTTATTCCATTATTTTGTCAATATAACTTCAAATTGTAGTAGGACCAAGAGACCCAACTATTGTGTCTCCAAGCAGGACCAATAGACTTTTACTCTTTTAGTCAAAATCTGTCCTTTTCTATTTCGTTATCAATATATATAATTCATATAAATCAGAAGAAATATAATTTGATAAGCTTTTAATTATTATAAACGTATTTTAATTATTTATATTTATTTTTTCAATTTTAAATTATGTTTATTATAAACATACTGTATTGCAGTTTTTTTAACGGCTAAAATCATACCACATGTGTGTCTTTTGCATAATTTACCACCATGTTAACCTTTGGGGCTGCAGTTTCTTTAATAATATTGCCAAAGGCGAGTATAATAAAATAATTTATAATAAATTATTTTTAAAATAAAGAACTACAAGAACCAAATAAATACAATGAGAAAGAAAGAAGACGAGTTATACGGTTACATAACCGCACAATCTCATGTAACTGAGTCGGGTTGTCATGATTCAACCTTAAGAATGCGTCACGTTGCAACTCAAAATTGTGTCGAACATTGTACATACATAACACGACCAAAATGTTCCACTTGTATAGATTAAAATAATGAACTAAATATATATTATACATATATAACATCATGAGAATGAAATCTCAATGGTGGGTATGTTACTGTATAGCTTAGGTAACACGCTAACCCTCTATCGACACGACACCCATGTGGGAAAAATACAGTATAAGCAGCAAAGCTCGAGCTAGAACACACCTTATTTCAAGTGAAGAACACAAACACAAACAATATGTGCGACGGCAAAACTACACACAGCAATGTTGTCACCTTATTAACGTTGTTGACACACGCAATCAGGAACTGGGTATGTGTTTATCGACTGTTTTGGTTTCCGTTCCTTAATTTCCCCGAGCCTGTTTCGTTGCCCTTCTACAACCGCTTCTTGAAAATCCGACCAACTCATGCTTTTGTTCATGAAAAGTTGACCCAATAACACCATGTTTGGTCTTATCGTCTTCAAGTTGAGGTACGTTCGGTGTCCTACCTGTCGAGTAATCAAATGTTTGAGCGTTTGACAAATTTGGATTATGTAAGAAAATTGATACACAAAATAACCAAAGACGACGTTTCTATGAACAAAAGAGGAGCGTGTGACCCCCTAAATATTCTGGTAATCATAAGTATTGAAATTTACTCGGTTCGACCTATCAGCCTTATTTATTTATTTACTTTTGGAATATGAAGTTATATATATGTATTATATTCATAAACCATCTTTATTAATTATTATTTTTAAACACAAGCTACTGATATTGGAAAAAATAATTAAAAAATCGGCTCAAACTGGCCACTCTGGCTGGACTTGATCCGGTTTGTTTGTTTGTCGTTTTCCAAAGCCGTAACTAGTGGTTTGACCCAGATTTTTTGTCAAAAACTGGCCAAACCGGACCGTGAACACCCCTAAATTTCAAACACTTCCTAAGATGCTTACCATAGCATTGTGCATATTTCCAGGCGAGGCCGAAATGAAGATGTCACTGTGCATACTAACATAATAATCAACCGCAGCCGACAAAGAAGCTTTTCCTTTTATCTTGGCCCTTTCTGCTGAGGATGCGAGGCTCTTTTTGTCTTCCATATATGGAAATAGTTGCCTTAGCGCGGCTATCCTCGCTTCTCCACCGTACACCTGTACCCATACTAGTCAGATGTCTAAAATACTCTCAATACTAATAAAGGTGGCAGAATGAGCATGGGTAACTCCGTAATTTTGGTGCGAGTGAGGTCAGGTTGACTTTGAACACTTTTTATCAAAAGTTTTAGAACTTGTATATATTTTTACATAAATGATTATTTCAGTACTTTGACCCGTTATGGATAAAACCTAACCCGGATCCCCCTTTTCATAACTAAATAAGTCGAATTTGTCACCTTATGTGAAGCGAGGTACAAACGGGTAGTATTGTCAAAACCCAAAGCTGCCAGCAATAATCCAATTTCTTCAGGCGTCAACGGGCAACGACCCTGGTTCCGTAACTCCTCATCCGTATACCTCGAGTTCATAACTCTTCCTTGCCAAATCGTTTGCCGGTATTTCGCCAAAGCCACTTTTTCGGCTTTTCCTCCACCAAAATCGCATGCCGAATGAGCAGCCATATCCTGAACATTCAGTTATAAAAAAAACATATCAAGATATTGACCACTTCGCCCTCTAATAAATGAGTGAGTGATCGTTTGTACCTTGTCGAAGCGCAAGTGTAGAGAAACAAATTTGCCTGCTCCTAGGCCGTCTTTGGTATCGATAACTTGTCGAAGGTATTTAGTCCCAACCGCATCGATACTTTCAACAATTGGGTACCGGAGACGACTCACGAGTGCTTCCCCGAGACTTCTAACGTGAGGAACATAGACCAATGCTTCAAAGTTGACTTTGCATCGTAACCGTTGGATTTCAATCGGCATGTTGTCAAAAGCTAGTCGGTGTGAAAACGGTGAAATCGCAGCTATCCCATAGCTGTAAAACACATACAAGTTATATATGTTGCTTGTTTAGATACTCAAATCCCGTTCTTTGAACATAGATTTTGATCCTCATTCTAGTTTTCAAGTTCGGTTTCTTTTTCTTTTAAAAAAGGTAAATAAAAGGCGTTCTTCATCTTCTACAAGAACATGATGAACACGAAGTGTTCAAGAAGAGCGTAAAAAGATGAAAATGCCAATTATATATTAACACATGTGCATTTGAAGCATATTGTGCATTGATAAAGCTTTTTGCTTGGATGTGTGTGTGTCTGTGTGTATGCATAGTAACAGTTATGACGGTCGTTCAATACAAAACCTATTTGAAGTAGACAACTGCAAGAACCGCTTGTCAACATGTATCTATTATTTTAGTACAATACATTAGGCGCTTATGTAACCACATTACCGCCTCTCTTTCTGTCTCCCATTATATATTATGAGCAGTATGTACAAGTGTTTATGCGGTTATTGTAGTTCTCTACTTAAAACTGGTTTTATACTGAACGTGCCCCTGACAACTATATCTATTTTCCCAAACTAAAACTAAAAGTGGATGTTTTGACTTAAAGTTCGATTAATTTTCGTAAACAAGGTATATCATGTATACCAACCTCTCAAGAACGGGAGCGACGTTTTCAAGATACCAATTTGCTGAAGCGTGAAGAGGAGCGTTTTTAATTCGGGTAGATCTAATTGCTGAAGCATAATACTCGCGTGTACTCCATGCATACTCATCAGGCAACTCTCTAATTATCGATATATCATCCTTCAATATATTCACAAAATGATCAACATCAAAAATATCTGTGAACGAGCTGCAAAGACCAAAACACCACGTATATAAATATTCATTTCTAAAAAGTATGATAATATATTAGTACAAAGGATATAGATAAAAAAAAGGTAGACGGACCTCGTGTCTTGCCATACGGGATTCACTTCAAGATATGGTATCATGAGTGTCGCGTTGAGGATTTTAGCGATCGCAACAGCGTCACATATCTAATTAAAAATATAAAAAGTAAGTTGACATGAATCATAAAGGCCCGGTTTACAACATTTCACTTGTCTCTAAACAAATCAAACGTACGTAAATAAAAGCCAACTCAAAGTGTGTACAATTGCTAATTACAACCTCCTAATATTTCATACATTAGTCTTCATTACAGAACTCGGAAAATTGGCCGAAAAAGTCTTGGCGGGTCAACTAACCGGGTTTGATCCGACCCGAACCCATTTTGACTAGTTACCAACTCGATAATCTACAAATTTTGGCACCTCTAATTGTTATGTGTTAAAAAGTTTTTTGAATGAATACGTAGAAAACATACCCCCATTCTTTGCTGATTTAATCCACCATCAAGAAACACTTGGATGTATCCCGTGGACTCCGGCAACGACGCTTTAAATCAGAAATTAACTCATTAGAATTAACATTAGAATCATAAACAAGAATACTAATCGCGTGGTTAATTGTTCTCAACCACAATTAACAATCAGTTTTAATAAGCAATCCCAATCCCGAACAAACCGAAATCGACTTAAATTCATATTACTTACAAGAGGCAGATGTGGATTCAGAAAATGGTTTCCATCCTTGGTTGGATAAGGGTGTCCAAAGATCAGACAGCTGTTCATTTGACTAAACAAGAAAGCAAGAAAATCAATAATTTTTTTAAATAAACTTTTTTTTTACAAATAAAGTCAGATTTTACAAACAAAAATATGAACTTTATCAAATAAAGATTCAAATCAGACTCACCGATTGGCGCTGTAATGCGTTCTTAAACAGACGTGAGTGCCGAAGCTTTGAAGCATTAGCATCCTGCAAATATTTCAGTAAAAATTGTAAAAAAATTAAAACTTTCTTAGCACATTGGTGAAATCATAAATTATATAATTTTCCCCAAAAAAAGTGAAGCTTTGAAGCATTAGAATCCTGCGAAAACATCAAGAAAAATTGTAAAAAAAAAAAAAAAAAAAAACTTTTTTATCACATTTGTGAAATCATAAATTAAAGAATTTCCCCAAAAAATAAACATAAAATTTATTTCAAAGGCTTGAATTTTTCTAGGGTTTATGGGTCTGTTGCTGCTGAATTTCTTGCTGTTTCCAGAAATATTGACAGCTTTGGATATTTTAAAAGCCCCAAAATTCATTTTGTAATATAGTTGACTTGCATTACTCATAAGTCAAAGCTTCTGAATTAAATCAACATCAGATGATTATGAGATTATGAAATTATGTATTTTGTTTCTGGAAATCAATAAACGCCCAAAATCCTTGATTTCTTGCAATAAGTCCACCAAAAACATGAGTACAGATTTACAAAAGTGCAGATTAATTGGACAAATTTCCAGGAAAAAAAAATTAAAGATTTTGATTTACATGAAATTATAAAAAATTATTAAAAATATGAAAAAAAAAATCCCATCTTTATAAACTTACACAAAACACATTTCCATCATAAAAAATTAAAGAAAAAAAAAAACACCCAGAAATCTAACATCCATAATCTATGATTTCAAGCAACATATCCACCAAAACAACATGAATTTGCTGGATATAAAAAATAAAATTAAAAATAAACTAAAAATATAAAAAAAAATCCCATCTTTATAAACTTACACTAAAACACATTCCCATAACAAACTTCACAAAAAAAAAAAAAAAAAAAAAAAAAAACCCAACTAAACTCACCGACAAAACCGTAGAAGAAGCATGATTAGAACTAGAAGAAGCAACAAGAGGCAAAAAGACAAGCAAGAAAGCAGCAACTGACACACCACCGTGGAGCTGCCGGTGGCGGTGGTGGTGGAGCTTCATGTACCGGCGGTGGTGGAGACAAGTGATACGGTGTCGTTTAGATGAAAAGAAAGGGAGAATTTAAGTGGGAAATAATTATAATTATTATTGTTGTTAAGATGAAGAAGGGGGAAGAGGCACAGAGAGAGAGAGAGAGAGAGATGTGAATGAATGAAAGAAAGAAAGAGCAAAAGCAGGTGCTAGCTCACATGGGGTCACCTCTGTTTGTCGTACATTCCAAAACAATATAATATATTGCTTTGCTGCTGATAATAAGTGCAGTGATTTATGAGAATTATTATATTTATTATATGAGTAATAAAGATTTGAAGTAGCAACAGGTGGATGCAATCAATTTGTTTGCTTCGCTTTCTCGGTGCATTGAAGGCGGAGAAAGTCACCGAGTGAGTAGTAAAACTTACGTGTCTTTAAACAAAACATAGTGTTTTTCGAAAGGATATTGTTATTATTTATTTATATTGTATGTATAAGTGTATATGCTACTTTTTGTCTTTACACAAACGGTAATATTTTTGTGAGTGGTGGTGGTAATTCATTTGTTTATCTCTTGTTCTTTTCTTTTTTTATATCTACATGATTACAATAATACAATGGAATAAAATGTTACTTTTTTTTATTAAGGGGAATTAACCTGTAATAATCCTAACTAGAGATCATTGGTTATTGATCATTGACAGTCTCACATTTGGATATTTCTCCCACCATTCCCATCTTTCATCTATTTTTTTCCTAAACTAGACTCCCGTTAAAAAAAACTTAACGGAGTTAAACTTTTTTCCAAATTACGAACAGATTTTTTAGTGCTTTTGATCAGAGTGACGATACAAGTCCATTAATGTAAAACTTATCTCGAAATGGTGCTCCAAATGACTTGATTTTTGTTAATTGGAAATTTAAACACCCGAATTGAAGCACCGTTTTCATCGTTTAGAGCACCGTTTCGAGGTAAGTTTTACATCAATGGACTCGTACCGTCGTTCTGATCAAAAGCCGTAAAACACTGTTTGTAATTTGGAAAAAAAAACATAACTTCGTTACGTTTTTTTAACGGGGGATCGATGTAGGAAAAATATGTGAAAGGTGGGACTGATGGAGGGAAATATTTAAAGGTGTGACTATCAATGGTCAATTACCTTTAGTTGGGATTATTACAGACCAATTTCACTTTTATTTAAGATACTTTTTTTCTCAACTAAATGTATTGTTTGATTTTATAGATTTTCATACATGGAAAATAAATGTGATATTTTGATGAAGGTTTTATTGAAAATGGAGTTTAAATGTTTAATTTAAAACAAAGTATTTTTAGTTGTTGTAAATTATACTGAGTACCGACTGAAGTGATACTGTTCGAACAATAAATGTATTGGTATCGATATTTATTTTTGCGGTTTTTGGTATTGGTACAGTTTGGTTTAGGTGTTTTTGATCCGGTGATATAAGCTTTATTGAAAACGTTATACTGAGTATCAGTACCGTAGCGAATTGAACCGATAGCTCATCATGGTTATCAGTTGATGTAAAACACGTGTCAATATTAATATGGGTATATCAAGATATGTGTAATTAAACCTAACACCATTGTAAATAAGCTTTTTTTTTTATTTTGTACCATATACATGTTTTCCACTCCATCGCGTGAGAGAATTTATTTAACACTACCATCGCGCGAGAGAATTTATTTATTCTAATGATTGGATACTCGCACATAATTCTACAACTCTAAAAAGTTGTGTGATAGAACCTAATTACGGGTATTTAAGTTCTACCTATGGTGGGCCCGGATGAGTTTTCCCCTTCAGGTCTCAAGTTCGAGTCTGTGTGATAGGGGTTTCTCATTGAAGGGTTTAAATTGGGAATCTAATGTGCGAGGGGGCTCTCTGGCGCGGACCCGGTTAAGACAACGTGTGCTAAACCTCCCAACATTCATGAATAATTCACACCTTTAAAAAAACTAGATATTTATATATTTTTTAATGGATGTAGTCTAGCCTAGTAACCCAAAGATATTTATATATTTTTTCATTAAAAAAAACTAGCTTATTTATTTGAATCAATAATGTAACACCCTAACACGTTTAACCTTAAAACGACGCAGCGGAATTTCGAGCCTTAAAATTTCTTTCATGATATACGTCTTGACATTCTTAAAATTCATTTTTATAATATAAAAACATAACTTATCATCACTAAATTACATATTTAAACATTCCCGTACAATCTATCTTGTGACTCGATCTTCGATCTCTATTCCTTAATAATCCTCATGGCTTGTACTACCTGCGCTCACCACATAAAATTCATAACATTAGTACGTATCATAAACATATAAGATTTAATCACGTTTATTTTTCATTCCGTTAACTCTTTACATCCCGGCTTTCCCTCTGATCATACGATCCGTAGTGAGACTTCTTTGGCATTCCTGCGTTACACTTCATCACCAGGCACGCTATTATTATCGTTAGTACTCAATTTCATTGAATGCATGCGTACATACTTTCATACAAACTTATACATACACTTACGATCTCACATAGCAACTTACATACATACGTACCTACATACATACGTACGTACCTACGTACGTGAATACCTAAATACATCCATTCATACATACATACATACATACTTATTACATGCCTTTACACAAACCTACATACGTGCATACCTTCGTACATACTCACTTGCGTACATATACGTACTACCTACATACACACCTACATACATACACTTAGACTTATAAAACATACATACGTATATACCTACATACATACCGACATTTATATTTACAATCCCTATTGCAATATACCCGACTCATACTCGCCTACTCACATACAAACCTTCATATATCCGCGTATTCTTGCTCACATACTTATCAACATACCCACGTAGGTGCATACATGCTTTCATACATTTCTACATACGTGTATAGAGATATACAAACATACATATGTACCTATCTACATGTGTGCTTACCCTAATGGTCATAAAACATAAGTTAAATTAGTCATACGCAATTTAAAACGCGTTTAAACGAGTTCCCAAGCCAAAACGGAGCAAACAAACAATTTTCGCTAAACAAGGGGGGCCTCGCGTGACGCCAAGGGCCTTGGCGTCACGCCAAGCCCCTGTTTTCACAGAATGTTTGCAGCTGATTGCTGCATATTCCCTGCATGTTCGGATTTTACGAAAACGAGCATAACTTCCTCATTTTTGATCTGTTTTACCCGATTCTTTTTCCTACGTGATCGTAATTTAATTATCCATCACATGGAGTGAAAATCCAATATTTAGACTACCGAAATTTATAACTTTTAAGCATTCGGCTTATTACCCTTTTTCATAATTTTGACCCGTTCATGCATTTACCCACATAACTTGTTTGTTTGACCTTAACTTCATATGAATTGATAATTTCAAGGTCATTTGTCATAAAAGATTCATTCTCGGATACCTTACATCTCATTCCACCCCGTTTCGCTCAAAAGCTTATTTTGACCCGTTAAGGGTAATTGCGCATTAAAACGTTTATGACTTACAAACCATACTTCTCACTTTCATACTTGATCAAAACATTACACTAATCGAGTAACTTGCTTCTAAACTGCTTTTTAAGATCATTTGCCCAAAATACCCATCAAGTGCATTTTGGTCAACTTTAATCCCATCCTTTACGACGAAAGACTACAACACATATTTTGACCTCAACCATCATGTTTAGTTAATTATAACACCATATTACTTAATCGAACTAAGAAGTGATTACAGAAATCACTTACCTTATGCGTCCGTGCTCGTATCCGATCCTTGCCCCTTCTTGACCCGTTAACACCTCATGCTTGAGCCCGTCTCGACATGGTCCCTACACTTCCATGTCATTGAAACCACATTCTTGTTAGCATACCCATTTGTACATGTTAACAATCATACCAATCGCATAATCCACACTTAACTTCCCTTAGTCATTTCTAACAAGTATACTACATAAAAATCAACTTCATATCATTTCCAACTCATGTAATTCATCATGTAATCACAAATAACGCATATTAACATAACATGTACCAAACGACTTCCTATAATCCTACCTTTACGACAACGAGTCAAATCATGCTTCTTATACTTGTTGACTTTCAAAAGTCAACTATTAACCAAATGTAACCATCGACTTATCAACATATACCCGTAACATCATAATTGACTATACGGACGACACTATATACATTTTATCATACACTTGATGTACGTACTACCTTTTAAGCATAACGTACAACTTATTCATGCATAAATCTTCTAAACTCATACATAACCCATCAAAACCTACTACTAACCATCATGGATCATTCCCAAATAAACATCAAACATATCATCATTTTTCTCCTAATTCATCTAACAAGAATTCATCATACCCACATAATACATCAATCTTTCAACAAGGCTCGGACATGGAAGGTGATTCTAGTCATCATATTCACCCTAACTAACGGGTTTCACCTCTAATCATCAAATTAACACAAACCATACGTAACCCGTGTTCTATACGATGATTCTAACCCTTATACATGATCAATTTCATACTAACTCACGGATTTGAACATAACCCACTTCACACATGATCACCAAATCTTAGATTTAAAACATACCTTATGATCCCCTCGTGAAGGTGATCATTAATCCGTGTTTCTTCTTGAATTTGAGCCTCGATTCACCCTTCAATTTGGTGATTTAAGTGAGTTAGGGTTTGGAGCTCTTGAGAGCTCTTGAAGCTTCACGAACACACACGTATGTGTGTTGATCTTTTAATTAGTAAAATGAACTTTCATTTGTTCCACTTTAGCCCCTCGGGTTTGTCTTTAAAACATAACTAACACTACCTTCATCATTTAATACTTTTGACCATAACCTTAACTAGGTTAAATAGCCTAGTTATTTATTTCATGACGTGTCTCATAAGAACACACGACAAATATTAACATTCAGATTTTGGGGCGTTACAAGTCTACCACCCTTAAATGAGGTTTCGTCCCCGAAACCTTTCTTACCTCTATTTAACACTAATTAATTCTTCTCTATGTCCATCAACACCACCGTTAGCCCATCACAACGACTATCTTCTTTCTTAAAGAACCCGCTCCGGAGTTCTCATTAGTGTCGCTTTCACTAATAACGCTAATTCCTAACAGACTTCATAGCTAATGGTTCATTAATCATTTTAATACTCGTATATCATATGCATTATATACCTTCTTACTTACTTGCAACCGTTCCAACATCCCATTACTAACATTCTCATTTGTTTATTTCAACATTCATAATATTTTCATCGACTATACGATCTTGCATCAAAATTTGTATATACTCAGATATGTTTAACTTTAACGTTAACCTTATTCTACATTTTCTACAGTTACGTATACCTTGCATACCTTTATGTTACCTTTAAATCATTTCGTTCCTTTCACATTACTATTGCTTTCACTTCATGCATTACTTAATTTACGTATATAAATAGTTCATATCTCTCCAACATGAGTTAAACATTTTACTAACCTCTTTTTCATTTCCCAAACCACGACCCGCAACCCAGATCGATCATCTTCTCCTCGAGTACTAGCCGTAACAGGCCAGGTTTCATTCATCCCTGAAATGAGCTTTCGCTCGTGCACATCCTTTCACCAATACGATTGGTTTCATCACATCAATAGTTCTAACATTATCATCAACAACATCGGCGGTTAGCATATGTCATTTAAACATTCGTTACACTAGGTGATTACCCACCTTTAACTCTTCTACAATTCCCTACGTACCTACTATAACGTACCACACATTCTAACTCTTATATGCAATCCTTTCATTCTATTAATCATTTCGCCAACTGAAGTACACGCTCGTACTTCCTTCCATTCATGCTTACTTGCAAAGACCTTATTACACCGTTTCAATATTTCTTACTAAGCTTACCATTCCCGCCCATACTCAAGTTATTGTCCGGGTCACAGCCTGTCATCATTCTGACTTCTAAGAGTCAATCACTAACACATCTAACACGTAACTTATACAAAACCTCGTCTATTATACTATCACCTTTTACTTTATACTTATTTCTATGACCCGTTCGACTCAATCATGGTCAAACTGTCGACATCTTCTTAGGCGGATTAATTTCATCTTTTTATATTTTTGAATCCGTCTCACGGATTCAGACGCATCATTCATGCTTTTTCATTCATTGAATCCGCCTTACGGATTCAAACATTACATTCATGCCTTTCATCCTTGAATCTGTCTCACGGATTCAAACATATCATTCATGCATTTCATCCTTGAATCCGTCTCACGGATTCAAACATATCATTCATGCCTTTCATCCTTGAATCCGTCTCACGGATTCAAACATATCATTCATGCCTTTCATCCTTGAATCCGTCTCACGGATTCAAACATATCATTCATATCTTGTTGATCCATACTTAATTACGGATTCCACATTCTTCATTCTTATCAGGCATGTTTTTCATACTTTCATAGTACTCTCAATTTCCCGAGAGTCTTACTTCCCATTTCACCCACACGCCCGCCTGCTACCTAACTCTACCGGACATACCTGTAACAATTATCATGATCTCACGAACGTCATACGTTTCTTGTGTACTGGCCAGGTACACAATCCACATAGTAGTTTCGTGCCTTCATGTAATTGTCACCTTATGTCCGTATATTTAGGTTTCGGCGCGTGTATCACTTCCAGTACATCATTACTATACAATCATTGTCTTTCATTTTAAAATTTTTCTTCCCTTAATGAATTCTACCATTACTTACACCCACATATTAAATTTTCGTACCTGGGCTCATTTGCCTATTTGTCTTATTACCTCTTTGCCTGCCTTAGTATTCATCCTAGACTGCATTCACGGATCATCCTCTTCCAACACTTATGCTTACCTTGCACATACAAAACTGTCAGTTTCATTATACGTATACATAAGTACATACTTACATTAGCCTTTACCTTTGGATCTTGATCGAGTCTTAGATTGTACGGATTTCTTATCTCAAGAGCACACAAGTTTGAATTCAAGTACTTATCTTCTCGTACTTGATTCCCTCAAACCAGGGCTCTGATACCAACTTGGAACACCCTAACACGTTTAACCTTAAAACGACGCAGCGGAATTTCGAGCCTTAAAATTTCTTTCATGATATACGTCTTGACATTCTTAACATTCATTTTTAAAATATAAAAACATAACTTATCATCACTAAATTACATATTTAAACATTCCCGTACAATCTATCTTGTGACTCGATCTTCGATCTCTATTCCTTAATAATCCTCATGGCTTGTACTACCTGCGCTCACCACATAAAATTCATAACATTAGTACGTATCATAAACGTATAAGATTTATTCACGTTTATTTTTCATTCCGTTAACTCTTTACATCCCGGCTTTCCCTCTGATCATACGATCCGTAGTGAGACTTCTTTGGCATTCCTGCGTTACACTTCATCACCAGGCACGCTATTATTATCGTTAGTACTCAATTTCATTGAATGCATGCGTACATACTTTCATACAAACTTATACATACACTTACGATCTCACATAGCAACTTACATACATACGTACCTACATACATACGTACGTACCTACGTACGTGAATACCTAAATACATCCATTCATACATACATACATACATACTTATTATATGCCTTTACACAAACCTACATACGTGCATACCTTCGTACATACTCACTTGCGTACATATACGTACTACCTACATACACACCTACATACATACACTTAGACTTATAAAACATACATACGTATATACCTACATACATACCTACATTTATATTTACAATCCCTATTGCGATATACCCGACTCATACTCGCCTACTCACATACAAACCTTCATATATCCGCGTATTCTTGCTCACATGCTTATCAACATACCCACGTAGGTGCATACATGCTTTCATACATTTCTACATACGTGTATAGAGATATACAAACATACATATGTACCTATCTACATGTGTGCTTACCCTAATGGTCATAAAACATAAGTTAAATTAGTCATACGCAACTTAAAACGCGTTTAAACGAGTTCCCAAGCCAAAACGGAGCAAACGAACAATTTTCGCTAAACAAGGGGGGCCTCGCGTGACGCCAAGGGCCTTGGCGTCACGCCACGCCCCTGTTTTCACAGAATGTTTGCAGCTGATTACTGCATATTCCCTGCACGTTCGTATTTTACGGAAACGAGCCTAACTTCCTCATTTTTGATCCGTTTTACCCGATTCTTTTTCCTACGTGATCGTAATTTAATTCTCCATCACATGGAGTGAAAATCCAATATTTGGACTACCGAAATTTATAACTTTTAAGCCTTTGGCTTATTACCCTTTTTCATAATTTTGACCCGTTCATGCATTTACCCACATAACTTGTTTGTTTGACCTTAACTTCATATGAATTGATAATTTCAAGGTCATTTGTCATAAAAGATTCATTCTCGGATACCTTACATCTCATTCCACCCGGTTTCTCTCAAAAGCTTATTTTGACCCGTTAAGGGTAATTGCGCATTAAAACGTTTATGACTTACAAACCATACTTGTCACTTTCATACTTGATCAAAACATTACACTAATCGAGTAACTTGCTTCTAAACTGCTTTTTAAGATCATTTGCCCAAAATACCCATCAAGGGCATTTTGGTCAACTTTAATCCCATCCTTTACGACGAAAGACTACAACACATATTTTGACCTCAACCATCATGTTTAGTTAATTACAACACCATATTACTTAATCGAACTAAGAAGTGATTACAGAAATCACTTACCTTATGCGTTCGTGCTCGTATCCGATCCTTGCCCCTTCTTGACCCGTTAACACCTCATGCTTGAGCCCGTCTCGACATGGTCCCTACACTTCCATGTCATCGAAACCACATTCTTGTTAGCATACCCATTTGTACATGTTAACAATCATACCAATCGCATAATCCACACTTAACTTCCCTTAGTCATTTCTAACAAGCATACTACATAAAAATCAACTTCATATCCTTTCCAACTCATGTAATTCATCATGTAATCACAAATAACGCATATTAACATAACATGTACCAAACGACTTCCTATAATCCTACCTTTACGAAAACACGTCAAATCATGCTTCTTATACTTGTTGACTTTCAAAAGTCAACTATTAACCATATGTAACCATCGACTTATCAACATATACCCGTAACATCATAATTGACTATACGAACGACACTATATACATTTTATCATACACTTGATGTACGTACTACCTTTTAAGCATAACGTACAACTTATTCATGCATAAATCTTCTAAACTCATACATAACCCATCAAAACCTACTACTAACCATCATGGATCATTCCCAAATAAACATCAAACATATCATCATTTTTCTCCTAATTCATCTAACAAGAATTCATCATACCCACCTAATATATCAATCTTTCAACAAGGCTCGGACATGGAAGGTGATTCTAGTCATCATCTTCACCCTAACTAACGGGTTTCACCTCTAATCATCAAATTAACACAAACCATACGTAACCCGTGTTCTATACGATGATTCTAACCCTTATACATGATCAATTTCATACTAACTCACGGATTTGAACATAACCCACTTCACACATGATCACCAAATCTTAGATTTAAAACATACCTTATGATCCCCTCGTGAAGGTGATCATTAATCCGTGTTTCTTCTTGAATTTGAGCCTCGATTCACCCTTCAATTTGGTGATTTAAGTGAGTTAGGGTTTGGAGCTCTTGAGAGCTCCTGAAGCTTCACGAACACACACATATGTGTGCTTGTGTGTGTGTGTGTGTTGATCTTTTAATTAGTAAAATGAACTTTCATTTGTTCCACTTTAGCCCCTCGGGTTTGTCTTTAAAACATAACTAACACTACCTTCATCATTTAATACTTTTGACCATAACCTTAAGTAGGTTAAATAGCCTAGTTATTTATTTTATGACGTGTCTCATAAGAACACACGACAAATATTAACATTCAGATTTTGGGGCATTACAAATAAATCATATATTGTCCTTAGAGGGATATTCTGGTGGTTAGTTGGGGTGTGTCATAGCCAAAAGATTAGAGGTTCATCTCTTACAAAATGCAGGTTGTGATGTATTTATCATAGTAAATCTAGAAATTGTTGTTAAGAAACAATAACGTTGTGGGTTACATTTACCCAATGTTTAGTAGTTTGGTGGATAGAAATGAGACGTTTCAAATGGATAGTAAACACCTTTTATTTTGTTTTAGCCACCTATAAACCACCATTCCTCCTTACTTTATCTAAAAACTAAAACCTGTAAGTTGGTTGGATATGTGCATCGTTCGTGTTAGTTGATGAAAGTGTGATTGTTTGTCAAGCAAATTAAAACAAACTTTGTATTTTGGTCACTAAGTGATGGATACTAGTGCACCCTTACTAATTTTGATTTCAAACCGAGAGGGGAGAATCATTGTATGAGGTGTCAACCTGTGTGAAACTTGAGGCTTAGTTAAATTTTGGTTGGGAAATTTCTTTGTTTATTAAATGTTGCATCATTTTACTCGTTGGCATATAAATCTACTGATAAGTTGTAAGTCTTGTGAGTTAGGGTATGACTATGGACCATGTCTGAGAATTGTTAAGAGAATGGGAGGTGTGTTATTTTTAATGGTTGGACAACAATAAACGAGTTTGCTTAAGGTCAAGCAAATGATAAGTGTGGGATGTGATTGGTTGGTGAATTTCAATGCTTAACGAGTTTAATATTACCAGTTTGTGTGAAATTGAGTTTTAGAATACACTACTTTGAGATGTTTTGTATTTAGAAGGCCTTACCGGGTTTATGGTGTAATTTGGAGGCTTAACGGAGCTTTGGAATAAAGCTAGCGAGAAATAGAGCAAAACGAGACAAAATAAGACACCATGCCTAGTGTCCTCCTAGATGTCCCCAAGAGGTTTTGGGCGTCCTAGTTCCACCAGGGGCGTCCAAGACAACCCTGCCTGCGCAAACACAAGGAAAACCCCTATTTGACCAGTTTTTAATGTGGATTTCAATTTAAAAATTTTAGTTCTCTATTTAGGACTTCTTGGGACCTTTTTGGGTTTTTTTGCTTTTCAAATAATTGGGATTCGCATTCCATCACATGTCTCAAGATTGAATCGAAGCGTTTGAAAATCAAACAACAACAATGAGTGGTTAGCCTCTTTAAGATCATCCTCAGGTGTAGAATTGTAAGTTTTAGGGTTTGTTCTTGCACATTTGGTTTGAAACATAAACATTTGTAGTCATTTGGTTGAAACGGCGTGAATTGATTGTTATATTGTTATGAACTTGTAATTATTTTGATTCTCTTGGATCATTGACATTGTGAGATAATAATTGCTATAAGTTTTGGTTCATGTTAGGCTTTGTTCATTGTTCTTAACTAGAAGGTTACCCCGCGCGTTGCGGCGGCACCCGTAAGTGTATCTCATTCAATATTTTATTTTTACGCTTTGTAATATGTAGAGCCATAGGGGTGGAAATACTGATGCATTCGATGATGAATGGGTTGGTTTAAGTCGTGCTTTATCTCAATCGGGTTAAAAAAACTGCAGATAAATATTGCAACATTGTCTTTGTGAGAATAGGTAAGAAATTAATTATTTATAATTATTTTAGGAAAGGAATAAAAAAGCATTTGTGAGTCATTGTAACCCATACTAAAAAATGACTTGTTTTAACCTGAATCGGTTTGACAGACTACCCATTAGCCAACCCACCCCACCTTGTGCAAATAAGCCATTTCGACCCATTCTTAATCCAAATTTAACAAAGAGAACACTGGTTATTGTAATCTTATTATCAACTAGTTATTGGGATTATGAATTTATTCATCTATACAAATAAATACAACCCCAAAGATTGACAATTAACTGCTCAAGAATAGCATATTTAATTTGTGATGATTTTACTTCTATTTACACTAGTTGGTTATTTTGTTAAAGCCTTTGTCTAGCATAAACTTATATGTCTGCTTTTCCTGTTGGATGCTTGTGTGGGACCCTGATCCCTGCCCTCAGAGGCGCGTGACATGTCATTGAGAAGTTTAAATTCAACGTTGGATTCTTGTAATCTTACTATGAGTTCATGTTTATATTAATTAGTGTTAATATTAATAATTTATGTTTTAATGGTTTGCTTGGTGCTAGAATCTCCTTATACAAAAACTCAGAATCATTATCAATTACACATTTAAAAAGACTGATCCTCCTAGAAAAAGTAAACCTTATGATGTTGTATAGTTAGAACTAACTGAATGATACTAGGGCATCATATCATAGATTTCAAAAGTAAATTGGCCCCAAATCTATCTAAGCCTCGAATTTAATCCTTCAAAGAGTTACCGTAGGTTAGTAAAACAAATTTAAATTAAAACCAAAACTCACACAGTTTCCATCCCCACACATATGTTAATTTCCAAGTTGTTAACTATACCACAAGAGCAAAATTAGGACATCATATCTTAAAATTTGACATAGTAGATTAGCTCCAAATCTATTTTACAACCTCAAATTCATGCTTCGAAGAGTTAATCTTGCATAACTGATCAAAATCAAGACCTCACAATTTCTATTCATATTCATATACTAATCCTAAATTTATCAATTACATGATGATCATAATCTACAATCTATCACAACATAAAATATAAAAAACCAAAATATACAGTATACATAAAATCATATCAGACTAATTACGCACAAACAGGTACCTGAACGATTTGCTAGTCATGTAAATAATCGATTTGAACAATATCCGGCGGAGTAGGTTGCAGAAACCCTACAAAGGCTGGCAAGTGATAGCTGGCAGAGGATGATTTGCAACTCATGAAACCGACTCCAATAATAAGACGGTTTGCCGGCGAAAACAACGCGTCTTCTCTTGCCTTCTTTGACCATAATATGTGATCAGAGATCGGAATCAGAGCAGAATATTGGCAGGATATTCCAATTAATCAGCATATGTGTTGTGTAGATTGAAGAGATGACGCGATTTGGGAACCTGTAATTCGAAATTAGGTCTGGAGACCAAGAACGACGATGGGGCTGGGCCTGGATGTTTTCAGTGGTGGGATGGAAGATCGGCAGATGCCGATAATGAAAACCTGGAAACGTAAACTGTTCTTAAGGTGTTTCAACAATTGTTATTATATAAAATTTATAAAACATATAATTGTCTTATATTCATATTGTGAAGGTTTTCTTGCACCAATTGTGTCTGATTGATGATTGTTGATGTCTACAGTTGGGGTTTCAAATTAACAAATTCCAGAAATCATTTGTGTTTTATATAAAAAAATCAATCCATTTTTGTAAGCTAGCTCTAATTAATTATAAATTTGAGTTTGTTTCTCAGCTATTGTTTACAAATCCGTTTTAATTACCATTATTATAAGTCTTAATCAGCATTAAAATCATTGTCTTGTTTTATAAAGCAATAGGAAACATATTGTTGATTCTCACTTCCAAACACACTTTTGATACAATAAGCAAGCTTCATAAACTTGTTCAATTAAACTTCTTACCTTAACTAGCTTAAGGTGATTAGGACACACAATTCATGTTATTTTTGGCCGGTCCCTTCGACGCCGATCACAAACCCCAACAACACTACTCGAAACCATCTCAACTTGACTACCAATTAATATAGTTTGTTTACTAGTGGAATATGCATGTTATGTGTACAATAACCAACTTTTGTGCTTATATATGTTGAGGATAACTTCTCATGAAAATTAAGAACTTGCTACGTACTATATTTACCTGTAAGTTATTTCAAGGCAATGTAATCTAACCTATAGTGAGTGCTAGCAGTAAGGAGAAAGAGATAGTGTAGTCACCCAAGAGATTGAAAATTAAAGGATGTCGGGTAATATCTTTAAATTTGAAGTTTAATTGAACAAGTATAAGTTTTCTTGAAAGGACATTACAGGTTTAAGCTTCTAAATATTATTCGCTTTGCTGGATCATAATTATGTTATTAGGAAATCACAATAATGTTATCTATAATCGTGTTGAGTTTTTATTTATATAATTATATCAACTATGAAATTGTTCTAACAAAGTTATAATTAAAAGTTAAAATAACATATGATCATTATTGTGGAGAGGTTTTAGGTATTTAGGTAATTGTGCTCTCGGAAGCTTCAAGACTATTTTTAGAAACTACGATGATTACCATATGTGTATTTTTAGAGTTTACTTTATAAAGTTTTATCGATTTCTTTATACCATAAATGTATATGCTAAATATAAGAAATGTTGAAAACAAGCCTATAGCTTTTACATTGGTGTAGTTTTTAACGTATATAGTCATGTTAACTAAAACATCATCTATCTTTATAGTCATTTGTTAATTATTGATGGGAAGTAAAAAACAAAATTGTCACAATCTCGTAATTAAGAAAGAAAGATATGTGTACGAAATTACATGATTTGTGTTCATGAAAATTATGGGATATACTCTTTTTGTTGCTAGAGGGACTGGACCCGGTCAAAAGGTGACATGTCTATGTCATAATTCACGCGATTATAACTTTTTCATTGTCACAATTTCTCGACCAATTATCTTGTGAAATGCATATGGCATAAATTACACTCTACATGTGTGTATATATACACTCTCTTTAAGAAAAAAAATTATAATTTAAGGATGTGGAAGAATAAAAAAAGTGATGGGTTGTGGTATATTGTTTTGGACGGTTGATTTGGAACAATGTTTGGTTTATTGGATCACAAAAAGAAAATGTGAAGGCATGATGAATTATAGGGTTGTGGGTGCGGTGCACTTAGGTAGGAAAGGGTACAATGAATATAAGCCAACCAAGCACCGACACTCAATGTGGAGATAATAAAGCCACATGGCAAACCTTGTGTTTTCTTTTCATTTTATTAATGCATATGAAACCAAAAAAAAAGTAATATTTTTATTTAGGGATTGGTCTCTCATAATCCCAACTAAATCTTATTGGCCATTAATAATTCCACCTCAGAATATTCCTCTTATCAGTCCCACATTTCACCTATTTTTCCTACAATGGTCCCCCGTTAAAAAAAACTTAACGGAGTTAAGCTTTTTTCCAAATTATAAACAATTTTTTAGGGCTTTTGATTAGAACGACGATACGAGTCCATTGATGTAAAACTTGCCTCGAAACGGAGCTCCAAACGATGAAAATGACGCTTCAATTCGGGTGTTTAAATTTCCAATTAACCAAAATCAAGTCACTTGGAGCACCATTTCAAAGTAAGTTTTACATCAATGGACTCGTATCATCGTTCTGATTAAAAGCCCTAAAAAATCTGTTTGTAATTTGGAAAAAAAACTTAACTCCGTTAAGTTTTTTTAACAGGGGGACCATTGTAGGAAAAATAGTTGAAAGGTGCGACTGGTGGGGGAATATTCTGAGGTGGAATTATTAATGGCCAATAAGGTTTAGGTAGGATTATTACAGACCAATTCTCCTTTTATTTATATTTATATTTAGTAAGAAATTTAGAATTTATACTATAAAAAACCTATAGAGAGGACAAAATTTAAACTACTCTCTCATCGATGCAAACCCTAATGTAATTTTTCTCTCTCCTTTGACTTTCTTTCATTGAAGCTTTATACCGACACCTCTATGATATATCCATCCTCCCCACTCTACACCGACATCAACTTGGCTAATCTAGGGAGCCACACTAGATCAAGAGAGATGATTTTCTCAATGTTAAATAAGAAAAGTGATGGTTAAATATATGTGATGTATTTATAATGAATAACTAAATAGTGAAAGAATGTTATGATGTTCGACACCATTTAATAGAATATATATGTGATAGAAAGGGTTGTTTATTCACTTAAAGTCAACTTGGATCTCACATCTTTTATAGAGAGTTTAAAATCAAATTGGATTTGTCCAAGTATAAATTGATAAAAAGGGAACTTTGTTAAGTGATATTTTCGTATAGAAATGGTAAATTGGTAAAAATTGATAGTTGGAAAAGTCTCACAATACATAAGTGTAAATTTTGAAGCAGTATTAGTAGGTATGTAAATTAACCGGTAAATAAAAGGGTAATTAAGCAAGCATATATGAGGGGAAGAGGCTAGTCTTGCCCAAAATGCATATTTTAAGGAAGGATTTGAGTTATTGGCATCATTTGAGGTGCATGTTATGGATCTATGTGTGCACTATATAGTTTACGATAACGTTTCTATTAATGTTTTCATAAGACTAGAAGGAGTGGGGGCCGGCTGAGGCCCGGCAAGGACCGGCGCCGGTCCCCCACACCGCCCCCCTCCATCCCACCCTTCCTCAGCAGCAACTCCTCGCCGATCTCGACGGGCCTATCTCCACACACACCAACCTATACATACATGCATATATATATATATATTTAGCCCCATCCTCCACCCCCTAGGTCCATTCCCTCCAAGCCACTCCTACGTGGCGATTACTTGGCGGCCCATCCTTGGAGGACTTGCCTCCTCCATACCTTCCAGTCTAATCGAACTACACATTTAATCAATCAAGTACAAATCAACTTTATGTGTATTCTTATTTAGATGAAATGATATATATGGATGATATAAATCTCAAACAATGATAATTGTCGATTAGAGATTTATTATATTAAAAATACGCGTCAGACATAAATAGGGGTGTTATTTGGGTTTTTTAATCGGGTCTCGAGTTATCCGGGTCGGGTTATTTGTTTTGGAAATCCTATCCTTAACCCAACCCAAATAAAATTCGGGTTAATCGGTATAAAGATTTTAAATACAAGTTGCAATGCATACTTTACAATTTAACTTAACATGATTATTCTTTAAGTAAAAAACACAAAATGTCAAATAAAAACACTCTCAATATGATATTTTGATCAAACTCATGCATTAAACATATATGTCAACTAAAAAACGTCAAATACAATAGGCATAAAACCAAACCATACCGAATAAACTAAAAAGAAAACGTTAAATCATATCAACCAAACCGAATCTTTTTAGTCGCTCAAACAACCAACGAAACACCTAAACAAGACATCATGTTCACAACAAAAATCCAAACATATGGGAGCAACTTTAGACTTTTCTGTTAGTATGTGCGTATAAATATAATTCACATTTTTTACGTCATTTGGGTTAATCGAGTCAACCCGATTAACATTTTATTAACTCAATTACCAACCCGAATACTATTATCGGGTTCCATCTTGTTCGAATTTGGGTTAATCAGGTAACACCATAATCGAGGTCGGGTTAATCGTATTCGGGTCGATTTTCGAGTTTTGGTTAAAAAAACACCCCTATACATAAACAAGCGTTATTCACGGTAAATAACATTTTTACATTAGTACGTTTACATGCATGAGATAGAATCAATACACATAATCATACATGTCATTTATGATAAATGACACACACACACATATATAGTGTTGCAGAAATCGGCCTAGGCGATAGTTGGAGGTCCATTGTCGAAATTTTGTCAAATCGGCCATCCAAGGCAGTAATGGTCACCATCGGTCAAAGTCGTCAAAATCGGTCACAAATCGCATAAAATCGGACCTGGTCGGTCAAATATGAGGTCAAAATCAAATCATAATGGGTCAAAATCGAATCAAATCAGTTAAAGAGAAACGAGTTTTTACCGCAATTTGAACCAAAATCAAAGTTGCACTTGGCTCCATTGTGCGAAATCAAACCACATTGAAGAACTAATCGATTAGATGAAGTGAAATTGGGCATATGGTATGTGTTTGTTTTTTGTCTGAAGAAAACGATGGAGACGGGGTAACAGGCGGCTAGGGATGGCAATGTGTCGGGTTTGGGACGGGTTTAGGTAATCCCAAACCCAAACCCGGTTAGATAAGCTTGTCCCAAACCCGTCCCAAACCCCGTCGGGTTTCTAGCGGGTAAATACTCATCGGGTATCGGGTAAACCCGTTAATTTAAAAAGATTACTCGTTGGGTATACTCATCTCAAAACCCATTGGGTATCTATCGGATGACTATTAACCAGTTACATTTTGTATTGTCATTATAAAAATATATATCAAATAACTACAATATATACGGAATAGAATACCTATATGTGTAAAAAATGGATGTATCATATATATACATATTTAATAATATAAAAGAAATTATATCGGGTATACAATCGGGTAAACGGGTATATTTTATCGGGTAATTGAGTCGGTAAACGGGTATATCACTAAATCCCAAACTCGTCCCAAACCCGCGAAAAAAATAAAAACTATTCCCAAACCCGATTAACCGACCCCAAACCCGTCCCAAATGTGTCGGGCTTCGGGTTTACCCATCGGGTTCGGGTTTGATTGTCATCCCTACAGGCGGCGTATGATGAACGTGGATGGGGATTAGGTTATATTAAGTTTAGGTATTTTGACATTTAACCCCTTCTATTTTTCACTAGTTTACATATGGTTTCTAAACTTGTAAATTTATATATAAAAAGAATAAAGTTAGCTATATATTTAAAAAAATTACAAAATTATATATAAAAAGTCCAATCCGATTAATTCCTAGGCGCCACCTTACCGCCCAACTAGCGCCTAGCGATCTCTACAATACCTGTATATATAACGTGTAAATATAAATACATATTGTGTTTTCTTTTTTAAATTAGTGTTAGTAAAAAACATTTACCAAAATAATGTTTTTAAAATTATATATCAAAATAGTATTTTCGTTTCTTTTATATTTACCTATCATTTTGTAACCAATATATTAGCATTCTTTTTTATTTTTTCTATTCAACAAATCCATTATCTGTTTTTATTGTATTTTTTTGTGTGTTTATTATTCAATCCAGTATGTTATTTTTATTCTTAAATAAACCTATGATATTTTTATTACCAACCCATCATCGTTTTTTTTTCAATTAATATTATCAACAGTTCGACGAAAAGTTCGTTTACATTCGTTTATTTATAAATAACCAACATGAACAAAAATGTTTGTTTATTGCTCTAAACGAATGAACATAAATATATGATATTTTCTAGTGGCCTATCCATTTATGTTATGTTAGACAAATATATGTGGAGATAGACCTTGCTACTAGGTACTAGCATAACTATTTGTATTATATACTTTTTAACAACAATTTTTACCATATAAATACCACCTAATCAATTTGTACTTGCTAAGATTTGAACCCATGACATTTTTATGAGAAGTAATCACCAGTATCACTAGAACACAAGGTCGTGGCTCTTAATATTACATGAATTACAATAGTGATAAATGTCTATACTAGCATATATGTTTTGTTAGCAAATTGTTACAAATTGGGTCAATTAAATGGCTTAGATCCATAACTTTTATGATAAAAGTAACATGAGCTCATAACAAGAGACCTTAGTTAATGCTATAAAGAATTACCAAATGTGTGTTAGGTGTGAGGCCGAATGATGGTGATGTAATTATATGAGTGGTGTTAGTGGATATCACCATGTGAGTATTAAGGATCGAATTAATTGATGAACTAAATATTGATTTCTATTGAAAAGGGTTATAAATATGGGATTTATACTCGTAAACTTCTACTTTTATGCTCAATATATAAGTCCACTTTATGGTCTATATAACTTGTGTTAGATCATCTCTAATGGTTATTGCTCTTAAGGCTATAGGGTATGGTCATGACCCTCATGACCCTACACATAGGCACCATGTCATCTATTTTTAATCCATCATTCAAAACCATTACCCTAAGGGTGTGGTCATGACCCAAACCACTATCCCCTTTATTTTTTTAATTTATTTTTGTCTTAAATTTATCAAATGGGAGGGTCATGGTAATCGTGGTTTAATCCATGGAAACCACCATCAATCAAGGAGGGGGATGGTGTACCATTTAATTAATGGTCCTATGTGGAAAGAATGTTCCAATCCATGACCCCTACACGGCTACACCCCATAGCCTAAGGGGCAATTTTTTTTCATATTAGCGTCATAATGTCTCATGTAATGGTTAAGACCCCTTAATGTTCTTTTATTTATTATTTTCTATGTTTTTCCCTTTCATTCGGCATTATACTAGAAATGCACCTCCCTCTGCATATAGGGTCATTTAGGTCACCTTGAATTAAACAACAGATCAATTTGAGTGTACTTATATTTGAAAACGTATCAAAATTAGCCACCATTATAAAACTTGTTAACTTAAAAATTGTTCAAATTGATTAGCACCACCCATAATCATTGTTTGTCTCCATAACCTACTCGTTGTCATCTGCATCAACGTCGTCACTCCACCCCCGACGTTGACAGCACCACTACCATTGACTCTGCCACTGACACGTCTGCCATTGCAACCGCCTCCACCATCCATTGCCACCACCACCACCGTCATCTTTGTCTCCGCCACCACATTGTTATCATTGTTATCGCCACCACTACCACCTTCACCGAGTACTTTATGACCAAAACCTGCTTTAACCTAAAAGAAATTGATACTTTTTTTAAAACAATATGTTTTAACCTAAACTCATTTTTCTCGAAATATGTACACCTGACATGTCTAGTTTGTCAGGCTTAGCTTGTAAACTCACTTAAGGTTATGCTAAATTCGTGTGTTCTTAAATAAACGGACCTAAAAGGTAATAGAGAAATGAAAAATCCATATGTAAGGACATTAAAAGGTGGATTTAATCAAGTAACAAGTTATATGCATATGAAACTTTTGACTTGTGAAACAATTTGTTAGCCTAAGTTTACTTTAAAGTTGTTAAGCTCTCCGTATTATGTTTTATGTAAAAAACATTTTGTATTAAATGATTGGTTTAAGATTTAAATGCGAGTAGCAACTTGACATCCATTCAGAAAAAGAAAAAAAAAGTAGCAACTTGACATGCATTTAATGTTTAAGTTATGTTTACCGAAGAAATTGGTGTAAACTATGGGCTTCTTAGGTTGGTAGTCTAGCTTTTACATTATCCAGCTTAGAAATCAAAGGACCTTTTTTTAACGGCCAACTAAATCACTAGATAGACATTCTGATATGCTCTCAATCGAGTAAATGCATCCCCTTCTCCATAAAGGTCAGAGTTGGATGCATACCTGAGCCACCAGTTCTGGAGAAAACCCTCCCTCTCGAAGGCCCACTGCGGTAAAACCCAGTTCGGCTCGGTTTCGAATTTGCGACCTCTAGAGAGGGCTAGTTCTAAACTTCACTGTCACCACCAATATCCTTCAAAGTGATGCTAGTGGGAGTTGAACTTTAGATCTCAATGAAAGAAACCAAGTGACTAACTACTAGACCAACTTGTCAAGGAGAGAAATCAAAGGACTTTTAGTCTAGCAATTTCAAGGTTTGACGTAAATGTGTTTTGGACACAACATTCTCCTCTACATGCATCGCTAAAACATTGCAATAGTTTAAAGACAAGTTACATTGGAAATTTACTAAGTCACACAAAAAACTAACAAACACTTTATCTCATTTTGATGAATCAATTTTTTGGTTCCAGTATATTAAAAAATCTAACAAACATATCACTAACTAACTTTTATAACTTTATTTAGATTACTATTCCTTGATGACTAGAAAACTAAATGAAAAATAATCACTTTTGATATCTTTGTGGATTGGTTGTGTATGATGAACATACCATATTTTATCAATATATATTTCTTTATAAAATCACTTATTATTATTATTATGTATATTAAAACTCAAAATTTAATGATTGGCCAGCTTTGTTTTGGTTTGATCTTAGCCGATTTTGGTTGAGTCATATTCGATCAGATTTCAACCGGTTCACGGGAATTTTACCGTTAAAGTTTGACCACTTGACACCACAGCAGTAATTCCGTGGTCCAATCATTGTCACCCCTTCATACCCGTGCCAATGTTATTGGATTTCATTACTTTTTTATTTTTGTTTTTTTCTTTTTGTTTCTTTCTGTATCTCGTTAAAATACAAACATATATATAAATTTATGTATAGCAAAAAATAAAACCATCATTTTTTACAAATCCGTATAATTTTAATTTTCATTAACATTACTAGTGGAAATCCTTCATGCGCTGTGGTTGGAATTCAGTCCGTATTAGTTTGGTTCGGTTTATTGTGATATTGGTAATTTGGTACGGTACCGACACTCGGTATAACAACCGAAAAAGAAAATCCAAATAATAATGATATGCCCAAAAGATATTGACACGTATTCTACGTCAGTCGAAAACCATACAGCCGAATATGTTTAACGATTCTAATAGTATCGGTAACCATACCGTTGTTGTACGGGGGAATCGGTTCATTTTGTCACGACATCGGTATTTACCGGTACCAACTATAGCTTATGATACAAAAAAATTTATAAAATATCGTACCTGAAAAGTTCTAAAATAAAATATGCTTAAAATTAATTATAATAGTAAAATAAAAAAAATATAAGTTACTTTTCATAGTAGAAACCTACCACAATTAAGTATTTAGATATAATAGATTAGACAAATTTCAATAAGTGATAAACAAAGTATATTTAGGGTTCAAAGAAATGTTTTCGAGTGTGCTACTCATATTTTGTTTCTTGATACTTATTAACCTCATTACATATTTTTCAGTTCAAATTGGGTCAAACTTTTTAGCTATAATTAGGCTCGGTGCCTAAAAAAAGAAGACAAATAACAAAATTAGAGAGATTATTACATATGTCATCGAGGTAGAAGGTTGATAAAAAATAAAAATAAACATCGAGTGTAAGTTTTTTTTTTTTTCTTTGGAACGGTGAAATTCTATATAAAAATATAGACGGGTCAGTCAGGGACTGAAAAACCAGGAAGCATTACATGACAAAGTCTCTTAAACTAAAAGTACATCATGGATCACAAACGAGATCACCAAAAGAAATATATAAAAGAATAAAAGATAAATAAAAGGTAAATAAACTAAATTTTGTTGAAAAAGTTAAAACCTAATCGCTTCTTAATTTCAAGTTAACATGATTGTTTTCCAGATATGTTGCTTAATTTGTTTTTGTTTTTTTTTTAAATTAAAACCTACCAACTTTATTAGTATATAAAAGGCCCAAACAATGTATAAAAAGCCCAAAATAAACATTTATTTTCTAAATAACGAAATCTACACAAAAATACAAAAACAAAATCAAGAGGCAAGGTGTTCATACCAATGACCTGTAGAGAATGTGGATAGCGCCACTCTTAAACATATCAATTTTGTATTCGCAATAAAGTATTATTTGTAATTGTAAGTTATATCAAGTGTTCATATTATACCGGTACCATAGCTAACCGTACCGATACTATCTGAAAACCCACCACAAAGCGTGAGGGCATCCCACTCCCACTAGTTAATATTACAATGATGTAACGAATAATGTTTTGATAACTTATATAGTCTATAACATTAATATAGTGGTGATGTGAAAGTTAACCCATCAATTTTCTATAACCAGTGAGTTACAATCATAATTAACGACAGGCTTAAAACGTAGAAAAAAAATGAGCAAATGGAACATAACGGTAAAAAAACCACGTCGCAACGGTATTTCAAAAGTCAAGGTATTTCAAAAGTCAAGGAAAAGTTACGTCGTTGTATACGAAAGGCAAGTCATTTAAACAAAATTTATACCAAAACGTCTATGAAAATAAAAACGACGCTCGTACATTACAGCGAGTCAGTTTAAACTTAGTAAAAAACACGTCACAGTGATGTATCTAGTTATGGGCGCCATACAATTTAAAAAACGTTTAGAACAACCAATCGGTTAAAAACAACGTTACAAAAACTTACAAAAAACCATGTCGCAATGGTGTATGTAGAGATGAGCAACAGGTGGTTTAAAAAAAATCAAACAATTTATAAAACGTTTGAGAACAACCGGTCTGTTTAAAAACAACATTACGAAAATTCACATTGAAACACAGATAGAAGTAATTCGCGTGGAGCGTTGATATAAAAGATGAAACTCATAAAAACGGCATGTAACAGGAAACGTGCCACTTCAGTCCAAAAATTAAAACTCAGTTAAGTCAGACATGTTAAATGAAGGGTATTATTGTCAATTCATAAATCATACCCTTCATTTAACATGTCTGACTTAACTGAGTTTTAATTTTTGGACTTAAGTGGCACGTTTCCAGTATGTCAGGAAGGACACTGGTGCATTTTTGAAAATTGATCTGAAATGACAAAAGTAAACAAACTACATAGACGAAAAATGACAGTTAATTTAGTTTAAACTCTAATACGAATATAATAAGTTAATAACGTTGTAATATTTACTTTTAGTTTAAAAAGAAGAGAAAGGAAAATAAAACAAAAGGCGATAAAAAGAAAAGCAAGAAAAAATATTATTTAATTTGTGTTTTTTTAAGTTAGAAATAATGAAAAGTAAATGTCTCTTGGATGGGAGAAAAGTAAAGAAAAAATAATAAGTGTAAATATTGGTAGTTGAAAAGCTTATTACTTGTGGACATTTTTATCAAAAATATATGATTAGTAATGATACAATAAACACACTTTCTGTTTTCTTGGTGGTTTAATTAGCATTTATAGAATATGAATTCAACATGAAAAAAGTGACACAAACGCTATTATAGGTTGGTTTAACCTTTAATAGTTAGGTAGTGATAAGTTTGAATTCGGTTTTTACTCTTTTTTTTACCTTTAACTTCTTTAAGGTCATCTATCCAACATAAGTTACATTTTATCTTATCTTATTGGTTAGCATGGTATTGATGAGAATCGTAACAAAAATGTAAAACGGTCTCTCTAATTTAGATGCATTTCATTTGAGTTCCATTTATCTTATTGATTAGATGGCATTAATGAGAATCGTAAAAAAAAAGTAAAACGGTCTCTCTAATTTAGATGCATTACATTTGATTCCATTGGTGCTTTTAAAATTAGAGGCTCAAAATAGTTATTATAGTTCTTACCAAATATCTAGCTGTATTTGAACCTTATATGAAGTACAACCTTCTTCGTTTGAAACCGGCGTGAGAGCCCAAGGGGGCGTTTGGTTCACATGAATTCAATGGAATTTAAGGGAATTGGAATTTGAATTCCATCTCTTAAGTTGTTTGGTTCACAGAATTTAATGAAATTAGAATCCCAATTCTAATTCCATTGTTAACCAAACATATGAAGATTGGAATTGGGATTCCAATTCCATCAAATTCTGTGAACCAAACAACTTAAGAGATGGAATTCAAATTCCAATTCCCTTAAATTCCATTGAATTCATGTGAACCAAACGCCCCCTCACCGACCGTGGGGCTACTCGGTTGTCAATGTAAAGATGGCTCAGAACCACACGTTGCGGGTTGGGTAGGGTATCAAAGGGGAGGCATTGATGGGGTCTAGACATTGTTGTAAGTCGCATTGATATGGGAATTTCAAAAGATACTACTACTGGTGGATTGATTGATTGATTAATTACACAAGGTTATGACTTAATACTTGTTAGGCCATGCGTAGTCATAACGCCTTTTTGGGGGCGTTATGTGGCATGTGGCATGCCACGTCACCCCGGGGCTTTATGGGGCGTTATGCAATTTGAGGCCGTAGTCATAACGCCCCTTTGTCATCATTACTCATTTTTTAATTTTTATTTTTTTAATTCATTTGTAAGTTTTTAAAAATAAAATTCATTTCATTAAATAAAAAAAAGTACAATAAAATAAAAAAAACATTAAACTAGAAAAAAAACATTAAACTAGAATAAAAAAAAAATTACACAATCAAAGGTTATATTTTTTTTCAATCCGCTCCTTTTGTGCCAACGCCATTTTCAAAGCTTTTCCCGTTAAGTGGTCATGCGGTTTCGAGTAGAACTCAAAGTCGTGAGCCCATTGTCTATCCCGCATAATGTCCGTAACTTCGTGGTTCTCCTCCAAACGTTTATTACCGAGTTCGTGTAACTCTTGAAGTCGCTTGTTTATCTCCGAAAATGCGTTACTCATATCCGTTCCCATAGACATCGACGACGACTCGGGTTTTTTCGCCCGGCTTTTTCTTCCGGGCGGTCTTGGTAACTCCTCCACCGGCTCGTCATCCGACTCGGGTTTCTCGGTGTTTCGAGTGTCGGAGGTTGGCGTTTCGGGTTCACCCGACTCGTTTGTTTTGGACCTCTTTGATGGCCGTGTATTTCCCGAACGACCACTCGGAGTAGATACGGTGGCCCATTTGGGGCTATGGCGAAGGATTTGCCAACACCTCATGTACGGGAAATGGCCATTAGCCTCCGTATACTCGACCAATGCCGCTTGCGTAATGTCTTCATCGTTACTTCCACTTTTCCATCCGGAAAACACGCGTTGGTACACGGTTTGAAAGTTTGTGCATTTCTTGTTTATATCGGTCCACTTCCCCGATATAGAGTCCGGTAGCCGGTATTCGTCTCCTCTACCCATGAGATCGAAAAAAAGGTCTCGTATTCGTTGCCAAAAAACGGTTTTACTTTGATTGTTTGCTAAAAAAAAAACAAAATATAGTGTTTAAAAACAGAAAATAAATATAAAACAGAAAAAAAAAAAAAAAAAAAAAACAGAAAACGAAAAAAAAAACAAAGAAAAAAAACATACATATAACCGGCGACACGGGGCGAGTAGGATTACCACTTTGGTTTGGGTCCGCACTTGATCGGGGAGGAATGAAGCCACGGTTGTATGGATGCATTGTATAAAATATCAAGATTTGTAAAAAAAAATGGAAGAGATGAGAGTTTTTGAGTGTGTGTGGTAAAAAAAATAGGAGAGGAGGTAATGATTTAAAGGAAAGTTTGAAAAATAAATTGATTTTTTTTTTATTAAAATGACCGTTTACAAACGGTCAAAAAAATCAATTCATCCATTCAAAACGCCGCGATAATTATCGCGCTTTCAAATTTTTTTTGGGCATAGCGCCCTTTGTTTTGGTGTGCAAGGCGCCATCTCGGCGCTATAGGGGTTGGTCGCGCCCCACTACGTATGCTCTTACTAACAAGTCAAACAAATAAAAAAAACTTGCAAGGAAATAGGTCAAACCGGGCCAAGTCGTTCACTTTGGACAAAGTGTGTACCTGGTCACTCTACCCGTTTGAATGGTACCCGCAAATGACATGTTTTGATCCAACCCTGATTTGACATGTTACCCAACTCACCGGACTCTTAACTTTGCCTACTTTAGTTTAAATAAGTCTGCAGGCTGCAGCATATATATTATCAATTTTAATGTGCATATACTACCAAAGATGAAAAATTATATATAATATATTCTTAGAACTTCTTTTTCTCTTGGAAGTGTTCTGTTTTCAGACAATCCAGCTTAAATTTTTTATGCTAGTTTATGGCAAGTTCTCACAAACAAACAAGACTAACTTGTCAAATACTCAAATAGACATGAATTTCATGTTGGAATCTTTTGTCAAAACAATAATCAGGCACACAGCTACAATGATCTTTGTGACCCGTGAATCATTTTTTTTTTGGTGTGGTGGTGGGTGGGTGTGGGGGGGGGGGGGGGGGGGGGGGGTTGGTTTACACTTGTTTTCATCACATGACAATCATTCCAAACTTACAAATAAGTTATTTATGCCCGGAAATAAATCATGACATTTCCACATTTGGCACATAAAGATGGCCACAAACCTTTAAGGTTTCGGCGGCGTAACACAATGGTAAGCGCCTGATAGAAAGATATTGGTGGGGCGTGTGAATTTCTTGTGACAGGTTCTCACGTTATAAGAAAATAAGGCCACATCGAAGGTCTTAGCTAAGGGCCAAGAAGAGAAAGTAGATGTGGAACATATTTAAGTTGTCCTTAACTTATGAATGTAATCCATGTTCCCAATTTAATTCTAACCGAAATCATAAACGTAAAGGTTTCTTCTTATTCAAGTATGATGTGATATGATTAAAATTCGCATGATAACAATAGAGTGGGCTAATTAAGTAAAGGTTTAAGCTAAAGAGCATGTTGTTAACATTTAACAAAAGTGACCTCTAAACCTTAAGCAGGGGCTTAGTAATAAGCACTTGAGCCCTTGCAATTTTGAAGTTTATTAAAGAAAAAAAAAATTGGGCCGGGGGTGCTTGTATCAATAAATGTGCCATGTTCTTATGTGTCTCAAATCTCAATCTCAGTGCTTTTCAAATTTGTGTCAAACTAGTTTTATGTCATGTCTCTGTTGCGGGGTGCTAAGCTGAATATTTCTTAGTTTCACAACATGTATGTCTGTGTTTCGCTTACTTGTACATATTACTCATAACATGATCTCAATAAAATTACATCGAGTCAACAAATTAAAACAAAACACTACCATAGTTTTGCTAAAAAAATAAAAAAACAACGCTACCACAATTTTGCAAAAAAAAAAAAAAAAACAATAAATCTATGGCAACCCGTAATTTTAAACTGTAGGCAAAATTGTAATTTGTCATTACCAATGGGTGAGTGTCAGCCAGCTGTCTGGCAGGAATAAAAATTAAATTGACTCAACCTATTAAACCTACCATAGCTTTGCTAAAAAATCTAAATTGATGACAAAACTGCAATTTTAAATTGGGGGCAAAATCGTAATTTATTAGGCCAAAGAGGAAATCCTAGCACTAAGGATGACAAACCTGTAACTTTTAACGAGGGGCAAAATCATATTTTTTTCTGGACCAATGGGGAAGTGTCAGGCGCATATGCCTGGCACTAATCCCCACACCCCTTTTGTATATATACAAAATATTTGGGTTCGTATTGAGTTCAAGTGTTCAACCCATCAGCCCACGAATAAAGCCAGTTTAACACCCTAGTATGGGCTAATAGGCCGTTAAATCTCAAGAACCCTTACTTGAAGGGCTTTATAATAATATTACCCTTGGTGTTGTTTCAAATAATGTTGGGCTCTCGTTCCTTCTTTGATCCGTGAACTACACTGGTCAGTTCGTAGGCCTTTCTTGGCTTGGACTGTAATCAAATCCACTAAATGCAAGAAAGCCCAATTTAAGATTAGGACTAGAGGCTCTATTGGCCTATAGCTGGTTGTGACTTATATTTACGTGTTAATTCCGCTTTCAACTTTTTTTTTTTTTTTTGGGGGGGGGGGGGGGGGGGGGGGCAGCGAGAGATCTATATAAATATAGAAAAAACCGGACCAGCAAGAAAATAAACACCCGAAATACAAGCACCAATTACCACAATGACATCACGAATATTGAAATCATACCAAAAATCCTAACTAATACTATGAAGATTGGACCTACCCTTACGCTTAATCCAAAGATAAGAGAGCTCTTTGACATCTTCATCTTTATTTGCTAATCTTAATTTCAAGATTGGACGTTACATGTCAAATTTTGAATTGTTTTAACAAAAGAGGTTTTGATGTAATGATTAAACGTTTAGAAGTAATATTAATTATTATGTTTCAAATAATACGTGTTTCAATCGTGTATTTGTGGCTATGCTCTACACCAACTTTTAAGATTTTAAGCAAGTCAAAAGATTCATACTTTTCATGATTAAAACACTTGAGAATCCAAAGTAGCCGTTGGAAGAACGTTAGTAGAAGTTATGCAATCCTTGCATTTATATTCTAGCAATTAAAATATCTAACATGACCCTATGAACAAATTCTAACAATCTAATACTTCATTACTTCTTCCCTTTCCTATTTTTCTTTAGTTACACTCAGGATAATACTTAACCATTTAGAGACAAAAGTCCAAACCATTCAGACATCTGCTCGTAAAACAAACAGTCTGAAACCATTAAGTAAAAAGAGATCTAAACCACTAAGAGCTAAACAAACAGCCACTTACACAGTTACACTCATGAAAATAAGTCGAATTTAGAGAAAATAAAAATCAACACGACTTCCATGCTAACCAAGACATAACATCCGGGTATCAACTACCCAAAACATTGGACCGGTTATATCAATATATATGACCCGACCTCTATTAAGGGGATACTTATTTGAACATAACTTCGCTTGGTAACTAATAAAAGTCCGATTTTTAGTTAAAAATAAAATCAGAAATGTTATTTGTAACATACCTTCAATTTTTTTTCCACAAAAGATATAGCATTCCTCTCCTACGGTATTCACATGAAACAAAAGTATTGGAACGAATATAACATGATGCCTTTTTAGACCGTGGGGTATGGTGGGCTTGGGTTGGGGCATTTGTTGACACGTGGAATGGGAAAAAAAAAACCCACGCCCATGGGGTATGGTGGGGCTTGGGTTGGGGGCATGAGTTGACACATGGGGGCATGTGAAATGGCTAGTTTGGATAGCCCGCCCCACGCCCGGCTTCAAACCCATGCCAAAGGGGCCACGCCCAAACCCAAGCCCCAACCCAAGCCCCCGGGGTGGTGGCTTGGGCGTTTTCAGCCAACCCACGCCCCAACCCAAGCCCCATACCCCACAGTTTTAAGTCCATATATTTTACTTGAAAATGAAATCTATTTTGTTTTGTATTTTGGACACATTAAAGGGGAACAAAACCACTATGTTACTATGAACAAAACAACCACTTGTCATCTTATATCGTATTATGGATGTTCACGAATAAAAACAGAATAAACCCTCACATCTTTGGCTTCGTTGGAAGTCGATAATATTTGTTATCGTCTCGGTTGTTTGAAGCATGACCGAATATCCACTTGTTGTCTCCTAAAATTATATGTGTTTGTTCACTTTTTGTTGTTTGAGAACATGCAACAGTATAAAAAAATATTTAATTGAAAGAAGTGAGAAAATATAGTTGTTTTTAGTGAAATTATAGGGTAAAAAGATGGAAGGGATGTGAATGCTCTAAGTCACTAAAGAGAATGCAATTCATTTCACACATACTAAAATATAACCATCCACGCAGTAGATCTGTTTGAAATTTTGTGAAAATAACATTTTTCACAGATATAGGAAATGCATATTTCCTAATTTTGGACTACAAATATATATTAGAAACTGAGGTTTATATATATATATATATATATATATATAGGAATAAGTTAAAATGAGAACCACCTCGAGTTGTAAGAACCAGCGAGAACCACCCCCGCGGGGGGCCGTTGACCACGATTTTTTTTTACAACTAGATGTGTATATTTTAACACCCTACGCAAAGTTTGGGTTCAAACGGCGCGCCCGAGGGGGTAGTTTTTTACGCCCAAAGTTTGGTTAAAAAAAAAGAAAAATTAAAAGAAATTAAAAAAACCCAAACTTTGGGCGTAAAAAACTACCCCCTCGGGCGCGCCGTTTGAACCCAAACTTTACGTAGGGTGTTAAAATATACACATCTAGTTGTAAAAAAAATTTCGTGGTCAACGGCCACCCGCGGGGGTGGTTCTCACTGGTTCTTACAACTCGAGGTGGTTCTCATTTTAACCTTCCCCTATATATATATATATATATATATATATAGAGAGAGAGAGAGAAAAAGTATATCGTACATTACGGCTTAACGTACTTCACGTACGACAACGTGCGTGATTTGTTCTATAACATGCGTGATTAATGTTTTCAATATGCGTGATTATTGTGTTTCAACATGCGTGATTTTGGATTTTTGAGTTATAACGTGCGTGATTTTAGAATGAACGTGCGTAATTAACTGTCGTACGTGATGTACGTTAAGCAGTAATGTACGTTAACCTTCCTCTATATATATATATATATATATATAGGGTAGGGTTCATGCGATAACCACCTTTATTGCGAGAACCGCGAGAACCAATGTGAACAGGGGGCAATTTTGTAAATACCCAATCAACTTTTAAAACACGCGCATATGATCGGACTTCAATTAGAAAATTAACTATATTCAATAATATCATTCATGTCCAACAAAAATCCCCAATCTATCTCCCCAATTTGAATCTGATTCTCTTTCACGATTATCTCAACATTTCACCATCATATTGAATCAGTTCTTCTGTTACAAACAATTACATCATCGACTCAAATACACGATCACATTCACGATCATCAGTTCACCGTTTTGAAGCATTTGGAGTGACATTTTTCTCAGAGACTTGATATTTTACAAGCATATATTTCAGATTTCGTCATATAATTGAGGTTAGTTCCTAAAATTCGTCCATAATGAGTCGTATAATTTATATTAGGAACATAATCATCGATCGTATATTCTTCATCGATTTGTAATTACGGCAACATGATTAAAAACATTGTGGATCTCTATTTCGTTCGTAATTAGGGCAACGATTTAACATAGATATTGTGCAATGTAACATAGATATTGTAATAGAACTCTGTCATATAACTCAAGTTACTTTGCAAGTTTATACAATTCGTTCGTACTTCATTATATGATATATAATTTGGCAATTCAAACTTCATTCTGCACTGTGATATATTTTGTTATGCACATGTGCATATGTTTACATCATAGATTTAACTAGGTTTAATAGAATATGTTATTAAGGTAAGTTTGTGTGATATAAGTTATGCACATGTGCATATGTTCATAATAGTTCAATATGCACATGTGCATAGTTCGCGCGACAGTTTGCAAGTTTACACAATTCGTTCGTACTTTTTTATATTACATATAATTTGTTAATTCAAACTTTGGTGTGTATTATGAGAAATATTGTCATGCACATGTGCATATGTTTACATCAGATGTTTAATAGAATATGTTATTAAGGTAAGTTTGTGTGATATATAGTTATGAACATGTGCAAAGATTGTCATATTAATTTAATATGCACGTGTTCATATTTTGTAATAACATGTGAATAGTTATGCACAAATGTATTTTATGTTAGAATGTGGTAACAGGATATTGTGGTGTAATATATACATATGTGCACATGTGCATAAACTGACAAAATATGTTACTATGCGCATGCGCATAATTTGTCATACTAGGTTATTAAAGTATTTAACGTATATGCACATGTTCATTGCATAATTGCAATGGAAAGAAAGTTGGAAAAGAAAATGAAAAAAAGTTATATTGGTATTAAAGTCGAGGGACGAAGGGTCATCATTGTAAGACGCAGTCACAACGGAAAAGTATATGCATGGTAAACAAAAAGGTTAGAATATTTGATTATTTATAATTAATATTTTTGATGTTCATTAATTAAAAGTTATTTCATGCACATGTGCATCATTACATTAATGTTGTTTTGTATTAATATAATTTGTATAAACATATTGAGTTTATGAATGCATATGTGAAAAAAGTTGTAAAAAAGGACATGAAGGTGAGGAATAATAAACGGAAACAGGTGGAAACACCAAACAAAGGTGTTGGTGAGGTGCGCATGGTAAAGAACAGAAGGTTATCAACATCTAAAGTTGGTGATAAAGATGACAATGTTGTTGATGGTATGTGTTATTTAGAATTTTTAATCAATATTCAAAATGCACATGTGCATTAGTGTGTTCAAACATTTCATACATATATTAATGTGTTTGCACATAGGTTAAACATAAAAAATTGGAATGGGCAACGAGTGATAATTTCAACGATTGCGGTGTGTTCGCTATGCGACACATGGAGATGTACAAATGGAGCGATGTCAAGTTTGAAAGCGGTTTTAGTACGCGGAAAGATATTCAAGACATGCAACTGAAAAACTTGAGGATGAAGATATCAACAAAACTGTTATTATCAGAGGCAAACATGTACAATGAAACTGTTATGGAACTTGCAAAAGAGAAAACACGTGGTTTAAAAGATGAAAAAAATGCAGAAAACGTTAGACAAAGAGGCGATGAAACAAGAAAAATGTTGGAATATGCTTGACAAATGGAAGAATGAGGATAAGTTTGAGGGTACGAGTTAACACAGCAGGTTATTAACTTTAGGAACATATAGTATTTCTGTTTTGTTTGTGATTTATGTTAATGAAACTAGTACTTTGTTTTGTTTTGTTTGTTTTAACACGTCAGATGGTACTTTGTTATGATGTCGTTTATAGTTTTGGTTAAATGTGGTTGGAAGTGGTCTATTATGACACTAATACTTTTGGTTGACAACAGATGGTATAGTAGTTGATATAGTAATCAGTTGGTATTTTAGCTGATATAGTAATCGATGTTTGGAGTTCGTATTGGTTGTTGTTGTTTATGCACATGTGCATTAAAATGGTTAAACTAACAAGATGGTTGGTAATGAATGTTAGTAATGATTAAATGTGTGTTAGTAATATATAATGTGTCATAGATGTACACGATTGTTAAAATATGTTATATTATGTTGGTTAATAAATTAAATGATGGGTATGCACATGTGCATAAAGTTATATAACGTACAATGTAGTATGTAATGTATTACAAATGGGTATAGTTATATGTAAGGTATAACAAACGGTTTTATATTAATATTAGTAACAGGTATAATAATAAACAATGGTATATCAATAAACAAGATGATTCAACTGTTAGATACAACTGGTCGATATGTATGCACATGTGCATATTGTAAGTTAGGCATTAATATTAATATTGTAAGTTAAATGGGTAGTAATAAAATTACATTATGTTAAGTGGGTAATAATAAAATCACAAATGGTTACGTGTAATACATAATTGATAACAAATTAGGATGATGCCAACGATGAATATATTAAAAAACGCATAAATATTCCATTAAGAAACATAATCAAAACAAATATTGATATTCATAAGTAGTTAAGTTCGATAATCATAAGTTGTAATAGGTAATAGATAAATCAAGAATCACAAGTCGGGTTGGTTGATTTACGACGTCTGTTCGAACGTCTAAGAGTTTGCTCGGGTTCTTGCACATATGTAGGGACTTCAGGGTTATCATCAGAAGAAGAAGAATTCTCATCAGAATACTCATCGGTGTCATTAAGATCAACATCATCAGAACCGGATTCAGACGGAGCAGGTAGTACAACAGTAATAGCAACAACACGTTTATCTGCTCGTGCAGCAAGTTTGGCATCCTTGATTTTTTTTGCAGTTGCGTGAATCATGGCCGAAAACATATTTGTTACATTTGTTGCATAAACGTGCGGCCTTCTTTCGCTTATCGGCTTTCTTTCGCTTATATTTAATTTTCATGATGGTGTTTGGTATAGGATATGTAGTTTACAATGTTGTATGGTGTATGGTATAATATATGTTGGAAATGCCCAGACACATATTGATGTGATATAATTTGTGGCATAAATTATGTTGGCAATGCACATGTGCATAACGTAAAGGTAGTAATGTTTAATGTTGATTGACATAGTACATGGTGGCAATGCACATGTGCATAATGTATATGTTGCAATGTATAATATGTGGATTGAAAATGGAGTACATGCACTTAAAACATAATGACATTAGAAACAGTGAATCGACAAGTTTAGATGCTACGGTTTAAATGTCGAAAATGCACGCGTTGGGTAATGCACATGTGCATGTGTTGAAACAGTGGACATATTGGTAATTTATGTTAAATGGACATGAATAAAACAATGAATATTACACAATTAAGTAGATAAACAATAAGTATAAACAATAATGTAAACAAAAAACAAGTGATAATCAATATATAAGTAGTTGCGTGTGGAAAATCCAGTTGTTGTACCATAAGTGTTGTACATCATCACAATGTCCTCCTAGTGATTACGTTCTATTTAGAGTAGGGAATTCAGCATCAACATCAGTGCCAACCCCACCCATCTTGACCAGTCTTCACTCTGGTGTTTCTCAGCACGCCATAAGATGCATAAAATCCACCATGCCTCCCCGGTTGTCGGCTTGTTCTTCCATTTTTTTGTAGTTGTCCGCCACCCAAGACCCTTTGTTTAATGCCATTCTGTACATAATTGGATAGTCATCCATAAGGCACCTGTTCAGAATCCATACATAAACAGAATCCATACATCAACGACATGGTATAATTTTCAACATAATGCACATGTGCATATAAGTTAATACAATATCATTTACAATCAACATGATGCACATGTGCATATAATTTAATACAACATCATTTACAATCAATATAATGCACATGTGCACATCATTTAATACAATATCATTTACAAAAGTAAAAAACATCGTTTACATTCAACATAATACCTGTTGGAGTATGCTATATGTAAAATTGAATTACTTACAGCAGCCATCGTCCTGTCATTGCAACTTGTTTCGATTCCAGAACAACCAAATAATCTTTCAAAACGAGATTCGAATCAAGGGCAAATCATAAATTGAAATCATAGCATAAACATCTGAATTAGATTCGAAAACTAAAACCTGCAGATTATGAAGAAAATCGAACAAATCAGTGAATAATGAAGATAATCGAAGCAGAATCCAAAATCGGATGAAAAATAGGTATTCCTGCGTTTGAATGGTATCATATAAATCCAAAACCGATTGAAGAACTGTGTGAGGATTGGCGAAAGATAGAAACAGGAAAACTCAATTGAAGATTATGATATTCTTTGGATATCAGTCGCCGCTGTAAGATTGCCGTACAACTTACTGTTTGTTCAGGTATATTGAGCGACACCTGCACATGTGCATAACAAATAAAAACCATTACCCACAATTCCCAAAATCGAAAGAAGTTACCGACCCCACTTTTCAACCTACTTTCAAGTTTTCAACTTATTGACATTCTATGAGTTACATACCATCATCCATCAAAAGTTGTAAACTTTCATACATTGAATAATTGACACACATCATAAAGGTTTAAACGTTTAATAACAACATATTTATAACGTAACAAAAATCAAAACTAATACCAAATATCCTTTCAGATGACCAAATCATATCATCATACTACCTCCCAACAACCATTCAACTACAAAGCAACCATCTTTATAACACAAATCAGAATCAATCAATCAGAATTATTCAATTCACATCAAACAAAACAACTTAAATTCACAATCTACCTAAACAAAAAACTAAAACAAGCTACTAACCTAAATGAAACTGATGCCCACATTGGAGCTTTGCCATGGACCGATCGCCGCCATCCGCCACAACATCGAGGCGAATCGAGCATGAAATCGATGCAGCAGCTGCTGCTGCTTTAGACCCTCCATCACCATCATCCACGCCGCCGTGAAAACGTAGAACATCAGTCGCCACCGTGAATCTGTAGAAATCAGTCGTCGATTATGCAAAATCTCCAACGAAACCCTAGTTTGAAAAAGACAACAGTGAAGATATACCCTGCTTTGAAAACCACGGCAGTGAACAAGATATAAGGAGCGCGTGTTTTTTAATTAAATATCATTAATTACAAGTTTGCCACGTGTTCACATTGGTTCTCGCGGTTCTCGCAATAAGGGGTGGTTCCTAACGGATCTTTGCCCTATATATATATAGGGGCTGGTTATCGTACAAATGCGCTTATCGTACATTACGTACGCTACAAATCTCAGCCGTCAGATCATCTTCCCGCATTGAAAATCGCATGTTGTTTTTTTGTAACAATTTCGCATGTTGGTTTTTTAACATGCGATTTCATCAAAATTACCACATGCGAAATTGTTACAAAAAACCAACATGCTATTTCATCAAAATTATCACATGCGAAATTGAATTATCACATGCGAAATTGTTACAAAAAAACAACCTGCTATTTCATCAAAATTATCACATGCGAAATTGAATTATCACATGCGAAATTGTTACAAAAAAAACAACCTGCTATTTCATCAAAATTATCACATGCGAAATTGAATTACCACATGCGAAATTGTTACAAAAAAACAACCTACTATTTCATCAAAATTATGACATGCGAAATTATTACAAAAAAAAAAACAACATGCGATTTTCATTGCGGGAAGATGATCTAACGGCTGAGATTATAGCGTACGTAATGTACGATAAGGGAATTTGTACAGTACCCTTTACCTATATATATATATAGGACAAAGATCCGTTAGGAACCACCCCTTATTGCGAGAACCGCGAGAACCAGTGTGAACACAAACAGTAATTCCTAAAAAAATCTAAAAAACACCCAAATTTTTTTTTTATTTTTTTACTATTTTTTTTTTTGAAAAAATCGCTATATTTTGTTAATAAAAAAAATAAAAAAAAAATTCAAAAAAAAAAAATTTTTTTTTTGAGTAACAGTTATCCATGCACATGTGCATATGTGTCGTTTCTTTGTCAAATTCCGTAATTCATTACAAATAATAGTCAATTGCACTTTCATTTACACTACTACGTGTAATACACTATTTTTTACATTACCAATGTTAGAAATGCACATGTGCATCTATATGTATCAACAGGAAAGAAGGTGTTTTGGTACACTACTTTCTCTTTCATCTATCATTTATCATTCCATCCATAATACACAAGCATGCACATGTGCATTTTTGTCATTTCTTTGAGAAATTCCGTAATTCATTACATATATTAGACAATTGCACTTTCATTTACACTACCATATGTAATACACTACTTTTTACATTACCAATATTAGAAATGCACATGTGCATTCATATGTATCAACATGAAATAAGGTGTTTTGGTACACCACTTTGAATACACTTTCCCTTTCATCTATAATACCATCCATAATACACTACCATTACCTCCTACCATCCATAATACAATACCATTACCTCCTACCATCCATAATACAATACCATTAACAATATTTTCACTTTATTACATGTATGTAAACACCATTTATACCATCCAATCAACATATTACATAAAAAATTGACAACTATAACCAAACCATCAACCACTAGATATAACTAACCAAAAAAACATGTATATGGGTCTACTTCTCCATTCAAAATCACAAACTTTTTGTACCAAAACACGTTATATCATGGTTATACCTAATTATGCACATGTGCATTTTGAATATTGGTAATGTAAAAAGTAGTGTATTACTAATGGTATTGTAAATTAAAGTGCAATTGTCTATTCCTGATAACGTATTACCGAATTTGTTGAAGTAATGATACATATGCACATGTGCATGGATAACTCTTACTCGAAAAAAAAAGTTTTTTTTTTTTTTTTTATGGGAACGAAATATAGCGATTTTTTATTAAAAAATATTAAAAAAAAAAATTTGAGTGTTTTTTTTGATTTTTTTTAGATTTTATTTTGTGTTCACATTGGTTCTCGCGGTTCTCGCAATAAAGGTGGTTCTCGCATGAACCTTACCCTATATATATATATATATAGGGGGAGGTTCATTTGAGAAGAAAATTTAATTGAGAAGAAAAAGAACAAAGGGTACAATTGTAAAATACAATATTAAGTAGTTATTTTTTTAACTCATTTATTGCAATCTTTAACTAATTAATTACTCATAAAGACTATTATTCTCTACACTAATTATCATTGCCTACACACATAAAAAGTTATCCTACACATTTCGAAAATTATCCTACACATACTTAAATTTAACCTACACAACTCGTAATTTATCCTACACACCTAGTAATTTGTCCTACACTCTAATTTATTTATTTTTAATTTTTGAAAAAAATATATATATTTTGAAAATAAGTTACAAATTTAATGTTTAGGTATTAAAAAGGAAGACTAGATATTAATGATCAATGTGAGTTTACAAATATACCCTTACATTAAAATTAAATGCAAATATTAAATGAAGTAAAATGAAACATTCTTATTGGTTGAAATTTATTCTTTTTTCTTCTTATAAAAAATTTCTTCTCATTTGAACCTTCCACTATATATATATATTATATATATATATATATATATATATATATATATATATATATATAGGGGACCGCTAAAATAAAAAACCACCTCTAGTTATGAGAACCATGAGAACCACTATCCACCAATCTGAATAAGGGGTATTATAGTCATTTACTCAATACATCATATCATCTCTCTCTTAAATTAAAGTCTGTCTAATTGACAGACATATTTCACTCTCCCCAACAATTTGAAATCACTTTATTTCTCTCTCTCTCTCAAATTCGTTCAAAACCGTATTTCACTCTCATTGACAGACATATTTCACTCTCAAATGCAATGGTAGGAGGTGGTTGGTCAGTGGTGGGAGGTGGTTGGTAGGTGGTGGAAGACGGTGGTGGGAAGTGGTTGGTCGGAAGACAGGGGGTGGTGGGTGACGGTGGGGGCAGAGGTAATCGGAGGTAATGGTGGTTGGTCGGTGGTGGGAGATTCACTCGCAGCAGGGGGGGGGGGGTGATTGTGCTGATTTGTGTCTATGTCTCTTCGAAAAAAAAGATGAAACCACACCCATACCCCTATCACCTCCGGCTGGTCACCCACACCACGTTCGCCGGCGAAGCTGATGCGCCCGTCGTTTCTCCGGCGACGCTGGTGCCCCCTCGTTTCTCCGGCGACTCTGATTTGCGGTGGTTTTGGTGGTGTGGCGGTGGGTTTGGTAGTGTGGCAGTGGCTGGGTGGTGGACTGGCGGCAGCGCCGCCGTGAGCGGCGGAGGTCCCGGTCTCCTCCCGACGAGTTTCTTGGCCTGTTTTGTTGATTTCTCTGGTATTTTTTTGATCTCTGTTTTGATTTTTTTGCATGTGTTCTTGTTTTTATCTGGTGATTTTGATCAGTGGACTTTTGTGGGTTTGCCCGTGTTCTTGTTTTATCCTGGTGCCTTTTGAATGTTTTGAATATGGTTGAATCTGGTGTTTTTTGAATATGGTTGAATCTGGTGATTTTTTGAAATATGGTTGAATCTGGTGATTTTTGGATAGTGTTTTTGTAGGGTTTGACTTTTGTTGAATCTGGTGCTTTTTGAATCTGTTGAATCTTTGAATTGGGGCGGTGATGATGCAAAAAAAAACCTACATTTTGATGACGATGGCGCGGCAACGACGGTGGAGGGTAGGTTATTGAACCTGCAACCCCACTTTTGCAGCCTCTGATTATCGGAAAATCTGAGCCAAAACATCGTTTTTTCAAGAAATCCACTCGTTCTTTTGATTTTTATTTGTTGGGTTTTTATTTTTTTGAGACGTCGATGATGATAGCAATCTATCTGAGACACCTACCGAGTAGCGATTTGCTGGGTGCGTTCGTTTTGTGTAAAAAACTTTTAGATAAAACGTAAAACGTTTTACGTAAAACGTAAAACATAAAAAGTTTTACGTAAAATGTAAAACGTAAAAAGTTTAACGTAAACTTTTTAACGTAAAATGTAAACTTTTTAACGTAAAACGTTAAACATAAAATGTAAAAAGTTTTACGTAAAACGTTAAAAGGTTTACGCAACACATAAAAAGTTTTACGTTAGTCGTAAAACGTAAAAAGTGTTACGTAAAACGTGAAAAAATCGGCGCGTTAAAAAACGTGGAAAAAACGACGCTTGGAAAAACGGCGCGTAAAAAACGGCGCGTTAAAAAACGGCGCGTTAAAAAACGTAAATCGTAAAAGGTTTTACGTAAAACGTAAAAAGCTTTAATGTAAAACGTAAAAAGTTTTAACGTAAAACGTAAAAAGTAAAAAGGTTTACGTAAAAAGTAAAAAGTTTTACGTAAAACGTAAAACGTAAAAAGTAAAAAGTTTTAACGTAAAACGTAAAAAGTAAAAAGTTTTAACGTAAAAATTTAAACGTAAAACTTAAAATGTAAAAAGTCTAAAAAGGTTAACGTAAAACGTAAAAAGTGTAAAAACGGCGCGTAAAACCGGGAATAAAAAACCGGACGTAAAAACCCGGTCGCAAAAAACGGCGTGAATAAACGGGGCGTAGAAAAACGGTGCGTAAAACGGGCCGTATAAACGGCGCGTAAAAACGGGACGCTAAAACGGCGCGTTAAAACGAGACGTAAAAAAAGGGGCGCAAAAACGGCTTGTAAAAAACGTGACGTAAAAAACGGCGCGACAAAAAACGGCGCCTAAAACCAGGCCTAAAAACGGCACTTAAAAACTACGGTCGCAAAATCGGCGTGAAAAAACGGAGCGTAAAACGGGTCGTAAAAAAACGCGCGTAAAAAACGGGTGTTCAAAAAACGAGCATAAATTTTTTTATATAAAAATCTGATTTCAAAATCTTTGATTAATAAAGAAATCTGATTTTCGAAAAAAATAATTAATGTAATAGGACAAAATTGTAATAAAAAACAATAAACTTAATAAGACAAAAAAAACAAAATTACTTAAATAGCCTTTTGGATTATAATATTAAAGACATAATAAGACAAAAACCATTTAATATTATTTTTTGTTACTTTTAATCTCATCTATCCATCAAGTTGATCTAAGGGCTAATAAGTGGTTCTCATAACTAGTAAAATACTATTTCATTTATAACTCATATCATTAATTTTTCTCTCTTTAATTAATTAGTTAACTAATCATTAATTATCCTACATATAATCTATAAAACCTACACATATCAAAATTTTCCTACATATACCATACACATTATAGAATTTTATTCTACACAGTCGAAATTTATCCTACACACCTCGAAATATATCCTACACAACTCGTAATTTATCCTACACAACTAGTAATTTATTCTACACTTTAAATAAAATTGTTTTTTTTTTAATTTGGAAAAAATATATATTTTGAAAAGGAGTTACAAATTTAATTTAGTTAGTTATTAAATGGGAATAATACAAATTAATGATTTATGTAAGTTTACCAATATACCCTTATATTAAAATTAAATGAAGTAAAATGGAGCATTCTTATTGGTTGAAATTTTCTTCTTTTTTCTTCTTACAAAAAAATTCTTCTCATTTGAACCCTCCACTATATATATATATATATATATATATATATATATATATATATATATATATATATATATATATATATACAGGGGCACAGCTTCCTTGGGGCGGGAGGGGGCGCCCACCCCCTTGAACTTTTCGACGCGTAGTGTTATGAACAGTACATTCGTATAGAAATTTTTAGGTATATACGTCCCCCCCTGCGCGGGAATTGGGAAAAATCGACTCCCCAAGCTTCGCCAATGTGTGTGTGTATATATATATATATATCTTTATGGGTTTATGTTCTATGTAATGATAGCTTTGTAACGAACTAAACTACATCCAAATCGGAGCTAAGATGAATGAGATATCAATGCTCAAAGTTTGGTGTTTGAAACATTGAATGCTGAAATATTGAAGTGGAATGGGAAAGTGACATATTGTCTCACATAAGTGGAGAGATGAAACTTAATGTGGTATTTAAGTGGGGACACCCCTTCCTTATTGTTCCATGGAAGCACACACACTAGTGTTCTTACAATGGGTGAGCACCCGCCCTCTCACACGCGCTTGGGCTCGCGTGGCGTGGGCGATGGGCACTTTGATGGGGCACTTTGCACTTCGCAACGCCGCTTTTAGAGCCGCCTTTGTATTTTTACCGTGCACGCATGGTTCAGTACACAAGCTGCAAGGACCAGGTGGCGGGTCAACCTTGGCGGATGACATGGCATGGCGGGTGGCGCATGACCAGGTGATGTCCTATTCTGCGGGCACGGGCTTCAGCAGGAGGCGCCTAGGCGGCATACTTGTGGTGTTTGAAGATGAACCAATATGGCGCGACTGTGTGCCGTGATCATGTGGGCTCACCGATGACGTGGCGCATTCGCGCCTGGGTGGCGCATGCCTGTTGGCGTGCGCGCATGAGTGAGCAAAAACGGCACGCCCGCATTGGCGTGCATATCCTTGCACGTCATGTGTCTCGCAACAGCTTCTAGACTTCAACAACAGATCAGTTACATATCTGCAGTTGAAACAGACGAGTCAAGGGGCTTGACTGAGAATTAAATGACGACATAAAATGTATTAAAGACATTTAATGCGGATTAATTCTCCCATTTAATTCATCTTTTATGTTTCACGTCAATCTGCAATATAAATACCAGGTGAGACCTGGTCAGAAGATACACTGAAATCACCAACTTATGCTAACATCTCTTTGTAGAATCTTCTTATCATTTCTTCATATTTCAAGGTACACCTTCATGTGTCGTTATCTCCGCCAATGCAACTACTCAGGCCGTTGTATGCTGGAAACAAACGAGTTTTCTTGGGAGACTTGAAATTTGTTTAAAGGACCTGTGTATAACACGATCCTCAGTCAAGTACAACTTTCTGATTAGATTTTGTTCTTGTTTTTCTTTTTATTTCAGTTGTATAAGTATTGTAATTTATTGTTTTCTTTTGTTTCTGTATTGTAAAGTGATTAATAAAAAAATTTATTTAATTTTATGCGAACGGATTCCTACAAGACCTAAAATGTTTACACCTCAACGGTGTGACAATGGACTTACCAATAGTGTCTCGTCCATGACACCGAGCAGCCATGGAAAGACCAAAACATGTTAGACGGAGTTTGTTATATCAACTACACAAGTGCCCACCATTTTGTAAAGTACCTACTAAATCTTGAGAAGTTCCAACAGCTCTAGCCTTAGGTCACTTCTAAGTTCCAATAGCTTTCTCTAGATTACAACTCAATTTCGGACTACAAATGATAGATACAGTCCAACACAACAACAATCCCCCACAAATTATAACGTGAACATATAATTCCTAACTCTTTCAAAGTCCTTAAACCATCTGCAATGCCATGGCCCTTGGAGGCATGTGGCTGGCGTGGAGGACCTGTGAACGAACAAGAGTCCTAGCAGGGCATCCATGAAGGGAAGTATGTGGGGACTCGTTCAAGCGAGGTGTGTGACAGGAGGAAAGAGGGAGTAGGGTCTCGATTTGTCGAAATCCGTAAAAAATGGGAAGAGGTAGGTCAAATATGATAGACATCACCGAGGTGGAGAAGAGAGGAGGCGTCCAACACCCTCCCGTCGAAATCGATCTTACTAATCAAATCAACTCCTTATTCTTTTAGTTTTACCAAACCCCTACTACTCAACTTGTTAGATAGGCTAAGTAAAGGTTATCCCTGACCTGAAAATGAAAGTAAACTTAATGTAGAAGAAGTGAACAACCCAATCATAAGTGTATTGAAAATTATTCCAAGAAGAAAACTTAAATCAATTATTTTCTTGAAAAAAAACTATATTTGCACTATAAATCGTTTAACTTTAGCAGTGTCCATTAAGAAAGATCCAACAATCAGAGTAGATAAGGTTATCATGTATTTAATTTAAATATTAATTAAAGAAAGGATATATACATATTATAAGAATGGATATATATTAGTTAATTAAAAAGTAATTAAAAATAGGGAGGCCGGCTACTGGTATTTGTATGTAGCAAGTAGACAGTGGGAAAGATCAAGCTGGCCGTTTTATCCGCTGACCAACAATACATACTTCTTTTTATTTAAAAAATAGCAATTTTAAAAAGATTTTTGAAAGTTTAAAAAACTCAGCACTATGACGCAATGAAGGATTTTTTAATATTATTTTATAAAATACTGTAAAGACCAATCATAAAAAATAGTAAATTGCCAAAATCGTCCCTAAGGTTTTGGCGTGTTGGCCAGTTTCATCCAAAACAACTTTTTTACCATATTGCCCCTCACTTTTGTGATTTTTTGTCATTTTCATCCAAACGTCTAATTTTTTTTTGCCAAAATCGTCCATGGGATTTGAGATTTTTTGTCATTTTTATCCAAATATCTAATAGGAAATATAAAACAAATTAGACATTTGGATGAAGATGGCAAAAAATCACAAAAGTGAAGGGTAATTACAAAAAAGTTGTTTTAGATTAAACTGACAAACATACCCAAACCTTATGGACGATTTTGTCAATTTACTCTAAAAAAATTTATAAGATCACAACAATAGACCTATCATAAAATATTATTTTATAAAATACTGTAAAGACCTATCATAAAATTTTTTATAAGATCTCAACAATAGACCTATCATAAAAAAAATTATAAGATCTCAACAATATCATGATAGGTCTAGTTAAACGTTTTTTTACACAGGAAATGTAGGATTTAAAATAGAAATCAATAGAAGTTAGATTCATATTATATTTGCTTATTATTAATTTGTTCGCTCCAGGTTCGTATATAAAAGTTGTTTGGGTTTGGTCTTTTTGTTGGTTTAGTTTCTTGGGTTTTTTTTTTCTATCTAATCCTTTAGGTTTTCGATAACTTGGTATTTTTGTTTTATGTTTAAATAAACCGAATGAATAAGAACGGGGTTATTTTAATAAACAAACACAAACATAAAAAAACCAAATTCTTTTGTTTGGGTTTGTTTGTTAATTAAACGAACTTGCTTATGTTTGTTTATGTTCGTGTGTTCATATCTTAAACGAACATAAATTTACACCAAAGAATATATAAATAAATTTAAAATAAAAATCCATCATACTTAACCATAAATATCAATATAAAAGACTAGAGTTTGAACAACAATATTCTTGGACAAATAGATTTTTTTTCTTAGATGATTCCAGTTTATCAATACAAAAAAAAAGTTCTTATAGAAAAACATAAGCTTCTTATTCTTTAAACTTTACTGTTCATTTACCATAATTCATCAATGATATCGAATAGAGACTCACGTTAAGGGGTAGGAGCGCTCTACTAGTGATGGAATTTTATCACTCACAACATCCAATCAAGTTCTGTCACGTCATTAAGCTTTATTCCATCACTAGTGATGAATTTTAGTGGAAATGCTCATCACTCACCACACACTTATCTCCATCATCGAACATGTGCAGCATCTCCAATTCTTTACGCGTGACCTATGAGATGATGATTGAATTGTCAAAATGACTTAATTTCTCAATAACCCACTTTGGGAATATATACAGAATACAGACAACAATTGAGGAGAGACTTAAGCTACTGTTACAACAACCTTTGACCTAATAATGTTGAAGATTGACTACCTAATATAACCAATATTAAATAAATACAATAATATACAATATTAAATTATTTACTGTTAATACGCTGTAACACCCTAGTTATTAATTCGAAGGTTATCGTATAAATATCGATAACAACCATGTGATTTCTATTAATTATCCTTAGAAAATACGAGTAATCTAAAACATTTACAAGAGTTATCCGAATAGTTTAATGTGAACAACTTCGTCATTTAAAAGTGGCGATATAATCATGTGCGGAAGCTTGTGTTTAGAGCGTGTTCGGTTCCTCTTCGAGCTTGATCTTCATCCGGGCACACTTGGCAATCACCTATAATCAAAACCAACGTAAAAGTTAGTTTTGATAGTCAAATATGAAGTTCAAACAAGTACAGGGGTTAAAAATGACAAAAATAGCATTTTTCCGAGTTGGGTGGCGTCAACGACTCCACTTCTCGCGTCAACCAGAGGAAACTGGCGTCAACAGGAAAACTGATTTTCCAGGCGGCGTCGGCGACGCCACCTTCCCGCGTCGGCGACGCCTAGCAGAATCTTCACTTTTCTGTTGTGTTGATTTGTCGTTCGTACGCACTAAAACGCGCGTAACTTTTGAACCGTTAATCCGTTTAACCTCCCGTTTCTTCCTACGTGTTTGTAATTTGATTCTCCATCATATGGGTTAAAATCTAACATCCGGTTTAACAAAATTTCAGACTTTTAAGTCTTCGGCTAATCGCCCTATTTCCAAATTTTGACCCGTTTGTGCATTCTATCAAACAAACGTATTGTTTGATTTCTATATCACATACACTTCTTCAAATTAATATTACCTACCATATTAGGTTCTAATCATAGGTTTATTACACATTTTAAACCCGTTTTCACTCGTATGCTTATTTTAACCCGTTAAGGGTATTTAAGCACTTTAAAGCTTGAAATGGCTTTCATTCCTTTCTAGCAACTTATTCCTACATTTCTTATCAAGTAATATTCAACTACAACTCTTTGTGTGTTGGATTTCAATGTGTGTGTCTATATGTTCCGAGTTTTACCCTTCGGATTGTTATTTTACGGTAAGACTCAAATAGAGCTATATGGCTAGCGGATTGCATCTATCAACATCTACACTTATTCTAAGCTTTTGCTTAATCATAAGACTCGTTTCCAAACAACCTCTAAGGGTTGTTTGTTCGTTTTAGCCTACAAGGGCGTTTTGGTCGATTTTGGTCCTTCTTTTTACAATGAAGGACTCTCACAAATAATTCGACCAAATTATCACTTTTAACTACAACAAAATATACGTACCTGGCTTGGGTCAACAAATAGACCCGATTTATATCTCGCTTATTTTATCACACAATCTATGGCGGCGCGATTATCCGATTTGCTAATCGCTCCTGTTAACATAAGACTTGACAACCAAATTAATCGATATTGTCAAATGGTGTTATCACCACCATTTGACCCGTTCGGTCTATATGCCCAACGTTGCCTATTAAATCAAAACATGGTTTTTGATTTCTAATTCATACTTACATCCCGTCCCGGATTTCATTACCGAATCCCATTTTCTCTTAATTTCTTTTCTTGCAATTTCAACCCGTTTCGGCTTACGCCAAAGGTTCCCGTTAGGCTTCGGTTTACATTAGTCAATACTTGACCGATTTCCATTTTTACCCCTTTATCTCAATATTAGATTACACTACGCGGTAATCTTTTCAAAACTCATAATCTCTTAGTCATTACATGACCAATTTACCGATTTATCCTGTTTACCATAAACCATGGTTTTTATCACCTTTATATGTTCCGACTCATACCAATCGTGTCGGAAACCATATTTTCATTATTATCATTATCGCATTTATTACTTGTAAAGTAAACAAGTATTCTACAAAAGTGTGTAAGTTTCACTTACCTTTCATCCGAATTACGCTTTCCTTTTCCTTCTTGATTTGTTTGATCCGCTTCCTCATCAAGCTTTCACCTAGCTTGTTACGCGTCAAACTATCATCATCGTTTTCAAGGTGGTTAGTTTAATCATAATGTAATACGATTATTCCACCTTATGCATTTCATATCAAAATTACTACTTATTGTATTATAGGTTAGTTTGACCTTTTTTTTTAAAAGTCAAATGCCCATTAGTATGCTAATTGCATATTCGAGTTCATCAACTAGTTTTGGCATTCTTTAATTACCCGGTAGGCGTTATCTTTTAGACCACCGTTTTCACCAAAGTTCTAACCACGTTTATCACATTTAGAACTCTTTTTTAATCACATTTTGCATAATAGTCGAAACATCACAACTAGGTGTTTTAACTACAAAATTCTAGTTTCGAGCCTTCTTTGAGGCATTTCAACGAACACCTTAAGGGCAGAATTTTACATGTTTATTTATCATGTCTCTAGCTTATCTCTTAGCCCAAATTTCACATAAATCAACCATCTTACAAAGTGGTTAACTTCTATAATTTCTGAATTCACTTCAAAATTGTCAATTTACACTAGATCAACAATCTATTTCCTAGTGTTCATCATATTAACATAAAACCCACTTATCTTATCAATGGATCATCATGAATCTCATAGTTTTTCCAACAATCTAACATGTTATTGACTAGGGTTTACTCCTAGACATCATATTACTTCAAGATTCACTCATGCATGACATAATCAAGCTCAATTTCAGTTTCTTACAAATAACCTAGAATTTGAGATGGATCAAAATGTCACAATTTTACATACCTTGTGATCCTTTCAACTAGGTGTTCATGAATACGAGCTTGGATTTCGATTTGGGTTGGATTTACCCCTTCAATTTGCTGATTTCATGGATGTTAGGGTTTGAGCTTGAGAGCTCTTCTTGGCCCTGTGTTTTGTACGACCAGAACACACACAAAGGTGTGTGTTTTGGTGTTTTAGATTTTTAATTAATAAAAACCTATTTCTCACTTTAACCATTTTAGTCCCTCAACTTTACCCGGGTTTATAAAGGTTACTACATCAAGTTCCGCATTATTTTTAAAACACTAGACTAACTAGGTTGATGTTCCTAGTTATTTAGTGGGTTCCGGGAGTTATAACCCGGATTATTTTGAGTCCCATTAATTCAGGCTCTCATAGATTTAATTCCTTAAAACTTTGATTCGTTCATATATATAATATTAGGATTTCTTATTTAAATCCAAATATTTACCGGGTAAATTTTTACCACTAATGGTATTTTACCCGTCTTTACTTTTAACGTGGTTTGATTACCAAACCCGTTTTTGGGATGTTACATACGCCCCCGCAAGATGGAGGATCCGTTGGAGACTCCAATCTTGGATCGAATGTAGACAAAGGGTGATCGCGGCAAAGGTTTAGTAAGAGCATCCGCAAGTTGATCTTTGGAGCTAATGTGTAGGACTTGTAGCTTTCCGGCATTGACCTGTTCTCTGACAAAGTGGTAGTCCAAGGCAACATGTTTCATCCTAGAATGATAAACTGGATTGGCGCATAAGTATGTTGCACCGGTGTTGTCGCAAAATAGTCGAGGAGTGCTTGTCAGTTGAATCCCAAGCTCTTGAAGGAGGTTTTTTACCCAAGCAATTTCCGCAGCCGCGTTGGCAACCGCTTTGTATTCCGCCTCGGTGGAGGAACGCGAGACTGTCTTTTGACGAGAGGAGCGCCAAGAGATTATGTTGGAGCCAAGATATAAAATGTATGCCGTAGTAGATCGGCCCCCATCATGGACTCCTCCCCAATCCGAGTCAGAAAAGGCATGGAGTGTGAGAGGAGAGTCGCGATGTAAATATAACCCATAGTGTACCGTTCCTTTCAAATAGCGAAGAACCCGTTTAAGGGCCTGCCAATGAGATTGTCTAGGTGAGTGCATAAATTGTGAGAGTTTGTTGACCACAAAGGAGATATCCGGACGGGTAAAGGCTAAGTATTGTAAGGAGCCAACGAGTTTACGAAATTGGGTGGGATCAACGAGCGGAGTGGAGTCAACAAGAGAGAGAGGAGCGGATACGCTCATCGGGGTAAGAACATCCTTTGCACCATCCATTTTGTGGGCGGTGAGAATGTCGTGTATGTGACGATGTTGTGAGAGAAAGAGACCTTGAGGAGTGGGGATAGCCTCAATGCCTAGGAAGTGGTGAAGAGGGCCAAGATCCTTGATAGAGAATTTTTTACCAAGAGAAGTAATAAATGATTCCAGAAGATTGTTGTCACTCCCAGTAATGATGATGTCATCTACGTATACGAGTAGATAACATGTGATATTATGGTGATGATAGAGAAAGAGAGATGGATCGGTCAAGGATTTTTTGAAGCCGAAGTGGAGCAAGAAGGAGGTGAGTTCGTTATACCATGCCCGAGGTGCTTGTTTAAGGCCGTAGAGAGATTTACGAAGTTGACAAATATGGTTTGGAAACTCCGAATGAGCAAATCCAGGGGGTTGGACCATAAAGACGTCCTCATGTAAGGTACCATGAAGGAAAGCATTATTGACATCTAGTTGTCGTAGGGGCCAGTGTTTGGAAAGAGCAATGGATAAAATGGTTCGTATGGTGACCGGTTTTGTTACAGGACTAAAGGTGTCAAAATAGTCCTTGCCAAATTGTTAATGGAAGCCTTTTGCCACAAGACGGGCTTTGTATTTGTCAATGGTGCCGTCGGCCTTTCGCTTGACGCGAAAAATCCATTTGCATCCAATGACATGTTGATCGGTGCGCGGTACAAGTTCCCAAGTGTGATTTTGAATGAGTGCATTGAACTCAAGATCCATGGCGTGTCGCCATTGGGGATCTTTCATTGCTTGGATATGAGATGTGGGTTCAAGAGTTTGAGGTAAAGGATGTAATGTGGTGGAGTTTATGAAGTTGGAGTTGAAGTATTTGCTGTTGGGTTTGGGTTGTCTTTTGGCAGGAGAAGGGGAGGTGTTGGTGGTTTCGGTAGTGAGAGAGGGAGCGGTGGAAGATGTTTCGGAGGTAGGTGATGGAGGGGGAGACTGAGGGTTTATCGGCTCAGTAGTGTTGGTAGGAGAGGAGGCTGGTACAGGAGATGTTATGGTGGTGGAATTCGGATGTTGAGAAGAGGTGGGTGGGGCTGTAGGTGGGCTGGTTGGAGGGTTGGGGAATGGGACAGAGGCAGGGCTGTTGGTGGATTGAGGCGTTGGGTTGGAATCGGTAGTTGGAGGGACAGATGGTGAGGGAGGAGTGGAAGTAGGTGGGTTGGTTGGGTATGTAGTTTGAGGTGTTGATGAGGACTCGGCATGTGGAGGAATGGGAAATGAATAAGATTGAACAGGATTGGAGTTTGGTTGCTCATTAGGATGGGCAGGAAAGATGTGGGGAATGAATTCAACATGCCTCGAGTGATATACCTTAGAGGTAGTCGGGTCGAAGCATTTAAATGCCGATCTCGAGGTTGAGTATCCTAGAAAGATGCAAGAATGAGAACGATGTTGCAACTTGGAGGTGGTGTACGGGCGCAACCATGGGTAGCAAAGGCACCCGAATGGTTTAAGTTTCGTGTAGTCGGGTGGTTTACCAAACAACACGTCACAGGGGGTTTGATTATTAAGGATGGGAGTAGGAAGGCGATTGATGAGGTAGGTTGCCGTTTGAAAAACATGTGACCAGAATTTTTGAGGAAGGTTAGCATAGTGAAGCAGGGCAAGGCCCGTTTCAACGACATGACGGTGACGTCTTTCGGCAACACCATTTTGTTCAGGTGTATGGGGTGGAGTTGTGTAATGAGAAATACCGTTAGAGGTGAGATAGGGTTTAAGTCCGATGTATTCACCGCCATTGTCGGTGAATAAAGACACGAGAGGGGTCTTAAAGAAACGCTCAACTAGGGATTTAAGTTGAGGAAAGAGGGTGGATACATCGGATTTGCGCTTAATGGGATACAACCAAACATATTTGGAGAAGAAATAAACAAATATGACATAGTATTTGAACCCATCAATAGATGTTGACACTGGTCCCCAAACATCCGAATAAATAAGTTCCAATGGTTTGTGCACAACAAAAGAGTTTTGACCAAAAGGAAGTTTGTGACTTTTATTCAATGAACAAGATTTACAATGAAACGACTCGGGTGACACTTTATTACACTGTAGTCCTAACTTAGTGATTAAAGACTTAAACACTTGGTACGAAGGATGCCCAAGTGTGTGGTGCCATGCGAGTAGTGATCTTGTTCTGGTTGCATTAACTTGAGGAGATGAAGGAAATGGTCCGTAGTAAACATCATTGACGTTCACTCCCCGCATGAGATGCGCCCCCGTGCGTAGGTCCTTAACCATGAAATAAGATGGAAAAAATTCAACAGACACACGGTTAGTACGACAAATTTTGGCAACGGAAATTAAGTGATTACGTAAATGTGGAACAACAAGAACATTTTCGAGTAAGAGTGGTCGTGAGTTAGTGTGGATTTGAGTATGGCCTATGTGTGTAATAGGAAGAGATTTACCATCACCTAAGACAATTTCATCTGGGCCTCCGTATTCGGAAAGAACGGGTAATGAGTTCTGATTAGGGGCTGTATGACCGTTTGCTCCTGTGTCCCACATCCATGCCGGTGCTGATCCATGAGTGGGATATGCTGACGTGTGGTTAACTGACGGTGCCGAGCTTGTAGGACCTTGAGTGGGGTAATTGTAGTCACGGAGGAAGCGTCCTAGCTTGCGGCAGTCCTTTGTCTCATGACCCGGAATGTTACAGAAGTGGCAGTAGGTTTGTGTTCTGGTGGGCCGGGTCTGATTTGGTGCAGCAGGTTTGTCGCGGTTAGTCCAGGAAGGGCGGGATTGGGTGGGTTTTTGATATCGGTTGTCGGACTGTTGTTTGGGGTAGGAACGGGCTGATTGGCGGTGTGTGTAGTTGACTGTGGTTATGAGTGGTTCGGTGGAGGTTTCTTTGAGGGTGCGTTCATGGTCAAGTAGCTTGTCGAACAGTTGGGCGAAGGAAATGGTGGTGTCCCGTGACTTCAGGGACTGAACAAGGCCTGTAAACTCGTCTCCGAGTTGATTCATGGTGTGAATCACCAGGTCTTCTTCATCAATAGGACTTTGGGCTAGGGCTAACTCATCCGAAATGGACTTCATATCATGCAGGAAATCAGTGACAGAGCGGGTACCTTTGGGATTTTTGGAGAGTTTTGATTTTAGGGAAATGATACGTGAGCGAGAGCCGCTGGCGTAACTAGCATTGAGGGTGTCCCACGCCTGTCGAGCAGTGTCGGCAGCGGAGACGAGAGGTTGAATGGCATCAGAGCAGCTCCCAAGGAGTGCACTGATAATCATTTGGTCTTGTCGAAACCAGGGCATGTATTCTGGGTTGGGTTTCGATACTTCGCCTGCAGAGATGGTTTTGGCCGGAGTTTCTGCAGTTCCGGTGATGTGGTGGTCAAGTTCAAGACCAATGAGGGTGGAGAGGATTTGTTTGCGCCACGAGGGGAAGTTGGTGGATGTGAGTTTGATTGGAAAGTGAGTTGCTGCAGTGAGTTGAACTATCTGTTTGGGTGCCATGGCTGAGAGCAACGGGCTGTTGAAGGGTTGAAGAAAGATGAGAAACAGGGAAGAAGAGGGCTGTGTGGATCGAAAAAAAATGAGGCTCGTAGGAGCTGGTTAGGCTCTGGATACCATATGAGATGATGATTGAATTGTCAAAATGACTTAATTTCTCAATAACCCACTTTGGGAATATATACAGAATACAGACAACAATTGAGGAGAGACTTAAGCTACTGTTACAACAACCTTTGACCTAATAATGTTGAAGATTGACTACCTAATATAACCAATATTAAATAAATACAATAATATACAATATTAAATTATTTACTGTTAATATGACCATGGCAGCGCGTTAACCCATCCGTGCGTTATAAAGGAGGGTGGCGATGGTGTATCACGCACATCCAAGCGTGAAGAATATGTGACCACGGGGCGCCCCTGTTCACCTAATACTTTATTTTTTGCCTGTGATAGCTAGTCTAAGAATACCACTTATGTGGGATTTATTTCTGGGAGATCTTGAGATCGAACCCAAGGGGAGACAATTCCTAACCTTGATTGTTGTGGCAATCCCTGAATTCGTACCTGAGATTTGGGTAATATAAGACAACTCCTTAGACCATGTGTAGTGGTAGAAGGTTATAAAGCCCCCACCATGGGGCATTATACGACACGTGGCGTCCTAGTCAGCAAGGGGGCATTATAGCAAAAGTGGCGTAGTGGGGCATTATGCCAATAACGCCCATATTATTTTTAATATAAAAAAAAGGAAAATGGCATGTCAGTTGAAAAGGAAAAGGCATGTGGGTATCTCTTCCTCATTGGTGGACAAGGAAAAGGCATGTGGCATGTCAGACCATTTGCAAACTTCAGCGTTTTAATTTAAACGCCCGGATGCAATTTTTTCAATTATAACGCCCCATAACGCCTAGTGTAATGGGGTGGGGGCGTTATGGGGCGTTTTTTTTCAATTTTTTTTAAAAATCACGCCCCACTACGTATGGTCTTACAAGGAGTTCTAGCCGTCAGAAAAAAAAGCTTTGTTTTCATAAAATCTAGATATTTATTAACTATCAATTCTTTTATGAATATGTATTTTATTAATAAACATGTATATACATATAAACAAACTTTAATGAACCAGAATAAACCAACTAAATAAACGAACGTAACATATGTTGTGTTTGTTCCTTTAATTAAAAATTGTTTCGTTCGTTTAGGCCATCCGTTGTGGGTTGCACCTCACCAACATGTTAACCAAAAAAACAATCCAATCTACCATCACCTTTGGGTGTTAGCCCCTTAATGCCCTCATTAGGGGTGTGCAATAACCGAACCGTTAACCGAAACCGAACCGAAAACCGACAAAACCGAACCGAAATTAACCGAAACCGAATTAACCGAAAGTCGGTTAACGGATAATTTTTTTTACCATCGGTTAACCGAAATTAACCGAACCATTTATTTTTTTATATATTTCTAGCATTTATACCTCTATTTCATGTATTACATGTTTTATACTTTCATTTCATTTAATAATACCTCTATTTCATTTATTTATGCATTCATTTCATTTATTTATACCTTCATTTCATTTATTTATACCTGCATTTTATGTATTTAAATATCTATTCATGTATTAATACCTCCATTTCATTTATTTATACATCCATTTCATGTATTTATACCTCCATTACATGTATTTCTAAGAAAAAAAATTAGCCCTTGTTTGAATTGGTTATTAACCGAAAATTAACCGAACCGAAAACCGACAAATTAACCGAATTAACCGAACCGATTAACCGATGACTTCGGTTACGGTTACGGATAACGCTAATAACCGAACCGAACCGAACCGTGCACACCTCTAGCCCTCATCACCCATTTTACCAACCCAATTAATTTTCAAACCTAATCAAAAGGGTCTGTGTATACCAACACCCCACCACCAATTTGGACACCCCAATACGGGGCGTATTAACTTTTCAATTTCTAAGAAATATTGATTATCTCATATCATGTCCGGCGGTTAGACTACACACCTCGTATAGGTCTATACAAGGTGTCTAGTCCTGCCTCGTATAGACCAATATAGTGCGTATAGAAGCTTATTTTGTAATTATTACATCTTCCTCTTATAGGCCTCGTATAGCCCAGCCTCCTCTATATGGGGCTAATAGAAAGGTTTTTTTACAAATATTTTTATACGATACTTATCGTTTTAACAAAGTTATATAAAAGTTTTAGTAGTTTTTTTAAATAAAAAAACATTGTTAAATTGATCCTGTTTGATCAAACATTATTACAAATTTATTAGGTAGGTGTAGTATAGTATAGTGTCTTGTATAGGTCTCGTATGAATGTAGTATATTATAATATAGTATAGGTCTCGTATAGGCCTCTTATAGGGCCTATAGGTGTAATATAGATATCGTATAGCCGTATAGGCCTATAGGTGTAGTATTATATAGTGTAGTATACTATAGTATGATATCGTATAGTATCGTACCGAATCTTATTGTATCGTATCGTATCATATGGGTGTAGTATAGGTCCCATATAAGCATTTAGGTGTGGTATAGCATAGGTATAGTCTAGTATAGGCATATGGTATGGTATGGTATCATATCGTATAGGTGTAGTTTTGTATAGTATAGATCCCGTATAGGCATATAGTTGTGGTGTAGTATAATACAATATAGTATCGTATTGTATAGGTCCTGTATAGGCCTATAGGTGTAGTATAGTATAACATAGATATAGTCTTGTATAGTATACTATAGTATAGTATAGTATAGGCCTATAGGTATAGCATAGTATAGTAGGCCATATGTAGCCTACGCATTTGATAAATCGCCATTCGATTAATTAATAAAGTTATTATTTTATAAAAAAAATATTTATCTCATGTCAACAAATTTATATTTAATGTTCTTATATAAAGTTGTTAATTTAACAATGTTTTCATTTTAATATACTTAAATATTTATAAAACTTTGCTATAATTGCATAAAAATGTTTGTAAACAAACCCTTTCTATACGCCCTATATAGACTTATACAAGGGATCCATACGTAGCGTATAGACCAACTGCCAAACAATAGCCCTATACGAGAGGTCTAAACGTCCCGCATGGGACTATACGAGACGAATAGACTAACTGTCAGACAAAAAGAGTGAATTGCAAGTTTTGTCCTTTATCTTTAGGCCATTTTGCAAGTTTTGTCCTTTATGTTTAAAGTTGACGAGTTTTGTCCTTTATGTTTGAAATCAAGCACGTTTTACCCTTTGGGCCTTAAAAATCAAGCACGTTTTGTCCTTTATGTTTAAAAATCAAGCACGTTTTGTCCTTTATGTTTAAAGAATCAAGCACGTTTTGTCCTTAAAAATCAGGCACGTTTTGCCCCAAAGGACAAAACGTGCTTGATTTTCAAACATAAAGGACAAAACTTGCAAAATGTCTAAAGATAAAGGACAAAACTTGCAATTCACTCCAGACAAAAACTGATAATTGCAGCTTTAACTTTTAAGGTTAGTGTCTATATGTTGTGTATAGAGTCGTGTTTTTGGTTGACTTTTAATGTTAGTGTCTAAAAGGGTTACACTTTACCCACTTTTAGATTAATTTAGTTCTATTTTTTAATATAAATGATTAGTTAAACACAAAGTAATTAAAGACCGTGTTTATTAAAGCCTGTTATGTATGTGGCAGTAACATAACAGTGCGTTATGCATTTTTTATTAAATGATAACATATAGCGTTAGGAAGTTGGTTAAGATTTAAGAATGTTACCATCTCTTATTGTGGGCCATGCTAATTTCACATGAAAGAAAGTTGTGTCTTGTTCTGAAATCTAATGGCAGTCGACTTCAATCTCCGACAAGAAAAGTCGAACGTTATCTTTTACAACCTTAAAAATTGACAGGAGTTTGTTTTGAGTGAGGACAAAAGTCAACTTATCCTCATATTTGAAATTGTATTGTATTATATCTAGAGCTGTAAACGAACCGAACGAACACGAATAAGGCTATGTTCGTGTTCGTTCGTTAAGGAAATTTGGATGTTCGTGAACACATGACGAACAGAAGTTTGTGTTCGTGTTCGTTCGTTAAGGAATTTTGGTTGTTCGCGAACAGTTCGTGAACACTAACCACGAACGCAAACGAACACAGACGAACACAAATGAACTTTAATTTTGAAATTAAGAAAGGCATCGTTAATCTTAAACATTGTACACAAAGAAAGTAGTTAAATATAACCATTTAAAGATTGAAGGGATGGATGATATTGAGTTCAATCGATTGGAGATAGGCTGAATGAAGGAGCGTTATATCAAAGAGGGAGAGGGCCAGAGATAGGGAAATACATATAGGGGAAAGTAAAAAAATTAATAAAACATTAAAATTTTTTAGAAAAATAAACATAAAAAACCGAACACGAACGGACATAAACGAACGAACACGAACGAACATATTACCGAACGTTCACGAACGCAGTCGAACGAACGAGACCTTTGTTCGTGTTCGTTCGTTAAGCTTATCGAACGAACATAAACGAACTTCCCACCGAACGGTTCACGAACTGTTCGCTGAACGTTCGGTTCGTTTAGAGCCCTAATTATATCTAATAAGTGCATGGGATGTTCCGTGTTCGTTTATTTCAATCTTATTTCTTTAATTAATCATTTAACTTAATAAAATAAATGCTTAATATCAGAAAAAAGAACATACTTTTTAACATAACTTTGGCAATTGGCATATTAAAGTCCATAAACTTACTGATTTTTTTTTAAAAAATCTAAGATCACTTTTTTTAGAATGATAAATTTGGATTACTGATGGAACAATAGAGAATCATCATGGCACCAATGGAATCAGCCGATTATATCCATCTCCACATAGGTATTATGTCTATACACAAATTCAGGAGGAAACCCAATAAATATAGGAAAACCCACTTGTGGGAATCGAACCCAGAGCCTACTGATCTCAAAGACTTATCCCGCCTTAAAATGTCACTAGCCTATAAAACGATGTCACTAGCTTACTGATCTCAAAGACTTATCCCACGCAGGCCCCACCTGTAAGTATGTGAGAGGAGGGGGTGTAAAAAGTAATTAGGGGGTTGTAGAAAGTAGCACCCTATTAAAATCTCTACACTTGTTTATAGTGCATATATTATTAAAAAATAGATAAAATGTTAACTTTTAGCTTGGTCACGATAAGTTACGTAATTCTTTAAAAAAAATAAGAGTTAACTGCCATTTTCGTCTCTGTGGTTTGGTCACTTTGGCCATTTCAGTCCATTTTTCAAAAATGCGCCATTTCAGTCCCCGACGTTCTGGAAAGGTGCCATTTCAGTCCAAAAATCATAACCCAGTTAAGTCGGTTAGTAAATAAGGACTGATTGTGTAAATTTGTAACACCACCACCACTAGCCCTGCCACCACCACCACTCCGCTGCCACCGCCGCCACCACCACTCCGCTGCCACCGCCGCCACCACCACTCCGCTGCCACCGCCGCCACCACCACTCCGCTGCCACCGCCGCCACCACCACCACCGCCACCACAGCCCTGGCACCACCACCACTCCGCTGCCACCACCACCACTGCCATCACCACCACCACACACTCTCTCTCTACTCTCTCTCTCTATGCTTTGCAATCACCACCACCATCACCTTTACCTCTCTACTCCGGTGACCTGAGTAAATCCGGCCATCTTTCCGACACCCCACACCCCCACGTGTTAATCTTCTGTTTCTGTCGATCTGGGTCGAATTGAACGGACATCTGAAGTTCCTTAGATCCCCACAAACATTTTACACCCCTCACAATGCTCAAACACATCGATTTTAGCCGGAACCGAACCTGCAACTTCGCCGGAATCTTCACAGTGGCCGGAATCAGTCAACACGTCGTTCCAGCCGTTAACAGTTCGTTTTTCTTGTTCCGGTTCATTCGTTTATACTTGTACAATGTTTGCACCAGGTTAATTGGAATATAACCTGATTTTGGTCGTTAATTTGAGCCGTTGACTTTCCTGTTTGACCTTCTGTTGACCGATTTGGGGGAGATGACACTGTTGACATCTGTGAGAGTGGTGGTGGCAGGGCTGTGGTGGTGCGGTGATGAACGATGAACGAGAATGTGATGGTGCGGTGATGAACGATGAACGAGAATGTGCGGTGGCGGCGGCAAACATCACGTTTGCTTCAAATAGAAGCCTCCGGATATTACCCCACCAAGATACGGTCTGTTTCATGCTTTGTTCGATCCACTCAGACGACGACAAATTCATCATCATCATCATCATCGCCTCTATTAATATTTGAAGGAAGCAACAGTAACTGCAGCAACAACATTATCAGCAACAACATTATCATCAACAAAATTGGTGGTGGTGGTGGCAGCGGAGTGGTGGTGGTGGGGGTGGCAGCGGAGTGGTGGTGGTGGCAGCGGAGTGGTGGTGGTGGCGGTGGCAGCGGAGTGGTGGTGGTGGCAGGGCTAGTGGTGGTGGTGTTACAAATTTACACAATCAGTCCTTTATGTTACAAATTTACACAATCAGTCCTTATTTACTAACCGACTTAACCGGGTTATGATTTTTGGACTGAAATGGCACCTTTCCAGAACGTCGGGGACTGAAATGGCGCATTTTTGAAAAATGGACTGAAATGGCCAAAGTGACCAAACCACAGGGACGAAAATGGCAGTTAACTCAAAAAATAATGTCACTTTTTGACTAATTTAAATGTTAACGTGTTATAAGTTTAATATTTTTTTTATACCTGCATTTTAAATAAGTATAATGACTTTAATATAACAAATTTGGATTGAAATATGAGAAAATATGTTCTTTAAAACAAAAAAAGATATTGGCCTCTAATAATCTCTACTAGATGTTATTGGTCATTGGCAGTCTCATCTTTTTTTATTCTCACTGACACTCCCATCTTTTAACTATTTTTCCTTTATCAGTCCTAAGTTAAAAAGACTTAACGGAGTTCAGTTTTTTTTCCGATTTACAAACTGACGTTTTAGGGCTTTTGATCAGAACGAGGATATAAGTCAAATGATGTAAAACTTACATTGAAATTGTGCTCCAAACGACGAAAACGGTGCTTCAATTCAGGTGTTTAAACTTCCAATTAACGAGGTAAGCCATGTGCATCATCAACGATACACCCATTAAGATCTCCACATCACCACCCAACCATTGGGGCCCACATGCATATGTGATGTGGTGTTTATGGCGTGGGTTTAAGTTATCTTGGAACACGCTCCAACCATGACACCATACTGCATAATCTTAGACAATAGTGTAACAGCCCGCACTTTCGTGCGTTGTTACTACTCAATATACTCGTTACGCCTAGCACCAGAGATTCGGATCATAATGTAACTATATCGCATACATCGCTATTCGAAGGATAAATCGCATATTTTCGCAATATATTATCACTACGTTACATCACGAACACTAACACTCACGACGGTACTGAGTGAGGACCTATTCTACCCTCCTCGATGGCCGTGATGTGTCGAAACGCAGACAATTAACGCTAACAAAGACTCCCAGGTGAGTGCTATAGCTCAAGTCGTCGTGACGATGATGACAATACGAGTAAGTGGTACCCTGTTAGTCTTTGTGTCACAAAACACAATAACGTTCACGATGACATCAAGAAAGGACCTATACTACCCTCCTTGATGGCCGTGAAACGTCGCTAATAATCGCATACTCGAATCGAAAACCGATTGTTATAACGAACACTTGGGGATATGGATACGTATATACGACCTTCTTGTGATTAAAAATATATATATACAATAAAAACAATTAAATATATATACCCAAGACTATAGGAACGCTTAACGATTTAAACGGAAGCCAAAACACAACCCGACGAAGGCCAACCGATCGGACAAGGCCAACTGATCGGACAGGCCATCCGATCGGACAGCCATCCGATCGGACAGCCATCCGATCGGACAGGCCTGCACTTCCCACCTTCCCTCTTTGCCTATAAATACCCCATTGTCACATCAAGCACACATGCCGTGACTGTTGCTGTTCGACCAGACGTTCCAACCCCTTTATCTCTCGATTTCTCGCGATTCTTGTAAGTTTTCAACTCAAACCTTGTACTTCCTTGATCTGTAACCAATTCTACACATTTCTACCCGTTAAATCTTCACTTTTAACCGTGGAATCTCTGGATTTTGGGCATTCAAGGGTGATGTCATCCCATGCAAGAACGACTCAGATCTGAGCGATTTCCATGTGTTTTTACATAAACCAAGTCTAAATCTATGTGTTCTAATCAAAGTGTGTGTGTTTTCGGGTTAAACACGGGAAAGGCCATTAAGAACGGCCAGATCTGATGGGACGGGGTGGTTCCCGGCCGTTAGAACGGGTCGTATTTGATGGGGTTTCAGTAGTTTAACGCAAGGACACCTCCTCTCAGTCAAATCACCTGAAATCTTTCCAAAACCCATCAAGCGTGACACGATCAGGGCGATGAAACGAATTGTCGTCCGATCGGACTGCTGTCCGATCGGACAGCAAACGAGATTCAACCGACCGATCGGACAAGGTGTTAACCGATCGGACCACATGGTAACCAATCGGACCACATGCCAACCGATCGGCTAGCATGTTAACCGATCGGACACTGTCACGGCCCCCGACCCGGTTTGACCCGTTTCAGGAGCCGCGGGACAGAAATACTGCGGTATTTAATTGATTAAGTTTAACAGCGGAAGTTTTCATCAGGATCGTTTAAAGCTAAAATTTTCCCTGATTATTTTATTTCACACTTCGGGATAAAACCCCGATAATTTACAATAGTATGATTTTACTACAAAATCGTTATGTTACAAAACTTATTTCTTTATTTTTATAATGAGCCACTATCTTAAGCTTGAAATGTTCCTCAGCACTTTTTCCTGAATTACAACAGATCACCTGAAACATGTTTGAAAAAGGTTTTGTCAGCGGGAAATACTGAGTGAATCATTCTATTTACTAAAATGACACATTTGTTATAATTTACAGTATTAAGAGCGATTACAATGTTTCTATTATCAACCAACTACCCACGGTATTTGTCACTCGACCGAATCTGTGACTATGGTCATATCCCCCAATTGGCTGCCCAAATGGTGACGATTATCAAGTAATGTATACAAAACCCCACATACCGGCTGTAACTTGGTGATTACAAAGACTTAATCCCCGTAATTATAACTTTGAAAATAAACATGATTTTGTAAATAGATTTGATAAAAAGAGAGAATGACTCACATTGCTGTTTTAATACGGACAAAGTTTAGTCTATGATTTAGCCTTGTTAACCTAATTTAAACAATAATGCACACAAAACTGGGTTAGTAATCAATCCAGCAATTACGATAACTCACGAGATCAAATTCTCACAATGAACGACAAAGTGCAATACTTCATCCATCGAATTAACGATGATCCGTCAAATTAATGACGAACGACAAAGTATAATACTTTATCCATCGAATTAACGATGATCCGTCAAATTAATGACGAACGATGAAGTATAACCCTAATGTGGGCGGCACTTAAACATCCATTGGATATATTGATCGTCAGAAAATGAATCGTAGTAACGATTGTGCTAATACCCTGTTTTGCGGCGTTGATTTGTGAACTGTGATAGTAATTCGAACGTAACTTGCAGTGTATAGTGAATTTTTACGTCGTTTTTCTTTCAGAATTCAAGTCCCACTGTCCACTATTTATAGTTAAAATTTGACCCTGAGGCGGCCCGCGTGAGAAATAAGCTTAACCTGAGGCGGGCCGCGTGAGACCTATATTTTAGGTATAGGTTGCCACGGTTGGCACTAGCTTAGCTGAGTTGACAGTTTTCGATAATTCCTTGTTGCCAACGTTTAAAATGGATAATCGTCAATAGGGTTTAACCCCCCCTGAGTTTTAGGGGCCCTAATCCTGATTCTGAAAATTCTGAAAATTTTAGGGTTTGTTCAGAATCACTTGGGTGTCTAAATTAGGGTTTCCTATTGGACTAATTATTTTAATAATTATGACTTTTGATGAGAGTTGTTACATTCTCCCCACCTTGATAAAAATCTCGTCCTCGAGATTTACTGGAATAAGTGAGGATACTTTTTCTTCATTTCTGATTCTAGCTCCCAAGTGTATTCAGGTCCTCTCCTTGAATCCCACTTTACTTTAACTAGCACTAGTCGTTTGTGCTTGAGAAACTTCACTTTCCTGTCTTCTATCTGAAGAGGTTTTTCTACAAATTTTAACTTTTCGTTTACCTCTATGTCTTGAAGAGGTACTACCAGAGATTCATCTGCTAAACATTTCTTGAGATTGGATACATGAAATACATCATGTACTCCTGCTAATTCTTCTGGTAGCTGTAAACGATAAGCTACTGGTCCTATACGTTGGATCACTAGAAATGGTCCTACATATCTTGGACTTAGCTTTCCTTTCTTACCAAATCTAACAACTCCTTTCCAAGGAGAAACTTTCAATAATACCTTGTCTCCAACTTGGAATTCTAGCGGCTTGCTTCTATTGTCTGCATAACTCTTCTGACGATCTCGAGCCGTCTTCAGCCTTTCTTTGATTTGAGTAACCTTATCAGTTGTTTCTTGCACAATTTCAGGACCTGACAATTGACTTTCTCCTATTTCTGCCCAACAAACTGGAGTTCTGCACTTTCTTCCATATAGTGCTTCAAATGGAGCAGTTTCAATGCTTGAGTGATAACTATTGTTATAGGAGAATTCAATTAATGGTAAGTGATCATCCCAACTTCCACCAAAGTCTATCACACATGCTCGGAGCATGTCTTCTAGAGTTTGGATTGTTCTTTCACTTTGCCCATCCGTTTGGGGATGATATGCAGTGCTCGAATTTAGTCGAGTTCCCATAGCTTGCTGGAAACTTTTCCAGAAATGGGAAGTAAAACGACTATCTCTATCCGAAACAATGGAGAGTGGAACTCCATGTAAGGATACAACTTCATCTACATACAATTTAGCCAGTCTTTCCATGCTAAAGGTTTCTTTCATAGGTAGAAAGTGAGCAGATTTGGTTAATCGATCCACAATTACCCAAATCGCATCATTACCTTTTCTGGTTTTGGGTAACTTAGTAACAAAATCCATTGTTATAAGTTCCCATTTCCATACTGGCATTTCTAATTGTTGTAGTAATCCTGATGGTTTCTGATGTTCTGCCTTAACTTGTGAACAAGTAAGACATTTAGAAACATAGCTGGCTATGTCCTTTTTCATTCCTATCCACCAAAAGTTCTTTCTTAAATCTTGGTACATTTTATTGTTTCCTGGATGCATAGTGTACCTAGATTTATGAGCTTCTTCTAAAATCTTAGGTCTTAAGTCTCCCTGCTTAGGTACCCAAATTCTACTTTTGTGGAATCTCCAAATTCCATCTGCTCCTTGTTCTAATTCCTTGATTCGTCCTTTCATTCCTTCAGCATCATCCTTGATTGCTGTAGTTTGAACATTCTTTAATTGTTCCATTAAATCTATTTGTAGATTTAATCTGAGAGCACGAACCCGTCGTTGTTTCTCATAATACTTACGACTTAAGGCATCTGCAACTACATTTGTCTTTCCTTCATGATATTGAATATCACAGTCGTAGTCGCTTAAGATTTCCATCCATCTCCTTTGCCTCATGTTTAACTCTTTTTGCCCAAATATATATCTTAAACTCTTATGATCTGTATAGATAGTAAACTTACTTCCGTACAGATAATGTCTCCAAATCTTAAGGGCAAAAATTACGGCTCCTAATTCTAAATCATGAGTCGTATAGTTTTCTTCGTGCTTTTTCAATTGCCTTGATGCATATGCAATTACCTTCTTGCGTTGCATAAGCACACATCCAAATCCTAATTTTGAAGCATCACAATATACTTCAAAATCTTCAGTTCCTTCTGGTAAGGCTAAGATTGGAGCATGGGTTAATTTCTGTTTCAATATTCTAAAATCTTCTTCTTGTTTGGGTCCCCATTCAAACTTAGTGGCTTTACAGGTTAGCTTAGTTAATGGTACAGCTATCTTGGAAAAATCCTTAATAAATCGTCTATAATACCCAGCTAAACCTATAAAACTTCTAATTTCCATTGCGGATTGTGGAACCTTCCATTTGGTAATTGCTTCTATCTTAGAAGGATCTACATGAATACCTTCGTGATTCACCATGTGTCCTAAAAATTGCACTTCCTTTAGCCAAAATTCGCATTTCGAGAATTTGGCGTGGCGTACAACTTTTCTTTTCTTAACAAAGTTAAGAGTGCATGAAGATGTTCACAATGCTCTGTCTGACTTTTGGAATAAATAAGTATATCGTCTATGAAGACAATTACAAATTTATCCAAATACGGTTTACAGATCCTATTCATCATGTCCATAAATGCTGCAGGTGCATTAGTTAATCCGAAGGGCATGACTGTAAACTCGTAATGACCATACCTAGTTCTGAAAGCAGTCTTAGGTATGTCTTCTTCTTGTACCTTCAATTGATGATATCCGGAGCGTAAATCTATTTTAGAAAAATATCTAGCCCCCTGAAGTTGATCAAAAAGATCATCAATCCTAGGTAATGGATATCGATTCTTGATTGTAACCTTATTCAATTCTCTATAATCGATACACATTCTCATTGAACCATCCTTTTTCTTCACAAACAACACTGGCGCTCCCTAAGGGGATGAGCTAGGTTGTATGAATCCTTTACTTAGTAATTCATCTAATTGCTTTTTCAGTTCTAACATTTCTGTGGGTGCTAACCGATAAGGTGCCTTGGCTATCGGTGTAGTTCCTGGAATTAGATGAATCCTAAATTCTACTTCCCTATCTGGAGGTAATCCCGGTAAATCTTCTGGAAATACATCAGGATATGCTGAGACTACTGGTATTTCCTTAAGATCTTTACCCTTAGTGCTAATGATTACCGAAATCATATACACTATTCCTTGTTTTCGTTCATAATTAGCAACTTTCATTACTGATATGAACTTCATGGGCTTACGTGGTTTATCTCCTGTAATCCTAGTCACTTCTCCGGTGCTTGATTGAATTTCTATGGAATTCTGATCACAAAGGATTCTAGCATGGTTGGCTACTAACCAATCCATTCCTAATACAATATCAAATTCGGCTAAATTCATCGGCAATAGTTTTGCAGAGAATTTATGTCCTAAAAGTTCTATGTTTCCTTCTTGCAAAACTTTATCTATTTTAACTGAATTTCCGTCTGCTGTTTCAACTGTAAAAATCTGCCTAATATTGGTTAAAGGTAAATTAAGAGCTTGGCAGAATAAAGTATTTATAAAACTTTGGTTTGCACCAGAGTCAAATAATACTTTTGCGTACACATTGTGAACTAAGAACGTACCCGCTATCACATCCGGAATGAGTTCTGCTTCTTGAGTGGTCAACTGAAATGCTCTGGCATTCTTCTTTGTGGTTCCTTCGGTTGCCTTGGGTTTGTTATCTACTGGCTTGATCAATTTAGGACATTCTGTTTTATAATGCCCTGCTTCTCCACAGTTAAAACAGATTACAGTCTTCTTTTTGCAGTTTTCTTCACGATGTCCTAAAATTTTGCAAAAATTGCAAGTGATATCGCATCTTCCATAATGTTTCTTTTTGCATTTCCTGCAAAATGACGGAGCTGAAGATTGACCTGTTCCTTTTCTCTTGAAGCTGTTATTATTACCCACACGGAATCCTTGGGTAATTTTCTGAGCTAGTGCCTTTTTCCTATCTTCATCTCTTGTGCGTACCAATTCATCGGTTAGAGTGTTAGCTAATTCTACCGCATCATCAATAGTGTGAGGTCTCGCAGCTTTAACAATATTGCGGATTTCGCTAATTAGCCCCCAAATATAGCGAGAAATGAGTACCGGTTCTGGCGAAGCCAGTGTTGGTACCAATCTAGCATATTCAAAGAATGTCGAGGTATACCCACGACAATCCACACCCATCATCCGATGATTTAGAAACTTATTTGCCATCTGTTCTTTTTCATACTCGGGACAGAATTTTCTTTCCACCAAACCCTTAAATTCTTCCCAAGTCATAGCATAAGCTATTACTCTTCCTTTTGATTGTAAAACAGTGTTCCACCATTCAAGTGCTCCTTCCTTGAACAGATTGGATGCATACATGACCTGATCATCTTTACCACATTTACTTATTGCAATGACTGCTTCGGTTTTCTCTAACCAACGCAGTGATGCAGTTGCTCCTTCATTGCCTGCAAATTCAGTGGGTTTACAAGCAAGGAATTCTTTGAAAGTGCAACAAGGCGTTGCAGTTTTCATTTTCTTAGGTAATGGAGCTTGATGTGGTTCCCTATTATGATTAACATGATTATTGCCTCCCTTTACACTATTACTGAAGTTATCTTCAGTAATCTGTTTACTAGGAACAATTTGTTGTGGTTCGATTGGACTCTTTATAGCAGCTACGAATGCTGGAATAGCATTGGCTATCCCTTGAGCAACAATGTTTTCGATATCTTGCCGAGTCATATATTGATCTCTTGAATGTTGCTCAGACTGATTAACTTCATTTATAGGTTCATTACCACTGTTTGCCATCTGATAATATATATATAAATTTTATTAGTATCTGCTAAATAACAATTACATACAAACAATCAGAAAATTTTATAATACAGATATAGTCAAAACAATCGATTTCTCGATTTCATTTTATATCTATCCTAGTATGCATCATTACTCACAAATATCATACAGAGTTTTATTTGTTATTTACAGATTAACTTTACTATTACTATTATACAAACACCGTTTTACCATCCTACTATCTCTCGTCACTTGCTGTTCTAAAAACGCAGTTCCCTCTCATCGTACTTCCAGGCAATCTGTCCCCCTATTTCCCTGATTCTAGTTCCAGCATCAAACAACTCTTCACCAAAGTGGCGAAGTTCAGCCATGTTTTCATTATTCATGGGTGGATTAGGTAGGGGTTCTGGATCGAATTGTGGAAGAAAAGAGTAAGGATCGTTGACAATATTTTGAAATTGCCAATCGTTTGTCCACCATTCGTCCATTCCTATGGGTTGGGAGTGGACTATTGGGTCTGGAATTGCTGGTTCCCAATTCATAGGGAGTTGGTTTTCAAGAGGATAATTAAAAATCTTATTATTATTATTATTGACAGACTGAATTGTTTCACAGCTTGCCAATAGGAAATCTATCTCATCTTGAAAGGTCCTTTCCTGGTTTTGATTGGAGCTCTCTCCGATTTCTATCTGAGCTGGTCTAGATCCTTGCCCAACTTCCATTACTATTTCTTTAGTAACTTCCTCCATCTGTATTCCTATCTCCTTAACCTCTTCCTTGTCTTCAGTTTCCATTTCCTTTTGTTTGGAACTTTCTCCGGTTATAATTTCTTTTCCCTTTTTCAAAGGATTATTTATTTTGGGAAGTTTTGTAGCTGGCTTTTTCTTACGTATTTTCCTCCATCCTACATAACTTCTTTTCTTTCGTTTTGGCTTGTTCACAGATGGAACCTTGAATTCTATCGGTTGTTCTACATCGGGAAAGTAGCTAGTATATTCTTTGGAAGCTTCGATATTTACTGGGTAAAGATTAAGGTTCTGAAAAGCTTCAGATATCCCACTCATGCTGATGTAACATATATGCAAAAATGCATAAAATACTAAGTTAAAATTCATAAATAACCGTTTAATTTATTACATACTGTGTACTAATTTATTACAAAGATAACTGAAAAACATACTTAAAATTTTTATTTATTTCACAGGGTTTTTAGATTATAAGGGTAAGATGCTAAAACTTTAAAATAATTAAAGATTTATAGTTTCTGTTACTGTGGCTAGCATATATAAGTTTGCCCATTTTTCATCTAGCTTATCTTCCTAAGGTGATTTATCAATTAATTCCTGAGTTTTCCGTTTAATCTTCTTTTCTTGGATTTTCTCTTTACTTTTCTTAATAATCATCTCTCTCTTTTTAGGAGAAAGTGATTCCTCGTATTCCTTCTTTAGGAATTTCAGCCTGATTCGAGGATTTGGTTCGGGATGAACTTCCCTTCTCATTGGATGATCTATCTAATTTAAGATAGATGTTTGCTAGCTTTTGCTTACCCATACTGTAACTAACAAATAATCAGTTAATAACACACATAGTCACTTAATAGTAATCAGGAAAAATTAAGTATTTCTAAATACTTAATTAGCTTAACTCAGTGGCTCTGATACCACCTTTTTCTGTCACGGCCCCCGACCCGGTTTGACCCGTTTCAGGAGCCGCGGGACAGAAATACTGCGGTATTTAATTGATTAAGTTTAACAGCGGAAGTTTTCATCAGGATCGTTTAAAGCTAAAATTTTCCCTGATTATTTTATTTCACACTTCGGGATAAAACCCCGATAATTTACAATAGTATGATTTTACTACAAAATCGTTATGTTACAAAACTTATTTCTTTATTTTTATAATGAGCCACTATCTTAAGCTTGAAATGTTCCTCAGCACTTTTTCCTGAATTACAACAGATCACCTGAAACATGTTTGAAAAAGGTTTTGTCAGCTGGAAATACTGAGTGAATCATTCTATTTACTAAAATGACACATTTGTTATAATTTACAGTATTAAGAGCGATTACAATGTTTCTATTATCAACCAACTACCCACGGTATTTGTCACTCGACCGAATCTGTGACTATGGTCATATCCCCCAATTGGCTGCCCCAATGGTGACGATTATCAAGTAATGTATACAAAACCCCACATACCGGCTGTAACTTGGTGATTACAAAGACTTAATCCCCGTAATTATAACTTTGAAAATAAACATGATTTTGTAAATAGATTTGATAAAAAGAGAGAATGACTCACATTGCTGTTTTAATACGGACAGAGTTTAGTCTATGATTTAGCCTTGTTAACCTAATTTAAATAATAATGCACACAAAACTGGGTTAGTAATCAATCCAGCAATTACGATAACTCACGAGATCAAATTCTCACAATGAACGACAAAGTGCAATACTTCATCCATCGAATTAACGATGATCCGTCAAATTAATGACGAACGACAAAGTATAATACTTTATCCATCGAATTAACGATGATCCGTCAAATTAATGACGAACGATAAAGTATAACCCTAATGTGGGCGGCACTTAAACATCCATTGGATATATTGATCGTCGGAAAATGAATCGTAGTAACGATTGTGCTAATACCCTGTTTTGCGGCGTTGATTTGTGAACTGTGATAGTAATTCGAACGTAACTTGCAGTGTATAGTGAATTTTTACGTCGTTTTTCTTTCAGAATTCAAGTCCCACTGTCCACTATTTATAGTTAAAATTTGACACTGAGGCGGCCCGCGTGAGAAATAAGCTTAACCTGAGGCGGGCCGCGTGAGACCTATATTTTAGGTATAGGTTGCCACGGTTGGCACTTGCTTAGCTGAGTTGACAGTTTTCGATAATTCCTTGTTGCCAACGTTTAAAATGGATAATCGTCAATAGGGTTTAACCCCCCCTGAGTTTTAGGGGCCCTAATCCTGATTCTGAAAATTTTAGGGTTTGTTCAGAATCACTTGGGTGTCTAAATTAGGGTTTCCTATTGGACTAATTATTTTAATAATTATGACTTTTGATGAGAGTTGTTACAGACACAATGCAAACCGATCGGCTAGCATGTTAACCGATCGGACAGCATGCCAACCGATCGGCTAGCATGTTAACCGATCGGACAACATGCCCAGCCGACCGAACGGGCCCAAGCATCGATGCCTGAACCAAACCTTGGTCTTTTCGCCACCACTTAACGCGCTATTCACCGTTTAATGATCTGTAACCAGGATAACTCAGACGTACTCTCAATCGATCCAAAACAAGTTGTGTTTACTTGTCGATTACGCATTGTGAGTATACTTGAACCCTTTTAATCGTATTTTGGGTGTAATATACGTTTCTAACAAACCGAACTTATCATATGAATTATTTAATCAATCGAATTATCAATTGCGAATAACTGTTATGCATAGATATACGTGATGCTAGTTGCATATGTGCTAGGGCTTATACTCGCGACGTCCCACCATGACTAGTATAGTACTATTGCGCCCGACGGGGTCTAGTTTGCCATCGCATATTCGAGCATCGAGGACTTAGTTGGTAGTATCAGCTTTGTGAGTATATATGTCGTGTGTTACGTTTATGCATGTGGAAATTCGCTACACTTTTTATCTATTACGCTATACATATCAAACATGTATACTCGCCAATACTTTTGTATTGACAAATATTTTAACGTATGTTGCAGGTTAGATCGCAGGCTATATAAAATCAAGCTAGGAAGTCTAGAAACTCAACTAAAATCTAGGTTGTCGGGTTTGTGTTGTTCGAGAGGACGAGAAATCTGTGATAACATATGTGATTGTATTATTTGTTAGTATGGGATAACGAATGTATTAAATATTATCGCAATATAGTTGTTATGGATTCTCTTGAGCAATCTGATTCGCCTAGTGTCGCGCCCCGATGATTCCGCCATCGGTTGGGGTGTGACAGATTGGTATCAGAGCCATAACTATAGGGAATTAGGCCAGACTCGACCTAGTCCGGGTCGACGTCTTAGAAATTGACCTAGTCTATAGTCTAAGTACCAACAGGCCGACTCGTACGAACCCAGTGGGGTTTGTATTGGGATACTTGATACTATCGATCGAAATTGCTAAAAGCTACAACTTTGTGTGAACACCGCGTACCACAGCTTCACACGAAGAAGCCTTTCCTAAGGCTGAAATGCTACTTAGCCTTTCCTAAGGCTGACACAATACACGTGTTTTCGAAAATACTCGCATAACGAAACCGAGTGATCCAGTTGAGACCAGGTGTGAAAACCAAGAACTCTCGACGAGATCGCTCACTCAGCACATTTTTCTAGCACGAGAACCTTTCATCGAGTTAGGAGTGACATCCATATCTCGACGAAAGTCTCCATTTCGAAATCTAGTGGAACTCACGAATTTATTCGAAGAGCATAACCACAATTAGGAATGAAACTATTAAGTCAGGGGTGAAACCCGTACCTTAATAAGCCGTTCCCCTCTCTGTAAACTGGTTTTCAAAAAGCTCTCACCAAGTACTCGACTACCACGATAACTCGAGCCACGCGGTGACTAGGAAGACGAATGCCATGAGCTGCATCCCTGTGGAAGCATGGAGTCTTCTAAGTCAACGCGCGTGCACGAACTTGTTGAATATAGTTGGGTTACCTGGGTTAGTCGACGCCTAAACACCCAAGGCACTCTATCATACGACCCGCCAATTTTACAACTGGCTGGAAGTTATTTACGTTTTGAAACTTTACGCTTTAACGATTTCTCGATTTAACGATTTTCACTCCCTACTTTATAAATGCACAATTCGCACAGCCATCGCAATCTAAAACGCAACCCGAATGTTCGCAACAAAACTAATGCATAATCTATCGTCTTCGCTCTCACCTCAACGCGTCCTCGCATATTCTAAATCGACCTGTATGTGTATGATTACAAATTACATCTATATAAATAAATATATATATATATATATATATATATATATACGTATAAACAAACAAGTCATTGTGTGAAAACTTAGGAATTTCGTGTTTCCTATGTGGCTCCTATGTGATTCGTATTACTACTACACTATCGCATCAAGTTTTGAACGCGCTCAATCGCATCGCAAAACTCAAAAATCATTAAGATCGAATCTCACTCCAAGTCTCTTCCTGTCTAGATGCCTTCCAACAACTCTACCTCGAGACGAGTAGATAGGAGGAGAGCCAAACGAAGTGCCAATAAGAGGATTGCATCACTTGTGACCAAAGAAGTGGTAAAGCTTATTCCTCGAATTGCCGCTCAAGTGCACTCTCTCAGCAACTCTCGAGCCTCGGAAGACTCCAAGACGGAAGCGCCGCAACCTGCTTTTCTTTACAAACACTTCAAAGCCAGTGACCCGATGGAATTCACGGGTGAAGGAGGTGTGACTCAACTACTCTAGTGGTTTGATTCTATCGAAGTTACCCTTCGTCAAAGCGGGTGTCCCGATAGTTTCCGTACTACTTGCGCTACCGGAGTATTTCAATCACGAGCACTCGACTGGTGGACCGCCGAACGTAACAAACGTGGAATCTCCGCAGCTTACGCTCTCTCTTGGGATGAGCTGAAAGAGCTCATGAAGAAAGAGTATTGTCCCCCTCACGAAATCCAGAAGCTAGAAAACGAATTTTGGGAAATCAAACAAACCAAGGGTGACAATGCTGGCTACACCGCTAGGTTCAAACAGCTTAGCATAATCTGCCCAAGTCAAGTCAACACTTCAGAAAAAGCCATTTCGAAGTACATTCGCGGCTTGCCTGAGTATGTGGGTGATTTTGTCGAAGCTGCAAGACCTGCTACCATCAAAGAAACCTACCGCTTAGCCGCATAAATCAACAACAAACGACTCATGGAAGGATTTTTCTCCAAAAATCCTGTCAAGCAAGCTTATCTGGCAATCGATATTAATCCTTCAGAGGATCCTAACAACGAGTCTTCCGATGAATCTACTAACGATCCTTCGGACGGATCTGCTAATGATTCCTCTGACGGATCTACCGGTGATTCTTCTAATGACTCTGCCGACGATTCTTCCAACGACTCGGCCAAAGATTCTGCAAGTGAGTCCTCAGACGAATCCTCCAACGACGACACCTCTTCGCAAGACACCGACAAACCCAGCCGCAAACGAAAGACTTCAAGCCCGAGCTCATCAACAACCGAACTGCTGCAACTGAAACCTCTTCGAACAGTTCCGATGTTTCCAAAACGAGCCTACACTGGAGTTCATCCTCAGTGTTACTCGTGTACCTATCATCATCCAGTTGGGGCTGACTGTCGCTATTGCAGTAACTGCAACCGTTACGGTCACTTCACTCGCAACTGCCGCATCGAACCGTGAACTTGAGGACAACAACAACAGCTCCAGCAAAAGTCTTCAGCATCAAACCTCTAGCAAGCGTAGGATAAAGTTGTAATGATACGATTTTCGACGTTAATTTCTAAGCCTCGAACCTACTCTATTACTCGATATTGCCACTATGCGTAACATTAACTCTCGTTTTCGTTTTCTCTCTCAACACTCTAGTCATCACACTTAGACTAGATTCACACACATACTATATACTATATCACGAAATAATGTGTTTTACCCCCACTACACTCTTGGAACGAGGTACGATAAACGTGCAAGGAACAACTAATCACGGGTGCACACGGGATTATTTGGGTCAGTGCACAGAGATCGTAGTGAATTCTAAGGTGCCATAAGCGTTTGAACAAAGTATGACACCAAAACACGAGATTTAAGTAATAGGGGTAAAGCAAGGTGTGCTTTACCATACTACCGAAGTTTCGTGCAGAAAGTGCCGTGTGGAGTTGAACGTTATTAGACCTATTATACTATTGTGATTATTTTCAACACACTACACTCAATCGCAAGGTGTAACAACTGAATCACATCATCGCAAGACTTGTCGTAAGTCTGCAAACGCAATGCAATCACCTCATCGATGGACTCTGGGGAGTCTACCTCGCAGGGCAATTGCATCAACGCAAGACTGGTCGTAAGTCTATTGCAATGAATCTCATCAAGTACATAAACGCTCACGATATTGTTGAGTGAGGACCTATTCTACCCTCCTTGATCACCGTGATGCGTCGCAACGCAACGTAACGTTAAGCTTATTCGAAACAAAACTCGACTAATCGCAATCGCTCATCATGTGTATCTCGCAATCTCTATCGCTTATCCCGTGAACCTATACCATTTACTGTGTATCAATCTATCGCCATACCGTTATCTGTGATATTTGTGTTCAGTTAGCACGCATGACCTCGCTTCACGAGATGAAACTCATATGGTTAAAGCAAGGTGTTTTAGTCATATCAGCGGACTTTCGTGGAAAAAGGCCATGTGGGGCCCGATGTTAGTAGAATCTGTAGTGTTATTCAATCAAATCGAACCGCATAAATCGAGCCGCATACCTCCATCGCTTGCAATGCAACAACTGCCGCTTATCGTAATTCGTTTATCGTCGCCGTCGTTACTAGTGTTGTGTTATGTTATTCGCTTAATCACCTAATCGCTTATCGCATATCGTGTATAGTCTACCGCTTATTCGCGTACCGCTATTCGCTCGCTTGGAGTCCATCGTAATCTGTGTGGTATTAGTACGAGTGACATCACTTCACGAGGCAAAACTAACTTGGTTAAACGCGGTGTTTCACCATGTTAGCAAACTCTCGTGGAAACGTGCCACGTGGTTGTAAAGTGGAATCTAATCGAAAACGCGCTATTCACTTATCGCTTATCGCTTGACGCACGTTGTTGTAGCTACGTTCGCAATCCAACTCGCCGGATTAACCTATTCGATTCTATCCTATGCTCGGTCCGATTTTCTATCGATTGGGCCAAGTAAACGCAATTCTACCCGTGTCATAATCGGCGCACATGACACCGCCTCATGAAACGGAAGTAATATGGGCAAAACATGGTGGATACGCCGCTGGTACTTCCTATATATAAGTGTTTTAATCATATTAACGAACTTCCGTGAGAAGGTGCCAAGTGGGGCTTGATGCTAAATTATCCTTTTCAAAAGGATAAAACTGATTTTTTTATATAAAACTTTTATTAAAACCATGGAACAAGTGAAATTCCTCACAATGTGGAGGTAACATCGAATCAGCTTAACTCCATGTTCAAGGGGAGCGTCATGAGTCCAATTTTTCCTAAAAACCTTTTGCAATATAAAAAACAAGACCTTCTTGAGACATTTGTTCAACATCGAGTTCAGCTTAAACCCATGCCATAGAAGAGTTTTCGTAGCCTCAGTTTTCATCTTGAACTCCTTAAAATGTTTAAAACTTAAACTTTCTTGTAACGTTGGTTAACGACCGACTCAGTTAACCCTACGCCATGAGAAATCTTCCAAGTCCTTCAAATTACAATCGCATCGAACTAACGAATTCTTCGCAACACGAGGTGCTTTGTAACGACAACTCAGGGGATATTACTTTTGTCTTTACGTCGCCTTCTCGCTATCGCAATCGATCTTTCTCATTCGAAGCACTCTCGCTTGTCAACTCTCGGTCAAATCACTCGCTGTATCGCTACTTACGTAAGATCAAACCTCAAAAGTCTACCGTTGGATTAATTTCGGGACGAAATTTCCTAAAGTAGGGGAGACTGTAACAACCCGCACTTTCGTGCGTTGTTACAACTTGATATACTCATTACGCCTAGCACCAGAGATTCGGATCATAATGTAACTATATCGCATACATCGCTATTCGAAGGATAAATCGCATATTTTCGCAATATATTATCACTACGTTACATCACGAACACTAACACTCACGACGGTACTGAGTGAGGACCTATTCTACCCTCCTCGGTGGTCGTGATGTGTCGAAACGCAGACAATTAACGCTAACAAAGACTCCCGGGTGAGTGCTATAGCTCCAGTCGTCGTGACGATGATGACAATACGAGTAAGTGGTACCCTGTCAGTCTTTGTGTCACAAAACACAATAACGTTCACGATGACATCAAGAAAGGACCTATACTACCCTCCTTGATGGCCGTGAAACGTCGCTAATAATCGCATACTCGAATCAAAAACCGATTGTTATAACGAACACATGGGGATATGGATATGTATATACGACCTTCTTGTGATTAAATATATATATATACAATAAAAACAATTAAATATGTGTACCCAAGACTATAGGAACGCTTAACGATTTAAACGGAAGCCAAAACACAACCCAACGAAGGCCAACCGATCGAACAAGGCCAGCTGATCGGACATGCCATCCGATCGGACAGCCATCCGATCGGACAGCCATCCGATCGAACAAGGCCAGCTGATCGGACAGGCCATCCGATCGGACAGGCCATCCGATCGGACAGCCATCCGATCGGACAGGCCTGCACTTCCCTCCTTCCCTCTTTGCCTATAAATACCCCATTGTCACATCAAGCACACATGCCGTGACTGTTGCTGTTCGACCAGACGTTCCAACCCCTTTATCTCTCGATTCTTGTAAGTTTTCAACTCAAACCTTGTACTTCCTTGATCTGTAACCAATTCTACACCTTTCTACCCGTTAAATCTTCACTTTTAACCGTGGAATCTCTGGATTTTGGGCATTCAAGGGTGATGTCATCCCATGCAAGAACGACTCAGATCTGAGCGATTTCCATGTGTTTTTACATAAACCAAGTCTAAATCTATGTTTTCTAATCAAAGTGTGTGTGTTTTCGGGTTAAACACGGGAAAGGCCATCAAGAACGGCCAGATCTAATGGGACGGGGTGGTTCCCGGCCGTTAGAACGGGTCGTATTTGATGGGGTTTCAATAGTTTAACGCAAGGACACCTCCTCTCAGTCAAATCACCTGAAATCTTTCCAAAACCCATCAAGTGTGACACGATCAGGGCGATGAAACGAATTGTTGTCCGATCGGACTGCTGTCCGATCGGACAGCAAACGAGATTCAACCGACCGATCGGACAAGGTGTTAACCGATCGGACCACATGGTAACCGATCGGACCACATGGTAACCGATCGGATCACATGCCAACCGATCGGCTAGCATGTTAACCGATCGGACAACATGCAAACCGATCGGCTAGCATGTTAACCGATCGGACAGCATGCCAACCGATCGGCTAGCATGTTAACCGATCGGACACCATGCAAACCGATCGGCTAGCATGTTAACCGATCGGACAACATGTCCAGCCGACCGAACGGGCCCAAGCATCGATGCCCGAACCAAACCTTGGTCTTTTCGCCACCACTTAACGCGCTATTCACCGTTTAACGATCTGTAACCAGGATAACTCAGACGTACTCTCAATCGATCCAAAACAAGTTGTGTTTACTTGTCGATTACGCACTGTGAGTATACTTGAACCCTTTTTAATCGTATTTTGGGTGTAATATACGTTTCTAACAAACCGAACTTATCATACGAATTATTTAATCAATCGAATTATCAATTACGAATAACTGTTATGCATAGATATACGTGATGCTAGTTGCATATGTGCTAGGGCTTATACTCGCGACGTCCCACCATGACTAGTATAGTACTATTGCGCCCGACGGGGTCTAGTTTGCCATCGCATATTCGAGCATCGAGGACTTAGTTGGTAGTATCAGCTTTGTGAGTATATATGTCGTGTGTTACGTTTATGCATGTGGAAATTCGCTACACTTTTTATCTATTATGCTATACATATCAAACCTGTATACTCGCCAATACTTTTGTATTGACAAATATTTTAACGTATGTTGCAGGTTAGATCGCAGGCTATATCAAATCAAGCTAGGAAGTCTAGAAACTCAACTAAAATCTAGGTTGTCGGGTTTGTATTGTTCGAGAGGACGAGAAATCTGTGATAACATATGTGATTGTATTATTTGTTAGTATGGGATAACGAATGTATTAAATATTATCGCAATATAGTTGTTATGGATTCTCTTGAGCAATCTGATTCGCCTAGTGCCGCGCCCCGATGATTCCGCCATCGGTTGGGGTGTGACATATAGGGTCTGGGGGCTTGGGTTGGGGGCATTGCTCGACACGTAGCACTTTTGGGCTCCACTAGTCCACACCCAAAAAGTGGGGTGTGGAAGGGGCGTGGCCAGGCAGCGTTAGGGTGCCATGTGGACCGATTTTTTTTAAATAGCCATTGGCCAATGGCTAGCCCAACGGTCATCTCTCACCCAGCCAATACTAGCCAGCCACCTCACCTCTCCCTTCGCCCCACGCCAGGTTTCAAAGCCATGCTAGAGAAACCTTCCAAAGATTTAGCACCAAACTTACCGTCTGGGTCTATTACAATACATGGTGAACCAAATGGTTCCAACCACTTCAGATTTGGCTTCGTCGATTCAGCAATTCAAAGCACGTCTTTTTATGCTCCTTAACTATGAGAACGTGATTAAGAGTATAACGCATCGATGCTAGAGCTTCACTCCAAAAGCTTACGGGAAGCTTTGAATCTGCTAACATTGTGCGCGTGGCCTCTATCAGTGTCCGAATCTTACGTTCGACCACTCCGTTTTGCTGTGGCGTATATGAAGCACTAAATTCTTGAAGGATTCCTTTGTCGTTGCAAAATTCTAACATCCGACTATTCTTAAACTCTGTACCGTTGTCACTTCTGATTCTTCTGATCGGCAAGTGGTACAATTTCTCTAACTTTCGAAATAAGATCATCAGACTTTCAAATACTTCATCTTTTCTCTCCAGAAACATTACCCACGAAAACCTTGAGTAGTCTTCGGTCACAACGAGACAATACAGATCACCGGATATGCTTTTTATGTTAACCGGTCCAAATAAATCCATAAGTAGTCTCTCCAGTGGAAGTTTGATAGAGTTGAGCAACTTTCTTTGTCTGTTTACCTTTCTTGCAGCTTATACAATCATCACCCAGATGAAAGTTCTTCAGATTAACCCCATCCACCAGATCGTTGCGAACTAAGAAATTCATCTTTCTGAGGTGTATATGCCCCATCTTCCTGTGCCAAAGAATTGACTATTTTTCCGTTGACTTCGATACAAAAAAATTGCGCTTCTTTCGACGTGGTTGTTGCGAAGCTCATATCTAACACGTAAAGATCATTTTCACGTGGAGCGCGCATCAGAATCCATTCCTCAGGAATCTGGAAACCGGGCTTGATAATTAGGCATTCCTTATCGTTAAAGTGTGTTGTGAACTTCCGGTCACATATCTGGGAGATGCTTAGTAAGTTATTCTCTAACTCTGCTATGTAATTAACTTTATCAAATGACACCATTCCATTCGTTAACGTTCCCTCCCCGATAATTCGACCACCCTGATTCCCTGCGAATCCTACATAGCCTCCTCTTATTGATTTAACATCGTACATGAGCACTAGCATCCCTGTCATGTGTCGAGAAGCCCCACTGTCCATTATCTACTTTGAAATAAGTGACCTCGGGAGCCCCTGCACATGAACACACGCAATTACTTGAATAAAGATACCCAAGCCTTTCCGGTCTTGGGTAAGGTTGCAGGTTTAGGTTCACACACATTCACACTTCGAGGAATAAACTTTTTGACTTTCTCAGTCGAAACAGTTTGTCTCTTCTCATCAGAAGTTTCCTTTTGTTACATCACCCATGTTTGCTTCTTTGGGACATTTTTCTTTGCAAAACTTTTTGAATCTTTTTATCATTTTGTTTTGAATATTCATCAGTTTGTTTTGTGGAAACATTTGGTTTATCTGGTTTCTCTTGAATATTAGATTCATTGTTTCTTTTTAAGATCTGTTTTGGTGCAAACATTGGTGATTTTTGCTTGAGATCTTCTGATTTATTCTTTTCAACATAAACAGGCTTAGGCTTATGTTGTGGACATTGTCTAGTAAGATGCCAGCTTCATTGCATCTGAAGCACGTCCAACTGTCTTTTACAACAATAGTACCTTCAGCTTGTTTTTGTTTCTTTTGTTGTGCAAATAATTCTTCATTTGATTGACCATAAATTTGAGATTCTTTGTCACTTTCCGAACTTATTCCAGGAACAAAGTTCACTTTCTGCACATACTTTGATTTCCCAAACTTCCTTTTCTGATTGTACTTACCATATCCCGATCCATTTCTCTTATTGTTATAATTTCTCTTTTGATAATTCGAATAAGAGTTTTTTAGGTTTCGAATAGTAAGATTTGTCTTTTGTGAAGTTCAAAAATCTTTCAGTGTTTGTTAGATTATCAATTTCAGAAACATCAACTTCCACCAGTTTGAAAACTTTTTTGATCTTGTTCAAATTTACATTTTGGATCGAAAATTCCTCATTCGAGTATAATTTGTCAGATCGGTTCATCTTATACATTACCAAATTCGGATCATCATTCAAACTAGTAGCCGATTTCAGAATATAATTTTTGTGAAAACTTTCTTCATCTTCCAAATGTGACTTTGAACTTTCATACTTGGTGGAATCATTTTCATTTTCAAGAACTTTTTCAACCACATTTTTTACTAACTCTGACTCACAATCATTGTCAGATTTAGAATAGCTCACGTTGATATCATATAGCAAGTGATCAGACTGGTTTGTTTGAACAGTTTTTAGCTTGAGATTCAGTGCCTTTTCCACCCCCAAGCTTTTTTCGAGAGTAGCCTTCCCTTATGGGATGTGGAACACGATGATAACCCAATCCACTATTCCCGTACCCATAAACATCCTCACCGGATTCATCCTTTCCGGTCGGTTTCGGGAGGATGTGATCTAACACATATGAAGCAGTTGAGTAACTGATCAATTTCTTGTCAACCCGTTCCGTTTCAATTCTTGTTTTTTCTAATTCTTGTTTTAGCTCTGCGATTTTATCAATATGTATATTAATTGTTGTTTGCTTGCCCATCACAGTATCTTTAGACAATGAAGAAACAACGATCTAATTTAGATCGGAGTCAATCAGATCTAGGGTTTTGTCTCTGCATAAAACGGTTAATCCTTTCGTCGATTTGGTGGTTTAGTTAGCTTTCTTCTCTGGCGATCGCTGCAAAACGGAAAGCCGTTAGACTCGCCACGGGGAGAATGGGGGTTCTCTCCGTGACCACCCGCTGGCGTGAGAATAAGTACAGTGATCTCGAGGAAGAAGATAAAGTAGTAAAAGTGAGAGTAAGTGAAGTAACTTGTGAGATCATACCTGCAATGCCTTATTTATAACCGAATTTTGGCGGGAAAATGGTGTAATGGAGAGAGTAACGGAAAGCTATTTTTCCGTTAGCGGTTATTCTACTTTTCCGTTAATAGTTAACTTCACATCCATGTACACGGATTGTGAGCTTGATTGACGGCTGGGGAGATGCCACGTGGAAAGTGGTTTTATGTAGATCTTCCTTCAAGTGAATGCCCTCATCGTGATTTAGATAGGCGTCCACGATTGTGCCACGTCACAGTCAGTTGTAACCGAATGGCCATGCACGATGAGCATTTAACTCCTTCTAGAAGATCTACAGCTGTAAACCTTTATGCCTTTACCACGTGTCTAGTCTGTTGTAACAGAAGATTCCTTTTGTTCAAGTCTTGACTTCAGGTGCGCGAAGATGTTGAGGTTTTACTCTTTAAGCTTAATTGTGCCCTTGCGCGAGCCCGCGCAAGGGTGTTAGTTGAGTGTTTGTCTCTCTTTTCTTCCGGCGCATGGTTATCGAAGACTGTTCTTTCCCAAATCTTATTTAGAACCCCTGCACGGCCGCGCAAGGCTTTGTTTAAGATGTTCTTTGTAATGAAGTTAGGGTTTGGTCTTATGCGCTTGCGCAAGGTTTTTGGGACCATACCCCGGAGTCGGAGATATGGTACCAGGACATGAAGGATGTTCTGTAACACCCCGAAAACGGGTTTGGTAATTAAACCCCGTTAATACTAAAAGACGGGTAAAGTACCGTTAGTGGTAAAAGTTACCCGGTGGAATATTAGGATTTAAATAATTAATCCTAATAATAAATAAAAATGAATAAAAGCTTTAAAGAAATAAAATGGACAAAAGGCCCGAGTTAACGGGGCCTAAAATAAACTTAGTCATAAATATTCCCGAACCCGCTAAGTTAACTAGGAATATTAAACCTAGTTAATAAGTGAGAGTATTGTTGAAAATAATTAGGTTGTGACCTAATTAATAACTAACCAAACACGAGGGACCAAAGCCGGATAACTTACAAATGGTTTTATAAACTTAAAAATAAAACAAACACACACACATATGTGCGTGTGCGTGCGTGAGAAGCCAGGAGGGAGCTCCATGGAGCAAACCCTAGTTCTTCAACAAAATCTTCAAATTGGAAGATCAAATGAAGGCCAAATTCGGAATTTAATACATAGAAACGATCACCTAGTCGTGGGGATCGTAAGGTATGTCGAATTTCTAACATTCATGAAGTTGTGAAAATTTGTTAAATTTGCATGATGCGATTTATGCAAGAATCATAGAGGCTATGGCCAAATTAATGAAGTATGATTGCTTAGGAACAAACCCTAAGTAGAAATTTGAAGTAAAATTTGCTAGGATTTGAGTAATTTGGTGATTTACCACTTTTAGACAAGTGGGTTTTTTTTATTATATAGTGAAGATGAGGATATACACATGTTTAAAATCATCATAGTTGATAGTAGAAGCAAAATACTTGAACAAATTGTAAGTTTGAGTATATGATCATAATTGCCATGAAATGGGTTTAGTTGATTTGATGAAATTAATGTTGTATGGGTGTTTATAAACACCGTAGTAACTCGTACGAATGAACTACTTGAACAAAATAAGGATTTTGTTAAGAGTTCATAATTGTTTAGAAGTGAGTCTTGATACAAGAATTAAACTCAATGATTTATGATTGAGTTTAATAAGAAAAGTAGTCAAAGAATCATAAGGTGTGAAAGTCATGATTTGGAATGACTAATCTAACAACCTTGTGAATAATGAATGATAGTTGGCACTTAACAAGCTAGGTGAAGCTTGAGGAGAAAGCGGGTCGAACGAATCAAGAATGAAAAGGAAAGCGTAATTCGGATGAAAGGTAAGTGAAACTTACACACTTTGTAGAATACTTGTTTACTTTACAAGTAATAAATGCGATAACGATAATAATGAAAATATGGTTTCCGACGCGATTGGTACGAGTCGGAACATATAAAGATGGTAAAAACCATGGTTTATGGTAAAAATGATAAATCGGTAAATCGGTCATGTAATGACTAAGAGATTATGAGTTTGATAAGATTACCGCGTAGTGTAATCTAATATTGAGAAAAGGGGTAAAAATGGAAATTTAGTCAAGTGTCGATTAATGTAAATTGACAATAAAAAGGGCACCCATGGCGTAAGCCGAACGGGTCAAATTTGTAAGAAATGAGTTAAAGAGAAAAGGAGGGGTCAAGTGGTAACATCCCACATGGGCCGGATGTGTAAATTTGAAATTTACAAACCTTGTTTTACTACATATGTAAATGTTTGATCATATGAGCCAAACGGGTCAAATGGTGATGATAACACCATTTGACAATAATGACTAATCTTGGTTGTCAAGTCATATGTAAACAGGAACGAGTAGCAATTCTGGGATAATTGCGACGCTATAGAATATTGGTTAATAAATGCGAGGTATAAACGGGTCTATACGTTGATCCGAGCCAGGTACGCACAAAAAAGTTGTAGTAAGAAGTGCAATTTGGTCAAATATTAGTGGAAGTCCTTTATCGTAAAAATGAAGGATTAAATGTGACCAAAACGCCCTTGTTAGCTAATTCGAACAAACAACCTTTAAAGGTTGTTTGGAAACAAGTTTTATGATTAAGCAAATACTTAGATTAAGTATAGAAGTTGAAAGAAGTATTATATTAGTCAAACGGTACTATTTGAGTTTTTGCCGTAAAATAATGATTCGAGAAGTAAAATTTGGTTTATATAGATCACCACATCAAACCGCCATAAACACAAGTGTGGTGGGAGATTATAGGATAAGAAATGTGGTGATGAAATGCTAGAAACAATCGAGAGCAATTTTAGGCTCGAAAATGCTTAAATACCCTTAACGGGTCAAAATAAGCATACTAGCGAAAACGGGTTTAAATTATGAAATAAACTTGTGATTAGAACCTAAAATGGTAGTTAATAACAAATTGAGAAGTGTAGGTGATGTAGGAATCAAACAAATGTGTTCGTTTGATAAAATGTATAAACGGGTCAAAATGTGGTAAAAGGGCGATAAGCCGAAGAGTTAAAAGTCTGAAATTTTATTATGAAGGTTGTTGGATTTTAACTCCATAATATGGAGAATTAAATTACGGACGCGTAGGAAAAAGAATCGGGTAAAACGGATCAATAACGAAGAAGTTATGGCCGTTTCCGTGAAATCAGGTTACGCAGGGAATTTGCAGCACCAGCAAACGAGTTCTGTCTAAAACAAGCGCTCGCGTAGCGCGAGCATCAGTGGCGCTACGCGAGCCCCTAAACTCCGAAAATTCTTGAATTTTATCATTTTTAACCCCTGTACTTGTTTGGACTTGATATTTGACTATCGAAACTAACTTTTAAGTTGGTTTTGATCATAGGTGAATGTCAAGAGTGCACGGATGAAGATCAAGCAGCTACGAAGAACCGAACACACGAGATTAAAGCTTCCGCACAACATTACGTCATAACTTTTAAATGGCGAACTTATCTAAATTTTGTTTAAAACTTTTAAGTTGTAAAGGTTTTAAATTACTCGTATTTTTCTAAGGATACTTAATGATAAATTCATGTTTGTTTTCGTTAATTGCACGAAAACCTTTAGATTAATAACATGGGTGTTACATGTTCCTTCCATTGAACTGCCTGAGAGCGCCCTAGTTGCTGCTGGTATGAGTCTGCACTGGAAAGCAGCTCGTCACGACAAACCAGTGTATGTGGAAGATGATAAAGGTAGGTCCTCAGATCTTCTTCTTCATTTTGTGAAATCGTTATGTTGTTGATTTTCCTGTTTGTAGTTGTTGCGTTGTACGTTGTGGCGTACAAGAGAGAACATGGAAGAATGACAACTGTGCAGAACGGTGTGAATGAAGAACCGTGGTACCACCAAATAGTAAGGAATTTGGCGCTTACAAGAGATGCAGATTTGAATGCGCAGCCTTCTACTAATGTTGGTATGTTTCTTTTTTTTTGTTTTCAAGCAATATTGCAATATTACTCTTTGCTGACTTTTGCGCTTTGGGTAATATTGCAATATTTTATTTTGAATAGGTGAGTTGATAAACCTAGGCATATGTCCTGAATCAAGGAAGAAAAAATGTGCGCCAACTGCCAATGCTGAGCCTAAGAAGCTTGATACACTGAAGGCGGACGTTCTCAGGGAAGAGAAAAAGAAAGGTACACACCTTGTTTCTGATCCTTGGTGTGATTACGTAGTGGTGTGTGACACGTTAGAGGGTTTTGCGCCTGTAGCTGTGAGAAAACCGAAGGCGGAGCCTCGAGATACTGCTGACATTCCGGTGTCCAACCCTGATGATCCCATTGACGTGAAATCAAGTCCAGAGCCGCTGCTTTGGACCAAGGTGGTGAAGAGGAAACCAGAGAGTGAGGTGCGGCGCAGCTTGCCAAGAAGATTATCAGGAAAAGGATGAGCAAGAAGGGTAACCTGGATGCTCTTGCTACGAAGCTGTCTCCGGATGAGTGCTTTCTTTAACCTTTGCTTCATCATACTTTTAAGTTGACATGAACTTTTATTTTGTGGAAAAGCCTATTCCTTCCGTTCACGTGGAATCATCTTCTGTTTTTAATGATGATCTTTCGCTGTCGCCACCCCGCGCATCTATTAAAGAACAGTTGGAGGGCACCAAGGCTATAGAAGCGGAGGTAGAGAAGGCTGTTGAAGTGGAGAAGCCTGTTGAAGTTAAGTTGGAAATGGAGAAGGTTGTGGAAACGGAGACTGCTGACGTTGGAGCTACCAAACCCAAGTCTCCTGAAGTTGTGGCGCATGGGCCAGAAAGAGGAAAATCCATTCAAGAGGACCCTGTGAATGTTGAGCATGGCTTTATTGCTCATGGTGAGGAAGATTCTCCTATCCGCCCGGAGGAAACTCTGGGAGATTACAATTATCGATCTTATTCAGAGAGCAGAGCTTCCGAAATTCATGCACCTGTATGGAAACTTAAGCAAGGCGATACCTTTTCTGACTGGCAAGTTTGCCGAGACTGGTTGCAGGGTGTTTTTCCTCCTGCTAAAGTTAAATTTCAAGAAGATCGATCTCATGATCAAACTTATCACGCATATCTTGAAGAAACTGCTAGCTCAACTTCTACCACTTACCGTATAGTGCGCGAATGGCGCAACATGCATAAGGAGTGGGATGCTTTTGAAGCGTCGAAAAAGGAAGTTACTAAAGAGAAGGAAAATGTTGCTCTGTTGAGAGCCAAGTTGGAGGCTGATTAAGCCAAGTTTGAAAGCGAGCAGAAGACAGAGGAATGGTCTGCTACGGGATGGAAAAGGAAGGCTGAATCTGAAGCTGCCTTTCTTTCAGAAGAGCGGAAACGTTGGAGGGAAATTTATGACAAGGATAATAACGAGAAGATGGTTCTTCGGAACAATATTAACAATCTCATAGCGGAGATTGAAAGGTTGAAGAAGGAGAAGGCGGAGGCCGAAGCGGCTCGCAATGAAGCCCGTTCCCACGGAGACAGGAGCTAGCAGAGAAAGGTACAAACCTGCGCCACTCTTGCCCTTAGAAATAAGGAGATAGAAGAACTCACTTCTTTATTATCTAATCAGGAACAAACCAAGGTGGAGCTTGAGTCTGGCAAAAAGGACTTGCAGCTTGAGAGGGTTGAGAAAGCCGAAACCTCCCGCCGTCTTGCCGAAACTGAGGAGAAGCTGGAAAATTCTGAAACTGCTCAGGTGACGGCGGAGAGTTTGGGTGAACCCTTGAAGAATGATATGTTATGGATGAGGCACCATGGGATTATCAATGTAAGTATGTCAACCCCTTGTAATATTTCTGATAAATTTGCATATCTTCTTATTGTGATTTCTAGTCTGCGCAGGTTGTAAATTCGATTCTCAATTCCATCGACTTAGATCAGCCTGTTGCCAATCTGATGGTCACCGTGCATAGGTAGTGATGGATACACTCAGGGGTATGCAGAATGTACCCAACATGTCAATGATGCGCTGGAGGTTAATTGGGACAACAGTAGATCTGCCATGTGTGGAGTTGATACTTGGGATGCCCATGCTGCTGCAAAGACAGAGTATATGTAAGGACCTGCGAAAATGTCCCAAATCAACCCGTAAGTGAAAACCCGGACCCCTAAAACCCTAATGTACATGAAAAATCAAGAAAATCAGGTTTCAGGCGGGCCGCGTAAACTATAAGAGGAGTTTACGCGGGCCGCGTCAACTTAAAGTTGACCGGATAAGCTTTCCAGGCCACGTGTCGCACACATGGCGACCCTACACGTGACACACCAACCCTAGCGGGCTCTCGCGGGCCACGTAAGAATCAGGTGTGGGTTTACGCTGGCCGCGTAAAACCCAAAAGTTTGCTATAAATTGCTGGTGCATGAGCAGTTCATCTGTGTCGAAATTTTCAGTCAAAAACGAAGTATACTGCCTAAATTCGAAGTTTTAAGGTATCAAGACGCTGCTACGAATCCAGGGTATTAACTCGATCACTACTACGTTTCAAACTGCTCAATTCTTTTCTTTCCTTCAACTTTTATTATAGTAAATAGTTGCTCGGGATTATACCTTCTAAATCCCGAAACTCTGCCCGTCATTTAGGGTAATAACTCTAATCACTGGTACGATACTATATCCGATCGATTAAAACCGATCCAATGGATGTTTAAGTGCTGCCAATATCTGGCTATACTTTGTCATTCGTTGTGAGGGTTTCGATCTCGTGATTATCGTTAAAGTTGAATTGAGTTAATACACTAATCGAGTTCCATTAGAAATTAGAATTCATAATCAGGAAGCTGTTAAACTAGAATACTTAGCAATTAAGTAAACTTAATGGTTATGTAAAACTTAACAGTTTAGCAAGCTAAGTAAGTTAATTAATCAGCTAATTATGTTATTTAATTAATCGGCTAAGTAAATTACTTAATTAAACCATTAAGGAAAATTAATCAGTTAAGTAAGATTAATTAGTTAAGTATGATTAATTAAGTTAAGTATGATTAATTAATCAGTTAAGCAAGATTAATTAAGCTAAGTGAGATTAATTAAGCTAAGCGAGATTAATTAAGCTAAGTAAGATTAATTAAGTAAATTAAACACCTAAATAGATATACATGAAAATAAATATATATGGGATAGATAATATCAAAGGAAGGTGCAAGGAAGGTATAAGAAGATATATATATGGGTAGGAAGCTTCCTAGAAAATGTATAGGTAACTTCCTAGAAAAGCTATAGGAAACTTTCTAGAAATTTCATACTTCTTACCTATAAATAGGAGCCTAGGATTTCATTTTTCCTTGCTCATTTCTTTTCTTCTTCTCTCTATACGTTGGTGTTCTAACCAATAATCACTGATGCGATGTTCTGTCTGATCGATCCAGGAACCAACTAACGAATGCCAAAGTGCTGTACTTTGTGAATTTCGTTAAATGGATGCCAAAGTACTGTCTGAATAAGACTATACTTTGTGAATTTCGTTAAATGGACACCAAAGTACTGTCTGAATAAGACTATACTTTGTGAATTTCGTTAAGGTTCCAATCTCGTGACCATCGTTAGGTTTGATGTGGTTTTACACTAATACGTATTCCACTCTGTTAAACTAAATGTTTAACTACCCAAAACTCTACACCATACTCTTATAATCAAAATGGATGCTTAATCATCAGAAGATTCAAAACAATAAAGTATCTGCTTAATTATCAGAAGGAGTAGAATCAAGAAGCTTGTTAAATCAATACTGCATGCTTATAATGTGAGTCATTCTCTTTTTATCAATAATGTTTTACAATACTCCAATCATTTTCAAAAGTTATAATTACAGGGATTAAGTCGTGGTTATCTTGAATCACTGGCTAGTGGGGTATTGTGCACATTACTATTTTCTCACGGTTAGGCTAATAAATCCTAACAGTGATAATCATCACTACTTGGGTGGAAGGACCCAATAGTGGTATGACCATCGTCACCAGGAGGTGACACGGCGCCAGATAAAAATAAGATAGAAGCCATTGTAATCGCTCTTATGCTGTAATTCATAACTAAGGTGTCATTTTATAAAACCTAAATGAACTCACCAGTATTTCCTGCTGACCAAATGTTTTTAAAACGCGTTTCAGGTAATTACAGTAGATCGGAATAAGAGTTGGATACGACACCAAAAGGCTTACAGAAGTGGCTTAATTTATCAATTAAATTAAATTAAGAAAAGTTGTTTTATGTATTCGGGTTTATCCCATATTAAAGCTACCTTTCAAAACATGGGTTTATCCCATCTATTTAATAAATAAAATCCGGTGTTTTCTAAACTCTGATATTTTTCCTAACTCACGGTCCTGATGAAATTTCCACTGTACTACTTTTCTAAATAACCACCGGTACCACTGAACTGGTTCGCGGCTCCCGATTCCGTCCAGGGTGGGGTCGGGGGTCGTGACAGAAGTGGTATCAGAGCCACTTGTTTAAGCAATTAGGTGTTGTAATAAAATACCTAAGTTTAAACGAAGAGTTAGGAACTTGATATTTTCTGGTAGCACCCAGGATAGTATTTAGACTTGAACTTAAGAAAGATGCCTTAATTTGAGCTTTAAGATGAGCTAATTACTTATATAAGTATAATGTGATAGATATTGGTATGCCGTGAGAATAATGATTAGAAAATTGCAATGTACGATAAATAAGCAATAACACTTAATTGCTGTTAATTCTTACTTATTGATACTAATTGGTCTAGAATAAGATATGTTATGGAAATACAAATTTCCTTGATTCTAGATGAAAGCCTTAATAAAAGAGGCACTTTTAAAATCTTGAAAAAAATACTATTTATGGGAAATACCAATTTATTCTCCGGCAAGACTGGGTATGGTGTAGCAGACTCTCCAGCTTGTCCGGATATAATGGGGTTACCTCTCTGGCAAGAACCGGATAAGATGGGTATATAATATGTCAAACAAGTGACAAGATTTCCCTAAATAGTATCATGACCTGATATCTGACTTGTTTTTGGAAATATGAATCTGTTAAATACATTGACCTTATGAAGGGTATGTATATTACAACATGTGAAATATATGATTATATAGATATGTATATCTATAAGGAAATCCAAAAACCATAAGGATTGACAATTTGGAATAAAGCACAAGCATATGTGTCAACAATAAATCTAGATTTCTTTATCAGGAATCTCTTGCATATATCTATAATTCCGATATCAAACATTATTTTGTTTGATCATCTACCTCGTAACTCGTGCGACAATATAAACAATGGAAACCCTTTAAGTTGGGACGCCGTCAAAAGTATAAGAATTTCCAATGCGTTACCATAGACTATTAACGCAAGTAAGAAGCATGTAAAGTTGTGCTAGTACACAAGAAAACACATGAAACTTAAATTATACCTCCACAGACGTCGAAGTATATCACACATGACTTTCAAGGCAAGACCTTTGGAAAATATAACTGGGCACGACGACACCAATGCGAATCCCGTCAGTGGAAGAACTACTAATTAAAAAGCAGCACTTGGCCACGTGATCCTACAAACGACATGAATCTTGCTGAGGTACGATAGAACAAGATTTCACAACAGTCGGTGCATAGTATAATCCTATTCTTGACACTGCAAAAGAAGTCACATACCTTTACAAATCCCCCTATTTCATTTTATTCAACATTCCCTAGTAATGTCACTTAACACCGGTTATCACACAAAATTCCAGATAAAATCCTTAAATTCCTTTTGTTAAAATTCAGACCTCTGCACATAGTAAATAGACTTTTGCATTTCTACTCTCCTAATGGTCATCATGAGGATTTCTTTCATAATCACGAATATTTGGTTGTTTCATTTCTTGGTAAATCCACACGTTACACATGCACTGTTTGTTGTGCATGTGGTTAGTTTGAATTATGAAGACCATAGGAGGGCTTCATTCCAATTTGTTGTTTTATTAAAACTCACATATCATTCCGCTATACTTGATCTTTGCATTGTAAACCGTGTTTTTGCAAAACAATGACTCTTTGATATCGAATCGATGAATTTCTTGAAAAACTCGATTTTCTTTTGAATGGTATACATGGTTTTTGTTGTGGCCATGTTAGAACTTTCTTATTGATATATGAACTCGTTAAACCAAGTTCCATTGTTTGAACTTGCTCGTAATACGTATTCAATTCAAGGTCCCGTGTGATGAATTGAAGCCATCATCTTCGAAATAATCCCAACAAGCACTTCAATTCTCTTGAACCATAACATGCTTATTTGGTCTTTGACTTCATTGAATCGTTTCTTTAATCACGATCACCTTGTGGTGACGTTTTCACAAATTTGAAGCTTGCGCTAATCTCGTTTGCACACATCATATACAGATTTAATTATTTATTTATTTATCTTGAATCCGCTTTGTTGGTTTATCCTATAAAAGCAATCTTAACACAATCGTGTGCTAAGATAATGATACACAAATTCATGTCATATTTCAGTGTATCTCTTAAATGGTTCTACAGCATCAATCGAGCCTTTCATGATATTTATTGCTTTATCATCTTCAATCGAAAAACATTATTCAATTGTTTCAATTTCAATCGAAAATCCTACTAGATTTGTTTGAAACAAACATTCGGACTTACTTCATTTGATTTAAAACACGGTGAACTCGTTCAATCACCGCTATTATTATTCCGATCACTATGACACCTTGTGGCGTCGGTATAGACTTGTAGCTTGAGCTAAATCTATATATACCTTTCACTTGATTCATCCTTGAAAGTAGTCTTAATACAACTATATGTTAAGACAACGATACACTAAACTCTGTTGTATATTGGTGTATCCTTGTAATTCGATAAATGTCAACCCATTGATTTTTCTCAGTTGACAAAACATTTTCGTACTTCTATTTCACTCGAGCTTGTTGATTCTGAGTCTTCCTCAGTTGACAATCAAAGTAAATTTTCTATTGACAGTGAATTCTATTGTTTCTAAACATCATTCACAACTTGTAAACATTCACTTGAACCTAATCACCTTAGAAACTATATCATTTCATCTCATTCATTTGACATCAACTTCTTGAACTAATTCAGTTGAACCATTGAGCCCTAATTATTGTAAAACACGTATTCATCTTAAAACTGTTCTTATTGACTAAAACATGACATAACTCTAAAAGAGATATCGTAGCCCAAATCTCGAGGACGAGATTTAAAACAAGGTGGGGAGGATGTAAGGACCTGCGAAAATGTCCCAAATCAACCCGTAAGTGAAAACCCGGACCCCTGAAACCCTAATGTGCATGAAAAATCAAGAAATCAAGAAAATTAGGTTTCAGGCGGGTCGCGTAAACTATAAGAGGAGTTTACGCGGGCCGTGTCAACTTAAAGTTGACCGGATAAGCTTTCCAGGCCACGTGTCGCACACATGGCGACCCTACTCGTGACACACCAACCCTAGCGGGCTCTCGTGGGCCGCGTAAGAATCAGGTGTGGGTTTACGCGGTCTGCGTAAAACCCAAAAGTTTGCTATAAATTGCTGGTGCATGAGCAGTTCATCTGTGTCGAAAATTTCAGTAAAAAACGAAGTATACTGCCTAAATTCAAAGTTTTAAGGTATCAAGACGCTGCTACGAATCCAGGGTATTAACTCGATCACTGCTACATTTCAAACTGCTCAATTTTTTTCTTTCCTTCAACTTTTATTATAGTAAATAGTAGCTCGGGATTATACCTTCTAAATCCTGAAACTCTGCCCGTCATTTAGGGTAATAACTCTAATCACTGGTACGATACTGTATCCGATCGATTAAAACCGATTCAATGGATGTTTAAGTGCTGCCAATATCTGGCTATACTTTGTCATTCGTTGTGAGGGTTTCGATCTCGTGATTATCGTTAAAGTTGAATTGAGTTAATACACTAATACGAGTTCCATTAGAAATTAGAACTCATAATCAGGAAGCTGTTAAACTAGAATACTTAGCAATTAAGTAAACTTAATGGTTATGTAAAACTTAACAGTTCAGCAAGCTAAGTAAGTTAATTAATCAGCTAATTACGTTATTTTATTAATCGGCTAAGTAAATTACTTAATTAAACCATTAAGGAAAATTAATCAGTTAAGTAAGATTAATTAATTAGTTAAGTATGATTAATTAAGTTAAGTATAATTAATTAATCAGTTAAGCAAGATTGATTAAGCTAAGCGAGATTAATTAAGTAAGTAAATTAAACACCTAAATAGATATACATGAAAATAAATATATATGAGATAGATAATATCAAAAGAAGGTGCAAGGAAGGTATAAGAAGATATATATATGGGTAGGAAGCTTCCTAGAAAATGTATAGGTAACTTCCTAGAAAAGCTATAGGAAACTTCCTAGAAATTTCATACTTCTTACCTATAAATAGGAGCCTAGGATTTCATTTTTCCTTGCTCATTTTTTTTCTTCTTCTCTCTATACGTTGGTGTTCTAACCAATAATCACTGATGCGATGTTCTGTCCGATCGATTCAGGAACCAACTAACGAATGCCAAAGTGCTGTACTTTGTGAATTTCGTTAAACGGATGCCAAACTACTGTCTGAATAAGACTATACTTTGTGAATTTCGTTAAATGGATACCAAAGTACTGTCTGAATAAGACTATACTTTGTGAATTTCGTTAAGGTTCCAATCTCGTGACCATCGTTAGGTTTGATGTGGTTTTACACTAATACGTATTCCACTCTGTTAAACTAAATGTTTAACTACCCGAAACTCTACACCATACTCTTACAATCAAAATGGATGCTTAATCATCAGAAGGTTCAAAACAATAAAGTATCTGCTTAATTATCAGAAGGAGTAGAATCAAGAAGCTTGTTAAATCAATACTGCATGCTTATAATGTGAGTCATTCTCTTTTTATCAATAATGTTTTACAATACTCCAATCATTTTCAAAAGTTATAATTACAGGGATTAAGTCGTGGTTATCTTGAATCACTGGCTAGTGGGGTATTGTGCACATTACTAATTTCTCACGGTTAGGCTAATAAATCCTAACAGTGATAATCATCACTACTTGGGTGAAAGGACCCAATAGTGGTATGACCATCGTCACCAGGAGGTGACACGGCGCCAGATAAAAATAAGATAGAAGCCAATGTAATCGCTCTTATACTGCAATTCATAACTAAGGTGTCATTTTATAAAACCTGAATGAACTCACTAGTATTTCCTGCTGACCAAATGTTTTTAAAATGCGTTTCAGGTAATTACAGTAGATCGGAATAAGAGTTGGATACGGCACCAAAAGGCTTACAGAAGTGGCTTAATTTATCAATTAAATTAAATTAAGAAAAGCTGTTTTATGTATTCGGGTTTATCCCATATTAAAGCTACCTTTCAAAACATGGGTTTATCCCATCTATTTAATAAATAAAATCCAGTGTTTTCTAAACTCTGATATTTTTTCTAACTCACGGTCCTGATGAAATTTCCGCTATACTACTTTTCTAAATAATCACTGGTACCACTGAACTGGTTCGCGGCTCCCGATTCCATCCAGTGTGGGGTCGGGGGTCATGACAGTATAACAACTTGCGCCTTCAATGATGGATTTGGTAACTGCTGCACTTCAGTCTGATGACTTTGTGGCGCAACTGAAGGATATTCTCCCAGACGAGGTGGATGATGATGAAGACCTAGAGTAGGTTGTCTTGTATTTTGTGGTTGTTGAACATGTTTATTGAATAGGTTTGGGATGTAGATCCCGTTTGTAATATTTTGTTATTGCGCTTGTTGCGCAAGTAACTTTTGCCAATGCGCTGTCGCGCATGTAGTTTTTGTTAATGCGTTGCTGCGCAAGTAACTTTTTATGAATGCATAGTATGTTTTAGTTACAATGTTTACATGAGTACAATTACTTTGTTTAGGTAAGACAAATAAAGATGGTATAAAGCTCATGTGTGGACGTAGGGCTGGACCTTGCGCAGTACCTGTGACTGCGGACCGTTCATGAGACTTGTGTTATGTTACTATTGCGTTTTTGTGCTTACCAAAAGAAATTGCATACATTTGTAATAAAACATAGAGGTAATGTAACGAACTTTGTATTTATTCGGATAAGGCGCAGGGGCCATGTGGTACAAAGCTGCTATTAGGATAAATAAGAAACTTAATTTACTGCGCATGTAAATAGTCCTTGTGCCATAAGTTGACAAGTTGAAGAATCTGCCAAATATGAAGGAAACTATGATTACATGCGCGCTGAACTGTCCTGGACCCTTAGGTTTGTTTAGCTTTTTTGGTACATGGCCCCTCATCTCCACGTGTGATCTGCTTGATTTCTTTGCGCACGTTCTGAACGAGATGGGTAAGCTCTCCACTCTTGAGTGCTTTTTCTATTTCCGTGCGGAGACTGATGCAGTTGTTCGTGGTGTGGCCATTGTCTTTGTGGTACTCACATTAGAGGTTCGGATATTGTCCTCTTTTGTTTTTCATTGGCGGTGGTGTTTTGAACTGGTGATCCTCGGTGCTAAGCACTTCCGCAGGTGTCTTGGTAAGAGGCGTCCACTGCCTTTCGCGGTTTTCTTGTTTGGCTTCTTTTTGAGTTGTGATCTTGTTGATTGTCGTGCGGGCATCATCTGAAAAGTATGTGCCTGAAGTTGAGTCTTTCCAGCTTTTCTTGAATTTCCGACCACTACTTCTGCTATTGTCTTGAGGGTGATTTTGGGGTAGTGGTGGTCTGTTGGAACTTAAATTGCGCTCTGTTTGAGCATAGATCTTGGCTGCTGCCATCAACTTCTCTCAACTTTTTGGCAATCCTTCAGTCCCTGACAACACTTTGATCATATCATCTCATCTCACCGCGTATTTAAACTGTGCGCGGATTAAGTGCTCGTGTGTCACACCCCCAAAATACCACTCGCGTAAACATTGCGGGGTGTGTGACGTAACATGATCTTAGCCACCAATCACATTGAACTCATAGGTGTGTGTAAATAAAACTTTCATTGATTAACAATAAGTGTTACAATGTTACATTATATTTTATAGTGTACAGCGGAAGCATAAATCGTTCGTTAAGTGTTTATAACCACATGTAAAAGCTATTAGTCTTGTATAGTGTTTCCATGTATCTCGGCCCATGACCACTCCAGCTTCCCAGACAACAAGTTCCGGTTGATATGCACCTAAAGGCCTGCAAGGCATGTAACAACGAATCAACAACAAAGTTGAGCGAGTTCACAGTTGGTTGTCCATTTTAGAGTTGATCCAAAAACATAGTTTACTCTTAACCGGCTATCCAGCCGTGGGGGTTACCCCATAGTTCTAAAATGTTTATTAGTTAATCCATTTTTACTTCGGCCATTTCAGCCGTGGGGGCTACCCCATGTTCTCAATCTTTGGCTATCCAGCCTGGCACTTCGGCCGTGGGGGCTACCCCATGTTTTAACTACCAGACTCGTTACCATATCGACTACTAACGTTCGTCATGTTTATGTGCCCTAGCGTCGGTGTCTATCATCACTGACATGCCATAGTCCATTAGTCCACGCCCGTCCTCTGCGGCACGGTGTGAGGTTTGTTAAACCTAATAGCGCAATTTAACTAATGACCCATTCGCCATTGGCCTCGGCGATTAAGTCAATATAAAAGGAGGGACTTCGTTGATAAAGTTCTAGTCTAGTAAATCTAAATCCGTCTCAACAGGACGAGGAATTTACATTCCTGAACACATCCCAACAGGACGAGGAATCCCTATTCCTTAACCCATTCCCAACCCCTGGGAATCCCATGCCTTGTAGAAAGTGTGAACTCACCTCGGTTTGCTCGGCAGATACACAAAGAGGTCAATCAAGCTGCTAGTGGTCAACCACGTCCTAACATGGTTACCATACAAGTCAGGTCTAGGTTCAAGTAGTGCACATAAGGTTTACACATAAACCACCAGGTTACAACACATAACAGTCATGGCAACATATTCAACACGTTAACAGTCAAGTACATAGCATATCCGAACTTGTGCGACTCAAATGATTGGGCTTGCACAAGTCTAACAGCTTTGTGCTATTTACCCAATGAAGCCCATTAATACCCGGCCCAACATGTTGTGCATTCAGTACAATCTTGTGCGATTCAATACAACCCAGCCCAATACATGCAACCCATTACTCATACGGCCCAAACATACAAACAGACAAATCAACTTGTGCGGTCCAATTATACTTGTGTGATCCAGTTTAATTTGTGCGATCGGGTGTTGGGCTGCTTGGCCCAACAGCACATCATGACTGAACATATTCAGTGTCCCAACATCTTGTGCGATCGGCACAACCTTGTGCGATTCACAAGATGTTGTGCGATTGAGCTTAAATGGGGGTTATACAGTGTGCCTTAACTGTTGTACCCTATGACTTGTGCGACTGGCTTATGCGACTAGTCCCTTGTACGACTGAACTAGCTTGTGCGATCGGTTATGAAATTCCCTTAAATCATGGCAATTAGTTGCACAGTTTCCTTACACGATTAAATTAACCAATTATCCCCTTTTAATTTGTATTGATTAGCATGAACCCTAGTTACCGTAATTAACTGTTAACAACCAATCAACATTCCAAGTAATTCGTATGAACCCTAATCTAATCACGAGCAACGATTACCATACAATTCAGATCAAATTCCCGTCATCAACAACCGATTTATCACCTAGATCTCACAAGTTCTAATCTCATACTTTAATCACAGAAATTATCATCATGTTTATTATTCCCAATTCGGACCAACCAAAACATTCATGACATCAAGTGTTCATCCACATTAGATTATTCATTCCTGAAATTCATACATATTTCCGAACTACATCCGTACATGTAAGTCGTTTACTAACCATACTATATCCTCGGCCGATAACAATCATGTTTTAATATTAAATCTAACTGTTTAGTAAGGTATTCATCAAGCATCACTTTATCATACAATCTTTAATATCAACATTGTGACAACCGGTAATTTACGCCCTTAATTACGTGATTAATAGGTGTTTAACGCGACAATATATAGTGTTTAAGACGCAAAGTAACTTAATCAGGCCTTTGAAGTGCCTAGAAATGGCTAACCGGCTTTACAATGCGCGAACGGTGGTTTACAGAGAAACCTGTTGAATACTACGCGACAACGAACTGATACCGTACGAAATACTGATAACGTCGACAAATACGGATGTTACACGAATATTTTATGCTTAGGAAGTTTGGGTCGCGATATCTAGTCTCGTATGAATTACGGGCCACATACGTATGAGATGGGCTTGTGGGCCCTGGCCCAAGCCCAAAACCCACAAAACTAAACAAGATCAAAACTATACTTAGATTGCAACCAAATCACATGTAGTATTGTTAGGAAACATCTTTAAATATTTTATGTTACTTTTGGAGTACATGCCATTCCCAATACGGTTAGACAACTCATCATTTTTATATGTTGGGTATTGACTTGGGTTAGAAACTTATGACCTGAATGTAACTTGAACACACAATAGACATAAAAGTCATTGTGGTCTATAAATGAATACCTCCTCTCGATCCTCAAATTCATTAGCAGATTACACACACCAACTCACATCTACTCTCTTTCTCACTCGATTTTTATACACACAAACACAGACATATAGTTGTCTCCTTCCCTTCAATTCCTACAACACCTACACACACCCGAACACCCCCAACCCGATAAACAACCTACCACCACCACCGCCGTCTGTGGCGGCGCGGTGACGGGAGAGTGAGAGGCGGGGAGAGAGAGTGAGGAGAGAGAGAGACCGAGAGAGAATTAGAAGAGAGAGAGGAAGAACGGCGCGTGAAGTAGCGACCGGCGACAAGACATCCGACACCACCACCGTCTGGTGGTGGTGCGACGGCAACTCAGCGGCGAGAGAGAGAGAAAATGCAGGAGAGAGAGAGAGCTGCGGAGAAGAGAGAGAGAGCTGCGGAGAGGAGAGAGAGAGAACCAGCGGACCAGGCGGTCGAAGCCACGGATCGGCGGTCGGAGCTACGGACCGTCGGTCTTCGCCTTTATCCGTTAAGTTTTCCGGTAAACCCCTCTCAACCCTCTTCTGTTATTTTTAAATCTTTTGTTTCGAAAGTTATCGGCCGGTGATGCGGTTCCTATGTTCTCTTCTCCAATGATGATGGTGATAAACTGCTGTTATGATGACAATGACCTAATGTTAAAGATGATGGTGGGTATTCACGGTCACAACTCAGATTTCGTCTGATTCAGTTGTGGCTCGGGTTCGGGTCAGTGGCTCAAGTGTTCAGGCTTTATGTTTGGTCAGATCTGGTGTAACGGGTCAGATTCAGTCAACCTCAGGAGCGGTTCGGCCAACTCGGTGGAACCGAGTTAACCCGGTCAAACCCGGTCAACTCAGCTTTTGGGTCAACTCAACTCGGTCAATCTAGTTGACTCGGTCAACTCTGCATTTCGACGCGAAAGAAGTGGTAAAGAATTTTAGTGGCGCGAGTTATTTATGTCATTTTAATAATTTTTGTACGTGAACGAGCTCTCGAACCGAATGATAAAATCGTATATATAGTTTGCGGTTTCATATATTATCTTGCTTTATTACTTGAGTTATAAATATTTGTTTGAATTGTTATTGAATCTTGATTGAATTTCGTTAAAATAACGACAACTTGTGTTGTCGGGGTCGTCCAAAAACAGAGGAAACTCTGCCCGTTTTTTGAGAAAATCTGTAAAACGAAACACGTTTTTAATATAAAGACACTTTATATACAAGTGTATAATATTTTCGACGACACTTTACAAACAACGATACGGAAGTTTCTTTCGACAACAAATAAATATAGTTATTATATTTATTTCGAACGTCAAACAAAAACAACGATTCTTTTATAAAATAGATATAACTCATCTATTTATTTCAGACATCGTACAACACGAATTCGTTTTATAAAAAAATAAATAAATATAGTTTTATATTTATTTGAAACTTCAAACAACTCGATGTTACTTTCGCAAATAAATGTAATATTTTATGTTTATTACGAACGCCGAAACGGCATATATATATATATATTGGCAAAAATATACAAGACGCAATATATATAATACAAGTTTATTATATATTACTTTCATACAAATATTCCTACATACACAAACGACTTCTCACGGCAGTTTAACTTAGTCATTTTCATTAAGTTAACTATTTACCGTCAAATCGTTCGATCAACGATTCGGTAGAGCTCGGTAACACGTAGATTAGTTACCGCATTATTTCGAAACTTATTAGATATTCCATGTTAGGAATATTGTAGAATGCACACTAGTGAGTCTCATCTTGGAAACGACATCACGAAGTCGTATATAACTAGCTTTGCACAGGAATATTCAGGTGAGTTCATAACCCCACATTTTTACATTTTTCTAAATGTTTTCGGGGTGGAAAGACATGCACTTTTTGCAAAGCATACAAGAATTATATATTTCTAAACCATGTTACAATGACACAAATGGTTTACGAAAAGCTTATGTTTTATACCGGTTTTTCAAACAAGCGTATTTTTCGAAATATGCATACACACGAGATTCTAGTTTTATAAACTACGGGAAAATACAAATACAAGAGTTTACAAAATACAAATGTTAAAATGTATACAAATGGTATGATAAAAATACAAGAAGCACACTTGGTGAGAACGAGAACCAAGTGTGACGAGATATAAGAATACGAGAAGCGCACTTGGTGAGAACGAGAACCAAGTAGGATGCGTTATGAGAAATGATAACAAGAAACGCACTTGGTGAGGACGAGAACCAAGTAGGAGGCGTTATGAGAAATGATACGAGAAATCGTGTCACGAATAGGGTTCATAAGCACCATTAATCAACAATATACCTAGACCGCAGAACAAAAGGTTAGATCTAACGGGTGCCGGGCAGCCACACTCTCGGTGAGGGCGAGAATCGAGTAGTGCTTTTGTGTCTCAGAATATACCAATTAAATGCCTAAGGTTTGGTGACTTCCTATGTCATGTCACATGTTAATGGCTTTGCAACCCATTAACAATCCTGATACTTACAGGAATACTTTATTTACATAAGATTCATACCATACTAAAACTTGATTTATACTTGAAGTACGTGGGGTACTCAAGAAAACTTGAATTATACTTGAGTACGTGGGGTACTCAAGAAAACGGGAATTATACATGAAGTACGTGGGGTACTCAAGAAAAACTTGAATTATACATGAGTACGTGGGGTACACATGAAAACTTGATTTATATATGAAAATGATTTTAAATTCGTTTTCATAACAATACTTCAAAAACCTGTTATTCAAAGAGATTTATTTCAAATCTTTTACAAACAAACTATGAACTCGCTCAACTTTATGTTGACTTTTTCACATGTTTCTTTCTCAGGTTGCATTTCTAAGACAAGGCACGGTTGGAATAGGAGAACCATGAAGAGTCGAGTACTTAGTGGCATTCATTTTCTAAAAGACTTAGCTTATTTGCTTCCGCTGTGCAATGAAGATACCAGTCCAGTCACGCCAACGCTCTGATATTTCGGGGTGTGACAAACATCAAACAAAAACGACTTCAAGCAACTAATCATATCATCAAACAATCAAGTGTATCAACAATTAGATCAAGCCATAGAAATCATGTACTAACCGAATGTATGGTGGAACCAAAGCGGATTTGAGAGGGATGGGACGATCGTCGACTTCGAAGAGAATGGAGGGTTCTGCCGTCGAGCTTCCATGAGTTAAGAGAGAGCTTTAGGGTTTTGTGTGAGATAAGTGTTTGCAAATTATGAGAAAACAAACCCCACTATTGGGTTCATGAGAGCGTATAAGAGGAGAAGGGGAGTGGGCCGAACCCTAACATGGGCTGCCCTATTGATTCGAGTACAAGTTGTGCGCCCCAAGAGGGCTTGTGCGATTGAACGGGTGTTGTGCGGCTACAACATATACATACATCACACACATAATCATATAACATAACAACAATTCCATTTTAAAACCACATAACATGTAACCATATATTGTTAAGTCAAGTTATATCGAAGTGCAACGAAGGGTTTGAAATATGAGTTGTCACATTATCCCCAAGTTGAAAGAAATTCCGTCCCGAAATTTAGCACGTACTCACTGAGGAAGCTAGTTAAGTTGCATGGTTTTCCAGGTTTTCCTGGGGTGTCACATCGTGTACGTCATTGATTTCCAATACTTCCTTATTGTACCTCGTGATGAAAAATCTTCAAAGCTTTCATCGTCCCTCTGCCAGATGTTCATAACATCCGCGGAGTCTCGAATGGATCGGCGCTGCTGATTGAAATGAACCAGAAATTTTTCCTTAAGATCAACCCAGGATGTTAACTTACCTACTGGTAGATTGTCAAACCAAAGGCGCGCGACGCCTGTAAGGGTTTGGACAAACAAATGGCACCACATAGGTCGTATCCATCCACCGACTAGTCCTGCGCTTGTGAACATGCGCAGGTGATCATCAGGGTCTGACAATCCATTGAACTTTCCCACATTTGAAGGTAGTTTTGCCCGCTCGAGGGGAGCCAGTGCAATCTCTCTGACAAACTTTGAGTTTTCTGTAGCTTCCGCTGGTCGGTAGATCAGATTGTAGTCATACTCTGCTTCTAGGTTGTAAACTGCACGGATTTTTGGTTTGTAACTTGCATGGTCTCTCTGTATCCGATTAAAAATGCTTGTGTTTTCGTCTTCGTTATACGTCCTGTCGTATTCATCAGTTTGGGTGTCCCGCTTTTATGAGAAATGCGGGCCCAAACGTGAGTGAACCGATTGGTGCTTTTGGGAATATTGCTCTTCACGGTGGTCTCGTCGTCTGGATTCAGAGTGAGTAGATTCATACTTAGTGTTTGATTTGGAATAGACCTCCGTATCATCAACCGACATGTGTGACGGTGCATCATAATGCAACACTCGAGGTGCTGATGGAGCTCGCACTTGAGCTGCAGATCTACGTGTTTGTTGTGTTGGTTGAGCAGTTTGTGCACAAATCTGTGCATAAACGGCGTTCAACGCACCCTAGGACTTCACATACCGAGAGATCGGATTTTCTCCATGAGGTAAAATTGAGCTGATCGGGATTTCAGGTTGTATTCCCGGTGTAACAGGATCATTCTCATGATTAACATTGTTCTGAACATCATTATCATCAGATGCTTCTTCCACAATCCCCTGGACACGGGAAGCATGAGCAAAATTGCCCATGTTCTCTGGTCGAAGGTCTGGTGGAGGATTTGACGGAGCTTCTGCCATTAAAAACAGAAAAGAATAAATGAATCAAACGAGAAGATGAAAATGAGAATTAAAGAATCGGTAGGCGCCAATGAAGAAATAACGATCTAATTTAGACCGGAGTCAATCATATCAAGGGTTTTATCTCTGCATAAAAGGTCCTCTCGTCGATTCGGTGGTTTAGCTAGCTTCCTTCTCTAGTGATCGCCGCAAAATAGAAAGATGTTAGACTCGCCACGGGGAGAATGGGGGTTCTCTCCGTGACCACCCTCCGGCGTGAGAATAAGTACAATGATGTCGAGGAAGAAGATAAAGTAGTAAAAGTGAAAGTAAGTGAAGTAACTTGTGAGATCATACCTGCGATGCCTTTTTTATAACCGGATTTTGGCGGGAAAATGGTGTAATGGAGAGAGTAATGGAAAGCGCTTTTCCGTTAGTGGTTATTATACTTTTCCGTTAATAGTTAACTTCACATTGGTGTGCGTTCGGTGTGATATGTTTTTATTGATATTTTAAGCCCATTTTACGCGTTAGTCAAGTTTTAAATTTATAAAACACGATATTCTACTAACACTAAACACACACTTGGGCAAGTGCACCCATCGTGAGCGTAGTATAGCGTTGGTAAGATACCGAGGTCGTCCAAGGACACAAGAGCTTTTAGTACCGGTTTATCCTCAACGTCTAATCAATCTAAATTTTTGAGAAAAGATTTGAAACATGAAAATAAAAATTAAAAATGCAGAAATAAAAATAAAATAAAAACAGATAGACAAGATGAATCACTTGGATCCGACTCGTCTTTAATGTATCCTTTGATGATTTTCGCACTTTCGGACTTTTTAAGAGATTATCTTAGTTATAGTAGTAGGCCCCTCTTTTGAAGGTGACGTTACCCTCAACCCAGTGGTTTGAGTCAACAAGGATACAATCCCAAAGGGTCGGAATATTGAAAGATAATTAATTAAGTTATTAATGCGAAAAGTGGTAGGCCCCTCTTTTGAAGGTGACGTTACCCTCGGCTAAGTGGTTTGAGTCAGCAGGGATACAATCCCAAGTAGGTGGTCTAATGTATTAATAGTAGTTTACATATGAGGGGTTCAAAGCTATTCGCACCCCTGCCATCCAATACCAGTGGGTATTGAAGGAGGTCCTAGTAAGCTTGAACCAGGCCCTTGCAGGATCTATACACTGAACAAAGCAAGAACCTTACTAAACCATTCCCTTAACCCCCGACCAGGTAGCCAACATACCTTTATATAGACCGTAGAGACATGAATGATGCAATCTTTTACTTTATATAGACAGTAAAGTAACGCCAAGACACCACGGATAAATGATAAAGAAAATTCACCTTCAGCATAAGAAACTAGTTATTAAAGTCATTAATACAAAACCAAATAAAAAGTGCCGAAAGATTAAAAATCAAAAGTAATACATAAAAGACTTGTCTTCACCAAGTGATGTAAGAGGCTTAACCAAACATGGCCTTTGTTTGGCAAGAACCCTTACGATCAATCTTGGATCTCGAGACTACTACACACACTCTAAAGGTGGATGATGGATGATGGTGGTAGGTGTTGGTGTTGTAGTGCTGGTGGTGGAGTGGTGGCAAAGTGGGAGAGTAATGGTTTGCCAAGGGATGCCTTTGAAGTGAACCAAGCACCCCTATTTATAGCCTGCACAGAGCTCTGGCCACGGCCCCGTATACAGCGGGCACGCCCCTGTGGCCATCCTTTTCTCTTCCTTCATTAAATGCAGTTGTCAGCCGAGGGTCCCACATGACCCCGTGGTCAGCATCGTATCTGTACTATCAAGATTTTGCAATATTCTGCGTATCTTTGCGTTGACCACGCCCCGTGTGGAGCTGGGCATGCCCCCGTGGTAGGCGTACAAGCTTCTACAGGTTTGCCTTTTCTGCAGGCTCCTGACCACGCCCCCGTGTCCGGCTGGGCACGGCCCCGTGGTCAGTCTTCTGTTGTCTTGTTTTTGCTTTGGGGATGCTGCCGAAGGGTCGGGCACGTAATGTTTATTCCTTTTCTTTGTATTTATGTTGGTTTTGGCTGTATATTTGTTCCTTTTGTTCGTTTAAGCTCATTTGATCCTGTAAATTCAAAAGGCAGACAAAAACACACTTTTTCCAACATTAGTACTAAAAAGGGTTAGTTTTATGCCTCAATTAATGTAATTTATATGTTACATTTTGCACACATCAACATCCATGCACACGGAATGTTAGCTTGATTGACGGCTGGGGAGATGCCACGTGGAAAGTGGTTTTGTGTAGATCTTTCTTCAAGTGAGTGCCCTCATCATGATTTAGATGGGCGTCCATGATTGTGCCATGTCACAGTCAGTTGTAACTGAATGGCCATGCACGATGAGCATTTAACTCCTTCTAGAAGATCTATAGTTGTAAACCTTTATGCCTTTGCCATGTGTCTAGTCTGTTGTAACAGAAGATTCCTTTTGTTCAAGTCTTGACTTCAGGCGCGCAGAGATGTTGAGGTTTTACTCTTTAAGCTTAACGGTGCCCTTGCGCGAGCCCGCGCAAGGGTGTTAGTTGAGTGTTTGTCTCTCGTTTCTTCCGGCGCATGGTTATCGAAGACTGTTCTTTCCTAAATCTTATTTAGAACCCCTGCGCGGCCTCAAAAGGCTTTATTTAAGATGTTATTTGGAATGAAGTTAGGGTATGGTCTTATGTACTTGCGCAAGGTTTTTGGGACCATACCCCTTCAAACAACATTATTGTTGCTTCGTTTTCACGGCTAAGATCACGAGATTGATTAATTGTTTTACTCAACTTATCATATGCTTCTTTCATTTGTTTAAAATCAAATTCCAAATGATTGTTGTGTTGTTTTAATTCTTGAAATTGTTTATCTTTTTCAATGCATGCTGCACACTTTTCCATGCACTTTTGTTTAAAAAATTCATCTTTTTCTACACAAGACTTGCACGGGTCTGTGCACTTCTTGCATTGAAACTCAATATTCTTGACTTTCTCATTTTTCTCACTCTCAACTTTTTCACTCTCTGACTCGACCTTTTTTGCTGTGTCGGACTTGGTTTCTACCTCTTTGATATTAGCCATCATGGCTTTGTCTGCTAGCTCTGCCATATTTTCTGCAGTCATCTCTTTCGTCACATCGATTATTTCAACTACAGGTTCCTTCTTTTGTTCCTCATGCTGTATCCCACTATATCCTAAGTTGCTGTTAAAGAAACCTGCAAAAGAGTTATACATGTGATATGGAAGCATAGATACAATAGCAACATCAACTACATCAGTTTCATCATCATAAGGTATATCAAAACAAATTTCTCCTTCATCTTCAACCACTTCATCAACCATTGGTTCGGGTTCTTCGATGATTTCTGCCAGCATCGTAAGACCTTCGCTTTTTGGAATATATTTATCCCAATTAAAACCCTTATCCTCTTGAGTCACCACCAATGCCCTATTTTTCTCTTTTGATCGGCCTTGACATGTTTGGAGGTGGCGATGTCTTGTGATATATTGTCTTTTTATTATAATCATCACCAAAAGGATTTGCATTGCCATGAACTTCTCGGTTTGGGCACTCTCTCTTAAAATGTCTCCCTTCCTTACATTTAAAACATTTAACCTTCGACTTGTCGAAACCAAGTTTGGAATCCGGACCAGCTAAGCTGTTTCTTCCCGCTATCTCCATAAACCGTTGTGCTCTCCTCACAATACTCGCCATACACCATTTAATATATATTAATTCCAACTCCTCTGGATCGATCTGGTCATAGTCCTCCTTTGTCATATTCGGATTGCCGATTCTACCCGCAATCAAACTTTCGTATTGATGTGTGTAAAATGCAACATATAAATTACATCAAATGAAGCATAAAACTAACCCTTTTTTGGTACTAATGTTGGAAAAAGTGTGCTTTTGTCTTCCTTTTGTATTTTCAGGGTTAAATGAGCTTAAATGAATAAAAGAAGCAAAAAGACAGCCAAATCTAACATAAATACAAGAAAATGAATAAACGTGGCATGCCCGACCCCTCGACAGCATATTCCCAAGCAAAAACAAGACAACAGAAGGCTGAACACGCCCCGTGTTCATTGAACACGGGGGCGTGCCCAAGTGTCTGTAGAAAAGACAAAGTGGTAGAAGCTTCTATTTCCCAACACGGGGGCGTGCCCAGCGGGCACGGGGCCGTGGTCAACGCAAAGATTCGCAGAATCTGAGCAAATCTTGATAGTACAGATACACTTCTGCACACGGGGCCGTGCCCAGCGGAAACGGGGGGCGTGGTCAACTAATACAGACAAACTGTAATTAATGAAGAAAGAGAAGACAGGTGGACACAGGGCCATGCCCAGCGGGCACGGGGCCGTGTCCGGGCTTCTGTGCAGGCTATAAATAGGGGTGCTTGGCTCACTTGCAAATCATCCCTTGGCAAACCACCTCTCTCACACTTCACCCACCCACCACCACCATCACATCCCACATCCACCACCATCATCCATCATAAAGTGTGTGTAGTAGTCTCGGGATCCAAGATTGATCGTAAGAGTTCTTGATAATCAAAGGCCATGTTTGCCTAAGTCTCTTACATCACTTGGTGAAGACAAGCATTTAGTGTAATACTTTTTATTTTTAATCTTTCACACTTTTTATTTGGTTATGTATTAATGACTTTAATAACTAGTTTCTTATATTAAAGGTGAAACTTCCTTATTATTTGTCCGTGGTGTCTTGGCGTTATTTTACTTTCTATATAAAATAAAAGATTTACACCATTCATATCTCCACGGTCTATATGGAGATATGTTGGCTACCTGGTCGGGGGTTAAGGGAATGGTTTGGTAAGCGTCTTGCCTTGTTCAGTGTATAGATCCTGCAAGGACCTGGGTCAAGCTTAGTAGGACCTCCTTCAATACCCACTGGTATTAAATGGCGGGGGTTCGAATTTCTTGATCCCCTCATATGTAAGCTACTATTAAAACATTAACCCGGCTACTTAGGATTGTATCCTTGCTGACTCAAACTACTTAGCCGAGGGTAACGTCACCTTCAAAAGAGGGGCCTACCACATTACGCATTAATAACTTAATTAATTATCTTTCAATAATCCAACCGTTAGGATTGTATCCTTGCTGACTCAAACTACTGGGTTGAGGGTAACGTCACCTTCAAAAGAGGGGCCTACTACTATAACTAAGATAATCTCTTAAAAAGTGCAAAAGTGCGGAAATAATCAAAGGTTACACTTGTTAGGATCTGAGTTTGGATTGATTGTGTTTTTCGTTTGAATTAAGATGAAAGATGAACAAGTAGTGCAACGGATTATAAATGGAAATAAACTTTGCACACAATCAAACAGGAGAATTGCTTTGAACACACATTTTCAACATAGAACCGAAAGATTGAATTTATTTCAACAACGATTACAATGCATGCATGTAACAAACTCCCCCTCAGCCTGAGCTCACAGTGTTTGTTCGTACAGGAAGAAGATTGGTGAAGAGCTAATAGAACAGTACATGGTACTGTTCTATTTATAGGCACGGACAAACCATTGTGGCATCTTCGCTGACGTCACCATGAAAGTGACATCTAACCTCCTAACAAACTCTAACAACTGATCTAATACAAACAGTGCTATGCTAAACACTGATTACAATACATTACATTAGAGAAACTAAACTACTGCTTTATCCTTCCACTGTTGTGACTCTAGCAGTACTTGATAACTTCAGCAGTGCCTGACCCATAGCAGTAGATTGATCAACAGGGCTTTAGTCTACATCAGTCTTTTACATGATCAGTAGTTGTAGGTCAGCAGTTTGATGTAAAGGATCAGTGGATGTAGGTCATCAGATGTTGAAACCACTTTCAAGGGGAGAGAATGTAAACACAAACATCTGCTTATTTATGGATCCACTGCTCTGATCTGGTTTTGGCTTTAATCAACTGTTCCTCTGGTAGGGTTCAATCCCAACAATCTCCCCCTGGACAGATGATGCCAAAACCCTTCATTATTGTAGATCTTTATTGTCTCATCAGCAGTTCCCTTATCTGACCTTTAAGTAGTAGCTCAAAGTCTAGGGCATCTGTATCATCTTCATCCCTGCAAAGTGGAAGATCAAGGAGATCCTGTAGATCTTCAACACTTAGGCCAAGTGCTTGTTCCCTTGTTATTTTCTTCACTTCTCCACTGGACTTGATCACTGTCAGTACATGGGTCTGTTTATCAGTTTTCCATTTTAGTACTTTTGAGTCCATTGGGTTTCTTGGGAGATTTTTATTGGATGAGGAATTTATAGATTGTGGCCTGGTGATGACTGGCTGAGCAGTGCTTTGAGCTTGAGCAAGTTCAACATTTTCAGCCATCATCTGCTTAATGACAGATTTTATAATATCATCACTAGCAGCTATATCTTCTGGTGTTTCTTTTTCCATCTCTTTTTGTTTTCTTCTTTGATAAATGAAAGCACCAGGTGGAGCAGTAGATTTCCTGACTGGCAGCTTTGGTGGTCTTGTTGAAACCTCTGCTTCAGGATAGTCAGGTTTTTGTGGAACCCTTGGATCTTTCTTCCTTAGTTCCTCCAACCTTTTGTAGGTGGTCCTGACTTTGTCTTCTTTCCATCTCATCACTTAATTTCTAGACCCATAATCAGCTGTGATTAATTCCTCTTTCATTCTCTTCAGCTCTAGTGTCTTTTCAGGTACATTCTTTTTGTATTTTGACCAATCAGGAGGAGTCTGTTTGACTTTGTTTTTAATCATGTCTTGAATCCTGGCTGCCTCACTTTCAAGCTCAGGAATAGTCCAATCTTTATACATGTATTTCCCCCCTTGTATTTCTTGTATGCCATGATGTTGTCAGTGTAGTCTTTTCATAATGTCTCATCTGCTCTTTCTGATATCTGTTGACATACATTCTTTGCAAACTTCTCCAAGGATCTGACTTGTGTGAGTAGAAATTGATAATGCCTTTGAATTTCTTTGTCAGTTTTTTTCTTGTGAGTTTCTTTTGGAAATATCCTCTGCCTGTTGAACCTTAACTTTCAAGTATTCTTCAATGTTGTTAGGCCTAGGACATCCTTCAACTGATGGCAAACTCCTTTTAGCAGGATCATCCTCAAAGTAGAAGGATTTTATTTCTTCTCTGACTGCTATGAGTTCAAGAGGATACTGAAAACCTGCAGGAGTGATGGTAGTGATTGGTTGTTGTACTTGGGCTGAGGAGAGAGGAACAGGGTTTGGAATATTGACAAGTGAAAGAGATTGTGAAGATGTTGGTGGTGGTGATGAAGAATTATCATCAGGTAAAATTATCCTTATCCTTTTTAGTTTAGGAGAGGTTGGTGGTGTGTTAGATGGTTGTGAAGTGGTGGAAGGTGGCTGACTAACAGTTGTTGAAACAACTGGTGTTTCAACCACTGTTGTCATTACAACAGATGTTATAACATCTGATGTCTTCTGCTTTTTAGCAGGAGGTGATGGTGGTGATGATGATGTTTTTGGTGGTGAGGTGATCTTTGGTGGTGGTGGTAAGGCAGTGGTTGTGGTGTGTGTTGAAGTGGTGTGTGTTGAGATGGTGGCAGTTGTTTGGCTAGCAGTTATTGAAACCACTGAAGTACCAACAGTTGTTGATACAGCAGGAGTCTTAACAACTGTTGGTTTGGGAGATTGATGTTTTAAGCCTTTTGTAGGTTTAGAAGCATGTTTTGTTTTTCTGGAAGGTGTGGTTTTGGGTTGCCTCACATTTCTTGTGGGCTGATTTCTTTTTGGCTTAGGATTTTCCTCATCCTTTGGCTCAGAAACACCCTGCTCATTGATCTCCATAAAAACTCTTTTCTCTTGCTCCCACCTGGCTTTATCCTTTGCCTCCCTATCCTTTTTAACCATTGCTTTTGCATCAGCAATGGCATTTGTAGTCACATCAATTTTCTTAGAACCATCTGGCAAGGGTATGTCTGCAAGCATGCTAGAACTGTCTGAAGCAATGTATAAGCCATCCTCATAACCCTTTTTCTTCCACTGCTTTATTTTCTCCCCCTTTTTGGCATCAGCTGGTGGGGGGTTGTCCACAAAAATGATAGAAGGAGTAGCAGTGCCAGTGGTTGTCAACAAGTGAGCCTTGATAGCTTTAATGTCTGCTTGAGTATCCATAAACCTTGCATCCATGGCATGTCTGATCTTTTGAAGCTAAATCTCATGTTGCTGATCAGCTAACTGCCTTTGATGGATAAGCAGTGGTTGAAACAAATTCTAGAGCTCATTTGCAACAGGTGCCGGTTGTGGTGCAGGTGCTTGAGCTGGAGCAGCAGTGGTTGGTACCTTTTGAGCTTTCAACAACTGTTGCATCATATCTTTAATTTCTGCAACAGTTGTATCAAGTTTATTAATTCTATCCCACAATTCTTAGTACATTAAACCATCACCCAATTTAATGGGATCATCTGATTTCCCACTAGCAGTGGTTGTAACAGTGGTTGACTCAGGAAGTGTAGTCCATAAATCATCCACTGATGCCCCTTTGTCTTGGTACTGGGGACTTCTTTCTTCAAATTAAGAGACACTTTTTAGTGAACCAGTAAAAACCGGATACACAAAGGTTCCCAGAGAAAAAATTGCCTTCAAGGAATTCTTATTGATGAAACCACTGTCCAAATGCAAACCAGTGGGTTCAGCACTTGTAGTGGCTGCTTCACTTGAACTACCACCAAGAGTTACTTGTAACTCAAGGGGTGTAACCTCCTCAGGTCTTGTTGGTGGGTTAGCAATGATTGATACATCAGACCCAGTCATTTGTTGAGGCATATTCTCATGTACAGGTGATTGAGAATGACTGGTTTGTGTCTGGTTCAAATCAAGAGCATCCAACAATAATTTCATTTGTGGGGGAATTGTGGAGGTGAGGTTGGGTGTTGAAAGAGAATTTGCCCCGGGAAGTGGGCTGTCGATGATAGAATCAAGTGATTCTAGAGCATCATATTGTGGTATCCCAATGTGTACAACCTGTTCTTTTTGTGCAGAAGCAGGAGGAGTTTGAGGCATGGGTTGAGATATTTCTACCATCTACTGTGAGGAAGTAGCAGCAGCGGTTTCTTGTGACTTTTGTGCTGGCACTGGCAGTTGCTCTGGTATCTCATCCTCCAGAGTTGCCTTTTTTGTAGGTTTGGGGGGCTTTTGTGTTTTCTTTTGTTTTGGCCTTTTGGTGACTTTAGGTGTGGGTTTCACAGCAGTTGTTTTGCTGCTGTGATCACCTAGAGCAGTGGGCTCAGCAGCAGATACCTGAGGAGCAGTGGTAGCTGCTAAATTCTGCTCAGGGACCTCTGCTTTTTTTTTGCAAGGTGTTGATAATCTTGTAAAAGTTTCAGCCGTCAAGCTATTTATTTGAAAAGAGTCACCTTGTTTGAACACATGAGCATCATCCTTACCAAATTTCTTTTGAAAATAGTAACTTAGAAATCTTGGAAATAGTAAGAATGGCTTTTTATCAACATTTTTCACCAAATCATTAAAGATTTCCTGAGAGTAATTGAAAATTTCATTTTGTAAAATAGCATATCCCAGGTGTTGTATCTTTAATGGTATCTCATTGAAAGCAGTTGTTTTGTTTGAAACACACATCAAAAGGGTATAGAACAAACATCTTGTTGCAGATGGAAAACTACCTTTTTGTAAGGTATCCTTTTTTTATTGAATCTACATACCCCCTTTCAAGGAAGTCAGTTTTAAGCTCGTTTTTGGGAAAAGAATTTTTACCTTGCTGATCATCGAGTTCAAAGATTTCTGAAATGGATTGTGGTGTGATTTTGACTGTTTTACCCATGAGAGAGGAATTAATGGCTATGACGTCTTCACCTTGTTTTTCAAGAGTAACATTTTTCCAAAATTCTCTTTAGGTTTTTAGGTAAATCGGAGCATCTGCTGTCAACAAAGTTTTGTACTTTGATGACAACATAGTGTCAATGATGGAATCGTAGATATCGGTGGTACCGGGTTTTGTGAGAAGACCCAGATAGTTGTGAGGAGCTTTGTATGGAATTTCAATGGGCGTGGTAGCCATTTGAGTGGCCTTTTTAGAAGATGAAGACTTTGATTTTGTCATTTTGATGAAGACGAAGATGAATTATGAGAAGAAGAAGAAGAAGAAGGTGGAAACTGCTTTGAGAAAGGAATTTTGGAATTCAAAACCGTGTTTGGGGGTTCAAATCAGGGTTTTATAAGGGAAAAGTGAATGCTGACGTGGCAGCGGTTACAAAGATCTGACCGCTATGTACTGTCCACGTGCCAACCTTTGATGAGAAGATGAATAATGGAAGACAGTTGTTTTGAAAAGCACTGGTTGAGCAAATATCAGTGGTTGCAACGATCATAATGAAGGCGGTAGGAGACTTTAACTATCAGTGGATAGCCTTATCAGTGGATAAAACACTGATTTTGAACAACAGTGATTACCAAGAAAATGAGAGAACAGGGGTTGACTTTCAGCAGTGGACAACCTTTAGGGAACAGATGTTTGACCAAAACAGTGGTTATGGCAGACTTTTAAGGATTTAATGAAAAATTCATTCTTAGCTATTTTTAAGGATGGATTTTTGATTTTCTGAAAACATTTTAATGCTTTTATTCATAGAAAACAAGATTTTGCCTGTTATTCCATGTTTAGCATGCCAATCCTAGAGATTAAGCTTTCAAAGGTGGATGTGTCTAATGCTTTTGTTAGTACATTTGCCAGCTGATCTTTAGTTGGTACATGGTGCAGAGAAATCAAACCTTTTTCATAGCAATCCCTCACAAAGTGATGTCTGATATCTATGTGCTTGGTGGTTGAATGGGAAACTGGATTTTTGATGATATTTTCTACTGCCTGACTGTCCAACATGAGAGGTGTGTTTAGGGCAGTGATACCAAAATCCAGCAATTGATTTTGAAGCCAAAGCAGTTGGGCTGTACAGCTTGCCGCAGCTATATACTCTGCCTCAGCAGTGGATGTGGAAACAGCTGCTTGCTTTTTGCTTTGCCAAGACACTAAGCAGTTGCCTAGGAATTGGCACCCTCCTGAAGTGGACTTCCTTGTCTTGTCACATCCAGCAAAGTCACTATCTGAGAAACCTGAAAGCTCAATTTTACCATCAGCTGGATACCAGATACCAAGTGTGGGAGCACCTTTTAGGTATCTGAATATCCTTTTTACAGCAATAAGGTTTGACTTTCTAGGGGCTGAGTGGGATCTTGCACAAACACATGTTGCAAACATGATGTCTGGCCAAGATGCAGTTAGGCACAATAAAGACCCAATCATGCTTCTATATAAAGTTTGATCAACCAAATCATCCTTTTCATCTGACATAACAATTTTATTGGTTGCAATGGGTGTACTGCATGGCTTACAATCATCCATCTCAAATTTCTTTAAAAGTTCTTTGGCATATTTGCCTTGGTGGATAAAAGTTCCATTTTGCAGTTGCCTAACTTGGAGACCAAGAAAGCACTGGAGTTCACTCATTGCACTCATTTTGCAGTGCCATATTGCAGTATGAAACTCAACTGTCATGAGTTGCCTAAACTCCTCACACATTTTATTAAATGTGCTTCCAAAGATGATGTCATCTACATAAATCTGGACAATCATCAAATCCTTTCCTCTCCATTTTAAAAACAATGTTTTATCTATTTTACCTCTTGTGAACCCAATGGGTAGTAGGAAAGTGGAAAGAGTTTCATACCAGGCTCTTGGTGCTTGTTTCAGGCCATACAAAGCTTTATTTAGCTTGTAGACATGATTTGGATTAAATGGATCCTCAAAGCCTGGAGGTTGACAAACATATACCTCTTCTTGCATCTTACCATAGAGGAATGCACATTTTATATCCATTTGATACACCTTGATGTTGTGGTTGACAGCAAAGGCCAGAAATAGTCTGATAGCTTCAAGTCTTGCTACAGGGGCAAATGTTTCATCATAGTCAATGCCCTCTTCTTGTCTGAACCCTTGAACCACAAGCCTAGTTTTATTCTTGACAACAATGCCCCTTCATCAGTTTTGTTTTTGAAGACCCACTTTGTGCCAATAGGACTTACACCCTCTGGCAGTGGTACAAGTTCCCATACTTGTTGTCTTTTGAACTATTGGAGCTCCTCTTGCATGGCTTCTACCTAGCTGTTATCTTTCAGTGCCTCTTGGTACTTGACTGGCTGATGGAGAGATAGGAAACCAGCAAAAAGACAAATGTTTTGGGATTGACTTTTTGTGAGCACCCCTTCATTCATGTTGCCAATGATTTGGTCAGGTGGATGAGATTTCAAGAAGATTAGATCTCCTTGGTATGGAACAATGGCATTTAATGGTGAAGGCTGCAGATGTGAATCATCTGAGCTAACCACTGCTGGTGACTTTGATGATCCAGCAGTGGCTTCAAATGGAGGTGGAGGAATAGGTGGAACTGGTGTGAAAACATGCTGACTTTTATCCACTGATGGAGGACTATCAACAGTGTTTGATGATGTGGAAGCAGGGGTTAAAGGGCTACTTTGGTCAACAACTGTTGATGTAGCAGTGGTTGAGCTTTGACAGCTGTTTTGAACATATGCTGCTCTTCCCATTGAGACAGACTTTTGTTGAGGAATGATGACTTCATACCCATAATTTGATGATGAATCCTTTGATGGACCTGCACTGTTAGTCTTGACAGCAGTATTTTCAAAAGTAAACTTATCAAGATCAAACAATTCTGCAGGGTTTGCTAGGATTTTCATTGATGAAAGTTCATTGAACTTTACATTCAAAGTCTCTTCCACTGTTTTGGTCCTTGTGTTAAACACTTTGTAGGCCTTAGCAGTGGTTGAGTATCCCAGATGATAACCACAATCAATTTTGGCTGCAAACTTAGAGATAGAATCTTTTAAGTTTAAAATGAAGCATGGGCAGCCAAAAACTTTGAAATATGAAATCAATGGCTTTATTTTATACAGCAGTTCATAGGCAGTCTTTTGATGCCTGGGGTTGATTAAAACTCTGTTTTGGACATAGCAGGCAGTGTTTATTGCCTTTGGCCAAAAAGTTAATGGCAAACCTGAATCTGCAAGCATGGTTCTGGCAGCCTCAATCAAAGTCCTGTTCTTTCTTTCAACAACCCCATTTTGTTCTGGTGTCCTTGGAATGCTGTATTGCCTCACAATTCCTTTTGACACACAGAAATCATCTAACTCCTTGTTCTTGAACTCTGTGCCATTATCACTTCTGAAGATTTTTATTGGAAGGTCAAACTGCTTTTCAACCGGTTTCACAAAGTCTTGCAGAATGCCTGCAGTCTCATCTTTTGAGTGTAAAAAATAAGTCCATGTAAACCTAGAAAAGTCATCAACAATAACCAAACAATATATTTTCTTCCTAAGACTCATGACTTTAACTGGGCCAAACAAATCCATATGAAGCATTTGCAAACATTTGGTTGTTTTGGACTCTTCAATTGATTTGTAAGAGCTTTTATGTTGTTTTCCTATTAAACAGGAAACACAATGCTCCGAACAGGTGAACAGTTTTTGAGGTAAACCTCTTACTAACCCCTGTTTTGAAATGGCAGTGATTGTCTTGAGATTTGTGTGCCCCAATCTCCTGTGCCATAATTCTGTCTCTTTGTTTGATGCAGTTGAGAACAGACAGGAATCAGTCTTAGGGCTCTCTTTTGACATATCTACCACATAAACATTGCCACTTCTTTGAGCAACAAGTTGGGTTTTTCCAGTTTTTATTATTGCTTCAATCTTTTCAACCATTTCTGGTCCAACAATCCTACAACAATCATTTGTGAAGAAAGAGCCATAGCCCTTATCACTCATCTGAGAGACACTTAGGAGGTTGAATTTTAGATTGTCTATTAGATTGACATTTTCAAACTTAACTTTACCAGATTGCACAGTACCAGACCCCAGAACCTTTCCTTTACTATTATTCCCAAAGGATATATCACCCCCTCCATGTGTTTTGAAATCTTTGAGAAGGGCTCTACATCCTGTCATGTGCCTGGAGCCTCCACTATCTACATACCAAAGACTATCTAAGCATGCAGAATCTCCCTGCACATGTAGTAAAGAATTAGTTCATTAGGGTCTCCAAAGCCAATATGGCTTTGGATGGGGTCTCAGCAGTGTCTAGGTTAAGTTCAGATGGAAGAGCAGTGGTTAGGTCAGGGGTTTGGACAGTTTTTGGACTGTTTTTCTCTAACCACTGTTGGGGGTCTTGCCCAATGATCTACTGATAACCAAAAGGATGCCTGTTCACTCTTGGTTTAGAAGGCCTTTTGTAAGCCTCATAAACATGTGGGATCCTTTGGTATGGTGGTTGTCACTTGCTTCTTCTGTATTGATTGGAAGGGGGGTGCATCAGTCACCTGAACATCTCTTTTGACAGATGTTTGGTTCAGCTGTTTGGACTGGCACAAACAGTGGTTGATTCTTGGTGAACTTGACAGATGATGTTGATAAACTCGAGGATGTTTTTGCAGTGTACTCATTCTTTTTTACATCAAAGTTTTTTAGATACACACATTCTTGAGTTTTGTGGTTTGTTTTACCACAGATGGTGCAGCTTTCAGCAGGTACAATGACACTTGTTTTGTTTAGATCATATGCTTTTAGATGAAAACAGTCTTTTGTTAGATGATTCTTCTTTTCACAAAAATCACAAAACAGGTTTTTGATCTTTTCTCTTTTCTTCCTTTTCTCAGATTCTTTAGCAACAGAGTTTTGAACCACTGTTGGGATCTCTTTGAGAGGAATGACCTTTGCTTTTGGAGCTGTGACACCATCAGTAGTCGTGAAATCCATGGGCTTGAAGTTTTCAAGAATGTCACACTCATTAGACCATGTGGGTTTAAATTGGTATTTTTCAATTTCCTCAAAGGTTGAGGACCCCACAGATCTTTCCAGAGTGATTTTGTTACCAAGTTTGTCAGTTATCTTAACTTGGCCATTCTTGTTGGTTGGTTTTATTTCAGTTGAACAAGCTTGTTTTACAACAGTGTTTTCAAGTTCTTAATATTTTCTATATCCAATTCCAAACTTGACATTGCTTTCAAGCATGACCTCATAACCTTTGCAAGATTCCACCCATCTTTCACAAGTGATTTGGATGGACTCCAACTCCTTTTTACAAACTTGGTATTTTTCTACCATAGTTTGGAGTTGGTTCTTGGTTATGCTTTGCTCTTCTTTGAGACTACAAATTTCTTTATCCTTTTCAGCAAATTTGTTTTTAAGTTCTTTTAATGACTTTTCAAGTTTGACTTCATCAGTTAAGATTTTTTCCTAAGGTTTTCATTTACCTCTTTAATGCTAGCAAATGCAATAATGCATTTGTCTGAACACAGATTTTCAAGAACCTGAGGTGATACCTTGGCAGCAGCCATCATAGCACAATCACATTGATGATCATTTTCTTCATCAACTCTCTCTTCTTTCTCACCTTCTTCCTTTTCTTCTTTTTCTTCTTTGGACCAGGGGTCAAACAGTGGTTCAATCAGGGTTTCTGAATTTTCTCCCAGCAGTAGTTCACCAGCAACGCAGTAACCACTGCTTCAGCCACTTCATCCACTGTTTCAGCACTTAGCTATTCTCCTTCAGCTTTTACCCCTTCTGGTATTGACTCTAATGCCATCAGACAAAATTCATCAATAAAAGTATCATTAGAAGCATAGAGTGCAAAATTTTCATCACCAAGTTCATCAGGCATACTGCTCCAGTCAACAAAGCCTTGGGTGAAAAAGCTTTGCTGATCTGGTTGAACCACTGTTGGAGCAGTTTGTTGGTATTGACTCTAATGCCATCAGACAAAATTCATCAATAAAAGTATCATTAGAAGCATAGAGTGCAAAATTTTAATCACCAAGTTCATCAGGCATACTGCTCCAGTCAACAAAGCCTTGGGTGAAAAAGCTTTGCTGATCTGGTTGAACCACTGTTGGAGCAGTTTGTTGAGGTGCAACAGGTTGCACTTGTGCCTGAGGGACAGGGGTTTGAACATACTGAATTTGTGGAACAGTGGTTTGAACATAATGCACAGGCACATGGGTTGCAGCATAGTGAGCAGTGTTAACATGGGTTGCAGGGGTATATTGGGCATAATGCACAGTGCTTTGGTGTTGTGGTCGAGGGTTTGAGCTGGGATGAGTTATAAGTGGACTAGTGGTTTGACTCCTGCATTCCCTAGCAAAATGACCTAGCCTATTGCACTTACAACACTTGATTTTTGACTTATCCAACCCCACTTTTAAATTCCCATGTAACCCTGGGAATTTTCTCCCTGTTCTTTTATAGAATTTGCTTGTTCTCACACTAAGCACTGCCATCATGATGCAAGATGTCCATTTCTTCTAAGTCAGTGGGATCAAAGTGTTGCAAATCATTGAGTTCAAAGCATAAATTATCAGAGTTCTGGCTTTCTCCATTTGCTATGAAAGCAAAGTTGGATGAGTGAGGATCAGAGTTGAAATTACCTCCAGCAGTTATGTCAATAAAATGATCATAACTCTGATCCTTACTGCTGTCAGACTCTTCTTGACCCAGAAGAGCTGTGTTGCCAAATGAATAGTCATCTGTAACTTTGCCAGACTCTTGCAACTTCTTTTTCTGGTTTAACTCCCTTTCATAGGTCAGGAGTCTACCATGAAGTTGGGTCAGTGTTAGGTCTTTGAACTCAACAGAATTTCTAGTCACAAAGGCAATTGTATCCCATTTTTCAGGTAGTGATCTAAGAAACCTGCTATTTTGGGTAGATTTAGGAAATTCAACCTTAACAAGTCTTAGCTCGCTAATGAGACAACTGAATCTCTCAAACTGTTGAGTCAATGACTCACCCTTGATGTGACAAAAGGTTTCATACTGCTGATTCAGAATTTCCCTAATATTTTCAATTACTTCTTCAGTTCCCCCGAATTGTTCCTTAAGTGCATCCCATAGCTCTTTGTCACTGTTACAATGTAACAGCCCAGCATAGATTTCATTGGGTAATGCAGATGCAATGATGCTGAATGCTTTGGCATCTAGTTTGAACTTTTGAAAATCAGTTTCAGTATAGTTTTCATATTTTTTAGGTTCGAACTTCTTTGAATCCTTGGCACTCGGCACCATGGGAACATGGGGCCCAAAAACAACTGATCTCCAACATCCAGTGTTCTGTTGAGCAAGGATGTGACCCATCCTTCTCTCCTAGATGTTGTATTCATTTCGTTTTAACATGGGTGGTTTGAAAAGTGAGCCGATGTTATTCTTATCATCTTGTGATTGTGACATTATCCTGGTTGTTTTACAGGTACTGATTAATCAACTTTGGTGGTGATTAAGCCTTACTCTGTTTTTCAACAAAACGAACAACTATCAGTATCAACGATTGTGAGCTGAACTATTTATGTCAAAATGATTGTTAAATCAATTTTGACTGTCCGAGCTCTGATACCAATTGTTAGGATCTGAGTTTGGATTGATTGTGTTTTACGTTTGAATTAAGATGAAAGATGAACAAGTAGTGCAGCGGAATATAAATGGAAATAAACTTTGCACACAATCAAACAGGAGAATTGCTTTGAACACACATTTTCAACATAGAACCAAAAGATTGAATTTATTTCAACAACGATTACAATGCATGCATGTAACAAACTCCCCCTCAGCCTGAGCTCACAGTGTTTGTTCGTACAGGAAGAAGATTGGTGAAGAGCTAATAGAACAGTACAGGGTACTGTTCTATTTATAGGCACGGACAAACCACTGTGGCATCTTTGCTGACGTCACCATGAAAGTGACATCTAACCTCCTAACAAACTCTAACAACTGATCTAATACAAACGCTGCTATGCTAAACACTGATTACAATACATTACATAAGAGAAACTAAACTACTGCTTTATCTTTCCACTGTTGTGACTCTAGCAGTAATTGATAACTTCAGAAGTGCTTGACCCATAGCAGTAGATTGATCAACAGGGCTTTAGTCTACATCAGTCTTTTACATGATCAGTAGTTGTAGGTCAACAGTTTGATGTAAAGGATCAGTGGATGGAGGTCATCAGATGTTGAAACCACTTTCAAGGGGAGAGAATGTAAACATAAATATCTGCTTATTTATGGATCCACTGCCCTGATCCGGTTTTGGCTTTAATCAACTGTTCCTCTGGTAGGGTTCAATCCCAACAACACTAAAGGCGAGTCGGATCCAAGTGATTCATCTTGTCTATCTGTTTTTATTTTTATATTTATTTTCAACATTTTTAGTTAGTTTTTATTTTCTTGTTTAAAAAAAACTTTTTCTAAAATTTTGATTTGATTAGACGTTGTGGATAAACCGGTACTAAAAGCTCTTGTGTCCTTGGACGACCTCGGTATCTTACCAACGCTATACTACGCTCACGATGGGTGCGCTTGCCTATATGTGTGTTTAGTGTTAATAAAATATCGTGTTTTATAAATTTAAAACGTGACTAAAGTGTTAAAAAGGGCGAAAAATATACTTAAAAATATATACACGACAACACGCATCAAGTTTTTGGCGCCGTTGCCGGGGACACAAGGATTTTAAGAAAGTTAGGAATCAACGGCCTAATCGTTTTTTCTTCTTCTTATTTTTATTATTATTATTTTTTTAGGATTTTTCTTAACTTATCAGTTTCTGCAGAGCTCAGCACAGGTCGTGGCTGGTCGGACACGGGTCGTGCCCAGCGTTGTTACTGGCAGTTTTTATTTTCCGAGTTACAGAGAGTTGAGCACGGGGTCGTGTCGAGCTCCCCAGTAACAGGGATCCGGAAAACAATTACTGTATCTCCGACCACGGGTCGTGTTCATCTGAGCACGGGGCCGTGGTGAAACTTCTGACCAACGTTCTTTTTTTTATTGTAGGACTTGGAACCCATGCGCCACATCTGAACTTTCTACGCAGTGTATTAGCTCCAGTTCTAGTAGAGACATAAAAGAACCTCTTGACGAACCCGAACGCTTTCTAAGAAAAAGACTTAAAGCTAAAATCCAAGAGAAAGTTTCGGGGGAACCACTTCCAATGGCGGATCAACGTACCCTCATGGATTATCTACGACCCACCGTAGGTAATCTCGGCGCCGCTATCAATGCACCGAATGTCGATGCCAACAACTTCGAACTTCGGCCGCATTTGATACAAATGCTCCAAAACTCCGCAACCTTCCACGGGCTTGCGGACGAAGATCCCCATTTACATATTACTAACTTCTTGGAAATATGTGATACTTTTTGGATCAATGGAGCATCAAATGACGTCATCCGCCTTCGAATGTTTCCATTTTCACTAAAAGACTGAGCTAAGGCTTGGCTTAATACCCTCCCACTTGGCTCGGTAAACACCTGGGATGAACTAGCCCAAAAGGTTTTATATAAGTATTTCCCTCCTGCTTAAACGGCTAAATTAATGACTGAAATTAACACATATTCACAAGAGGACGGGGAATCCTTATATGAAACTTGGGAAAGGTTCAAGGAGCTACTAAGAAAATGTCCTCATCATGGTCTTGCGGTATGGCAACAAGTATCCACTTCCTATAATGGGTTGTTGCCACACACAATACAAACACTTAACTCTAGCTCCGGGGGACTTTTAGGTAATCGTCGCCCAAATGAAATTTATAATCAAATTGAGGAAATTGCTCAAACCAATTTTCAGTGGCACACCCCCCGAGGAAAAAATTCTATTGCCCCGGGCGCCCATAAGGTTGATGAAAGCACCTCCTTGCAAGCCCAAATCGAGGCCCTTTCTTCAAAAATAAAAAAGTTAGAAATGGCAAAAACGGCTTCGGTTATGGCTTGCGAAGGGTGCGGTGGGCCTCATGAAAATTGGAGTTGTATGAAAGAAATGGATAATAAAACAGAATCGGTAAACTACATTGATAATAGACCTAGGCCGTCAGGTCCTCCAACGGGTAGCTACAACCAAGGATGGCGTAACCACCCTAACCTTGGTTGGAGAGAACCCGACAATAGTAGTAACCAACAAAATCTAAACCAACGAACAAACTTTCAACAACCAAGAAACGAGTCACAAAATTTCTCTCAACAACAACAAGGGGGACGAGAGAGGCTTGAAGATACCGTATCTCGCCTCATCTCCGACACCGAAAAGAAAAACTCAGATCGATTTCAACAACTGGAATCGAACTTTAGAAATCAACAAGCTAGTATTCAAAACATTGAAAAACAAATAAATCAACTAGCTCAAAATTTCTCAGAGAGACCACAGGGCGCGTTACCAAGCAATACCGAAACCAACCCAAAAGCGCAAGTGCATCTCATCACATTGAGAAACCGTACTGTGGGGCCCGAGGAGACTCCGTTACCTCCAACTGAGAAGACCCGATCTAGCCAAACCACAACTCCACCGGCACCCCAATAAGAGATGGCTCCTCCACCAAATCAAGAGCCCAACAAGAATCCTCTGGTACCATAACCCAGTCGGTTAATCCGCCAAAAGACCGATGAGCAATTCTCAAAATTCGTAAATTTACTAAAACAATTGCATGTTAATATTCCATTTGTTGAAGTCCTACCCCAAATGCCTAAATATTCAAAATTTATGAGAGACTTCCTCACTCACAAAAGGAAAATTGAATCATTGCAATTAGTTAATTTAAGCAAAGAATGCTCCGCCTTGCTACTCAACAAACTCCTGCAAAAGAAGATCGATCCCGGAAGCTTCACCATACCTTGTTCAATTGGGGAATCTCCCATTCGCAATGCACTAGCCGACCTCGGAGCTAGCATCAACCTCATGCCCGCATTAATGTTCGACCGATTCGGCCTAGGGAAAACAAGCCCTACAAAAATGAGCATACAACTCGCCGATAGGTCCGTGAAATACCCATAAGGTGTCGCTGAAAATCTATTAGTTAAAGTCGGAGAATTTGTCTTCCCGGCCGACTTTGCCATATTAGATATGGAGGAAGATACCGAAGTACCACTCATCTTAGGGAGGCTATTCCTAGCTACGGCCCACGCAGTGGTAGACATGAATGGTGGGACACTAACATTGAGGGTTTGGGACAAGGAAATGAGGTTCGGAGTTGGTAAGAGAGTAGCAAACCTGACTTGGTGTAGTTAAGATTCCAACATAATTATAATTATGCTGGCAAGTCAAGATCTATAAATACCCAAGCATTGTAGCCCTAGCCAAGCTTTTGGCTCTTTGGTGAATGAAGTGTTGTTTACATTAAATCTCTTGATATTGTGCTCTAATCAGATTTCCAAGGTGCTTTATTGATTTATATACTTGTTTGGATTCAATACAAAACTTGTTGTATTCATCAATCCATTAGCTTCATCTTCATTCTTGATTGTTCTTAACTTTTTCATAGTTCAAACACTTAATCAATAGGTGTTTTGGACTAAAACAATCAACCACTGTGATCCGGATTGATACTGGGATCTACAATTTGGTATCAGAGCCTTAGTGCTCTTGGTTGTTGTGTTTTTGTTAAGATTTTTCAAAGTTTTGAAGGTTTTTCAAAGTTTCAAGGTTTTTCAAATTTTTGGACTTAAAATGGATTGATTTGGTGTGTTTAATCGATGGGTTGTTGTTAATATGTGATTAGGGAGTCATTTTGGACATTTTGATGCATCAAAACATGGTTTTTGAGTGATTAGAGGGTTTTAGTTTGTGTTAAACCCTCTAGTTAGCGAAATTAATTTGAATATAGCGAAAATCTTTTGAAGGCAGCGAACTTATTTTTGAATTTGGCGAAGATACTTTAAAATATAGCGAACAATATTTGAAGACATCGCCTAACCGTCAATTTCGCCGACTAAAACTCGAGCGAAGTTGTTGATTGCCGGTGAAATAGTGCCAAGTGTCCGTTTAGCGAAATTATTGAAGGCGACTTCGAGAACTGTGATATAGAACCACAACGTTTTTATCACGGTGTACGCGAAATAAGCCAAACTAACGTGTGTGTTTCTTGTATCAGCGGAATTAGCTTCTTCGCTCGTGCAGGATTTCTCTGTGTACCGGTGAAGACTATTGACCAGCGAAGATCATCGGCGAAATTGTTCACCTGCAGTCCTTCAGCGAAATTAACCTCTGATCAGCTTTCTTAAGTCAAAAACAAGTCAAGATGTCGGTAAATCAGCTAAGTCCAATTGCTCAAGCTGAACTTGAGACCGGAACCACCACAAGACCACCAAAGTTGAAAGGAGCTTAAGATTTCGGTACTTGGAAGAATCGAATCAAGTCATTCTTCGAATTCACTGACTACAACCTATGGCTTTCTATCATCGTTGGACCCCACATTCCAACAGTGGTTCGAGGAGATGTGATAGTCAATAACGACGACCCCACAACCTTCACCGATGAAGACAAAGCTCTAATCCAACACGACCGTCGTGCACATGTTGCCTTAACCATGGCGTTGTCAACTGATGACTGTAACATGTTTGAAGAATACAGAACTGAAAATGAACTATGGCACACTTTGAACGAACACTACGAGGGAAATGAAGAGCTGATTGAGAGCAAAAGAGACATGGTGCAGAAGCAATACGACATGTTTGGTGGAATTCGTGGAGAAAGCCTTTCCGATCATATCAGTCGCTTTCTGAATATGATGACCAAGATGAAGAAGGCAGGAAATCCTGTCACTAATCGTGCTGCCATAAAGAAGCTTCTGGATTCGCTTCCCAAGGAATGGAGTCTTCAGTGCATGATGATAAAAAGGGATTTCCTTAACAACCCAAATCCTGTCACTCTGTCCGATCTAATTAACACTCTAAAGGCTTTTGAAATGGACGTCAACAAACGCGAAATGAATACAACTGGTTACTCCCCAAAGGCAGCTTAGACTTATACTGGACTAAAGAATGTGGCATTTCTAGCTTCAGGAGCCACCAGTAATCAAGCCTCAGAGATGTCCTACTTTAATGTTTCCGCAAGCGCGTCAAAGGCTCCACAATCTAGTGATAAGGTTGTTGTAGTTGGTGATACTCAAGCTTTCAAAGTGTCAACTGAACATGTGGCACTTTTTAACGTGTTTTTTAGTAGCTATGAAGCTCTAATGTCGGGGGAACTCAAGAAGGAGATGCTCACTACTGAAGACATGTATTAGGTTGATCCTGATGACATGGAGGAGATGGATTTAAAGTGGCAGATGGCTATGATCACTTTAAGGTTGAAGAAGTTTCAGGATAAGACTGGAAAGCGTGTGGGACTTGGAAAAGCTGGTTTTGATAAATCCAAACTGAGATGTTACAACTGCAAGAATCTTGGTCACTTCAAGCGTGATTGCCCCTTGTTAAAGGAAGGAAACATTGAAGCCACTCCCACTGTGAAACAAATCGCTATCGAAGAAAACAAAACCAACTCGTCCCCCAACACACCAAAAGCTCTTGTTGTTGAAGATTATGATTGGGATGAAGAAATTGCTGAGTCGAAGGAACAAGTCAACAAAGCTCTCATGGCAAAGATCTCAAGCGGCTCGTCATCAAAACAATTTGAAAAACAGACTGCTGGAATCCCAAAGGGGGATAACATTGCTGACAAGGGTCTGAAAAGCATTCTCATCTCCCCGGAGCCTGAGAAAGGAAAGAACTCTGAAGAAGCTGAAAAACCCAAGGAGCATGTTCCTAAGGAGTCATCTGATGAGAAGAAAGAAAAAGTCTCAGCAGCAGCAATGAAAACATAATCCTCCAAAGAAAAAGCTGACAAAGACTTGGTAAATAGTATTCCACATAACTTTAAAGTAAAGTTACGCACACCAGCATGCGTTGATGTCGTGGCACATTATAAATCTCTTAATCTAGAATTTGAGAGGCAAAAAGGCAAAGCTTTAAAATTTAACAAAGAACTTAAACAGAATGAAGCCGCATATCAGAGAAAGTTGAATTTAACTTTAGCTGAAATGCAAACTCTAAAAGAATTTGTTTTTGGAAAAGATTTTATCATTAACGATCTTACAGATAGACTAGAAAAAGATTTGAACGAAAAGAATAAATTGCAATTTATCATAGACAAATGGAATATCAGTCAGAAGGCCTTTACTGACATCAAGAACTGCCAACGACCAACGTATGTGAAAGATGGGATCAGGTATAAGGATAGGCAGGGAAATGAAAGAAAACTTTTCTTTCCACCACATAGCAAAAACTATGTGCCTATGCCAACTCCTCATCCCGACAATGATTTCATAGATGAAAAGGCCTCTGTAGAACAAAATGATTCTTTCGAAAATGAAACAACCGCTAACATTCCTAAAAGTAATGCAGATCCAATTGTGTGTAAAGAAGATGTGTGCGATGAGGATGGGGACTGCGGCGGTTCAAAAATAGGAATAGGTTATTTAGGCGACAGTTATTCCACTGTTAACTGGTTCGCCCGGAACTGTTCTAATAAAGACAATATTCGGGATGAATGTAATAGTTTAATTAGGACGGATGACTGTAATGGCCGTGTACCTAAATTTAACTCTTTGGATGACTATAAGGGCCATGTGCCTACAATTGAGACCCATGATCGTGAACATGCTATGTTTGAATGTCATGATTTAAATTCTGCATTTTGTGATGATAAAAATGTTTGTAAATCTCTTGTATTTGTGCCAGAATTGAAAAAGAATAGCTTTGGAAAATTCCTCACCGAGGTAATTCCAGAATTTATTCCATCTCGAACAGGTATGACAGATTCAGAGAAGAAAGTCGCTGAAGATAGCAGCAAAGAGGATTCAAACTCTTCTGCCTCAGAAAAGGAAGAAGAGACGTCAAGTTCTGATGAAGAACAAGAATCAGAAAATTCAAGAAAAAATCAAACAACAGAAGATGAAAGCTCCGAAGATTCGAGTGACGAAACAATTGAAGATCAAAATTCAGAAAGTTCAAGTGAAAATCAGAGCTCCGATGATTCAAGTGACGAAGCAAGCGAAGATCAAAATTCAAGTGAATATCAAACAGAAAGTTCATCAGATTCTGACAATGATGAAGACTGTTCAGAAGATGAAAGCCGTGTTGACAAGAAAATGAAGAAAGTCGAGAGCTCAAGATACACTGCATCAAAAGACTCATCAAAAAGCTCAAGACACTCATCACATACATCATCTTCTAACACCAAAAAGCCCAGACGTAAATGATGCTTTCGCTGTGGGCATTTAGGGCATACAGCGAAACATTGTAAAAACAAGAATTTTTCTACACCAGAATATGATTTTGTTAAAAATCTCACAGATCAGCTTGATTATCTTAAGAAATCTGTTAAAAATCTGGTTAATTCAATAGCTTATTTTTGGAAGCCAAAAGAGGACATCGTGGGTCAAAACCACGATAGAGCCAAAGTAAAGCAAATATGGGTTCCTAAATCAAACTAATCAGTATATATTCTTGTGTTTCAGAATAAACTCCAGAAATGGTTTCGAATGCTCATGGAATACATCTGGCATGTCGACAACGGATGTTCAAGACACATGACAGGATTAAAGGAACTCCGAAACTAGGTCTTTGGTATCCTAAATATAGTAATTTTGATCTTATTGCTTATTCTGATATTGATCATGCAGGTTGTAAAGTAGATCGCAGGTATGTATCAGGAGGATGTCAATTCTTGGGAAATCGTCTGATCTCTTGGCAAAGCAAGAAGCAGACAACGGTGTCCACCTCCACCGCTCAAGCAGAATACACTGCGGCCTACAGCTGCTGTTCACAAGTGCTCTGGATACAAAATCAGTTGTTGGATTATGGAATCAACATCATGAAGACTCCTATATTCATCGACAATGAGGCATGTCTGGGAATTGTGAAGAATCCCATCCACCACTCCAGAACAAAGCATATCGAAATCCGTATTCACGCAATTCGAGATGCCTACGAGAAAGGATACATTCAAGTGGTTCCAGTGGATACAACACAGCAACGGGCCGATAATTTCACAAAAGCCTTCGATAAAACCCGTTTCAACCAGCTGGTAACCTGGTTGGAAATGGTAAATTTCCTTGAATGGAAATGAATCTTGCTGTCCAAAAGCTTTCGTAAATACTCTATCTTTTGTCCATTAAAAAAAACGTTTGTTAAAAGTAAAACAAGTATCGTTAAACGTTGCCCACCAAAAGGATTTTCTGAAAAATTAAAATTTCATTTTCGGGCACATGGACTCTCGAAAATAAAGATTTTAAGGGGGATATTCCAGAAAATCAAAATTAGATGCTTGTGTCTGACTCCTGTTAGAGGAAATGATAGAAAAATGCTAACACTTTGTCATTTCTTGAAAAACAGAAAACAAAAGAAATCGGGGTACCAAGCAATGACGTGTCGGTAGATTCAGCAACACCAACGAGTAAACTGCGGTTAGGGAGCAAAACATAACGTCTACACAAGGATTCTGGCTTTTCTCAGGCATTACGCATCATAGTGGGTAACACGTTAAGGCATATGGCTTAATGGTCTTAAATCTTGCGTTGATAGAATGCCAAAGTCTGAGATCTCGGGTCTTTATATTGGTTTTTCATTCGGGGATATCATAGTCGTTCTTCTGCTGCATCCAGATACATGCTGACCTAGACGCTATGATATCTTTTCATAATAAGTGCCTTAAAAAAAAGGCCAAACCCTTTCATAATAAGTGCCAAAATTGGCCAAAACTTTAGATGGATTAGTTTGGTCTCTCTGCTGTACGAAAGTACTGACCTGTTCACCAAACTATCTGTCTCCGCCCTCGGTAGTTTTCGGGATCTCTGCTGTACGAAAGTACTGACCTGATCTCCACTCTATCGTTGAAAAGAATGAATCCAATATACTCACCTGTTATGAGGAACCTTTGTGCATACCTTGATCGCGGGGGTATGTCCTGACGTGGGACTCACGGGCGTAATGACTCTTTTCTCAATAGCTTGTGTGGGGGCCATAGAAGTCTTGTCAATATTACCAAAAACATAATAATCGCGCTCTCCGAAGGCATGTTGAAAGAAGGATGCATGGATTTAAGCGGACAAACATACTGGCAGTTTTTCTTGTGCCTTGATTCACTAATAATAATAATAATAATAATAATAATAATAATAATAATAATAATAATAATAATATATAAGAAATTGACAGGTGTTGGTAATATGATCTTCTGTAGGTAAGTCGACGAGCGTCAAATTAATCAAGAAAAACAACTTAAAATGGAACCTCCCAAGTTGAAAATTCGAAGCTCGGAGTCAAAATGGCCCAAATTCTCTCAAGTTTGTAAATATTTCGTAATTTCTGGTATTTTAAACAAAAATGGGCACGTTTTTCGAGAAAGTTTGAAATTCACGAGCGAATTTAAAATTTGGTTCTTGAAATAGATTTTTTGATCAAAGGCGGCGAATTTAAGATTCCGGCGAAATTAACAATTCCGCCAGTTACCTAAACCGCTTATAAATATTTCATAACCGACCATTGTTTCAAATTTATCAAAAACCCAACTTCTTCATCTCTCTCTCTAATCCTCGGTAAACACCAATCAAATCTCTCACAAGATTTATTTTCGTTCAAGATCTTCAGGTAATCTCCGAGTTAATCATCAACTCAACCTCTGCATTCATCTTTTGATGTCTTCGGATTAACAGTTCACGGTTTGAATTTTATGTTTGGTTCTTTAGTTTAAATTCGGACCTTTATGACCATGATTCAGTAGTCTTTAGGGTTTGTTGTAACTTGTTTAACCGATCTTACTGAGATATCGAAATGCTTGTTCATGCTTAGACCTGTCTGTAATTGGCATTGACAAATCGTTGAAATCAGTTAGGGTTTTTAAAAGGGTTTATCAAGAAATTTTTGGGGCCAGCGAAATAATCGTTGAATACAGCGATGATGTTGGTGAAATTATTTTGAATCAGGGAATCCCAAAAGTCTCGAACGCGAGTTCGAGCAGCCAGCGAAATAAGTTATTTCGCCGGTAAGACAGCCTAGACGTTTGTCTTCGCTGGTCGATCGCTTCGAGAACAAGACCTACCTTCGCCGGCAATTGTCAGCGAAGTTAAGCTCGGTGTACATCAAGGGTTGTCGGCGAAAACACTCTTTACCCGATGTTATCACCGGCGAAATAACCTGATCTCGGCATTGATCATCAGCGAAAACATTCCTTGGGTTTACCAGCGAACTTGTTCACTGTTTTTGTTTTATTTTGAAATTTCTTTTAAATTATCTTTTGTAAATATCTTCAAAATCAAATATTTTCTAAATCTTTATTTCATGTAAATATTTTTTAATATCTCATTGTAAATATTATATCTCTATGTCACGAATTTTCTAACTTGCCTCGTTTCTCGTGTCAAAATCAGGATGGTGAAAATTATTGAGTGGGATAAGACGTTAAAGCACAATCAGAGTATCAATCTTGAGAAAGTGCCACAGGATTTTCAAGATGCAGCAAGATGGATACGGTCAAGCAGGATTGGCTATGCGGTTGAAACAGAAGTTCTCATTTATCGCATTCACATTCAAGAGTTCTGGGAAAATGCGAAGCCTGAAACTGTCAACAAAGCCAGAGGAATATCTTCAACAGTTCGCAACAAACGTATAGAAGTGACTGAAGAAAGGATTCGCAAAGTTCTGAAGCTGGGAGATAATGCAAAGGATCCAATCTTTTTAAAGAAGGATAGCATTCTTGACGGATTTCGTGGCATGGGGTATGTGGGAGATTTTCGCCAAAAGAAAGAGATCAAAAGAAACGGTCTAACAAGGGACTGGAGATTCATAGTACACGTAATCGCTATGTGCTTAGCTCATCGTAAAGGAGGATATGACGGCCTGAATCTGGAGTGGTCGGCAGCAATGTTAAACTTGTATGTGAATCAAAAATTCAACATCTCTGGTCTAATTTTCAATTACATGCTCGAGAATGTAAGTGGGCCGACTTGGGCAATGTATCCCAGATTCATCCAGATGCTGATCAACGATCAATATGAAAATCCGCCGCATGATGGAAACCTCTACACCATTCATGTTCCCACAAGTCGACAATTCACAGAGTTCAAAACGAATGAATGGGTGATGTTACATGATTGGATGTATTATACCGAGAGACTGCCGTTGCTAAAAGAAGCTTATAGAAAGTACAGAGAAGCAGTTCTAGCTAAACAACAAAGAATCGAGCAACAGGCTGCAGAAAAAGAAAAAGAACAATCGAAAGGAAAAAAGAAAAGGAAAGCAAGCAGCTAATGATGAACCACCAAAGAAGAAGAAATCTTCTGAAAACCCAGAAAGACTTATGGGTGCAAGCTTCAGAGCTGTTGAATCAGAAGAACATCGTCGACACATTCAAGACATGCAACAAATTCACGAAATGCATAAAAAAGAAAAGAGAGAAAAGAGGCTTAAAAGACAAGAAATGTCAGCATCTGAAAGGCCAGAGACAGTAACAGAAGAAGAGCAAACATTGGATGATTTTGTTGATACGTTACTAACAGATCCAAATGAAATCTCTGCAAATAAATCAACTCCCCCGAAGAAGAAGTCAACAGATGAAGGATCCTCAAAGTTTCCTCAAGTCAAACCAACGAGGATTTCAAAGCCTCCAGTGGTTCCTCAAAGGGTTTGTCCATTTCAAGAGTTATATGGTAAACTTGTTAAAGAGACTGGTCCAATTTCAGCCAAAGAAATCTGCCTTCTCAAAAATCAAGTAAATGACACGAACATTTTAAGAGAAAAGTTAAAGGACTAGCGGAAGAAGAACAAAGAAATGAATGCCTATGTTGCAAAACAATCAAAGTTCATCAGATTTCAATAGCACGGAATTGAGAAATTATACAGAATGTTGAAGAGTATATGTGCTAAAATAGAGATAGAACCGATGTTCTCATTCGCAGAGGTTTTCGACTTTGATGCATTCATAGAAAAAGAAATAAATAGAAAAGCCAAAGAAGCCGAAGCAAAGAAAAAGCGTTTAGAGTCGACCGAAAAAGTGACAGAAGGAGACGAGAGCGATGAAGAAGAGGTGGATAGGGATGAGATGCCTGCTAAATTTCTTAAGTGGGGGTTAGAAGAGGAAGGCGTGTATGAACAGGAAGATGGAAAGACTTTCTCCCCACAGCATCCCGAATGGTTCAAGAAGGAAAGAGAAAAACTCCCGGATTTTTATCAAGTAGTAACAGTTGAGAAGACAGAAGCCACTGATAAAATTATCAGTTGGATGTATAGCAATCTCAAGGGAATGTTTGTGGTTAAAAGAAGAGGTGGCGTAATTCAATACTTTCGAATAGGGTTTGATCTCTTTTCACTTCCAAGATGGGATCTACGTGAGCTCGGCCGACTGGATATACTAAATCCAGAAGATAGAAGCGTTGGCGGAGATTTTGAGCACATAATTGCTAAATAATGCAACAAAGGTTTCCCAAATCACAAGCCGCAGCGTCCCAGACGGAGAGTGTCCAAAACTACAAAAGATCCTATCACTGGAAAAGGCAAGGTGATGTGGGTTATTAACCCTGCAAAAGTTTTCACAAGAATCAAGCTCCCTGAAGAAGTTCCTATATGTCTAAACAACTTCAAGAAGTGGTTCTATGACACCAAGACTGGTGAAGCAGTGATTCGCTCGAACGAAAATGAAGATATTCTCATATTGGATCCAATGGACGTCTTTATGTTCGGACTCTCTGATCTTACGGTGTTAAACGCGAGTCGTATAAATGTGGGAGCTGGAAACGCTAATCTGGAAGAGGCCATGTTATTTCAAAGAGCAGTGGAGAGAGCTTGGAAGATAAAAAGAGAGATGCTCGATATTGTTGATAAAATCGAGAAAAGGAAGGAAGCTGTAGAAAAGAAGGAAGCGAGAAAGAAGAAAAAGCATGAAAGAAAGAAAGAGAAGACTTCAACTTCTCAGACAACGTCATCACCTCCGGCCTCATCCATATATGAGGCCACTATGGAGGATCCACCAACAAGTGAAGCTGTTATTAACCAAGAAACTCCCATCACAACAATTGAAATTCAAGCATCACTAGAAGCAGCAGGACATGAAGAAGTCCCTCAAGAGCCTGAGAAGAAAGCTACAGAGAATCCAGTGGAAACTACAGAAGAATGAAAAGACAAGTATGCAACGATCTAGGGGGGATATTGTTGGAACTTTTGAGATCGTTCATACTTGTACTGGATTAGTTTTATATTAGTTTGTAGCTTATTTTAATGTCTAGGGGCTTATTTTGTAATTAGTTGAAACTAGCAAACCTGACTTGGTGTAGTTAAGATTCCAGCATAATTATAATTATGCTGGCAAGTCAGGATCTATAAATACCCAAGCATTGTAGTCCAAGCCAAGCTTTTGGCTCTTTGGTGAATGAAGTGTTGTTTACATTAAATCTCTTGATATTGTGCTCTAATCAGATTTCCAAGGTGCTTTATTGATTTATATACTTGTTTGGATTCAATACAACACTTGTTGTATTCATCAATCCATTAGCTTCATCTTCATTCTTGATTGTTCTTAACTTTTTCATAGTTCAAACACTTAATCAATAGGTGTTTTGGACTAAAACAATCAACCACTATGATCCGGATTGATATTGGGATCTACAAACACACCTTTTACACATTCAATCAACCTAAAAACTTATTTTTGGGACACATTGAGGACAATGTGTAATTTAAGTGTGGGGGAGATGCTAAAACCTTGAATTTTGCAAGTCCTAATTACAAGCCTTACACAAAACTCTATTGGAACCGCTAAACACCCCAATTTTTTTCAAAAATTTCTCATTTTTTTACTTGTCTTGGTTTAGTTTGGGAATAACAAGTTCTAAGAAGGTTAGATTTTTATAAATTTACAACCGATAGTGTCGTAATAAAAAAGGAACCAAAATAAGAAAATTATGAAACGGCATAACAAATCTAGTTAAAATTTGATTATATATACTTGATCACATTAAAAAACCCATTCCCACAAAAAGTGAGTTTTGAGCCTGTATTGAGCATACAAATACACATCTTAAAACTAAATGCTCATTTTTCGTTTCTTGTGTGAATAGCCGCTTGGTTTCTTACGACTCTAGAACTTGCCATGACGATACATTCCCGGTCCTTACCAACTTAAACCCAAGTAAGTAAATGATGGAGGCATTAGGACTAACCATTTTTCTTTCAACACCATTATTTTTCTTTTTTTTACCACCTACTCAAAATCCCCCTAGTTAACCCCTTTGAGCCTAAACATTTTCATTTCTTTACCCAAAACAAACACCCCTTTACCCACCAAAACCTTTTTCATTTTAAACCCTTTATTTTAGTAACAAAGCTCGTTTTTCTTGTGACTTCCTTATCAAAAAAAAAATTATAGAAAAGAAAAAATGAAGTTAGCAATAAACAAACAAGCTAATCAAAAGAAAGCTTGTTTGAAAAATGCTTCATTAGAATAAAAAGTCACAAAAACAAAATGTTTTTATGAAAACCGACGCTTTTTACGCCTTTTCGCCCTTTTCTACTAACCACTAATCCAACCGCCTACCTTTAACCCAAGCCTAACCCTTCCCCAAAAGTCATCTTGATATTTACAAAGGTGTATAGTTAAAAAGGAGGAGGATTGATTGCTTGGCAAGCATATGGTAGAAGTAAATTCCATGCCGCTCTCGAGTGTTCCACAAAAATACATCTTCGGCCGAGTGTTGAGTGATCTCCCGTGAGGTATATGAACTTGTATATAAATGGAATTTTAAATAGGCATGCTATGCCCAAATAAGTAATTTATCTTATGAAATGTTCTAAATAAATCATAACGAATAAGATTATAAATAACATAAAAATAAAACCTAATAAAGAATCTTGGAATCCCAACACTCTATGACAAGCCCAAAACCCTCTCTTCTACCCATTCCATTTGGGTGTGTAAGCCACAAAATAAAGAGTTTTGCTTGAGGACAAGCAAAGATTCAAGTGTAGGGGTATTTGATGTGTGTAAAATGCAACATATAAATTACATCAAATGAGGCATAAAACTAACCATTTTTTTGGTACTAATGTTGGAAAAAGTGTGCTTTTGTCTTCCTTTTGTATTTTCAGGGTTAAATGAGCTTAAATGAATAAAAGAATCCAAAAGACAGTCAAATCTAACATAAATACAAGAAAATGAATAAACGTGGCATGCCCGACCCCTTGACAGCATCTTCCTAAGCAAAAACAAGACAACAGAAGGCTGAACACGCCCCGTGTTCATTGAACACGGGGGCATGCCCAAGTGTCTGCAGAAAAGAAAAAGTGGTAGAAGCTTCTATTTCCCAACACGGGGGCGTGCCCAGCGGGCACGGGGCCGTGGTCAACGCAAAGATTCATAGAATCTGAGCAAATCTTGATAGTACAGATAAGCTTCTGCACACGGGGCCATGCCCAGCGGACACGGGGGCGTGGTCAACTAATACAGACAAACTGCAATTAATGAAGAAAGAGAAGACGGGTGTACACGGGGCCGTGTCCGGGCTTCTGTGCAGGCTATAAATAGGGGTGGTTGGCTCACTTGCAAATCATCCCTTGGCAAACCACCTCTCTCACACTTCACCCACCCACCACCACCATCACAACCCACATCCACCACCATCATCCATCATAGAGTGTGTGTAGTAGTCTCGGGATCCAAGATTGATCGTAAGAGTTCTTGACAATCAAAGGGCATGTTTGCCTAAGTTTCTTACATCACTTGGTGAAGACAAACATTTAGTGTAATACTTTTTTTATTTTTAATCTTTTCGCACTTTTTATTTGGTTATGTATTAATGACTTTAATAACTAGTTTCTTATGTTGAAGGTGAAACTTCCTTATCATTTGTCTGTGGTGTCTTGGTGTTATTTTACTGTCTATATAAAATAAAAGATTTACACCATTCATATCTCCACGGTCTATCTGGAGATATGTTGGCTACCTGGTCGGGGGTTAAGGGAATGGTTTGGTAAGCGTCTTGCCTTGTTCGGTGTATAGATCCTGCAAGGACCTGGGTCAAGCTTAGTAGGACCTCCTTCAATACCCACTTGTATTGGATGGCGGGGGTTCGAATTTCTTGATCCCCTCATATGTAAGCTACTATTAAAACATTAACCCGGCTACTTAGGATTGTATCCTTGCTGACTCAAACTACTTAGCCGAGGGTAACGCCACCTTCAAAAGAGGGGCCTACCACATTACGCATTAATAACTTAATTAATTATCTTTCAATAATCCAACCCTTTAGGATTGTATCCTTGCTGACTCAAACTACTGGGTTGAGGGTAACGTCACCTTCAAAAGAGGGGCCTACTACTATAACTAAGATAATCTCTTAAGAAGTGCAAAAGTGCGGAAATAATCAAAGGTTACACTAAAGGCGAGTCGGATCCAAGTGATTCATCTTGTCTATCTGTTTTTATTTTTATTTTCAGCATTTTTAGTTAGTTTTTATTTTCTTGTTTAAAAAAAACCTTTTTTCTAAAATTTTGATTTGATTAGACGTTGAGGATAAACCGGTACTAAAAGCTCTTGTGTCCTTGGACGACCTCGGTATCTTACCAACGCTATACTACGCTCACGATGGGTGCACTTGCCCATATGTGTGTTTAGTGTTAGTAAAATATCGTGTTTTATAAATTTAAAACTTGACTAAAGTGTTAAAAAGGGCGAAAAATATACTTAAAAATATATACACGACAACACGCATCAGTATGATTCAAGGACAGACGCCAGAAACACCATATGTTGTTTGGCTGTAGATTCATTGAAGCCCTGAGTGTTTTGAAGGTTAACGACAATATTACATTAGATCACATGAGGACTTGAGATATTTGGCTCGATTAATTGTTTGAGCATGTGATGATTGTTGGTTCGGTGTTGAAGAATTCGGTTCGAAACTTGAATACGATGAGAACCCGCTGCTGCTATTTGAGTTGTTAGAAGAAGATCCTGACGAATTGTCTGGATCTTTGGGCTTTGTACGCTCGATGGCCCACTGCCTTTGTAATACAAATTCACATCGTGTTGTATATTGGAACTCTGCATTTTCACCATCTTTCTCAATTCTAGTTCATGCCCCCTCCAACTTCTCGATAAACATACTGAGAGACATACTATCATATTCTCTACTGTTTTTCAGAATCATTAGATAGGTTGACCAATCTCCTCCCTATGGTAGAGCGTCAGCTAACTTGTCCACTAATTCATCATGTTCTTTACTAATACCCAATCTTTTCATTTTAGCTATCAGGTGACAGTATCTTTCGATTATTTGTTTTAAAGATTCACCTTTTAAGCTAGAAAAGATATCAAACTCCTTTTTAATCAACGCCTTTTTACTTTTTATCATCTCTTTACCGCCTTCATATTTGTTTTTCAACGCGATGCAAATCGAGTGCGTTGTTCCAGTATGCTGTAGAAAAGTAAAGATGTCATCTTTAATCGCTTGTTGAAAGAAATTTACCATCTTCTTCTATCTGACAAAAGTATCATTTTCTTGCTGATTAAGTTGCATTAATTTTTTCTTCGGCCACCCTCATTTAAAGGTTCTGTATACTCTTCTAAGATCGAAAACCAACATTCCATAGAGTTTGCTTGAACCCAGTTACAAAATCGTTCTCGTCAACCGTTAAATTCGTCCATGTTCACTAATTTCGGCGGTTTGATGGATGTACCAAGCTCATTGTCCAGATTCAAATTCTGAACCATTGAAGTAGACGATGTTGCAAAAGCGTTATAAAACTCGTTTTCCATCTTGTCAAAACCTTCAATTTCGTGCGGAAGATCCTGAAAAACAATCAAACAACAAATTCAATTCGTGCGAATGAGACAAATTGTACGGACAAGATCTTCTTCGTGCGAAGAGAATCTTTCAAATGACTGAGTTTTTTCTTCGTGCGAATGAGTTCTATTCGCGCGGACAGGGTTCTTTCGTACGAGCTATCAAGTTACGTGTTTTTGCATTTTTGATGAATTTTAGGTGATTCTGATTGCATTTTGAGCCAAATTTTTCAAGGGTTTGTTAAAAACGTGTTTTAAACAATCTGTGAAAAATTCAGTCATTTCTGTCAGTGGATTCAATCAGAAAAGATGAAAAGGTAGAATGAGTATAAGTGAGAAGTCTTAAAAATTCTTCAATTTGCTGAAATCTTGTGTGTAGAGTCTCTGAAGTCGGCCTCCAAGCTCTGATGCTAATTGTGAGGACCGTTTCGATGCCGTTTATGCTCAAGCCAACTCAATAAAGCTATTCATATCGTGCGGCATCTGATTGAGTAGTAGACAAACACAAGATGTCACACCCCAACCAATGGCGGAATCATTGGAGCGGGACTTGTTCGAGATTGCAAGAGACTTCATAACACTATTTGTGACAATATTTAAATAAATCCCATTTCATTTCATAATTCCAAATTGTCAACCATTACATAAATTCAAATAACAACATGTTCGAAACATAACAATAACAAAATTTGATACGACATTTTAAACCTAACACGTCTAAATGTGTATCTAGGCATCAACGCTACTTCATTTCATAGCATTCGTCATCCTCAACCTGTAACATGTTTAAAATAAAGTTCAATGCAAAAGCAAAGGCGAGTATACAAGTTTGGTACGTACATAGCATAAAAAGATGATTAAACAATTCCTCATAGCAATAATGTGATACAATATAAACCTTAAATTCAGCATGTGTCTAACATATCAAACCAATGATGAAACGCAATTTGCTCATGACATAACCACAAGTCTACGGGCGGTGTGTTAATCCTATAGCGCTATATATGTCACGGATAGGCTCGAACGAAGTTAATGATAAGTCTAACACAAGATGTAATTAACCCAAGTTTAAAGTATCAAGCAATCACGTATACAAGCATGTTATAGGAATGTTTGTGCATTTAAGTAAAATGTTCATGTGTAAGTTTTGGTAAGTAAACATGTTACACCCCAAAAAGTGGTAAACGTAAAGAGGGGAATTCGAGTATACTCACGGTTTTGCAAGTTGTTCCTACTTGAATCCGCGAGAAAGTTGGTTGATTAGAGTGGAGCACCAAGTCCTTCTACACGAAGAACAAAGTGTATGAGTTTGGGGAAATCGGAAGATTAAGGATTCGGATTTTAAACAACATGAAAATAGCATATGAAAATAATCACCTAGTACATATGTCACACCCCGATATTTACAGCTCAGCCCGGTGAGAGTATCGTGATGTAAGATTGATATCGTCATAGTCAAACATACACAGAATAGCACAGCGGAAGTCTAAAGTAATAATACAAACCGAATTGAAAGTACAATAAAATATTACACAACGGTTGTAAGTGGATCCACAGGCGGATCTAAAACAGAAAGTAAATATTGTTCAACAGGATTTAAGTATTAAAAGCTTGCAAGACTCCTTAATTAATACTCAGGAGTTTCCAGCCCATTACGCGTAGTACCTGCACTTAATCTTTTTGAAAAAATACGTCAGTTTACACTGGTAAATACATTTAACTGACTCTTTTGAAAAGTATTTATAAAATTTGTTTGGATGCACAAGGCACAAATATTCTTTTATAACTTGGGACAATTATTTAAAATAATCTTGTATACAGATTTATATGTTTGTCGTCCATTCAGGGTCGGAATAGAAGAGTCGGTACAAGATTAATAGACACACCACAAGTATAGGCCCACAAGAAGTTTCCTCATGAGTGAGATACCGTTTTTACATACGCAACTGTCAGGTGTATGCCTACACCCCATGCTTAAGTTGTGGCCATTTCAAATGAATGAGCCGAGGATATCCAGGACACGGTCATTAACCCCCCCAAAGGCTTTGTACCAAACAAAACAGATTAAAACGGGTTATACAATTTATTAATCACAATCCGATTAAATGATCTCATACCCGACTAAGCGGTATTATTATAATACCGTATCCCAAGCCCGTATAAGGGAAAATAAGTTAAAAGTATTTACCAGTGTAAACTGACGTATTTTTCAAAAAGATTAAGTGCAAGTACTACGCGTAATGGGCTGGAAACTCCAGAGTATTAATTAAAGAGTCTTGCAAGCTTTTAATACTTAAAGTCTGTTGAACAATATTTACTTTCTGTTTTAGATCCGCCTGTAGATCCACTTACAACCGTTGTGTAATATTTTATTAGACTTTCAATTCGGTTTGTATTATTACTTTAGACTTCCGCTGTGCTATTTTGTGTATGTTTGACTATGACGATATCAATCTTACGTAACGATACTCCCACCGGGCCCACCGGGCTAAGCTGTAAATATCGGGGTGTGACAGGTTGGTTTCAGAGCCAACGTTTGAGCGAATTAAACACTTGCCCTTAGTGTTTAATCTCAAATGACACAGTCGCATATTCCTTAAACTTTTTGAGTCTAGACTTAACATAGGAATGCTCTCATCCCTATTAAGTAAACCTTATTTTTGATTTTATGTATTTTAAATACGTCGCCAAGCTAAGAAGCCGTTGATGGAGATTCTTCCCGTCCGAAGCCAAGAAATGCTAAGCTTCGTACCATGGCTAGGATAAGCGTGCAACGAGTTGGAAGAAAGACCTTTATGGATCTACTCCCAAAATCAAACCTATTTAAACTCTTAACTAGACTTCAGAGTCCATACCAGAAGGTCCCTGAGGCTCCCACACTGAAGATGATACATGTGGATGCTATTAATCCTTATTTCCTATCTCCGAGTTTTGGAATTCCAGACTTGGATTATACCAGAGTCAAAAACTCAATCCGTGATCCATGTCATTTCTTTAATCATTGAATCCTTGGATTCTATTTCTGCAACAGATTCTGATTTGAAATGTTTACTTTATTCACTAAAGATTTTCAGTGTCGCTATAGCAAACGACAAACATAGAAGAGGAACAATCGGAATGAAGCAAGGAAGGCATTAGAAAATCGATCTTTCATTTTATTTTGTTTTTCCTCTAAATCCCTGTATGGGCATTTAATTATCATAGACCCTTCGAAGACATTATATTTCAATAAAGTCCCTTTGAGGACATCATGTTTCAAAATAGTCTCTTCATGAGCATTATATTACAATATAGTTCCTTCATGGACATTGTACTTCCATATAGTCCTTTCATGGACATCATACTCTGTTATAGTCTTGTCATGGACATGTCATATCATTAAACATATTTTGTAGACTTACCTCTTTTGATAAGACTCCATATATATATGTGTGTGTGTGTGTGTGTGTGTGTGTGTGTTTACCTATTATAGTCCCTTTGAGGACATTATATTTCAATATAGTCCTTTCGAGAACATTATATTCCAAAATAGTCCCTTCGTGGGCATCATACTTCAAAATAGTCCTTTCATGGACATTATACTCCATTATATTCCTTACATGGACGTGTTATTCAATAAAATCTTTTGTAAACATGATTATTTCATTAAAGATATTTTGTAGATATGTATTTCATCAAAGTCCCCTGGCGAATATAATAATTTATCATAGTCCTTTCAAGGACATATCGTTTCACTATAGTTCCAAGGTTGACATACCTTATAGTCCTTATATGGACTTATATTTTCCTTTCAGTTCCCACATGGACTAGTATCACTTCAAAGTCCCTATTAGGACCTATCTTTCCTATATAGTCCCTGTGCGAACGTTGGTTTATTATAATTCCCTAATGAACATATTTTAAATTTAAGTCCCTGTGAGGGCATCTGTTCAGCAAAGTCCTTTGTGCACATGCTGTACCAATATAGTCCTTTTTTATGAACACGTTATTTCATTTAAATCCCTTTGGGGATATGTTATTTCTCAATAGTCCTTCCGCGGGCACGAGATTTCATTATAGTCCCTTAGTGGACATGATATTTCATTATAGTCCCTTAGCGGACATGACATTTCATTATAGTCCTATAGTGAACATGATATTTCATTATAACCCCTTTGTAGACTTGATATTTCACTATAGTCCATTCATGGGCAAACTGTTTCAATATAGTCCCTATGTGGGCTTATAATATTTTGTAGTCCTTATACAAACTTATATTTTCCTTTTAGTCCTCTGTGGACAAATAGGATACTAAAAGTCCTGATAAAGGCACTGTTGTAAATTTCCTAATGATTTATGGGAAACTTTGAAGATTTATATAGGTATTCATTTCATCCTTTATCAAACCATAGTATCAATTTATTTCGAACTTTATCGATCTGCTAAATATCTTCAAAAGATCTTTTTGATGGTATAACCTAGCCAATATGTCATTACAGACATGCTGTGATGGTAAAACCCTCTTAAGATAATTAATCCTTGTTAACGTCTAAGAACATGTTAATATTCCTGACAGTGTGACATGAGAAACCACACCAGCTGTCAAGGTAATTGGACTATGTCCAAGCCTTAAAGCTCATATGATCGAGTAGATCATGTCAAGTATCATCAGTGTGACGATCATATTATAAACATCCATTAGTGATGAAGTGCCTAGGGGCTGTACTTGTTGTCCCTTAAGACAACGACAGTTGTGGTTTATGACCCCCTGTCTAAAGATATTGGACTATGTCCAAGCATAATAGTCTATATGATCAATGCGATCATGACTAATATCATCTAATACGATGATCATATTTTTAACATTCTTTAGTGATGTTTCGCCTACAGACTATATATTATATTGTCCATTAGTGACAATGACAAATGTGACCGTTATGGTTCACCGTCAAAGGTGATGGGCAATTCCCAAGCCTTATAGTCTATAAGATCGATAAGATCATGACTAATATCCTCAAATATGATAATTATATATACATATATGCATAAACATCCATTAGTGATGTCCATTGATTTGTCTATGTGGCAAAATAAATCGCCTTTCAAAGCAATGTCAGATGTAGTATATGACTCTTTGCCCGAAGGTGAAGAACTAGGTTCAAACCTTAAAACCCCTGATCATATAAGATTGCGGCTTATATATTAATGACCTTTGTGACAGGCTTTTGTGCCATATATCATTATAATATCCTCTAAGACAGGCCATACTTATATGTCCTTTGCGACAAGGCCTTCGTGCCACATGATTTGTCACACCCCAACCGATGGCGGAAACATCGGGATGAGACGAACAAATTGCTCAAAACATCATAACACTATGTGACAATATTTAATTAAATCCGAATTTCATTTCAATACTAAATTGTCATACAAAATCCCCAAAAAGAAATACAACATTGTTCAACAAATAACATAACATGAGAAAGATAGATAATTTAGGTGTGTATCTAGTCCACCCTAAACTTGTTTCATCGTTCATTCATACTTCAACAATCTAACCTGCAACATGTATTAAAATAGAGTTTCAATGCAAAGCAATGGCGAGTATACAAGTTTGATTACATAGCATAATAGAATAAAAGCTCAAATCCAACATGATTCATAATATGTGAATTACTAGTATGCAATTTTGGCGTACACTATGATCAAACCCAAGAATCCAACGCATAAAATAGTCTAATCCCAATTGATAGCGGGATAGTAAAATGTTTAACTTAACAATACCCCCAAGTCTCAAGGGCGGTGCGTAAATCCTATAGCGCTATAATTGTTAACGTGGGCTAGCAAAGTTAATGAGCATATACGTTCCAAATCGTTCAAATAGAGCATACAAGAATCATAAGTAAAGCACATTAGTTTCATGTTTGTACAAGGATTGAGTATGTTTAGTTTAGTTTAAAGAAGTTTGCATAATTATACATGTTGCATCCCAAAGTGTAAAGGGGAAAAAGGGATCGAGTATACTCACGGTGGTTGCAAGCTTTCCTACTTGAAATCCCACGAGTGAGTTGGTGATGGATTACTTTGGAGCACCTAGTCCTTCTACACGAGGAAACATAGGTGTGTGAGTTTGGCGTATACGGTAGATTAAAGATTCGGGTTGTAAATGTAACATAAAGTATCATGATATGAAAATAATCACATTTGACTTAGTAACCCTTGTATGACACTATGTAACCAATGTGGTAAAAATGTTTTCATGGGAAATACACCCATTAGAATCATACTTTAGAGTCTTAGGTCTTAGATGATATCCTACTACTTCAACATATAAACATAAGTTTATCATTAAAGGTTCGAATAAGTATATGTAAATAATAATTAGGTTAGTATATTATTAGGTCCAATGATTCAAGTAGGAGGTAGGAGATTAAATCTCCATTTAGGCACCTCTAGTATCATGAATGTCATGTATGGGGTAGGAAGAACATGCTTCCATTTAGGAACCCCTTGTATGTTCACCACTACACTTGATGTAAAAACAACCAAGGAGGGTCAAGAACTAAGATTAATACAATAATATAAACAATCTAACTAATAGGAAATCATCAAATCATGTGAGGATTTTATGTTGGAACAACCCGAGTTGTTCCATAATCACTCTACATCAAGAACTAGCTCGAACATGACTTGTGGGTCAAAACACCCTAAACAAACAGAAAGTTTATGAGGTTTAATCCTCTAATTTAAGTGTCTCAACCATGTTTTTAAGCTTAACCAACCATAAGAGAGGTTGTAAGCATTAGGACATTGGTGTGAGATGTGTTAGACACAAGTTGGATGAAGTTTAAACAAGTTTGAACAAAACAGAAAGTTCTTGGACCATTTCAGGGCAATTCCAGGTCTGATTTCTCCAAGGAGAAGTCAAGGAATCGAACCCAAGGATTATCCAAGAAAGTAGGAAGAAGAATCAAGTGATTTCGTTGAGAAATGAGCAAGTTACACTCACTTTTGCACAAGGTTATGAATCTGTCCGAATTTCAGATTCTTGCAAGAACTAGAGAGTATTTTGGAGAGATTTGAGTGTTGTGAAAGTGTAAAATGGTGTGGAGAAGGGTTGTATTTATAGTGGAAGAGTTTGGAGGTGATTGGAGGTGATGAGAGGTGGCTTTAAGGTGATTGGGGAGTGTTTAAAAGTTGGATTTCGTGCAAATTTCGCGTCTGATTGCAGTTGTGTTTGTTTTCTGCGAAGATGAAGGCCATGCGGCCCGCATTAGATAACCACTAAGCTGAAGCGGGCCGCCCGCCACTTCTGATTCGTGTACAAGTTTCAAAAAAATACAATTTAGCCCCTGAAGTTTCCTATTTGATCCCTTTTGATGCATTCTTGATAGTTTAGGGACTTGTTTCAGCATATTAACATAGTTTAAGGTACATTCAAGCATGGAGATCAAAACCGAAGTATAATTGAGTGTATAAGTATCATAATCAAGTTTCGTTTATGTTCAAGACACGCTTTAGGCATAAGTTTAGATTAATTACAAGTTTAGCACATAGTTTCCAAGAATAATGATTAAACACCAATTGATTCACCGATTCGAACATACGAGCATATATAAAGTGTGTACAACATATTTGTAACAAAATACGAGTTTCATTAATGATTCAAGTCTCGGTTTTACAACGATTACAAAGAAGGAACGATTACAAGAATACAACGTTTCCAAAAATAGAAATACGAACAAAACTTTCTATAAATGGAAAGTACAAAAGAGCCGGGCGTTACAGTCTCCCCTCCTTTAGGAAATTTCGTCCGAAATTTAGGAAGACGTAGGGAACAGATGAGGATACTTCTTTTTCATCTCGCTCTTGAGTTCCCAAGTAAATTCGGCGCCACGTTTACCTTCCCATCGAACCTTGACGATAGGAATCTTACTGCGCCTCAATAACTTGACTTTTTGATCCATGATTTCGACGGGTTTTTCCACAAAATGCAAAGTGTCGTTTATTTGGAGATCTTCGAGAGGAACTTGAAGTCTTTCTTCAGCGTGACACTTCTTTAGATTAGAAACATGGAACGTTGGATGCACGTTGTTGAGTTCTTGAGGTAAATCGAGTCGATAAGCCACCGCGCCAATCCTTTCGAGTACCTTGAAAGGACCAACATAGCGAGGGGTAAGCTTTCCCTTTTTACCAAAACGAACCACTCCTTTCCAAGGGGACACTTTGAGTAAAACGTGATCCCCAACGTTGAGTTCCATAGGCTTGCGTCCCTTATCAGCATAGACCTTTTGACGTTCTCGAGCCTTGAGTAGGTTGTCACGAATTTGGTGAATTTTATCCGTTGCTTCTTGTATGATTTCAGGGCCCGAAAAATGTTTGTCACCAATCTCGTGCCAGCTTAAAGGAGATCGGCATTTGCGACCATACAATGCTTCAAATGGAGCCATTTTAATACTGGAGTGGTAGCTATTGTTGTACGAGAACTCGACCAAAGGTAAATGCACATCCCAACTACCACCAAAGTCGATGACACAAGAACGGAGCATGTCCTCTAGGGTTTGGATAGTACGTTCAGTCTGTCCATCCGTTTGAGGATGAAAAGTCGTACTGAGATTCAAATGAGTACCCATAGCGGACTGAAAGGTTTGCCAGAGGCGTGAAGTAAATCGACCATCACGATCAGAAATGATGTCGAGAGGAACACCATGATGACGTATGACTTCGTTAGTATAGATGCGAGCAAGTCGTTCAACCTTGAAATCTTCACGAATAGGGATGAATTGAGCGGACTTGGTTAGACAATCGATAATTACCCAAATACTATCGTGACCAGAAGACATTCGAGGGAGTTTGGTTATGAAGTCCATCGCAATGCTATCCCATTTCCAAACGGGGATTTCAGGTTGTTCGAGTAGACCAGAAGGTCGTTGGTGTTCGGCTTTGACTTTTGAACACGTAAGACACTTAGAGACGTAAGTGGCAATGTCTTTCTTCATCCCAGGCCACCAATAGGATGTACGTAGATTATGGTACATCTTGTCGGCACCAGGATGAATTGAGTACTTGGATTTGTGTGCCTCGTTCATAATGAAGTCTCGAAGTGCTTCGCGTTCAGGGATCCAGGTAAGATTGTTAAGGTATAGGATACCATCGGCCTTGGAGACGAGATCGTGTTCTTTTGCGCCTCGTATCTCGACGTGGAAGTTACCCTCATTAATAGAGGCGTACTGAGCTTCACGAATGCGTTGAGGAAGGTCGCTTGAGATATGAAAACAACGCATATAATCTACATGAGTCTTACGACTAAGTGCATCGGCCACGACATTTGCCTTACCTGGATGGTATTTTATTTCGCAGTCGTAGTCGTTTAACAGCTCCACCCAACGACGTTGACGCATGTTCAGTTCCTTTTGGTCGAAAATATGTTGAAGGCTCTTGTGGTCAGTGAAAACCACACACTTAGTACCATAAAGGTAGTGTCGCCAAATCTTCAACGCAAAAACAATTGCGCCAAGTTCAAGGTCATGGGTAGTATAGTTTTTCTCATGTATTTTGAGTTGACGAGAGGCATAAGCGATGACCTTGCCTCGTTGCATGAGGACGCAACCCAGACCACGGTTCGAGGCATCGCAATACACCACGAAATCATCATTCCCATCAGGGAGAGCGAGGATAGGAGCATTGCAAAGCAAGTCTTTGAGAGTTTGAAAAGATTCCTCTTGCTCAGGACCCCAAGCAAAAGGCTTCTCTTTTTGAGTCAACGAAGTGAGAGGAACGGCGATTTTTGAGACGTTCGAGATGAATCGGCGGTAGTAACCCGCCAATCCTAAGAAAGAATGGATTTCGGAAGGAGATTTAGGCGCGGTCCAATTCTTTACGGCTTCGATCTTTGCAGGGTCAACGTGGATTCCTTTTTCACTAACAACGTGTCCAAGGAATTGGACTTCTTTAATCCAAAACTCGCATTTAGAGAATTTAGCGTATAATCGTTCCATACGTAAGAGCTCGAGTATAAGACGAAGATGATGTTCATGATCGGCTTGAGTTTTAGAATAAATGAGAATATCATCAATGAAGACGATCACGAAACGATCCAAGTAGGGCTTACAAACACGATTCATAAGATCCATGAACACAGCGGGTGCGTTGGTCAACCCAAAAGGCATAACCACGAACTCGTAATGTCCATAGCGAGTGCGAAAAGCGGTTTTGGGTACGTCCTCTTCGAGGACCCGAAGTTGGTGATAACCAGAACGAAGATCGATTTTGGAGAAACAGGTAGCGCCTTGAAGTTGGTCAAAGAGGTCGTCGATACGCGGAAGAGGGTAACGATTCTTGACAGTGAGCTTGTTGAGCTCGCGATAATTGATACACATACGGAAAGAGCCGTCTTTCTTTTTAACGAAAAGCACAGGTGCACCCCAGGGTGAGGTACTTGGACGAATGAAGCCTTTATCGAGGAGTTCTTGAAGTTGCGTAGACAATTCTTGCATCTCAGAAGGTGCAAGACGATAAGGAACTTTGGCGACAGGAGTCGCACCAGGTACGAGGTCAATACGAAAGTCAACGGATCGAGGTGGAGGAGGACCGGGTAAATCTTCAGGAAAGACGTCAGGGAAGTCGCGCACCACTGGAACATCACTTACACTCTTTCCCTTGCCCTTTTCTTCCACAACGTGGGCTAAAAAGGCAAGGTACTTTTTGTGTAAATACTTGTTCGCTTGTGTGCAGGACATCAACTTTAGTCCCTTTGAAGGTCGGTCTCCATAGACGTGTAAAACATCTCCAGATGGAAGGGGTAAACGAACGTATTTCTCGTGACAAGACATTTCGGCATGGTTCTTTTGGAGCCAATCCATGCCTATGATGATGTCGAAACTACCCAATTGCATGGGTATGAGATCGATAGGGAAGACGTGCTCGTTAAGAGTAAGGAGACAATTACGAAGGACGGAATCGACTAGGATGGATTTGCCATTGGCGACTTCAACGGAAAACGACTTAGGTAGCTTAGAGCGTGTGCAATTTAACAATGGTTCGAATTCTAAGGACACAAAGCTTTTGTCCGCACCAGTATCAAATAGTATCGAAGCATAAAGATGGTTAACAAGAAATGTACCGTTAACGACATCATTGTCGTTGCGCGCTTGATTTGCGTTTAGATTGAAACAGCGTCCACGAGGAGGTTGTAGTTGTTCTTGATTCCATAGTGGGCATTGAGGACGAAGATGATTGACGTCCCCACACTTGAAACAAGCTCTAGCGGGTCTTGCGTTTTGAGGAGCAGGTGGAGCTTGTTGTGCTTGTTGAGCTGGTGGTGCTTGTTGTGCTTGTTGTTGTTGATTGTAGCGACAAAAGTTGGAGGTATGACCATAACGGTTGCAATCGTTACAACGACGGCACCTAGCGTTTGCGGGATGATGGAAATTACAAGTGGCACACTTGGGGTGAATCCCAGTGTACGACCTTTGGGTGTTATTAGGAGCAACAGGGTTTGGGTTAACGGGTGGTACAATCGCATTGCAAACAGGGTTCGATTGCTTTCGCTTCTTCCCCCTATTGCTACTCGACTGTTGGGTAATTTGGTGAGCTGGCTTGAAAGAAACGGGGTTTGCGGCTTGTTTATCGCGAACACGATTGTTGTTCAGGGAAGCGGCCAAACGATAAACAGCTTCGATATTGTCGAGTTTGGCAGCCTCGATCGTGTCGCGCATAGCAGAGGGTAACCCATTGATATACTTCCGTATCTTGCGGTCGGTGGTCATAACAAGGTGAGGAACTATGAAGCTAAGTTGTTTGAAACGGGTGGTGTAGGCTAGGTTTTCGTCTCCCACTTGCTTTAGCGCCCAAAATTCTTCCTCCAACTTTTGTTGCTCATGCGGAGGACAAAACTCGTCCATCATCAGGGCCTTGACTTCTTCCCACTCCAACGCATATGCCAGTTCATTCGAACGAATGTTCCTTTCGTCCGTCCACCATTCGAGAGCTCGGGCTTGGAATACCCCAGTCGCACTACGCGTTCTGAGCTCATTGGGGCAATCACTGTTGATGAACGTGACCTCCATACTATCAAACCATTCGAGCATGGCGGTCACCCCATCATTGCCGGTGAATGGCTTGGGATTGCACGATGAAAAGTGCTTGAAGTTGAACGAAGCGGGCTTGCGTATTTCGACCTTGGAGTCGACGAAAGAGTTCGGAGTTTCAGAAGCTCGAATTTCGGAAATGACCTTTGGAACAACGCGCGCAAATTGATCGGCCATGAAAGCCATCATCTTCTTCGTAGCACGGGACTTTGACTTCTTAGACGAGTTGGAGTGACGAGAAGATATCTAAGATTCAAAAGATCGAATAGGTGAGACTTGATCATAATGTTTGGTTAAGAAAAATCGTTTGCATAAGTTGATTCACATAGAATAAAGGGTCACATAGTATAAAGGTTTCAATTTGATTCACATAACATAAAGAGTTTAGATGTCACATATAGCATGGTCATGAGTCCAACATAGCATAACATGGATGAATGAAAGCATTGTAAATTTAGTTTGTTCACGAGGGATTATTAGCGTTTGTGATTGCGATAACGTGCGAAATGATTAAAACGAAATTTTGAAATGAACGAACGTTCAAGTATAAAACCACATATAAATTGAGATACATAAAAGAAAGGCTCAATAAAACATAGGATTGTTTCGGGTAGAGAAACGTCGACTATTCCAAAGTGGGTCGAAGGTCCTTTCGAATTAGAGAAAACGTGCTTTGGCCTATAGGTAAGATACTCTCGTCGAGGAGCGATTAACGGCATCTTACCCTTCCGGTTACTACACATCTCTAATTGATTGAAACAATCGGGACTTTGGCGAGATTGAAAATCGAGGAATGGGACTTAATCGACGAGATGCGGGTTTCACCCCTAACTTGACGATTTCGTACCCTAAATGTGGTTGGTACTTGTCGGGTCAAAATAAAATTTCGACACTATGACAAGGGTCCACTAGAGTTGAAATGGAAATTACCATTAAGTTGTGGATTTCACTCCTAGCTTAATGGTGTAATTTCGTGCAAAAAGAAATAGTTCAAGGTAGAATGAGAGTCGTTTACCAAATTGTGGGTTTCACGCCTATTTTGGTAAATTTGTCTCGTTTTTGTTACAAGAGTATACAAATAAACAAAGTGTATTCATGTTAACCTTAGGAAAGGCATATAAATTTAAATCAACAAGAAGTGTAGCTAGGAAGCATGCATGGTAGAGTACAAAAGTTTTAAACAACACATAAGAGGCAAAATTCCTAGAACTATAGATTAGGGCAAAAGCATGGCAATTTTCCTAATTCCCTATAGTTATGGCTCTGATACCAATCTGTCACACCCCAACCGATGGCGGAAACATCGGGATGAGACGAACAAATTGCTCAAAACATCATAACACTATGTGACAATATTTAATTAAATCCGAATTTCATTTCAATACTAAATTGTCATACAAAATCCCCAAAAAGAAATACAACATTGTTCAACAAATAACATAACATGAGAAAGATAGATAATTTAGGTGTGTATCTAGTCCACCCTAAACTTGTTTCATCGTTCATCCATACTTCAACAATCTAACCTGCAACATGTATTAAAATAGAGTTTCAATGCAAAGCAATGGCGAGTATACAAGTTTGATTACATAGCATAATAGAATAAAAGCTCAAATCCAACATGATTCATAATATGTGAATTACTAGTATGCAATTTTGGCGTACACTATGATCAAACCCAAGAATCCAACGCATAAAATAGTCTAATCCCAATTGATAGCGGGATAGTAAAATGTTTAACTTAACAATACCCCCAAGTCTCAAGGGCGGTGCGTAAATCCTATAGCGCTATAATTGTTAAGGTGGGCTAGCAAAGTTAATGAGCATATACGTTCCAAATCGTTCAAATAGAGCATACAAGAATCATAAGTAAAGCACATTAGTTTCATGTTTGTACAAGGATTGAGTATGTTTAGTTTAGTTTAAAGAAGTTTGCATAATTATACATGTTGCATCCCAAAGTGTAAAGGGGAAAAAGGGATCGAGTATACTCACGGTGGTTGCAAGCTTTCCTACTTGAAATCCCACGAGTGAGTTGGTGATGGATTACTTTGGAGCACCTAGTCCTTCTACACGAGGAAACATAGGTGTGTGAGTTTGGCGTATACGGTAGATTAAAGATTCGGATTGTAAATGTAACATAAAGTATCATGATATGAAAATAATCATCTTTGACTTAGTAACCCTTGTATGACACTATGTAACCAATGTGGTAAAAATGTTTTCATGGGAAATACACCCATTAGAATCATACTTTAGAGTCTTAGGTCTTAGATGATATCCTACTACTTCAACATATAAACATAAGTTTATCATTAAAGGTTCGAATAAGTATATGTAAATAATAATTAGGTTAGTATATTATTAGGTCCAATGATTCAAGTAGGAGGTAGGAGATTAAATCGCCATTTAGGCACCTCTAGTATCATGAATGCCATGTATGGGGTAGGAAGAACATGCTTCCATTTAGGAACCCCTTGTATGTTCACCACTACACTTGATGTAAAAACAACCAAGGAGGGTCAAGAACTAAGATTAATACAATAATATAAACAATCTAACTAATAGGAAATCATCAAATCATGTGAGGATTTTATGTTGGAACAACCCGAGTTGTTCCATAATCACTCTACATCAAGAACTAGCTCGAACATGACTTGTGGGTCAAAACACCCTAAACAAACAGAAAGTTTATGAGGTTTAATCCTCTAATTTAAGTGTCTCAACCATGTTTTTAAGCTTAACCAACCATAAGAGAGGTTGTAAGCATTAGGACATTGGTGTGAGATGTGTTAGACACAAGTTGGATGAAGTTTAAACAAGTTTGAACAAAACATAAAGTTCTTGGACCATTTCAGGGCAATTCCAGGTCTGATTTCTCCAAGGAGAAGTCAAGGAATCGAACCCAAGGATTATCCAAGCAAGTAGGAAGAAGAATCAAGTGATTTCGTTGAGAAATGAGCAAGTTACACTCACTTTTGCACAAGGTTATGAATCTGTCCGAATTTCAGATTCTTGCAAGAACTAGAGAGTATTTTGGAGAGATTTGAGTGTTGTGAAAGTGTAAAATGGCGTGGAGAAGGGTTGTATTTATAGTGGAAGAGTTTGGAGGTGATTGGAGGTGATTAGAGGTGGCTTTAAGGTGATTGGGGAGTGTTTAAAAGTTGGATTTCGTGCAAATTTCGCGTCTGATTGCAGCTGTGTTTGTTTTCTGCGAAGATGAAGGCCATACGGCCCGCATTAGATAACCACTAAGCTGAAGCGGGCCGCCCGCCACTTCTGATTCGTGTACAAGTTTCAAAAAAATACAATTTAGCCCCTGAAGTTTCCTATTTGATCCCTTTTGATGCATTCTTGATAGTTTAGGGACTTGTTTCAGCATATTAACATAGTTTAAGGTACATTCAAGCATGGCGATCAAAACCGAAGTATAATTGAGTGTATAAATATCATAATCAAGTTTCGTTTATGTTCAAGACACGCTTTAGGCATAAGTTTAGATTAATTACAAGTTTAGCACATAGTTTCCAAGAATAATGATTAAACACCAATTGATTCACCGATTCGAACATACGAGCATATACAAAGTGTGTGCAACATATTTGTAACAAAATACGAGTTTCATTAATGATTCAAGTCTCGGTTTTACAACGATTACAAAGAAGGAACGATTACAAGAATACAACGTTTCCAAAAAATAGAAATACGAACAAAACTTTCTATAAATGGAAAGTACAAAAGAGCCGGGCGTTACATGATTATTAATGTCCTTCGTGACAGATCTACGTGCTACATCTATATGTCCTTCATGACGGACTTATGCTCCATATTTGAAAGTCCTTGTGACGACCGCCGAGCTATACAAAAGTGTCAAAACGATAAGTACAGCTTTAGCATTGATCCTTGTCTAAAAGGTAATGGACTAGGTCCAAACCTTAAATACCATTGATGGTCCTTTTGCGACCTAGGCTAAATATAATTGAGATACATCCAAAATAACATTCATTAGGAATGTTCATAACCTATTAGGCCATATGGATTAATGATACCATGTCCAATATATGTTAGGTCATCAGGATGATGACTAACAGTTGTGATGCAACTAAGTAATTGTTTCATTTGGTGTTAGGGACCAAATTGCGAGTATGGAAAACTCGGATAAGACAACCAACAATCGCGTCATGGATGATGCGACACATGCTAATGACGCTACAATTGTCAACATCATTATTAACATAAATGATCTCCAAGCTATGATTGATGCAGCTGTTGGAAAAGCTTTGAGAAAGGTCATGAAAAAGTTCAAGGAGCCCGATGCTACTTGCTCCAAATCCCATTTAAAACCACACTTCTTTACTTATGAGAAGGATTTTGTTCATTCCTCGATTGAAAGAATGAACCAAAAAGGAAAAGGGAGGAGGATAACTCCTAGATTTCTAAGAAAAAGGGTAAGATTGAGCTCAATAAGAACCAACAAAAGCCCAATAAGAAACCTATATGCAAGACCTGCCATAAAAGGCACTGGGGACAGTGTCAAATGGAACAAAGGCTAAAGCAATGTGGCGTTTGTAAAAGAACTGGTCATCAGTCTCTCGAATGTAGGGACATAAAGGACGCAGTCTATTTTGGCTGTGGCGAGAAAGGCCACATCAGGACTAACTATCCTAAAACTCTCAAAAGGGGTATAGCTAAGCTTGGAAAGTCTAAGAAAGGAAGCGCCTGAATTACCGAATGAATGCCAGAGACAGTACATATCATTAATATCATCAGGTACATACCTTATCATTATCAACGATATTTTCTGCTAAGCGTCTTGATTTAATTCGGGGAATAATAAGTCTTTCATAGATCATAAGCTTAGCAAACTTTCAAAATTCCCCATAAGAACTCCAGATATTAAGTATAAGGTAGGACTTACCGACGATAATCTTAGAAACCGTTTCTTCTATTCTCGTCAAATAATCTTCATTCATAAAATCTAGAGTACTCTTTCTCCAGACAGAGTACGATAATATATGTTATTTTATTTTGTTATCTCATTGATTTCTATCAACTGCGAATGCCAAACTGTATTGATAAGGGCGCCATATGAGGATTGGTGTATATTAGTGTGTCCCGTAGATTGCTTCCATGCCTGACCAGTATGGAGGTTTAATGCACGGAACCACTGAGATATCCCAATGGTCATATTGTACTAAAGTCAGCTAATGGTATTCAAAGAAGATATCCAGTATAGAAATGTCCAAGTAGGTGTCACTACCTAAGGCATCCGTGCATTCGTAATGAAAACATGTCATTTATATGACACGGGTAACGATAAATGAACTTAAGTCTGAGGTTCAGAATATCTCTGTCATCCCTATAAATCTTGTTTGTCTTCTTCATAGAACTACCCTGTTTACCTCCTAAGACAAGCAGAGTTAAGATTAACATCTCGCTTAGGGCTACATTTTGTAAGAACTCCATATCGGTTAGTACCAACGGAATTGGAGTAACTAACAGTCAACCAGTAAAGCCTTTAGAGAAGATCTCATAAAGTGTAGCTCATCATTCTTGAAGCTCCAATATTATTAATTAAGAAAGACGGTTTATTATGCTGATGCATTGATTACCGCAACCCTATTTAGGCAACAATTAAAAATCGCCATCAGCTGCCCAGGATCGTCGAATTGTTCGACTAACCATAAGGTTAGCTATTCTTTAAGATTGGTTTAAACAGTAGTTGGAATAACTATCACACCATAAATAAGCTCTCCTATAACTAGTAGTTTGTATATAAGCATTAAGGCTGCTCCTTTGGAGACCTTGTATAGATGGATTGTTAAACGTCCGTTTGTTGGACAAAAGTTTGGTAAATCCAACTAGCAAGACCTGAAATTACTTTAGAAACAACGGATAAGATCATACGAATCCGTAATCATCTGAAAGTTTCCAGTAATTGGCAAAAAAACCAATATCGATGAGAGTCGCAAACTTCTTAAGCTCTCAATAAGGAACAAGATTCAACAGAAAGTACCACTCTAGAAGGGTGTGCTGCATTTTGATATAACGGACAAATTAAGCTCTAAATATATTGGACCATTCGAGAAAATCGAACATGCCAAGATCAGTAGCCTATAAGCTGAAACTTACCTAAGGAACTTGATGGTAATCACATTGTGTTTCACACTAGTGATTTCAGGGTATGTCTAGTCGTTAAGTCAATAAGTATTATCACATAATGATATGCAGATTAATGAAACTTTTGGTTTGATAAGAAACCAATCTCGAATAGGGATCGACAGGATTAGAAGCTCCGAAAGAAAGCATGTACCTATTATAAACGTCAACTGGGGTGCCCATAGAGGCCCCAAAATATGTTGTGGAGGTTAAGTCCATTATTCGACAGAAAGTACTTCCATCTTTTGAGCAAATATTGAGGTTGAGATTTCTTTTAAGGGGGTGAGGATGTAACACCTCGTAAAATCACGTCCAATGATATGTTGACACGTGTACTAAACTCTAATAAAGTCAAACGTTGAATTTGAGGGACTAATTTTGCGAAAAATCAAAAACTTTGAATGCGAAAGGACTAAAAGTGTCAACGTGCTTAATATAAGCCTCTGAATGATGTTACACGGTATTCATATTCACAAATGAGCCACTTGTTGATCGAGAGTAGCCGTTTGCATAATTATGTGAAAGTTTGCGCGACGAAGGGTTAAAAGCGTCAACATGTTAATTCATACCTCTGAGTGACCTTTTAACAGACTGAGAGCTTCATGATGTGTGTTTATACTCTCGCAAATATCCAATATTGTCCATCTAAGGCTTTTATGCCTATAAGTAACGTTATGTGCAACTTTGCAATTTAAAGGGGATAAAAGCGTCAATATGTTTAATTATACCTCTGAATGACCTTTTAATGAACCTGAGATATTATGAAGTGCAATTATACTCTCGAGAATGCTTAATATGGATTACATAGGGCTTTAATGTTATTAAACGATAATACGCGCAAGTTTGCGCGTTAGAGGGACCAAAAGCGTCAACTTTTAAAACTACACCTTTGGGTGACCAATTAGGCGAACGGGAGCATTATAATATTTAAGTATATGCTCGGGAATACTCAATATGGGCCACAAAAGGCTTAGATATCATTAAACGATATTACACGCTACTTTATTCGATTAAGGGACTAAAAGCGACGACTAGCGAAACTACGCCTGAGAGAGGCCTTTTGAATGAACCAGAAACTCCACAATGTTCGTTTGTACCCTCGGAAGTATTTAATAATATCCATGTAAGAATTCTATACCGTTTCGCGATGATGCACGCGAATTCGCGAATTAAGGGGTTAAAGGCGTCAACGTGCGAAACTACACTTTAGTGTGAACTTTTGAATGGAACAGGAACTTCGTAAGGATCAGTTAACTCCTGAGTGTGCCTAAGGTTTGCCGTATGAGGTTTCGTACCTTATATTAACATATTATTTATGAAACAAGAAAGTTATGTGCAATATATGTCATTTGGAAAGATTTAAAAGCTGAACAAAGAGGACAGGGACCAGAACTGTCAACCTGAATATTTGTTGCCTGGACTGGGCTGCTTCACGGGATGCGAGCCCACAGGACCTGCTCTCCGCGAGCTGTTAAAGAACAAGCAGTAGCAGCAATAGTATTGTTAAAACTGCTGTTGGTTTTGGTTTTGTTTTTTTTTTAACAAACATAAATAACCCATTAAATCAAGACAATAGGGACCAAACTCATCAACTGCCAAACTTGTTTTTGGGCTGGACCTCAGTCGCGGGCTGCGACCGCCAGGCCTGAGGCCTTCGCGGGCCGCCAGCAAGCAGAACAGTAGCAACAGTTGTTGTTTTTCCTTGGCTGTTTTGGTTTTTCCTTTTCTTGCTTCCCACACATATGTTCCAAACCATTTGAGCATTCTATGGATTATTAGCTGGTATTAGAAAGCTGGTTTTACACTTATTTTAATCCTAGAACTCCCTAGGACACTTGTCAATCATCTACAAGTTTCCAAATTCTATAAATAGCCATGAAACCCACTTGAACTTTTGCATCATACCTTTCAAATCTGCTTTCTCTCTCAATTCCAAGAGGATCCTGAACTTCTGGGAACATCCTTTCAATCCATAGGACCTTATGTAAGTGTCCTTTCGTGACTAGTTTGTTTTATTTGGCGTTTAAAGCCAAAAAGTAGAGCGTTTACGATAAACGCTTTGACTTTTAGTTAGACCATAAACGGTCGAGCCATTGTTCGCAACGAACATGGCTACGTGATCGTAATTAGGTAGGTATTAAACCCTCAAAAGGGCACCTCCTAATTATCACGTTTGCTTAGTTAATTGCCAGGTCAAAGTAATTAAAATAAAAGTCAAACGGGTCAGTTTTTAAATAAAAATTCATAAATGATGATGTGAAAGCTATAAAATCAGTTTTGTCACTTTAATAACTTGGTAAATATTAATTGAACATGTCTAGGCATGTTCAACCCGACAATTCTAAGTATTAGGCTCGGTTCGTAACCGAAAGTCGCAAAAGTAGACTTTTGCTTTGACTTTCAGTTCTGACCCGATTTAGCATAGTTTAGTTATGCCTTAGGGTTCATTTGGGACCACATTATATGTAAGTATAGCCCTCTGAGGTTATACAACATGGTTCCATAGAAATCCTAGTTCATTGCATGTTTCCGTTAAATGCTTAAAATTGACCATTATGCCCTTTTGATATGAAAACGAAATTTTTGGAAATGTGAGTTGACAAAAATCTTCATTACTTATTTATAAGTATGTCCTAAAAATTTGACATCCGTTTCTGGTCTAAAATGAAAGTTATGCCAGATATCGTAAAACTAAAGTTTTTTATTAATTAAATGGCATTTCAGTATAAATCATATTTAAACACAATTTTTGGCACCAAACTTGCTACCCACTGTTATGACATAATATTTAGGGATATTTGGAAATTTTTGTCAAATTTTATACTAACTATAACATAGAGTTCTAGCATGAATTCGGTAATTGACGATAATACCCTTTTTGTTATTAAAATGAGTTTAACATATGATTTGAATACCAAACCTTTTCCTAATGATATCATATGTTAAATAAAATATTTTTAACATTAAGGACTGATCAAAACTTCAAAATTTCATAAACATCTTAAATATCGTCAAATACCGACTTTTACGCTAATTAGGCGCATAGCATGGTTTAAAACCATATTTAACACCTAAGTCTTGTTACCTACTGATTTTATAAATAGGTTTTTATACTTTAATAGTAAGTATAAGTCTTGAACTCAGATTTCTAAGTTTAACCTTAGAAGCATATGTGAAATGACCAAAATGCCCCTAAGGTGCATAGTTTGGCCATAAATAATAAACCTCACATATGTATGATATCTTGCTGAATTAACTTGATAAAATAAATGTTTTACTGATATTTTTAGACCAGAACCTCAGTTTATTATTTAACCTCTTTTATAAACTTTAAAATGACCAAAATACCCTTACGAGGCTTAAAATGGTTTTAAATTCGTTTTGGGCATAATGGAAGATACCCTACTGATATCACCACATAATTTAAGCATATTAATGTATGGAACTTGTACATGACTCATCTGGTTGCCCGTTCGGTACAGTTTATGTGACTAGTTTGCATAAATTAGCCGAAACGGGTCAAACCTTATCATTTTTACTTCAAAATACAGAATGTGATTAGTTTACCCATTTTATACAAGTCTTCATACTTATTGGGTCAAAATCACGTTCTAATCTTGTCTTCGCTTAATCTTGCGTTTTGAACCGTAAACCTTTCTTTAAAACTAGCCGGTCTAAGTTATAACTTAAATAAGACCCGTTAGGAATCTAATAGGTTATTAAAACCTTCGTTCCAGATTAGGAGCCCAGTAAAAGCTACCTACACTTGCTGATTAGAATATACAGCTGAGAATAAATTACATTTTAACTCAGGTAAATACTTTTAACTTATTTTCCCTTATACGGGCTTGGGATACGGTATTATAATAATACCGCTTGGTCGGGTATGAGATCATTTAATCGGATTGTGATTAATAAATTGCATAACTCGTTTTAATCTGTTTTGTTTGGTACAAAGCCTTTGGGGGGGTTAATGACCGTGTCCTGGATATCCTCGGCTCATTCATTTGAAATGGCCACGGCTTAAGCATGGGGTGTAGGCATACACCTGACAGTTGCGTATGTAAAAACGGTATCTCACTCGTGAGGAAACTTCTTGTGGGCCTATACTTGTGGTGTGTCTATTAATCTTGTATCGGCTCTTCTATTCCGGCCTTGAATGGACGACAAACATATAAATCTCTATACAATATTATTTTAAATAATTGTCCCAAGTTATAAAAGAATATTTGTTCCTTGTGCATCCAAATAAATTTTATAAATACTTTTCAAAAGAGTCAGTTAAATGTATTTACCAGTGTAAACTGACGTATTTTTCAAAAAGATTAAGTGCAGGTACTACGCGTAATGAGCTGGAAACTCCTGAGTATTAATTAAAGAGTCTTGCAAGCTTTTAATACTTAAAGTCTGTTGAACAGTATTTACTTTCTGTTTTAGATCCGCCTGTAGATCCACTTACAACCGTTGTGTAATATTTTATTATACTTTCAATTCGGTTTGTATTATTACTTTAGACTTCCGCTGTGCTATTCTGTGTATGTTTGACTATGACGATATCAATCTTACGTCACGATACGCCCACCGGGCCCACCGTGCTGAGCTGTAAATATCGGGGTGTGACAACATATGATACTTGTTCTTGACACTAGGAAACTCTAAGGAGTTTAAATATTTTCATGGAACAAGGTTCCATTAGAATCGTGACAAGTTACCAAAGACTAGGATGATATAATCTAGTACCTTGACATATGAACACTAGTTCATCATCAAAGATTCGATTATTCGGATTATATGTTTATATATTACATATATTGTATACATATTATTATGTCCAATATTTCAAGCATGAGGTAGAAGATTAAATCTTCATTTAGGTACCTCTAAGTTTCATGGAAGTCATGTAGGAGGTAGGATGAGTAGTCTTCCATTTAGGTACCTCTAAGTGTTCACCACTACACTTGATGTAAAAACATACAAGGAGGGTCATGAACTATGAATAATACAAGAATATAAACAGCTACTCTATAAGAAATCATCAAGTAATGTGGGGATTTTATGTTGAACAACCCAAGTTAGTCCATAATCACACCTACATTAAGTCTTGGACTTAAACATTACTTGTGGGTTAAACCCTTGACAAAACAGAAAGTTTGTGAGGATTAATCCTCTGATTTTGAATGTCTCAACCTTGTTTTTAAGCCTAACTAACCATAGAAGTGGTTATAAGCATAATGACATAGGTTTGAGATGAGTTATACTCAAGTTGAACAAGTTTTGTAAAGATTAGATGAAATCAGAAATGAACAGTGGACTTTGGAGCCTTTTTGCCGGAGTTCCAGGGACTTATTTACTGTGAAAAACCCATAGAATCGAAGCTAAGGTCAATCCAAACACATAGGAAAAAGAACGAACTAAATCGGACAAGTATTGAGTGAGTTATGCTCACTTTAGTGAAGACGCAACAATTTGCTTGAACTTGAGATAATCAGCTGATTAGAGAGTGTTTTTGAGTGAATTGGAAGTGTTTGTAAAGTGATTTGAGCTTGGAGGAGGCATGGTATTTATAGGGGAGGGTTATGGTGGTTTGTAGTTGGGTATTTAATGTCAAAAACGAGTTTAAACTCAAGTTACACCCATAATCCCGCTCAAAATCGTGAGCAGAATTGGGGAGTCTGATCTGGGGGTTTTCTCGCGGCTAGCGAAGGACCAGGAGGTTGTTTTCGCGGCTGGAAACAAGGGGGGAAGTTCAAGTTTCATTTAATTACAATTTGGCCCCTTAAGTTTGTTATTTAGGGTTTTTAAGTGTTTTAGGGGCTATTTTCGCCATAAAAGCATAGTATAAAGGTAAATTAAGTATGATGAACATAATCCAAGCAAAATTAAGTGTATGAATGTCGTATTTAAGTTTCGTATACGTTCAAAAGACGTTTTATGCATAAGTTTCACGTATTGGCAAGTTTAGCACATAGTTTCCAAGAATTACGAATAAGCATAAATTATTTCACGAAATTGAATGTATGAGCATGTATAAAGTATGTACAACATGAATTTAACAAAATACGAGTTTTATTTATGTTCCAAGTCTCGGATTTTACAACGGTTACAAAGAGAACGATTACAAGAACACAAGACTTCAAAAAATAGTAATACAAACAAGACTTTCTATTTATGGAAAGTACGAAAAAGCAGGGCGTTGCACAAGATATCAACGTTTAACACTACTTTCATTGAATAAAAGCAAGTACAAACCCTGAAATCAGTTCGGCAGCGCTTCGTCGTCCGAATGTCAAAACTCATACTAAGCTCTCACTCACACCCCTATATATAGGCAAGGCTATCCGTGCGAGTGGGCTTGCACGAATGGACACACCCATTAGTGCAAACATACTTGTGTCCCTTCGTACGAAGGACTCCTTCGTGCGAAGGGAACTATACATTACAAAACCGTTGTTCTAACAAACAAACCTATTACATACATGACTCGATACACTGACGTAGGCTGTAGACATTATGCACTAACATTGATACCCACCAGGGAAAACACCACCACTACCGTGATCACACCAGTTTGGACGGTGTGATCACGACCACCACGGAAACCAACACAGAGGCCCCGAGTGGCCTTACGATACATATGATATCATATATGTGTTTTTTAACTGCTAATGGTATACAACTCCTAATCACTACTAGATTACACCAAATTATTACTTTATTTGAGATTGAACTTAAAACCTTCTATTGAGTGGCAAGAGACTCTACTAAACAATAACGTTTTATTTTATTTTTTTAACCCAGCCCATCCTTGATAATACATGTATATGTCCGTCTATGTATGACAAAAGTAGTTCGGTTGGAACAAGAAGATTTTATTGAAGAGATAGAAGACAAAATTTAACAATCATTGTGGATATATACGCGGTTGGAACGTCGTAAAGTCCGAAAATCTTGTAAACCACTGCTACGTGTTAAGTCCTCTTCTAACTAATATTTATCAACTTGTTTTCTCCCGGTTACATATCAACTACTTTTTCAAAACAACAATATAATATTTTAAATACTGTTTACATATAATAAAATCAAAATTTGTGATTTACATATCAATTATCTATATAAATTATTTGAAGATGAATTTTGTTTTTTTTTTTCCAATAGTCTTTTTCATTTACAACCCATATTAGTTTAAGAGGAAGGTTAACGTGTAAAATTAAATATATTATGGTATGATATTTAATCTAGTAGCCATTATAAATATATAACAACCTATTAAATAATTAGTTGGTAATTGTTGATGGGCCTAATTACCTTTATTAACTAATTAGGGTTTCCTCCTGGGTGCATATATAAGGAGAATAATGTGGAGGTTAAAGGGTTAGACAATTACACAAACCCTAATAACACATAACATCAATCTCGCCTCTCTCTCCCAACCGAACACCCTATTCGGTTTCTTCATCACCATCATTAGATTGCACCCTAAGGAGGAACCAGATCAAGCTGACAATCATGTCAAACACTACTGCTGGCCTGTCTGATGCAATCAAATGTATGTTATTTATATGTTTTCCATTATGTATAAACAGAACTGATCAACATAACGTACATTACGGCTTAACGTACATCACGTACGACAATTAATTAAGCATGTTCATTTTAAAATCACGCACGTTATAACTTAAAAATCCAAAATCACGCATGTTGAAACACAATAATCACGCATATAGAAAACATTAATCACGCATGTTATAGAACAAATCACGCACGTTATCGTACATGAAGTACGTTAAGCCGTAATGTATATACTTTTTCATTAGTTTAATTAGTGTATTCTTTTTACTTTAACCAAATTACTTTTCTAATCCTAAATAGATTTTTTTTAAAGAACATGCTAATACCGTTTTAAAAATATTTTTTAACTTTTTTTCTTTATTATAATGAGTGCGGTGAAGGTTTTTTTAGTTTAGTTTTTTAACGAATGCGCCAATACTCTTTACGTATTTTTTTAACTTTTTTTCTATAATGAGCGCACCGAAACCAGCCGAGTTTCAATCCTTTTCTTTTTGTTTACCTTTGTTATTTACTCTATTGTTTTACCTTTTCTTACAATTTTGTTGTTTAGAGCCGGGTTATGACGCAAATAGCATAACACATTTAGATATCATTTTATTTAGTTTTACAAATTTATTTATCAGTTGTCATAATGTGCTATACATTCTGAACTCCAACTGTTTTACTGTGCAACGTGCGGATAACTACGACCCTAGTTAATATATAAATAAGAAAAAAAAAATAGAAAACCTTTTCTATCATGCTTCCAAACTCAAGGTGACAGGTCACATGATCACTGTAGAATTTTTTAAGTCTTCACAAGAAAAGAAAGTTTGTTTTCTTATTATTTCTTAAAAGAAAAAGATAACACATTAACAATCTTATCCAAACCCATATTTAATTATTTATCCAAACCCATATCATAACAAGCATTATTTAATCAACCTACACACTTCTCCACACCCAAACTTATCATCTCCAGATCACTCTACATATATCAAAACATAATGTACAACCAATTTCCTAAATTATTCTGGAAATTAAACCCTTAAAATTTATTTGATCAAAATCCACTAAAAAGTAATTTGTATATAAGAAGCTCCATAAAGCTCATCAAGAACAGTATTGCCTCTCTCTCCTCTCTCTCTCTCTCTCTCTCTCTAGGCTACTGTTTTCAAGTTCTCAACTGGTAAATCTCTTGAACTTTTCTTTAAAGATTTCATCTGGGTTTTTATTATTTTGTGTAATTAATAATATTTGTGTAACATATGATTGTATCTATGTTTCTTTTTTAATTATTTGCCATGAAATTTAATAACTTATATAACTAAGTTGTTAAGTTTAAAATGGTATCGAGATCATATTCCAATTTATTAGATCTCGCCGGCGGCGAGCTGCCGTCGCCGTCGGCGTTCAGCCGTATGACCGTCCAATTCCCCCGGATTATGACCGTCTCCGGCATAGTTTCCGATACCGATGATGACCCATCAGAGAGTGTATCCTCTGGTTTATCATCACCATCAATCCCACATGATCGGTTGATCATTGTTGCTAACCAGCTGCCCATTCGAGCTCACCGGAAAACATTTTCCGATGGGTCGAATCGCTGGGATTTTAGTTTGGATGAGAATTCACTTCTCCTCCAACTAAAAGATGGTTTAGGACCCGGGCCCGGTATCGGGCCTAAAAACGGGTCTGGGCCCGGGTCCGAAAACGGGCCCAAAACCGGCTCAGGGGCAAATGGGCCCGGAATCACTAACGGGCCTGGAATTGGGCCCGGGCCCGATGGAATGGAAGTTATCTATGTGGGTTGTTTGAAAGAAGAAATTCATCCAAGTGAACAAGATGAAGTATCACAGATACTTTTAGAAAAATTTAAATGTGTGCCCACATTTTTCCCACCTGGGTTATACACAAGATTCTATCATGGGTTTTGTAAGCAGCAGTTATGGCCGTTATTTCATTACATGTTGCCGCTGTCGCCGGATTTAGGGGGTCGGTTTAACCGGTCGTTATGGCAAGCGTATGTATCGGTCAACAAGATTTTCGCGGATAGAATCATGGAGGTGATCAACCCGGAAGACGATTTCGTGTGGATTCATGATTATCATCTCATGGCTTTGCCGACGTTTTTGAGGAAACGGTTTAATCGGGTTAAACTTGGGTTTTTCTTGCACAGCCCGTTTCCTTCGTCGGAGATATATAAGACTTTGCCCGTTAGAGAAGAGATTCTTCGCGCGCTTTTGAATTCGGATTTGATCGGGTTCCATACTTTCGACTACGCCCGTCATTTTCTGTCTTGTTGTAGTCGAATGTTGGGGATTTCGTATGAATCTAAACGCGGTTATATCAGTTTGGAATACTACGGGCGAACGGTTAGTATCAAGATTCTTCCTGTTGGGATTCACATGAAACGACTTCAAACCGTGCTAAACCTGCCCGAAACTGAATCGAAGGTTTCCGAGCTAATCAAGCAGTTTAAAGATCAAGGGAAAACAATGTTGTTAGGTGTTGATGATATGGACATATTTAAAGGAATTAGCTTGAAGTTCTTAGCGATGGAACAGTTATTGATTCAGCATCCCGAGTGGCAAGGAAAGCTCGTTTTAGTACAAATAGCGAATCCCGCAAGGGGTAACGGAAATGATGTGAAGGAAGTGAAGGCGGAAACTTATTCAACCGTCAAACGAATCAATGAGTTGTTCAGGAAGCCCGGGTACGAGCCCATTATTTTGATCGATCAGCCGCTTAAGTTTTACGAGCGGGTAGCTTTTTATGTTGTTGCGGAGTGTTGTTTGGTGACAGCGGTTAGAGACGGGATGAATCTTATGCCGTACGAGTACATTATCAGTCGCCAGGGAAACGATAAGCTCGATAAGGTCTTAGGTTTGGAACCGTCGTCAAAGAAAAGCATGTTGGTTGTTTCCGAGTTTATCGGATGCTCACCGTCTTTAAGTGGGGCCATACGGGTCAACCCGTGGGATATTGACTCGGTTGCCGATGCAATGGACTGTGCCTTAGAGCTGAGTGAGCCCGAGAAGCAATTGAGACACGAGAAGCATTATAGATACGTGAGTACTCATGATGTCGGGTATTGGGCCCGTAGCTTTATGCAAGATTTGAAGAGAACATGTATCGATCACGTGAGGAAAAGGTCGTGGGGGATAGGTTTCGGGTTGAGTTTTCGAGTCGTCGCTTTAGATCCGAACTTTCGGAAGCTATCGATGGAGCATATAGTTTCAGCTTATAAACAAACTACCAGAAGAGCGATTCTTTTGGATTATGATGGCACTTTGATGCCTCAATCTTCCATCGATAAAAGCCCGAGTTCGAAAACTGTAGAGATGATCAACACTTTGTGTAGAGACAAGAACAATATGGTTTTTGTTGTGAGTGCAAGGAGCCGAAACATGTTAAGCGAATGGTTTGCTTCTTGTGAAAAACTCGGGCTCGCAGCAGAACACGGGTGTTTTCTAAGGTAAATAACTTCTTGTGCTATTAGGTTTACAAGATGCTTATATATCAGATGGTCATTAATCATAATTTTCATATTTTTTCTGGTTTTTTTTTCAGGTTGAAGAGAGACGATGAATGGGAAACGTGTGTGCAAGTGGAAGATTCAGGGTGGAAGCAGAATGCTCATCCGATTATGACACTTTACACCGAGACAACCGATGGATCAATGATTGAGACAAAAGATACATCGATGGTGTGGTCTTATGAAGACGCAGATCCTGATTTTGGATCTTGTCAAGCTAAAGAGCTTCTGGATCATCTCGAAAGTGTGCTTGCTAATGAACCGGTGACGGTGAAAAGAGAAAAGAGTTGTGTTGAGATTAAACCACAGGTAAAAAGTCTAGGGGTGTAAACGAGTCAATCCGCTTGTGAGCTACTCTAAAAGCTTGAATTGAGCCGAGCTTAAACGAGCCATAGCCTTACTTATCAAGCTCGAAACGAGCCAAGCCAGGGTCAAGCCTAGACGGGGTCGGCTCGTTTAGACCCCTACGAGTAATAACAGTAACTGATCAGTATCATCGTGTTCGCTAAACAAGAATAATTTGACTGTTTCAGGGTGTAAGCAAGGGACGGGTTGTGAAACGACTGCTCGCAACCATGCACGAGAGGGGAACGACTCCAGATTTTGTGTTGTGTATAGGAGACGATCGATCAGATGAAGATATGTTCGAGGTAATTACGAGTTCTGTAGCGTCTGACAAATGCATTGCTCCAAATGCTGAGGTGTTTGCATGCACAGTGGGGAATAAACCTAGTAAGGCCAAGTATTATCTTGATGATACAGTTGAGATTGCTAGAATGATGCAGGGGCTGGCTTTAGTATCTGAAAAACCTTCCTAATTGAGAGTGACTGAGTTTAGGATGAGTATACAGTTGTTTGGTTGGTTCCTGGTGTTTAGTTGTAAATTTCATACAGTTGTTAAAACTTCATGTTCAGTTGATCTGTACATATTTGTTGTTTTCTTTTTTGTGGCAGAGTTCATCAGTTTATAGGCTTGTAAACTTCTTGTTCTTTCTTTTGTTTAATTTTTATCTCGTGTTCATTCGTTAAGAAACTGAAATGAACGCAGTTGTTGTTGGAAATTAGACCCTTGATCAAATACACAAACAAACGAGATTGAACAACTTGTTCGACTCTTTTATTATTTATCAATCAAAGCACACAAATTACAATGATCATAACCATCTATTTATACTAGACCTATTCTAATCATAACTTAACTCAAACACTATTTTTAGTATTAAGATAAACCAACTAAATAAATATATCTTGTAAATAGATAATTTAAACTATTAAATAAATAAACCAACTTGTTTAAACTATTAAATAAATAAACCAACTTGAATTATCTTTTAACCCATTTAAACTTTATAGATAATTCACCAATTCAGAATTATCTCCAGTTGTGTTTGTTTGCTAAGAAACTAAATGTGTTTGTTCATTAGTATTCTAAACAAATGATACACCAAGATAAACAAACACAAAAGCACATAAACATTTTTTTTTGAACGGCCAACAAAACCAAAAACTTTATTAAGAAACAGCCACGACTACTAGCAAGGGGCTAAGCAAAAACAAACCGAAAAACAAAACAAAAAGAGAACGAACAAACTAGGAATTTAACCCATACTATCAATATTGAAACTTCCAGTTCTCCCAAGAAAGGCTCCTCTTCTTCGATCTATTCTTTATCCACAAATACAAAAGGGTTCTTGCTTCCTCGAAGACATTGGCTAAGTTCTAAGAGCATTCACATCCAGCCCCCTAAAATTGTACATACATTCCACTAAAAAACAACTCCTATATCAATATATTTCCACTAAAAACAAATACTTTTTCTCTCTCCTTTTCAATTAAATAATATTTTTACACCTTTATCATTACATTTTTCTCTCTCATTCACTCACAACCACTTTCAATATATATTAAAAAGTTATAGTGGGTGAACAATGTCCCTCCAAATATACAGATGAACAGTAACATTTTATCTCTCATCCACTCACAACCATTTTTTATACTCTTTATATTTTAAAAACCCCACTCACAATTTAGTTCTTTGGATGTGAATGCTCTAAAATACCATTATCATTACAACGAACATTTTTGAGTTCTAAAATAGCATTATCATTACAATGAACATTTCGAAGTTCAACAAATATATCTAAAAGATGGGTTTTAAATATGAAATTGTTATCATCATTTACATCTAAACACTACCTAAACCTCATTTTAACTTTGATTAGGTGGTAGAGGCTTCTAGTGCAATTTAGAGTTGTAGCATTCAGCGTTTTAAAAAACATACTACCTAACCTTGTCACTTTTGTGGGGGGCAACTCAGCAGGCATCAGGGGGACGGGGAGAGGGGGCGGGGTGTATAGTCCCCACACGGGCACACCACCGCCATCACCCTAATGTGTGCGGTAAACTCAAAAAAGAGGAGAGAGATTGGGGAGTAGTCACTGAGGTGGGAAAGAGGAGAGAGATGGTTAATGGTGGGCCCCACCATCTTCCAATCAATAACACATTTAACCTTTTTTTCCAAGATTTTTTTTAGAAGACAAATTATCATTAAACAAGCTAGCGCGCAGCTGAAAGAAGTACAAAGGAACCAAAACAAAAAACAAAGCAAAAACTTAAGAGAAACAAGACACATGGGACCAACACCATTTCCACCAGTTGATAGAAGTGTGCTTAGATCTGTTTGAAATCCAGGCAAAGAGCTGAGCATAGTAGTATTCGGTAAGCGATTGACTGGATGATCTTTGGTTCTGAAAAGTATAACAGTTCCGCGTCTTCCATAAAAACCACACCGGGGGAACACCTATAGTGTTTTGAGTGCAAAATGAGGAGTGAAGAAGAGAGTCGACATGACATGAGATGATTGGGCGATTGGCTAGGTGGAAAGTTCACCACTCCCTATGTGGGGAGCACCCCTTCCACCATCATACCACTAAATCACGAGTTCAAAATAATATTAGTAATAATATATATAAAATTGAAATGAGTATTTTAAACGTTCGTAAAAAACGAATGAAAAAATATAATCATAAACGTCCGAACATGAATATAAATAAACAGGGCATTTGTTCATTTTTGTTTGTTTAATTAAATGAACAATTTTTTGGAATGTATATTTGTTTACGAAAAAATAAACATAAATAAACTTTACGTCGAATGGATCATGAACCAGTCAGTGAACATTGTGTTCATCTACATGCCTATCAATTTCAATAAATGCAGGCAAATCGCAATCCTCAATTGAAAGATTCTTCTAATTGACTTTGGTATCAGCACACACATGAATCTGAACCAAAGTTGAATAAGATAAATGATGTACGATCGATATCAAGTTCCTATAGTCAGGTGGAATTTTGTAAACTCTAGGTTACCAAATCGAAAAGTTCATACCATCGCAAATGCAATGAACGAAAACTTGCTAAATTACCTATATATTAAAATTACAAATGAATGAATAGTAACTTCACTAAGTAATGAGTAAATGGTATCGGGTATAGATACCGGTATCGGTATCAAATTTACTAAACCGGGTGTATTTTCGGTACCGTTCGGCACCGGTTTTTACCCTCAAATACCGATGCTGTACCAGTACCGACCGGTACCCGAACCGACCGTAACCAGCATATTCGGTACTTGTACCCACTTTTGGGGATTTCGGTAACGGTATTTTCGGTACCGAGCTCATCAAATCCTGTAGCAACGTAGCAATGCAAGTAATTGTACCGTTTAGATTACTTTTCATACCATAGTAAGTAAAATGTATTTCGTTTAAATGAGGTTTTATATACACAACTTATTTTGGTTTTTTTTTTTTGTCTTTTTCTGTAATGAATGAATTGTAGCATGTAAAATTAACTTGGATATTCATATTATTGATGAGCAAATCGTATAAAATCCTGTAATCAAACCGGTATCGTATCGGTACCAAATTTACTATACCAAATCATTTTCGGTACCAATTTGGTACCCACCTTTTGGCGTTTTCATAATCGTTACTTTCGGTTCGACATCGGTCTAGCACCATACATGTATTTATTGATTTTTACCTTCAAATACCATACCGTATTGTACCGAGTATTTTCGGTGTCGGTACCTAATTTCGAGATTTTCCAGATCGGTACTTTCGGTGCCGTTACCGGTACCGAGCTCATCCATATTTGAACGTGTTAGCACCGTAATAACTGAACTGAAAACAACCGAATTTCCAACGTATAGGACGTGTGGGTCCTATTATTATATATTAGTTTATTTAAAATCGCTTATTTTAGGACGGAGTGACTATCCTTACCACGTCATTTTTATTTATGTTTTGATATTCGATATCTGCTTGCCGTTGTTGACACGCGTTTTACAGTCATTAGGTCCCCGCCGCAACGAGCGGACATAAAATCAACTAGTTAACTTAACTCTACAAGTGAAAGTAAAGCTAACCGTATGCGGAGGTTTTTTTTTTTTTTTTACAAACTAGTGTTGGTGGAAAACTTATTTACCAAAATGCGCGATTTGAGAAATATTTACTAAAATGGGTGTTTTACGAAAACTTTCTTAATCTCACTCCTAATCTTATTATTGGACAAATATTATTTCTAGTTAAAAATGTTTTTGTAGAAAAGGTTAGGGAAAAAATATCTAATAAAATTTAGAAATTATATTGTTGAATTATGATATTGTATATATTTTTTTTTTGTATGAGCTTTATTTAACTTTTCATAAAATATAAACATTATTGTCTTTCATAAATATTTTTGCAATCTTTTTACGTATATATTTATTTTCTTTCATAATATTTTTGTAATCTTTTTACGTATATATTTATAAATATGTTTCCTTTTAATTTCTCAAAAAAAGTATTTATATCTTTTTTTTTTCAAAATGATTTTATATACCTTTACCTGTGGGTTGTATTGTTCGTTGGATTTTATGTGGGATGAGTATTTTATTAAATTAGACTTACTATTAATTTTTCTAAGCCCCATGCTTGACGTACTTTTTTTATATTGATTAATTCAGGTTACTACATAAAAAAGTATAGATGAAAATATAAGATTTCTCTTTCTAAATAAAATTAATTTTTAATAGAAACTTGTTAAAAGAACCATTTTTTTTCAAATTCAGTACACATACTTATATTTTTTATCACATTTAATACATTATTATATATATAGTTAAATCTCAAAAAAGGTATTTTATTACCACTGTAGAGTTAATACTGGGTTGAAAAAAAAATTATAAATAAGTATTTATAAAGTTAGTGGAAAATATCTATCAAAGACTAAACATGTTTCTATTTTAAAAGAGTTAAAACAAAATGTTAATAAGAGAATTAAAGAAGCATTAAATTTTTTTTCCCAAACTATCACGATCCAACAAAAAAATATATTTTTGTTATTTATTGTAAAACTCTTTTCTTATGTTTTTGAAAAGAATAATTCCTACAATCAAATTAATTTTTATTCAATAAGATTAAGAGTGAGAAAAATGAAGTTTTTAAAAAACACGCATTTTGGTAAATATTTTTCAACTCAATCATTTTGGTAAATAAGTTTTCCACCTACACTAGTTTGGGAAAAAAAACTCCCATATGCGTTGATTGCATCTTCTTTGAGTTATGAGAGAAACTATAGATTTTTTTACAACGAGTTATGAGAGAAGCTATAGACTTTTTACAATAATTATGAATAATTGTTATTTTTCCTTGCTAAAACTATAGATTTTTACAATAATTGTGTGATGTTATGAATATATTTATTATTAATGTGGTTATCAACACCTAAAATAGATTAGTTTTCTCTTCAAGTTTTGTACACCTATATATACCACTATTGTATCTCATTGTAAATCATACATATCAGTGAAATATTAGTTTTTTTCTCCCTATAATTCTGCCCATATTCTTGTGTTAATAGGCTAGTTTCACAACATGTTATCAGCACAAATTTGCTCGTTGCTCTTTGTATACCGTTTCATTTTGAACCCATCGTCTAACGTCACTTGATATGTATAACATTAATTCACATCAAGCCAATATGTCATCATACTCCCCCTGTTATAGTTGGTTTTTGGTCGGGAACCAAATACGTCTCTTCTAAGATTTTCGTTCTGCGGTATATATAATATTGATCCACCACTAGCATAATGTTGGGACCTCTAAAAGGGTTGAGAATATATGTTGGGTAAAAAAACAATTGTCTATAATTAAATATTTAAAGCCATTGGCGAGAGATTTGCTTATGGCTCATTGATTTTCACTTTAGTGAATGAATGTTCCCAACATTAGGGAGATATAACAAGCAGTTGGAAAGTGAAAAGTGGAATGAATTAACATGTCATATTGATCCTCATACTATAAACGGTGAACTAGAAGTTCAAAGAATAATTCATTTACCAATATTAAAGAACAAATTACCAGACAATCACTGGCCTAAATATAGTGACTAAGTAAGTCACATAATCAACTGCTTATGCTCCAGTTATACTCGTGTCCCAAGAGGACAACCACATATTTTGTAATGAGTCTATTGCACGCCTAAAGCGTGGTAGACTAGTTGATTCCAATAATAAAATTCCTCGAAAATTGGAGCAAGTAATTAAGTTGGTCAAGTCGAGGTTATAATAATAAGATCTCCTAAAAAGATAGTAGACATGATGGTTCAAAAAGACCCTCAGGTACCTGAAAATAAAGAGATCTCGATAAGTTGTATCATGTCTAAGATATGTATGGAATTGTAATAAAAATCGACGTCGTTATACTTTTGTAGATAATGTAGCGCTTGAAATGATTAAATGATGAGGATCAAGATTTGAGATCTGCCTATGAACGTAAACATAGAGATGATTGGCCAAAATGGAAAGACGCAAATAAGGCAAAGTTGAATTCTCTAATGACATGGAAAGTATTTGGACCAACAGTCCATACAACTAAAGTTGTAAAATATATTGGATATAAGCGGGTCTTTTATGCGAATTATGTGAAAATAAAATTGAGTGATATAAGGAAAAATTGGTGGCATAAGAATTTTCACAAAGACCTATGATTGATTATGAGGAGACGTATTCTCCAGTGGTGGATGCATTGACTTTCCAATATTTTATTAGTCTGGTAATAGAAAGGGAGAATTGATATTCGTCTTATGAATGTTATGTATCACTTGATACTCCCGAATGATTAAATTATGTAGGTCATGTAAAGTAAGTTTTCGAGAACATTGTGATTATACATATTCAGATTTGAATAGGTTATAATTATTTTACATGTTGGATATAATTAGAACTCCTAATGAGTTTCTAAAGAAATTGAGTGCTTAAAAGATTATTTGAAACATCTTAACGATGTAATACTTGTGCACCAAGAAACATACAGAAAACTTGTACTGGTGATTGTGATATCTCAGTAAATAGTGTACAAGCATGGTACAATATGGATTTTGTAGATAAAAGTAAGTGTTCATGACATTTTTGCATATGATATAGATATCTATGTGTTAAATGGGCAAATTTATATAGCAAAACTTCTAAAGAGTGAAAGCACATACATATTTGGATAAGATGGAAAGAATTATCTCATGGATTGATAATGCTAGAAGCATTAATGATATCAAAACCTCAAGAACGTATTATATGAAGCTGACAAAATACATATGGACTAAATAGTCAAGACGGGTGTTGTACAACTCGAGATATTCGGATAAGAAGGGATGTAAGTTTGATTAAATTAGCCATGTTCCATCAACATTCTACTTTTAAAAGTTCACTATAATCGCAATTTACAATAATGATGTCTAGGCATCATCGAGAGAAATTGTCTAGCTTTTAGATGGAGAATTTACAATTCGAGTATATATGAATATAGTTGAACCTTAAAGTATGTTAAAGATTGTTAAGTCATTTGTTATAAGAAAGGGACAATTGCATATTTCCTCTTAAAAACTGCTTAATTGCGTATTTACCCAACTTAAAATTAAAATTGCATATATCCCCTTTCTTAACTATTAAAATTGCATATATCCCTTTCCTTAACCAATAAAATTGCAAATTTACCCATTTTGATTTATTTCATTAAAAAAAATTATATAATGACTTTTTTACCTTTATTTTTACTAAAACTTAAAAAAATACATATATATTCATAAATGAACATAAAGAAATTCTTCACAGGAACACTAATTTGAAAATTCAGCATCGTCCTCTTTGATAGTGATGCCAATTCATCATCCATATTCAACATGAAATGTTCAGTAAACAAAGTCAAAATGTAAAATTAATGGTAAACTTTGTTGTTGATTTTAATGTCATAAAGATCATTTAAATAGAACTGGATTTATTAAATATTAAATATAAAAAATAGAATAAATATTGTTATAACTTAGTAGAACCATCAACTGATGTGTTGTGATGGTTCCTCCCCTACGTAAAGACGTCATTAATTCAATACAAGTTTTCCTAACCTTATACGTATATTCGTTACTGTGTTAATCTTTAGATTATCTGATTGAATTGATGAATACAATCAAAATATTTTAATTTGAAAGTGTCCCAACATGACTCAAAGAAATATCTAAGACCTACAAAATATAAAACCTACAAATGTAAGTCCATATGATGATCATTATCAAAAGGAAATGAACCGCCAACCTACAAATGTAAGTCCATTTTGTAGATTTTTACTAGTTTAGCGGTTTATTTCAGTGTTTAAGTTTTAGTAAAAATAGTAAAAATGAATAAATATGTATTTTTTTAAAGAATTGTGAAAAATCCACAAAGACTAGTAAAAAAATAAATTTGTATTTTTTAAGTTTTAGTAAAAAAAAGGTAAAAAAAGTCATTATATAACTTGTTTTTAATGAAATAAATCAAAATGGGTAAATTTGCAATTATATTAGTTAAGGAAGAGGATATATGCAATTTTAATAGCTAAGGAAGGGGATATATGCAATTTTAATTTTAAGTTGGATAAATACGCAATTAAGCAGCTTTTTAAGGGGAAATATGCAATTGTTTATATAAGAAATGCCTATTATCATCCCCTACCAAAGTAGAGATTCTCATTCTAGAAGTACCATCGTTAAATGCATAAGTACATTAATATGTTTTGCTAGCTATGTATGTTATAATATCTTTCACTTGAGCTTATTGTCATGATATAACCTTTGTCAAGCGAAGAGACATTGGAATGAGTTCAAAGAAAGATTTCAGGTATAAACGATATTTGATTATATTTTACTAACATATCAAAACAAGTTTGGTTAGTCTTGTAGATGCAGGAATGTAACAAAACACAGTCGTGAACATATGATATTTTTTGGAAGGAGACACCTAAAGTCTCGTTAGAAGATTATACAACATTGCTCAACATAAAAGATTGCACATTAAGGGATCGAGCGACAAATCTTTGGCTACAAAAGCTTTGTACAGCTTTCAAGGAAGATGGACACACATCAGGATACATGCTAAAATGAGGGGGAGACCTATTTAAGTTGCACTCTTTTTCCCTCACTAAGTTTTGTCCTATTTGGGTTTTCTTCATAAGGTTTTTAATGAGGCAACACACATGATCCAGAAGTATCATGAGAAGAAAATATTGTTGGTACATATGTCTGTCGACTTCGTCTTGTATCGAGTCTGTAATAGAATTGATAGAACAAGACACGTAGTCCAAGAAAAACGGGAAAAAGGTCAAAACAAGCCAGTCCACACGAACTGACCAGTTTGTGCGAACTGGACAAGGCCAGTTCGTGCGAACTGGAGATGTATGGTTCGTGCGAAGTGGCTGGCCTATAAATAGGTGTCTTGGTTCTTTCATTTGTAACTTTGTCATTCCGGTAGCGAAGCTCTGCCGAAGTGTCTCCAGACCGTGTAAAGCTATCAAATCAATATAAGAGACAGTTTAACTGATTCTAGTGTGTATCCAGCAGAAATAACTTCGATACGTCTGATTCCGCCTTTCGTATTGAACGAGATCTCTTCTGAACGACTCGTTTAGGTTGATTCTCGATCCTACAAGTGGTATCAGAGCTCAGGAGGAAAAGTTCTTACCATTTCAGCTGTTTTTCACCGAAATTTCTGATTTCTACTCATTTCTACTCACTTTCTACACAATTTTTCAAAATTAACCACGATTTCACAGATAAAATGGACTGATTTTCACATATAACGTGTAAAACTGAGTTTTAATCAATCCTTGAAAAAATCAGCACAAAATTCAGCCTAAAACATGATCAATTTGTCAAAATACCTTCCGTTTTGTTCGACATATCATCAGTTCGCACGACCTGAGGATCCAGGTCGCATGAAACGTCTTCAGTTCGTACGAGATATCTTCAGTTCGCACGAGGAAGTATCAGTTCGCACAGTCTGATACCAGTTCGCACGGTGTGGTGATATCAGTTCGCACGAGGTTGTTTGTTTTGTCCAGTTCGCACAGAATTGTTCCAGGTCGTACGAAGTGGTTAAAAGTATCCAGGTCGTGCGAGTTGAATCCCTTCAGACCGTTTGAATTGAGACACATCAGGTCGTTTTAGTTTGCATGTGTTGTTGAAGCCCAATACACTTCAACGGTCCAATTAAAATCAGTCGATATTAAAAGGTGTCGGCCATTTTCAAAAGTTTAAAAGCACTAGTCGGTTAAGTGGACATTGAGGCCCAACGAGAATTGAGTTGTGAACTTAGTTTGTCAGCACATTATTATTTGAGATCCACTAAATTCTTTGACCCAGTTCGTGACTTGATGTTGTCGGCCCAATCATATTCTTTAAACACTTGAAGTTGTCGGCTTAGTGGGTTATTTTTTGGTCCAATCAAGTTTGTGATATCATTTAGAGAGTTGTTGGCCATTTATAATTGAAGAACAAGCAGACTTTTTAGTGTCAGTTTAAAGTGTTGGTGCTGGGCTTTAAAAGTTTTTTAGTGGACTATGTGTTGGATCGGATACAATTTTTTTGGGACCACAAGTTAATATAATTTTGGAGTTGATTGATATAGAGTGATTTAGTGGGCTTGGATCAAAACATTTGGGCCGAAAAGTTTAGATATTGAGCTGGTGTTTCATTTGAACCGAGATTGTTAGGTTTTGGGCTTCTAGTTGTTAGTGGGCCTCATGGAAGTTGAAATTTTGTGGACTTTGAGCTAAAAACAATTTTTGAACCAAGTCGTTCGAAGTTCACCAGACCGCACGAAATTCAACTCGTTTGAAGTATCAAACACTCAGATTGTTTGGAATTCTGATTTTGTGACATTTTTAAAACTGAAACATGGATTCTGAAGATGAAATAGCGTATTTTTATTACGAATCTCAGCAATTCATTCCTAAAAAGAAAGAAGAAGAACCAGTTTCAACAGAAAAGGTTTTAGAAAGAGCGCCAATCTTTGATCACTCATCAGATGATGATAGTGAAGAAATTCAAAAACTTGAATATTATGCAAGAAAATTTTCATCTGATAAGGATAATTACGATCCTAACCGAACTTCAAAAACTAAAGTATTTGTTGCTCAAATTTTTGAAGATACAACTGCTGAAGAAGAAATGGCATATGCTTATTACGAATCTCAACAATTTAGTCTGAAAAAGAAAGAAGAAGATTTAGTTTCAACAAAAAAGGTTTCAAGAAAAGCACCAATTTATGAAGAGAGTGATGATGATGCCAAAGAAATTCAAAAACTTAAATGTTATCAAAGAAAATTTTCAACTAATAGTGATGATGATGATTTGTTTTTTGCAGGTAAAACGGAAAAGATCAAAGAAAAACAAGCTGCGAAAAAGAAGAGTCATAAAGCAGCAACTGTTAAAGAAAAAGATGATAGTGATGAGGATAATTCGTATTATGCAGGTAAAATGAAAGAGAACAAAGAAATACAAGCTGCGAAAGATGACAGTGATGATGAAAATGTTCGAGTGATAAAGAAGCAGGTTAAAAAACACGATGACAGTGATGATGAAGATGTTCGAGTGATAAAGAAGCAGGTTAAAGAAATTCCAGCTTTCAAGGTTGCAAAGAAAGCTGATGCAGAAAAGATACCTGAGAAATGTGAAAATTGTGATACTGTGAAAAGGCACAACAACAAATTGATTCATAACATGAACAGACTGAAAGAATCTTATGATGTTTTAAACAACGCTATGAATCAATACAACAAGTCAAGCAGTGAACAAGCGTTAGCTATGATGACACTCAATGGAGCGTTCATGACAAAGCAGAAAATCATCAATAATTATATTGAGAAATGTGTTGTACTTGAACAAAAATTGGAAACCCAGAGGATAGAAACTAAAAGGGTAAACAGGTTATTGAGAAGTTACTCATGTGCTTCTTATGTGATTGACATGATTTATCCTACAGTAGAAGGCATGAAAGCGTTTGAAGAAGAGGATACTGAAGTAAATGATACTGGTAAGAAACATAGTACTGATTATACCAAGTGTCCACCGCCGCTTGAAAATGGATATTCTCCACGAAATCCTAATTCAGAAAGAGTCAAAAAGGCAACCAATTTAAAATGGGAATCTGAACCTTCAGATGGATTGCCAGATAATATTGATGTCACATTCACATCGTCTGACACTGATCATGAGTCTGAGTTAATAAAGAAAGTGGTCGATCAGGTGTTGGATAAGGATGAGGAGTCAGAGTCAAAGTCTGAGTCTGAAACTTCAAGTTCATCAGTTGATAGTCTGAAATCACCGGTTAAAAGAGTTTACAATAAAGATTTTCTATTATCACAAAATAATTTGAATGATGAAACATTCAAAGTAGCATATACTTTGAATGATTCTGACAAATTATATTCTGATGAAGAATTTCCAATAAGAGGTGTTAAAACTGAAATGATTAACAAGGTTTTCAAACTAACAGAAATTAATATTTCTGAAATAAAAGATGTAAATCTTTCTGAAAAACCTAAAAAATACACTTCAAGAGTTCAACAAAGGTTAAACAAGAAAAAATGTTACAGTTCTGGTTCTGGTTATCGAAAGAAACCAAACCATAACAGTAATTTCAAAAAGAAAGGATTAGGTTCTATTCCACCAGAAAATCATAAAAATGAGAAAACTTATAAACCAAAAACTGTATTTGTTTCAGGAGCAAGTTCGGAAGAAGAAGAAAAGAGCTCATTCTGGAAGCAATCAAACAAAGAATTCCTTGCTAAGAAGCAAGAAGGATTGAAGAATGATGTTGTTCAGAAAAAAGAGACGAGAACCTGTTATCAATGCAAAGTAGTTGGTCACATTGCCTTGAACTGTCCAAAGGCAACCAACACAAAACAGGGAGTCTCAGAAAAATTGAAAGAAAAGATGGTTGATAATGAACCACCAACCGAACAATTTAAAGTTTTCAAAAATTCAAAATTTGAGGTTGGTGAGTGTTCAAAAAGTTTTTACAAAAGAAAAGTGAATCTCAACAACCACAAGTGGGTTGTTAAGAAGTCAGATGTTAGTTCTGGCGATGAGTTTGCTTCTTCGGAAGCAAAGGAGCCACTTTCTGGCGATGAATGTGATTCGTCAAAGTCAGAGGAGCCACAAGTTGAGCTAAAAAGAAAAAATTCAGTTCCGCCACTGGATGACGAAAATTTTCCACCATTGCGGGCTGAAAATTTAAAATCAAAAGTTGGAAAAATTGAGATTTCAAATCAATTTTTTTCTGAAAAGAAAGAATTTGATGTTGAAAAAGCCTTTAACCCCAAAGTTCTAAATATTTTTGGAAAAATGGTTGACGGGAAGGTCAAAGGGGTAAAGGAATTCTATGAAAAGAAGAAGAAAGGAAAGAAACCGAGTGTTGATGACTCGGAAACTCCCAAAGACCGTCAGGCTTGGGAGAATCCCTATATCTGAAAAACCTGACTTGCCGGAACTCCCAGGTTGGTAATTGGGGAGTAGGAATCGGCATCTTTCTTGAGAAATTCAAAATTGTTATATTTCAACTTACAAGTGGTATTGGTTGATAAGAACATACAAGTGGTTAATCAAGGTCATTAAGTTGAACTTGATTTAACTTTCATTCAAGAGGTTGAAAAAAAAAAAACAAAATGATGAATTAAACCCCGATCTTACAAGTGGTTTCTACAAAACTAATTTTCCGGAAAAACCATTTTGATTAAAACAAACTTAAGTGTTTTGAAATCATAATGGGAAAATAGTTTGTTGTCAGGGGGAGTTCTGGTTGTTTATGCCAAGTGGATGGAGATTTGAAGCAATTCACATCGGTTTGTCAAATTTTCTTTAAGTGGTTTTGAATTTTAGGGGGGGGGGGGTAAAAAATTTTAGAAATTTTAAAAATTTGAAAAATCCAAAAACATGATAAAATCCAAAAATCCAAAAACATTGAAAACTCATTTTGAATTTTAAACTAGTACGAGTTTTGTTGTGAAAAAGAGGAAATGATAGTACATCAGTAGACAATCACAGTACGCTAAAGAATTGGAAAGTTAAAATGTGATAAATGGTCTCACTGATGATATGCCAGTATGTCACACCCCTATTTTCCACGTGTCACCGGTGGGCCCGGTGGGGAGTATAGTGACGTAGTTGGTATCATCATAGACAAACAACACAATATATAAATGCACAGCGGAAGCAAAGATAGATTCATTTCAACTTTAATAAAGTGTAATATTAAATATCACTAATAGTTTAAACGGATCCACAGGCGGATCAAAATAAAATAAGATATTGTTCAACAGCTTTATTGTCATCCAAGCTTGCGAGACTTATTGTGGACGCTCTAGAAGACAGCCAGCCTAGTACGAGTAGTACCTGCACTTAATCTTTTTGGAAAAATACGTCAGTTTACACTGGTAAATACAATTTAACTGACTCATTTTGAAAAGGGTTGAAAATTGATTTGAATGCTCACGGCACAAAACATTTTTATAACTTGGGATAATTATGTAATATAATCTTGTGAACGAATTACATGTTACTTGTGCGTTCAGTAGCCCGGATCTTGTCCGGGTTAAAGATCAATAGACACACCACAATAATGAGTTATACACTGACAGGTGTACACCTACACCCCGTGCTCAGTGTAACACCCCGTGTTTTCACGAGTGAAAGTCAAAGTCAAGGTCAAAGTCAACGATCGATTTCGCGCGACTTGACCCGTAGAAATGTTTCTATTTTAATTATATTATGTGGAGTAAATGTCGTACATTACAATAATCGAATCGTGTTTACCATATTTCAATCGACCTACGACTGTGAAGGATAGGAAGTAACAATGCGATAAAGTTAATCAAGCTATGCTAATCAAATCGATATCGAACCGTAACTCGAACTGTGCATGTTACTTGTTAGTTATACGTGTGTGTGCTTTACGTGTTTACCTGTGCATGTTTATTTTGCGTTATGTTGAGATAATCAAGCGAACCCAATCGAACTCGAAGTCTAACTCGAACGTAAACGAACCCGAACCCGAATTCCGAGTCAAACCATATAAGAAGTAGTTGGGACTAAAAGTAATTTGAGTAGGAAACCCTACCGAATCGCTCGCAGATCGAAACCGAAACAACATCGCACCGAACACCCCAAAGCAGGCGGCATCCGCACGCACAGGTCATCCGGACGGATTACCACCCGGACGAGCTACCCTTGGGACCCACTTTCCAAACAAGGTTTGAGTATCGACGGATGAACAATCTGGACAGACGACCTCTGAAAGGATTACTCTTCGGATCATGAGATACTAAGGCCTTCAACTAAAATTCAAACAAGGATCATCCGCACGGCCAAGTCGTGCGTACGGACAGACTATCCGGACGGATGGTCCCTGCCCGCGCGCACAGACTGTCCGCACGGATCACCACTGTCCGCACGGACTACCATACGCACGGATCGTCGTCCGCGCGACCGGCTTGAACGGTAGAAACACTTAGGTGATTTCTAAATGCTACAACGAAAACTCCAAAGCACAAGCCATCATACACAAACACATCTCACACTTAGGAAGAAACAATCCACTTGAACGTTTATCCGAACGAACAACTTGTCCGTACGGATAAGTCATCCGCACGCACAACTAATCCGCACGGATTACCATCCGCACGGACAGTCGTACGCACGGATAGCTTATCCGGATGGATCACCATCCGCACGGATAGGTCATGCGCACGGATGACTTCCTCTCACGGATAGCTGATCCGCACGAACAGCCATCCTAACCACTCTCACTTTGTACTGTTTTACGCGCCACTTATCGTTACGTTATCGAATCTATTCAGGCTAACCGTACTCGCTGTAAAGCGCTCCCTTCAATCCATAATCGCTGTGAGTATACTCGAACCCTTTTTGCTTTAGCACTTTTGGGCGTTACATACGTTACAACTATTCAAACTACAACTATCACACTACTCAAGCTATTTTAACGCTTAACCATTAATGCATGTTATACGTGGCTTATGAATGCTTGTTTGTTATGTTTACACATGGAATGCTGTCTACCTGCCTTAGTAACGATAGTACTATAGTTTGGACTCAGCACCCGTTCACACGGGGGTTGTTAAGGATCTTTCACTTGCATGGATTACAGTGGTAATCATGTATTGCGAACTGCCTCGGGCAGTCAACCCGCAGTCATTGGTATCGATGGATCTATGTCGATAACTAACGTGCTTCATTTCACTGTGTGTACGTGCTGGTTATGCGTAAACGGATTCGAACTCTATTATGCTATTATCAAACTTGTATGCTCACCTTTACATTATATGTATTGACTTTATTTTAAACGTATGTGACAGGTGCCTAGGTTGTTTATATGCTTCTCGGGCTGTGATGAAATTGAAGCTAGGAACTGGAGTCCTAGAAACCAACGAATAAATTGTTATGTTTAAATCTGAGTTGTCGGAACAGAATATTTGTTTAGTTTTTGTCTGTAATAACTTGTTTGCTATTTGAGACATGGTATGGGACATGTTAACTTAAATTGAATGGTAATGATAGTTGTTATGGAAACTTCTGGACAATCTGTTTCGCTCAGTGCCGCGCCCCGATGATTCCGCCATCGGTTGGGGTGTGACAGATTGGTATCAGAGCCATAACTATAGGGAATTAGGCAAGACTCGACCTAGTCCGGGTCGAAGTCTTAGAGACCTAGTCTATAGTTAAGAACCAACAGACCAACTCACGCGTATGCGTAAACTCGCCACTATCACTCACTCTTTTCTATCATTGCACTCGAATTTTTCAAGTTGTGAACAGGCAATGAGGCTGAGAATAGGTGTGAAAACCGCAAACTCTCGACTAAAGTTGTGAACAGAAATATTATGATTATGTGCTCTATGTGTTTATGTGATTTTGTGCGCTTCTGTGATCTTGTGACTATATGCGTTTACATGGTACGTGTTACTGAGCTTTAGTAGTAGTAGACGTGTGAGGTGAGATTCGAATACATGTGTTGAGTTCCATGGCGATGTCTATTGCAGACAATGTCGTCTGTATCCCGTCATCCACTCTCTCGCCAAGAAAAGAAGGACAGACGTCTTGCTTCCATCGTCGCGAAAGCTGTAGCAAAGGCAGTGAGCGATGCCTATGAGAATGCCAGCAAATCATCCGAGGAATCGAGGACTGAAGGTCCTAGAGCTGTCGCAAGACCTTTCAGTTTCAAACAATTCAAGTCATGTGGGCCGAAAGAATTCACGGGCGAAGGAGGTCCTACTGCTCTATTCCACTGGTTTGACTCTATCGAGGTTACTCTACGACAAAGTGATTGCCCTGATGACCTTCGAACTCTGAACGCTACCGGCGTCTTTCAGTCCCGTGCTTTGGACTGGTGGACGGCCGAGAGGAACAAGAGAGGGAATGATGCAGCTTACGGTTTGTCATGGGATGAGCTCAAGGAAGTCATGCTAGAGGAATTATGCCCTCCTCACGAGCGTCAAAAGCTTGAAGATGAATTTTGGCACATACATCAGAAGGATGGAGACAATGCTGGTCTCACTGCTCGCTTCAAACAGCTCAGCATTATCTGTCCCGACCAGGTTAAGACTCCCGATATGACCATCAAGAAGTACATCCGAGCTTTGCCTGACTGCGTTGCTGATTTCGTGCAAGTGACTAAGATTACCACGATCGAAGAAACCTATCTGCTGGCCGCTGAAATCAATGACAAAAGGGTTAAGGCTGGGGTGTGGGACAAGACCTCCAAGCATCTGCATCAAGCCACTACTGCTGAACCAACTGTTGAACCCGCCTCATCAAGCAACAAGAGAAAGAACAAGAGAAAGAACAGCTCCACCAACAAGAACTGTGCGATTACTGCTGCACCGATTCAAGCTGTACCTGCCCAACAGCGTCAAGTAGCGGCGCCTGTGGCCAATGCACCGCCTGCAAAGCGTGCATATACTGGGCCACATCCACTCTGCCCTACTTGCACCTATCATCACCCGACTGCTATTCAATGCCGCTTCTGTGCTCATTGCAACGTCTACGGCCACTTTACTGCCAACTGCCGTATTCGTCAAGCTCCTGCCAATCAAGCTCTACTCGCTGCCCCACAGGGTCAACAAGCTCCTCCGGAACCCGCAGTCAAAGCCAGAGCATGCTTTACGTGTGGCGACCCGAACCATTTCGCCAACATGTGCCCGAACAGGGTAGTGAAACAAGAACCGCAACAGCAGCCGCCACAGCAGCAGCAACAACAACAACAACAGGCAGCACGCGCCAGAACTTTCAATCTCAATGTGCGTCAAGCCCAGGCCGACAACAACGTGGTCAATGGTACGTTCCTTGTGAATGGTATTTATGCTTCATGTTTGTTTGATACTGGAGCCGATAATTGCTTTGTGTCACTCGAATTTGAGAAACTCCTTAGTCGTAAACGTTCTCGACTCTCCTCTGCATTCGATGTTGAAGTCGCTACTGGAAGAACCGTCGCTGTAAACTCTGTTATTCGTGATTGCACTCTCGAGCTCAACAATCACATCTTCTCAATCGATCTCATTCCAATGCAACTAGGAAGCTTTGATGTCATAGTAGGCATGGACTTTCTTCGCGAAAACCATGCCGAAGTTGTGTGCTTCGATAAAATGATTCGTTTTTCGCTCGCAAACGGTGATTCATTGTGTGTTTATGGTGATACAACTTCGAAGGGTCTCAAGCTTATGTCATGCCTCCAAGCTAGCAAGTATCTCCGCAAGGAATACAGAGCTTTCTTGGCTAACATTGTAGCAGCGGAGAAGGAAAAGAAAGAGAAGAAGGAAGTGAAAGACGTTCCTGTGGTTCGAGAATTTCCTAGTGTTTTTCCAGAGGATCTTCCCGGACTACCTCCAAAGCGCGATATTGATTTTCGCATTGATCTCATTCCTGGAGCTAATCCTATCGCCAGAGCTCCTTATCGACTCGCGCCGTCCGAAATGCGCGAACTCTCAACCCAACTCCAGGAATTGCTTGAAAAAGGCTTTATTCGCCCGAGCACCTCTCCTTGGGGCGCACCAGTCCTTTTCGTCAAAAAGAAGGACGGGTCGTTCCGGGTGTGCATCGACTACCGGGAATTGAATAAGTTGACTATCAAGAACCGCTATCCCCTGCCTCGAATCGACGATTTGTTTGATCAGCTACAAGGCGCTACGTGTTTCTCGAAGATCGATCTACGTTCAGGATATCATCAGCTGCGTATACAAGAGGAGGATATACCCAAAACCGCGTTTCGCACTCGTTACGGCCATTACGAATTCGTTGTCATGCCTTTTGGCCTAACCAATGCACCAGCAGTTTTCATGGATCTGATGAATCGAGTGTGTAAACCATATCTCGACCGTTTCGTCATCGTGTTCATCGACGATGTCTTGATCTATTCCAAAATGAGAGCCGAACACGCGCAACATCTACGTTTAGTTCTCGAGCTGCTCCAGGGGAACCAACTCTACGCCAAATTCTCCAAGTGCGAGTTTTGGTTGGGGGAGGTTCAGTTTCTGGGTCACATCGTAAATAGTCAGGGTATTCACGTCGATCCTGCGAAGATTGAAGCTGTTAAGAGCTGGGTTACGCCTAAGAACCCGACTGAAGTCCGCTCCTTCCTCGGACTAGCGGGCTATTATCGACGATTTATCGAAGGATTCTCGAAAATTGCTGTACCGCTTACCTCTCTCACTCATAAGGACCAGCCTTTTGTCTGGGGAACCAAACAAGAGTCTGCCTTTCGAACCCTCAAACACATGCTTTGCAATGCTCCTGTTCTCACACTACCCGACGGAAACGATAATTTCATTGTCTACTGTGATGCTTCCAACCTTGGTCTCGGTTATGTCCTAATGCAACGAGACAAGGTCATAGCTTACGCATCTCGTCAGCTCAAAATCCACGAGAAGAACTATACGACCCACGATCTCGAGCTAGGCGCAGTTGTTTTTGCATTAAAGATTTGGCGACACTACCTGTATGGTACAAGGTGTACGATCTTCACCGATCACAAGAGCCTACAACACATCTTTAATCAGAAGGAACTAAATATGCGTCAACGCCAATGGGTAGAACTTCTCAACGATTACGACTGTGAGATTCGTTATCACCCAGGCAAGGCAAATGTTGTTGCCGACGCACTTAGCAGACGGAGCTATCTGCTTAGCACTCGTAATGTTCAAGCCCAGCACAACCTCGAAGCTCTCATTCGCGACGCCCAGCATGCATGTTTCAACGAACACACTTTGAAGAAAGAAAGAATCTACCACGATGGAGCCCAGCTTGTGAGCAAATCAAATGGGATATTCCACTTCTTAGACCGAATTTGGATTCCCAAGCGAACCAACCTGCGACAGATTATCATGGATGAAGCCCACAAATCCCGATATTCTTTCCATCCCGGTGCTGACAAAATGTACCATGATCTTCGCTATAGGTACTGGTGGCCGGGTATGAAACGGGATATCGCTCTCTACGTCGGGAAATGCCTAACCTGTGCTAGAATCAAGACTGAACATCAAAGACCCTCTGGCTTGCTCGAACAACCACCAATTCCCATGTGGAAGTGGGAGAGCATAGCTATGGATTTCGTAACCAAGCTTCCAACCACGTCATCAGGTCACGACAGCATTTGGGTTGTTATTGACCGTTTGACTAAATCAGCTCACTTTCTGCCAATACGAGAGGACTACAAGGTAGAACGATTGGCCCGAATCTACACCGACGAGATCATTTGTCGACATGGGACGCCTCGGGACATCATCTCTGATCGTGATGCTCGGTTCACTTCACGATTGTGGGAAACGTTTCAAACGGCACTCGGTACGACAGCATTTGGGTTGTTATTGACCGTTTGACTAAATCAGCTCACTTTCTGCCAATACGAGAGGACTACAAGGTAGAACGATTGGCCCGAATCTACACCGACGAGATCATTTGTCGACATGGGACGCCTCGGGACATCATCTCTGATCGTGATGCTCGGTTCACTTCACGATTGTGGGAAACGTTTCAAACGGCACTCGGTACAACGCTTAATCTAAGTACCGCGTTCCACCCACAAACTGACGGTCAGACTGAAAGAACGATTCGTACGCTTGAAGACATGCTCCGTTCGTGTGTTCTAGACTTCGGTGGTAATTGGGATAGACACCTTCCGTTAATCGAATTCTCGTACAACAACAGCTATCAGGCTAGCATCCAGATGGCACCTTTTGAGGCCTTATACGGAAGAAGATGTCGATCGCCTATTGTGTGGCACGAGATCGGTCACTCGCAACTAACCGGTCCGGAGCTGCTACAAGAAACGACAGACAAAATTTTCCAAATTCGGGACAACCTAGCGAAAGCTCGGGATCGACAGAAAGTTTACGCCGATAAAAAGCGCAAGCCCCGTGAATATGGCGTTGGTGACTACGTACTCCTAAAGGTATCACCTTGGAAGGGTGTAGTCCGATTCGGCAAGAAGGGGAAACTCGCGCCTCGATATGTTGGACCTTTTAAGATTCTGGAAAGGATCGGAAAAGTCGCCTATAGACTCGAATTACCGGAGGAATTTAGCAATGTCCATCCGACTTTCCACGTGTCAAACCTCCGAAAGTGCATCGCCGACCACGACTTACATGTTCCTCTAGATGATCTACAAGTGAACGAAACATTACACTTCGTGGAGAAGCCTGTCGAAATCATGGATCGCCAAACCAAGGAACTCAGGCGCTCACGCATTCCTATCGTGAAAGTCCGATGGGAAGGCAAACGAGGCGCGGAGTTCACTTGGGAACTCGAAAGCGACATGAAGGCAAAGTATCCACAGTTGTTTAACGAAGGAGTAATACCCAGTTAAGAAAGGCAAGGTGGCATACTTGTAAATAAGGAGAGTCTCCTTATATCCTTGGCCTATAAATAGAACCCTTAGGCTTAGAAAGAGAAAGTAGAGAAAGAAAGTGGCAAAGTGATTCTAGTACTTTGTACGACGTTTTCAGTAATCAATAGAATCACGATTGTAGTAAATTCTAGTGCGTTTGATCTGAGCAATCGAGCACCTGCTCAGATACCACTTGTTAGGACCGGTTTGACTCCGTTACAATTATGTTTGGTCACACACGTTCACGGACTCCACACGACTCAGAGTCAACAATAGTCAATACGTATATGTTATCCGCACGGATATGTCATGCGTGCGGTGAACATCAACAGCAACATTCAACACCTTTTTAACAAAAATTAAGATTTCTCCCAAACGGCTTCGAATTAAGATCTGAAACTTTATAGGCTTTTAGATTAGTTATTTTCGCACATCATATCCAAAAATCAGCAATTTTAACCATAAAATCTTGTTTAATTTGACGATTTTCAATAGTCCGAATGAAGGACTCTCGCATGTGATCCACGGTTAGTTACGGCTTCCAGCTTAATTTCGGGACGAAATTCCCTAAACAAAGGGAGGCTGTAACACCCCGTGTTTTCACGAGTGAAAGTCAAAGTCAAGGTCAAAGTCAACGATCGATTTCGCGCGACTTGACCCGTAGAAATGTTTCTATTTTAATTATATTATGTGGAGTAAATGTCGTACATTACAATAATCGAATCGTGTTTACCATATTTCAATCGACCTACGACTGTGAAGGATAGGAAGTAACAATGCGATAAAGTTAATCAAGCTATGCTAATCAAATCGATATCGAACCGTAACTCGAACTGTGCATGTTACTTGTTAGTTATACGTGTGTGTGTGCTTTACGTGTTTACCTGTGCATGTTTATTTTGCGTTATGTTGAGATAATCAAGCGAACCCAATCGAACTCGAAGTCTAACTCGAACGTAAACGAACCTGAACCCGAATTCCGAGTCAAACCATATAAGAAGTAGTTGGGACTAAAAGTAATTTGACTAGGAAACCCTACCGAATTGCTCACAGATCGAAACCGAAACAACATCGCACCGAACACCCCAAAGCAGGCGGCATCCGCACGGATGGCCAATCCGCACGGATTGCCAATCCGCACGGATAGCTTACCCGGGTGCGTGCCATGCGCACGGCCACCCCTTTCCCTTTTTGGCATCCTATAAATACACAGGTCACTCTCCACTTTTTCCACTTTTGGCAAGTGACGTCCGAACCGCACGCATTCTTCACTTTTTCTCAGATTTCTCTCAATCCAGGTAAGATCTTGCACTAATTCTTGTACATCTTTGATCACTACACAATTCTACACATTTCCATCTTTCAAATCTTCACTTTTAACCATGAAATCATCCGGATTTGAGGTATTCTCGGGTGACGTCATCATGAAGTTCTTATGAACTTCAAGCTTGACCTCATTCCACCAAGAATAACTCGGATCTAAACGATTTCTACAAGATTTCACAATAACCTCACCCAGATCTAAACTTTTCTAAGGATAAAAGAGTTGAAAGAAATAAACCTAAGTTGTCTCCTTCTTTTTCCCTTAGAATCGGTACGAATCTGATCGGTTCTAGTCTCTACTCGATAATAGTGATGCACTAGTTCCAGATCTGGAATCCTACCCACAGACAACTGATTTCGGGGTCAACCGGAATGACCGTTCTGAGTCGCCGACAGGCCGAGTTAGGGTGGTTCCTGACCGGTCTAGTCACGCGGGTGAGAATACAATTCCAAGTGATTGCCACGTAATCAGAACGTCTCGATAAACGACAACAGAAACCGAGAGTAGACGAACGGGACAAACAGACCAGAGACTGTCCGCACGAACCAGTTGTCCGCACGGACAAGCTGTCCGCACGGACAAGTTGTGCGCACGGATCACCATCCGCACGCACAGGTCATCCGGACGGATTACCACCCGGACGAGCTACCCTTGGGACCCACTTTCCAAACAAGGTTTGAGTATCGACGAATGAACAATCCAGACAGACGACCTCTGAAAGGATTACTCTTCGGATCATGAGATACTAAGGCCTTCAACTAAAATTCAAACAAGGATCATCCGCACGGTCAAGTCGTGCGCACGGACAGACTATCCGGACGGATGGTCCCTGCCCGCGCGCACAGACTGTCCGCACGGATCACCACTGTCCGCACGGACTACCATACGCACGGATCGTCGTCCGCGCGACCGGCTTGAAAGGTAGAAACACTTAGGTGATTTCTAAATGCTACAACGAAAACTCCAAAGCACAAGCCATCATACACAAACACATCTCACACTTAGGAAGAAACAATCCACTTGAACGTTTATCCGAACGAACAACTTGTCCGTACGGATAAGTCATCCGCACGCACATCTAATCCGCACGGATTACCATCCGCACGGACAGTCGTACGTACGGATAGCTTATCCGGATGGATCACCATCCGCACGCATCACCATCCGCACGGATAGGTCATGCGCACGGATGGCTTCCTCTCACGGATAGCTGATCCGCACGAACAACCATCCTAACCACTCTCACTTTGTACTGTTTTACGCGCCACTTATCGTTACGTTATCGAATCTATTCAAGCTAACCGTACTCGCTGTAAAGCGCTCCCTTCAATCCATAACCGCTGTGAGTATACTCGAACCCTTTTTGCTTTAGCACTTTTGGGTGTTACATACGTTACAACTATTCAAACTACAACTATCACACTACTCAAGCTATTTTAACGCTTAACCATTAATGCATGTTATACGTGGCTTATGGATCTATGTCGATAACTAACGTGCTTCATTTCACTGTGTGTACGTGCTGGTTATGCGTAAACGGATTCGAACTCTATTATGCTATTATCAAACTTGTATGCTCAGCTTTACATTATATGTATTGACTTTATTTTAAACCTATGTGACAGGTGCCTAGGTTGTTTATATGCTTCTCGGGCTGTGATGAAATTGAAGCTAGGAACTGGAGTCCTAGAAACCAACGAATAAATTGTTATGTTTAAATCTGAGTTGTCGGAACAGAATATTTGTTTAGTTTTTGTCTGTAATAACTTGTTTGCTATTTGAGACATGGTATGGGACATGTTAACTTAAATTGAATGGTAATGATAGTTGTTATGGAAACTTCTGGACAATCTGTTTCGCTCAGTGCCGCGCCCCGATGATTCCGCCATCGGTTGGGGTGTGACACTCAGGTCGTGGCCATTTCGTAAAATGATGCCAGGGATATCCGGGACATGGTCATTAACCCCCCAAAGGCTTTAAGTGAACAAGACTGTTTAAACGAGCCGATCAAATTATTCAATTAACCACCCAAAGATGTAAGATTTGATGCTCGATCAAGCGGTATTCTATATACCGTAACCCAAGCCCGTATAGGGGAAATAAGTTAAAAGTATTTACCTGAGTAAAGTATAAATCACAACTAGCAAGTGAAGGTAGCTTTTAATGGTTCTTCTTATTCTGGAACAAAGGTTTATAGTAACCTATTAGATTTCTAACGGGTCTTTATTTAAGCTTAAGCTTAGACCGGCTAGTTTTAAGGACGATACGGTTCAAACGCACGATTAAGCGAAGACCGGATAGAATGTGATTTAGACCCGACAAGTTTGAATACTTGTATAATATGGGTATACTAAATACATTCTGGATTTTGAGACAAAGATGATAAGGTTTGACCCGGTTCGGTCAATTTATGCAAACTAGTTACATAAACCGAACTGAGCGCGAAAAGGGCGTTACGGGTAACCATAAGAGTCATATGCAAGTTCCCTGAGTTAATATACTTTAAATATGTTGTGACATCAGTAAGATGTCTTCTATTATGCCCCTAATGAATTTAAACACAAATTATGTCTCATAAGGGCATTTTGGTCATTTAAAAGATTATAAAAGAGTTTAATTTGTAATCTGAGTTACAGGTCTGATTTATACAGTAAATATACTTAATTTAATATGTTATAACAGTAGGGTATGACCCATATATGAAATTTATCATTTAAAGCCAAACTATGCACCTTAGGGGTATTTTGGTAATTTCACAAGGGCTTAAAAGGTCAAAACTGGAAACCTGAGTTCAAAAACTTATACTTACTGTTATTATATAAAAATATACTAAAAACATCAGTAGGTATCAACCTTATATGTTTAATATGGTTATAGCACATACTATGCGTAAAAAAACGCTTAAAAAGACGTTTGGAGCCGTTTCCGGGTTTTTAAAGGAAAGCTGATAATTTTATAATTCCAGAAGGCTCAAAATATTTTATTTAACAAATAAAATCAGTAGAAAAAGGTTTGGGGTCAAAAGGATTTGTAAAACTCATTTTATGGCTTAAAAGGGCAAAACCGTCATAACCGAATCAAATCTAGAGACCTATGTTATGCTCAGCCAAAAATTAAATAAAAATCTTTAAAAATCCCAAAATATTATATAACATCAGTGGGTAAAAAGTTTGATATCAAAAAGTGGGTTTAAATAGGCTATATGCTAATTACGCCGTTTAAGTAACATAAAGCTTTCAAATTACGCTAATGATCATAACTCTTAATCTAGACCTCAAAATGATATCAAATTTTAGGTGCAAGTTTATAAATCAGTAACAAATGTTTCTACTCTTTCACTTTTTCAAAAATCATGTTTTATAGTCAAAAGGGAAAAATAGTCAACTTTAAGCATAAATCGGAAACATGCATATGAATCGGATAAGTATTGAACCAAGTTGTAAAATCTCAGAGAGTTAAACTTATATGAAACTTGGTCCAAAATAAGCTCTAAGGCAGATCTCAAACATGCATGAACGGATCAGAACTTATAGTCAAAGCAAAAGTCAAAATATGCGACTTTCGGGTCCGATCCGGGTTTATACTGAAAATTGTCGAGTTGAACATGTTGAGACATGTTCTTACATTAGTTACCATGTTATTTTAATGATCAAACAGGTTGCATGCATCCTACATTGCTAATTATGATTAAATTTGCAAATAATCATTATGTTGACTTTTTAAAGTATGCTTTGACTCGACAATTAACATAGTTAGAGTGGGAATCTGGAAACACCCTTTTAAGGGTTTGTTACCCACATAAATACCTACTTGTAGGTACTTTCAATTTGAGAAATGACTGAGAAAATTTCATTTAATCTTAAAGTCAAACTTAAATTACGATGGTTTGACTTTTGCTTAATTAGCTAAGCTAGAACGGATTTGAGAGGGTTAGGAATACTTACAAGAGTCCTAATTATGCTTAGAGATCACTAGGAAGTTGGCTTGATGTCCAGAGAGCTCCAGAGATGATCTTGCAAGAGAATGTGAAATGGTTGCAACAATGGATGTTCTTAAATATAAACTTTGATCATCCAAGATGATGACACAAGAGTCTATGAGTGTTATCAGATGTGTCCAAGTGCCCCTACATGCATGAAAATCCATTGGAGAGCCCCTTGTATCGATTCACAGCTGTAAACAATCGAAAACAGACTTAAAACTGACATATGTTCGCTGTGTTGTCGCTGGCAGCTGGTAGGCGGGCCGCGAGGCCCCTTACGTGGGCCGCGTACAAGCTGGTGACCAGCTTAACAAGTTTTCAACAATTACAATTTAGTCCTTGTCCTTTGAAACGTGGTTTTGGCTATTTATCTTGCTCATTAGACCCTCAAATCTGATTTTTAAGGACCTTGGAACATTTACACACATGGTAAAGTCCTTGGTTATCTTTGTGCTTACCCGAAAAGTCACGAAATTCAACGTTAACGCATTTAACCCTTCGTGCACGGTTTTGATCATAACTTTCTCATACGATAACGAAACTTGATGAAATTTTTATCACATATTCTAGTGAGTATATTTTACCATTACAAAGCTTCGGGTTTGCCAAAAGGTCACTCAGAGGTATACTTTCAACATGTTGACACTTTTAGCCCCTGTAGTTTGTAATTCCTCACTTTCTTTCATCTTTCCGCTTTGTATGATCCATGATTTAATCGTTTAAGATTATAAACACCATGTAGGGTTATTGTAGGGCCTATTTATCCATTGTTGACATTTTGGACCCTTATATTCACATAGTTTCACTGTTTGTGCACTTTAGTCCCTCTAAAGTGCTTTTTCACATATTCAAAGCTTATGACACGTGTCAATACATTATTGGACGTAAATTTTCGAGGTGTTACATCCTCACCCCCTTAAAAGAAATCTCGACCTCGAGATTTACTGAAATAAATGAGGGTATTTTTCTTTCATCGTGGATTATACATCCCATGTGTATTCGGGACCTCTACGGGCATCCCATTTGACTTTAACAATAGGCACATGCTTCCTTCGAAGCTTCTTTACCTGTCGATCCTCAATTGACAATGGTTTTTCCACAAATTTCAAGCTCTCATCGATATGTACATCCGTATGTGGTATGACCAGTGATTCATCAGCGAAACACTTCTTCAGATTACAGATGTGAAAAACATTGTGGATAGCACTGAGCTCTTCAGGCAAATTTAACTTATAAGCAACTGACCCGACACGTTCGATAACCTCGAAAGGTCCTATGTATCTCGGGCTTAGCTTGCCTTTCTTGCCAAATCGCATCACTCCCTTCCAGGGTGATACTTTAAGCAATACTTTGTCACCTACTTCGAAGTGAAAAGATTTATGCTTTGGATCCGCATAGCTCTTCTGCCTATCCCTAGCAGCTTTCAAACGATCGCGAATCTGGACAATCTTGTCCGTCGTTTCAAAAACCAAATCTGGTCCTGACAATTGAACGTCTCCTACTTCCGCCCAACAAATGGGTGTTCTGCATTTTCTACCATATAATACCTCAAAGGGCGCAGCCTTAATACTAGTATGGTAGCTATTATTATAGGAGAACTCGACTAATGGCAGATGTTTATCCCAACTGCCACCTAAATCAAACACACATGCACGAAGCATGTCTTCCAATGTTTGGATGGTACGCTCACTCTGTCCGTCTGTCTGTGGGTGGTAAGCCGTACTGAAATTTAAGCGCGTGCCTAAAGACTGTTGGAAACTTTTCCAAAAATTAGAGGTGTATCTCGTATCTCGGTCAGAGATAATTGACAATGGTACACCATGTAGAGCTACGATCTTATCTACATATAATTGAGCTAACATGTCTGAGCTGTAAGTTTCCTTAATGGGTAGGAAATGTGCTGACTTGGTCAGTCTATCTACTATGACCCATATAGTATCGTTTCCCTTCCTCGTCTTTGGCAACTTGGTGATGAAATCCATCGTCACCATCTCCCACTTCCATGTGGGAATTTCAGGTTGTTGCAACAAACCTGACGGCTTCTGGTGTTCCGCTTTGACTTGCGCACAAGTCAAACATTTAGCTACATAAGCAGCTACAGACTTTTTCAAACCAATCCACCAGTAGTTTGCCTTTAGATCCTGGTACATCTTATCAGCTCCAGGATGAACAGAATATTTGGAACTGTGGGCCTCCTGGAGGATAACATCCCGAAGTCCTCCATAAACTGGAACCCATATTCGTCCATTCAATCTTAGCATTCCGTCTTTGTCATAGGATAACTGCTCCTCAGTTACTCCTAGTTTTTCTTCAGGATAGTTAGCTTCCAACACAGCTTCCTTCTGTGCAGCTAACACCCTTTCGTTCAAACTATTCCTTATTTCAATGCGCTTGGCATTGATTCTTATCGGCTTCACTCTTTCTTTTATGCTTAAGGCGTCAGCAACTACATTTGCCTTGCCTGGATGGTATTTTATCTCACAATCATAATCATTTAGAGTTTCCATCCATCATCTTTGTCGCATGTTCAAGTCCTTCTGATTGAACAAATGTTGAAGGCTCTTGTGATCTGAATAGATCACATACTTGGTTCCATATAAGTAATGCCTCCATAGCTTTAATGCAAATACAACGGCACCCAGCTCCAAGTCATGGGTGGTGTAGTTCTTCTCGTGTACCTTTAACTGTCGTGAAGCGTAGGCAATAACCTTGCCTTTCTGCATGAGTACACAGCCCATACCAGTGTGGGATGCATCACAATACACCACGAATTCTTCTATACCATCGGACAATGTTAACACTGGTGCATTGCTCAACTTTTTCTTCAAAATGTCAAAGGATTCCTGCTGCTTAGGGCCCCAATCAAACTTAACCTTCTTACGTGTCAACGAAGTTAGGGGCGCAGCAATCCTTGAGAAGTTTTCGATGAAACGCCTATAATATCCTGCTAAACCCAGGAAGCTACGAATCTCAGTAGGTGTCTTCGGCTCTTGCCAATTCATAACTGCTTCTACCTTAGCGGGATCCACTTGGATACCACGCTCACTTACCACATGTCCAAGGAATTGAACTTCTCGAAGCCAAAACTCGCACTTCGAAAATTTGGCGTAGAGTTTCTCCTGATGTAGAAGTTTGAGAATACAACGAAGGTGTTTCTCGTGGTCAGCTTGGTTCTTCGAGTAAATAAGGATGTCGTCAATAAAGACGATGACGAATTTGTCCAAGTAAGGCTTACAGACGCGATTCATGAGATCCATGAATGCGGCCGGTGCATTAGTGAGCCCAAAAGGCATCGCTAGGAACTCGTAATGTCCATAACGAGTCCTAAACGTTGTCTTGTGCACATCTTCGTCCTTGACCTTCAACTGATGATAGCCTGACCTCAAGTCGAACTTAGAGAAGTAGCTTGCCCCTTGCAACTGATCGAACAGATCGTCGATCCTGGGCAAAGGATACCTATTCTTGATAGTGACTTTATTAAGCTCACGGTAATCGATGCACAGGCGCATCGATCCATCCTTCTTCTTGACAAACAAGATCGGCGCTCCCCAAGGAGACGAACTAGGTCTAATAAAACCTTTGGCTAGCAGATCATCTAACTGTGTCCTTAACTCCTTCATCTCCGTTGGTGCTAACCTATAAGGTGCTCTTGCTACTGGTGCAGCACCAGGGATGATGTCGATTCGGAATTCCACTTGCCTATCTGGTGGTAAACCAGGTAGTTCTTCGGGAAAAACTTTAGGATATTCCGAAATGACAGGGATGTCTTCAATCTTAGGCTTTGGCTCGTCTATAGTAACTTGTGCCATATAAATGACACAACCCTTCTGCAGACATCTGGATGCTTTGAGCATAGACACTTGCTCAGGCAATCCATGCTGGGTATCCCCTTGGATGGTGATTGACTCACTAGACGGAGTTTTGACTACTACTTGCTTTCTATTGCACACAATCTGGGCTTGGTTATGCGATAACCAATCCATACCTATGACTATATCAAAGCCGGCTAGCTTAAAGGGAAGTAAGGATAAAGGAAAAGAGTGATTCCTAATGGATATAACACATCCATCTAAAACAGTTGAGGCGGTTTCTATGGTTCCATCAGCTAATTCCACCTCATATTTCACACTTAAGGCTTTTACAGGCAATTTCAACAACTCACAAAACTTATTATCTACAAAAGACTTATCTGCTCCAGAATCAAACAATACTCTAGCAAAAACATCATTTACGAGAAAAGTACCTGTAATCACGTTGTCATCCTGAACAGCTTCCTTAGCGTCCATCTTGAAGACCCTCGCATTGGTCTTTTTCCCATCTTCGGTTTTTTTGGTGTTCTTTGGGCAATTAGACTTAATGTGCCCTTTTTCGTTGCAACCGTAACATGTTGCATCCTTCAGCTTCTTACACTCCAAAGTCTTATGATCCGTAGATTTGCAAATCCCACAGGATCTCGTGTGAGACTGGGATTTCGACTCAAATCGACACTTCCCAAAATGGTTCTTCTTACAAGTTTTACATTTGGGCTTATCCCCCGATTGTTGCCCATCCTTCTTAAATCCCGACCCTTTCTTGTGGTCGTCATTTCCTCGGTGTTTCTTACCTGATCTTCGTGAGGTATCGTCCTCACGCTTCCTTTTGTTCTCCTCTGAATTCCTGAGTGCTCTCAACCTGACTACGTCCAAGGTAAGAGATAGAGATAGATCAGCTGCTGATCTGAAGGTTTCAGGCCTTGATGCCTTAACACTTGCTTTAATCTCTGGGGCTAAACCCCCGATGAAGCGAGCAATCCTCTTAGGTTCTGGGGTTACCAAGTATGGAACCAACCTAGATAGGGTATTGAAAGTTGTGAGGTACGCCTGGCAATCTAAATTCTTCATCACCAACGACAAGAAATCAGATTCGATTCTCTCGACTTCGTGCTGCGGGCAATAATTATCTTTAATAAGAGCAACAAACTGATCCCATGATAAATTGTAGAGCGGGATCTTTCCAGCAGCTTGTATGAGAGACTTCCACCACGCCAGTGCTTCTCCTTTGAACGATTGGGATACGTATTTTACTACGTCCCTTTCAGCACAACCGCTGATGTCTACAACTGTATCCATTTCGTCCAACCAAGTCATACAATCAACAGCTCCCTTTTCCCCAGTAAAGTCTCTGGGTTTACATGAGACGAAGTATTTGTATGTACAGGATTTACCACGCGGTTCCTGTTTATGCTCGACCTTCCTTGACGGAACACTGTTTTGGTTAGATGAATGTCGATCATCATCCTTCTTGAGCTCATCTTTCTTAGGTACATCTTTCTTAGAGGGCGGTTTGCTATGAGCTTCCGAGTGAACCTTGGGTTTGGAATGTGGTGCGGATCGGGTCCTACTTCGGGTCCCGTTTGATTCACTATATTGCCTTTCAATGGCTCTGGTAACAGCATTTTCTACTAATGCTTGTAGTTCCGCACTAGTTACAAGTATTTTAGTGTTATCAGGGTTATCCACTGGATGACTGTTTATTTCTTCAGACTTAGCCATGTAGTCTTAATTGCTACATAAAAATAAGGACAAGGTCTATTTAGAAACCTAAACAGTATTATCGTTCTTGATGATTTATTAACCATGGTAAATAAAAGCCATATTAGTTAATTTATTAAGTAATTTCATTCAGGACTTTTTATTAGTAATTTTATCCTAGAATAAAATAAAATATTGGCACCATAGGCCTAGTCACGTAGACAAATTTCTAAATTATAAATTTAGATCTGATAGGATTAAAGTTTGAATAAAATAAAAACCAATCCTTTTCTTGGCAGGGAGTCTATAAACTACGGCTGCCTTTTGTTTGATATGACATTAATTATAACCCGTAGGCATTTTGTCACAAAAAAATAAATCTGGATAATTTATTAAAAAGGGTGACATGTGTGATTTTGCGGACCACACTAGCCAAGAATGTTAACATGTTTGCAGATGTTAACAGAGATTTGAATCTTTTTAAACAGGTTCTACCATATTGGCCAGGTCTTTAATATGACATTCAAGCTAGGTTTTACCTTTTTAAGATTCTTATTATTATAAAAAAAATGGTAAATCAAAATATGTTATTTTTCATTTATTCACGTATCATATTCATGCATAATTTAAAAATGAAAAAGAACTTAAATTAACCATTCCAAACAAAAATTAAGCTAGTACGAGTTTGCCCTAAACGGGACTTTTACATAAACAACATGCCCACGCAGGGGCCAACTAACAAAACAAACCCACGCAGGGGTCAAAATAGAAAAACATGCCCACGCAGGGGCAGAACAGAAAGGAAATACCCACTCAGGGGTAGAGTACAGAAATAAATGTCCTCGCAGGGACATGATTATAACTAAAATAAATAAACAAACAAAGGATTTTAGTGATCCTTCTTGCTTTTTCCCTTGATCAAATTCACCATCTTCTTGAACATCCCCCGGTTATGCCTTCGTTCTTGCCGCATCTCATGCCGCACCTCTTGTCGCACCTCATGTATCTCATGAAGGATTTCTTGAAATTGTGGCGGCGACATCACCGGTGTCCGCGGTGGTTGTTGAAGATGCTGAGGTTGAGGAGGTGGCGGTTGCTGATAAAGCGGAGGTTGAGGAGGCTGTGATTGCTGATACCCATATGGTGGGTATCCATAGGTCGATTGTCCCGTATTCCAAGGACCTCCATAAGGACCTTCCGGTCGGGGAACGTTGAAGCTTGAAGCTAACCAGTAGGGATCCTCTGCAAAGTTGTAACCTGTGTGGATCTGCTGCTCGAAGGGATTGTATGCTGCAGCACCAGTGTAAGTGGGAATTGGGTCTCCAAAACCCATTGGTGGTTGTGGCGCAACAGGCGCAGAGACTACTTCAGAGACGGGATGTGAAGATTCTCCCCTCTCTGGTTCTTCGTGGACAGGCGAGTACCGGCTGCCACTTGAATGTGGAGGGGTGCAAATGCGTACTCCCCCTCGTGCGGATATCCGCAAGGTCGTTCTCCTTCGCCTCGGGGGCAAGGGAGGCTGAAGCTGAGGTGGTGCTGCCGGCGGAGTGACCGCGACAAGTCGGGAATCCTCGGAAGGATTCTGCTGCTGCTGTGGCTGATGTAGGGGAGAGTTGTGTTGCAGCTGGTGCAGGGGAGAGTGGTGTGGCTGGTGCAGGGGAGAGCTATGGTATGACTGGTGCAGGGGAGAGTTATGGTAACTGGGAGTAAATACCAGTCATACTGCTTGAATTTCTCCTCAAAGCTATCGGGACCATTGTAAGGTGATCCCACAAATGGTGACCCATCAGAAATTTTGATGGGTTGGTTCGGAGTTCCAGATGGTGGCATTGAAGGATCGGTATCTTCATCGATGTCCATCGGGTTGCCACCAGAAAAGTGGTCTTCGGGTCCAAGTGGGTTAAAACCCACTGCTGCTCCTAAGTAGTTGTCAGGGTTGAACTGGCCCTGAAAGACGGGTGATGGATGGTCAAAGGGTGAATTGTGTCCTAAAAGAGGAATATAGGACTGGTGAGAGTTATGGGGCTCATTCTCAGAATGAGGCCCAAAGGAGTGTGGGATTGATGGGGAGGTACTCAGTGAAACTGAGCGCCTAGCTGGTTCAATAAAAGACCTCCAAAGATTTTGAGCATCTGAGTTATGGGGGTCCGAAGGTGTTCGCCGGTGTGATGGTCCGGCCTCGTGGTCGTTTGGGGCTACATGTGCTCCTTGTCCCCTTCCTCTTCCTCTCATACGTGGCGGCGTTTTTGTGAACCTGTAAAAAACAACAAGTGATACAACACAAAAATATATATAAGACAAAGTTAGAAATAAAACCAAAATTTGGAAAATTCCTAAGTTCTTTGTCTAGACTCGAGAATCGAGGAATGTGCAATTGTGTAACTGAGATTAAACACAAAAGGCTAGTGTATAATTCACTCAGAGTTGGCTCTGATACCAACCTGTCACACCCCTATTTTCCACGTGTCACCGGTGGGCCCGGTGGGGAGTATAGTGACGTAGTTGGTATCATCATAGACAAACAACACAATATATAAATGCACAGCGGAAGCAAAGATAGATTCATTTCAACCTTAATAAAGTGTAATATTAAATATCACTAATAGCTGAAACGGATCCACAGGCGGATCAAAATAAAATAAGATATTGTTCAACAGCTTTATTGTCATCCAAGCTTGCGAGACTTATTGTGGACGCTCTAGAAGACAGCCAGCCTAGTACGAGTAGTACCTGCACTTAATCTTTTTGGAAAAATACGTCAGTTTACACTGGTAAAAACAATTTAACTGACTCATTTTGAAAATGGTTGAAAATTGATTTGAATACTCACGGCACAAAACATTTTTATAACTTGGGATAATTATGTAATATAATCTTGTGAACGAATTACATGTTACTTGTGCGTTCAGTAGCCCGGATCTTGTCCGGGTTAAAGATCAATAGACACACCACAATAATGAGTTATACACTGACAGGTGTACACCTACACCCCGTACTCAGGTCGTGGCCATTTCGTAAAATGATGCCAGGGATATCCGGGACATGGTCATTAACCCCCCAAAGGCTTTAAGTGAACAAGACTGTTTAAACGAGCCGATCAAATTATTCAATTAACCACCCAAATATGTAAGATTTGATGCTCGATCAAGCGGTATTCTATATACCGTAACCCAAGCCCGTATAGGGGAAATAAGTTAAAAGTATTTACCCGAGTAAAGTATAAATCACAACTAGCAAGTGAAGGTAGCTTTTACTGGTTCTTCTTATTCTGGAACAAAGGTTTATAGTAACCTATTAGATTTCTAACGGGTCTTTATTTAATCTTAAGCTTAGACCGGCTAGTTTTAAGGACGATACGGTTCAAACGCACGATTAAGCGAAGACCGGATAGAATGTGATTTAGACCCGACAAGTTTGAATACTTGTATAATATGGGTATACTAAATACATTCTGGATTTTGAGACAAAGATGATAAGGTTTGACCCGGTTCGGTCAATTTATGCAAACTAGTTACATAAACCGAACCGAGCGCGAAAAGGGCGTTACGGGTAACCATAAGAGTCATATGCAAGTTCCCTGAGTTAATATACTTTAAATATGTTGTGACATCAGTAAGATGTCTTCTATTATGCCCCTAATGAATTTAAACACAAATTATGTCTCATAAGGGCATTTTGGTCATTTAAAAGATTATAAAAGAGTTTGATTTGTAATCTGAGTTACAGGTCTGATTTATACAGTAAATATACTTAATTTAACATGTTATAACATTAGGGTATGACCCATATATGAAATTTATCATTTAAAGCCAAACTATGCACCTTAGGGGTATTTTGGTAATTTCACAAGGGCTTAAAAGGTCAAAACTGGAAACCTGAGTTCAAAAACTTATACTTACTGTTATTATATAAAAATATACTAAAAACATCAGTAGGTATCAACCTTATATGTTTAATATGGTTATAGCACATACTATGCATAAAAAAACGCTTAAAAAGACGATTTGGAGCCGTTTCCGGGTTTTTAAAGGAAAGCTGATAATTTTATAATTCCAGAAGGCTCAAAATATTTTATTTTATTTAACAAATAAAATCAGTAGAAAAAGGTTTGGGGTCAAAAGGATTTGTAAAACTCATTTTATGGCTTAAAAGGGCAAAACCGTCATAACCGAATCAAATCTAGAGACGTATGTTATGCTCAGCCAAAAATTAAATAAAAATCTTTAAAAATCCCAAAATATTATATAACATCAGTGGGTAAAAAGTTTGATATCAAAAAGTGGGTTTAAATAGGCTATATGCTAATTACGCCGTTTAAGTAACACAAAGCTTTCAAATTACGCTAATGAGCATAACTCTTAATCTAGACCTCAAAATGATATCAAATTTTAGGTGCAAGTTTATAAATCAGTAAAAAATGTTTCTACTCTTTCACTTTTTCAAAAATCATGTTTTATAGTCAAAAGGGCAAAATAGTCAACTTTAAGCATAAATCGGAAACATGCATATGAATCGGATAAGTATTGAACCAAGTTGTAAAATCTCAGAGAGTTAAACTTATATGAAACTTGGTCCAAAATAAGCTCTAAGGCAGATCTCAAACATGCATGAACGGATCAGAACTGATAGTCAAAGCAAAAGTCAAAATATGCGACTTTCGGGTCCGATCCGGGTTTATACTGAAAATTGTCGAGTTGAACATGTTGAGACATGTTCTTACATTAGTTACCATGTTATTTTAATGATCAAACAGGTTGCATGCATCCTACATTGCTATTTATGCTTAAATTTGCAAATAATCATTTTGTTGACTTTTTAAAGTATGCTTTGACTCGACAATTAACATAGTTAGAGTGGGAATCTGGAAACACCCTTTTAAGGGTTTGTTACCCACATAAATACCTACTTGTAGGTACTTTCAATTTGAGAAATGACTGAGCAAATTTCGTTTAATCTTAAAGTCAAACTTAAATTACGATGGTTTAACTTTTGCTTAATTAGCTAAGCTAGAACGGATTTGAGAGGGTTAGGAATACTTACAAGAGTCCTAATTATGCTTAGAGATCACTAGGAAGTTGGCTTGATGTCCAGAGAGCTCCAGAGATGATCTTGCAAGAGAATGTGAAATGGTTGCAACAATGGATGTTCTTAAATATAAACTTTGATCATCCAAGATGATGACACAAGAGTCTATGAGTGTTATCAGATGTGTCCAAGTGCCCCTACATGCATGAAAATCCATTGGAGAGCCCCTTGTATCGATTCACAGCTGTAAACAATCGAAAACAGACTTAAAACTGACATCTGTTCGCTGTGTTGTCACTGGCAGCTGGTAGGCGGGCCGCGAGGCCCCTTACGCGGGCCGCGTACAAGCTGGTGACCAGCTTAACAAGTTTTCAACAATTACAATTTAGTCCTTGTCCTTTGAAACGTGGTTTTGGCTATTTATCTTGCTCATTAGACCCTCAAATCTGATTTTTAAGGACCTTGGAACATTTACAAACATGGTAAAGTCCTTGGTTAACTTTGTGCTTACCCGAAAAGTCACGAAATTCAACGTTAACGCATTTAACCCTTCGTGCACGGTTTTGATCATAACTTTCTCATACGATAACGAAACTTGATGAAATTTTTATCACATATTCTAGTGAGTATATTTTACCATTACAAAGCTTCGGGTTTGCCAAAAGGTCACTCAGAGGTATACTTTCAACATGTTGACACTTTTAGCCCCTGTAGTTTGTAATTCCTCACTTTCTTTCATCTTTCCGCTTTGTATGATCCATGATTTAATCGTTTAAGATTATAAACACCATGTAGGGTTATTGTAGGGCCTATTTATCCATTGTTGACATTTTGGACCCTTATATTCACATAGTTTCGCTGTTTGTGCACTTTAGTCCCTCTAAAGTGCTTTTTCACATATTCAAAGCTTATGACACGTGTCAATACATTATTGGACGTAAATTTTCGAGGTGTTACATCCTCACCCCCTTAAAAGAAATCTCGACCTCGAGATTTACTGAAATAAATGAGGGTATTTTTCTTTCATCGTGGATTCTACCTCCCATGTGTATTCGAGACCTCTACGGGCATCCCATTTGACTTTAACAATAGGCACATGCTTCCTTCGAAGCTTCTTTACCTGTCGATCCTCAATTGACAATGGTTTTTCCACAAATTTCAAGCTCTCATCTATATGTACATCCGTATGTGGTATGACCAGTGATTCATCAGCGAAACACTTCTTCAGATTACAGATGTGAAAAACATTGTGGATAGCACTGAGCTCTTCAGGCAAATTTAACTTATAAGCAACTGACCCGACACATTCGATAACCTCGAAAGGTCCTATGTATCTCGGGCTTAGCTTGCCTTTCTTGCCAAATCGCATCACTCCCTTCCAGGGTGATACTTTAAGCAATACTTTGTCACCTACTTCGAAGTGAAAAGATTTACGCTTTGGATCCGCATAGCTCTTCTGCCTATCCCTAGCAGCTTTCAAACGATCGCGAATCTGGACAATCTTGTCCGTCGTTTCAAAAACCAAATCTGGTCCTGACAATTGAACGTCTCCTACTTCCGCCCAACAAATGGGTGTTCTGCATTTTCTACCATATAATACCTCAAAGGGCGCAGCCTTAATACTAGTATGGTAGCTATTATTATAGGAGAACTCGACTAATGGCAGATGTTTATCCCAACTGCCACCTAAATCAAACACACATGCACGAAGCATGTCTTCCAATGTTTGGATGGTACGCTCACTCTGTCCGTCTGTCTGTGGGTGGTAAGCCGTACTGAAATTTAAGCGCGTGCCTAAAGACTGTTGGAAACTTTTCCAAAAATTAGAGGTGTATCTCGTATCTCGGTCAGAGATAATTGACAATGGTACACCATGTAGAGCTACGATCTTATCTACATATAATTGAGCTAACATGTCTGAGCTGTAAGTTTCCTTAATGGGTAGGAAATGTGCTGACTTGGTCAGTCTATCTACTATGACCCATATAGTATCGTTTTCCTTCCTCGTCTTTGGCAACTTGGTGATGAAATCCATCGTCACCATCTCCCACTTCCACGTGGGAATTTCAGGTTGTTGCAACAAACCTGACGGCTTCTGGTGTTCCGCTTTGACTTGCGCACAAGTCAAACATTTAGCTACATAAGCAGCTACAGACTTTTTCAAACCAATCCACCAGTAGTTTGCCTTTAGATCCTGGTACATCTTATCAGCTCCAAGATGAACAGAATATTTGGAACTGTGGGCCTCCTGGAGGATAACATCCCGAAGTCCTCCATAAACTGGAACCCATATTCGTCCATTCAATCTTAGCATTCCGTCTTTGTCATAGGATAACTGCTCCTCAGTTACTCCTAGTTTTTCTTCAGGATAGTTAGCTTCCAACACAGCTTCCTTCTGTGCAGCTAACACCCTTTCGTTCAAACTATTCCTTATTTCAATGCGCTTGGCATTGATTCTTATCGGCTTCACTCTTTCTTTTATGCTTAAGGCGTCAGCAACTACATTTTCCTTGCCTGGATGGTATTTTATCTCACAATCATAATCATTTAGAGTTTCCATCCATCGTCTTTGTCGCAAGTTCAAGTCCTTCTGATTGAACAAATGTTGAAGGCTCTTGTGATCTGAATAGATCACACACTTGGTTCCATATAAGTAATGCCTCCATAGCTTTAATGCAAATACAACGGCACCCAGCTCCAAGTCATGGGTGGTGTAGTTCTTCTCGTGTACCTTTAACTGTCGTGAAGCGTAGGCAATAACCTTGCCTTTCTGCATGAGTACACAGCCCATACCAGTGTGGGATGCATCACAATACACCACGAATTCTTCTATACCATCGGGCAATGTTAACACTGGTGCATTGCTCAACTTTTTCTTCAAAATGTCAAAGGATTCCTGCTGCTTAGGGCCCCAATCAAACTTAACCTTCTTACGTGTCAACGAAGTTAGGGGCGCAGCAATCCTTGAGAAGTTTTCGATGAAACGCCTATAATATCCTGCTAAACCCAGGAAGCTACGAATCTCAGTAGGTGTCTTCGGCTCTTGCCAATTCATAACTGCTTCTACCTTAGCGGGATCCACTTGGATACCACGCTCACTTACCACATGTCCAAGGAATTGGACTTCTCGAAGCCAAAACTCGCACTTCAAAAATTTGGCGTAGAGTTTCTCCTGATGTAGAAGTTTGAGAATACAACGAAGGTGTTTCTCGTGGTCAGCTTGGTTCTTCGAGTAAATAAGGATGTCGTCAATAAAGACGATGACGAATTTGTCCAAGTAAGGCTTACAGACGCGATTCATGAGATCCATGAATGCGGCCGGTGCATTAGTGAGCCCAAAAGGCATCGCTAGGAACTCGTAATGTCCATAACGAGTCCTAAACGTTGTCTTGTGCACATCTTCGTCCTTGACCTTCAACTGATGATAGCCTGACCTCAAGTCGATCTTAGAGAAGTAGCTTGCCCCTTGCAACTGATCGAACAGATCGTCGATCCTGGGCAAAGGATACCTATTCTTGATAGTGACTTTATTAAGCTCACGGTAATCGATGCACAGGCGCATCGATCCATCCTTCTTCTTGACAAACAAGATCGGCGCTCCCCAAGGAGACGAACTAGGTCTAATAAAACCTTTGGCTAGCAGATCATCTAACTGTGTCCTTAACTCCTTCATCTCCGTTGGTGCTAACCTATAAGGTGCTCTTGCTACTAGTGCAGCACCAGGGATGATGTCGATTCGGAATTCCACTTGCCTATCTGGTGGTAAACCAGGTAGTTCTTCGGGAAAAACTTTAGGATATTCCGAAATGACAGGGATGTCTTCAATCTTAGGCTTTGGCTCGTCTATAGTAACTTGTGCCATATAAATGACACAACCCTTCTGCAGACATCTGGATGCTTTGAGCATAGACACTTGCTCAGGCAATCCATGCTGGGTATCCCCTTGGATGGTGATTGACTCACTAGACGGAGTTTTGACTACTACTTGCTTTCTATTGCACACAATCTGGGCTTGGTTATGCGATAACCAATCCATACCTATGACTATATCAAAGCCGGCTAGCTTAAAGGGAAGTAAGGATAAAGGAAAAGAGTGATTCCTAATGGATATAACACATCCATCTAAAACAGTTGAGGCGGTTTCTATGGTTCCATCAGCTAATTCCACCTCATATTTCACACTTAAGGCTTTTACAGGCAATTTCAACAACTCACAAAACTTATTATCTACAAAAGACTTATCTGCTCCAGAATCAAACAATACTCTAGCAAAAACATCATTTACGAGAAAAGTACCTGTAATCACGTTGTCATCCTGAACAGCTTCCTTAGCGTCCATCTTGAAGACCCTCGCATTGGTCTTTTTCCCATCTTCGGTTTTTTTGGTGTTCTTTGGGCAATTAGACTTAATGTGCCCTTTTTCGTTGCAACCGTAACATGTTGCATCCTTCAGCTTCTTACACTCCAAAGTCTTATGATCCGTAGATTTGCAAATCCCACAGGATCTCGTGTGAGACTGGGATTTCGACTCAAATCGACACTTCCCAAAATGGTTCTTCTTACAAGTTTTACATTTGGGCTTATCCCCCGATTGTTGTCCATCCTTCTTAAATCCCGACCCTTTCTTGTGGTCGTCATTTCCTCGGTGTTTCTTACCTGATCTTCGTGAGGTATCGTCCTCACGCTTCCTTTTGTTCTCCTCTGAATTCCTGAGTGCTCTCAACCTGACTACGTCCAAGGTAAGAGATAGAGATAGATCAGCTGCTGATCTGAAGGTTTCAGGCCTTGATGCCTTAACACTTGCTTTAATCTCTGGGGCTAAACCCCCGATGAAGCGAGCAATCCTCTTAGGTTCTGGGGTTACCAAGTATGGAACCAACCTAGATAGGGTATTGAAAGTTGTGAGGTACGCCTGGCAATCTAAATTCTTCATCACCAACGACAAGAAATCAGATTCGATTCTCTCGACTTCGTGCTGCGGGCAATAATTATCTTTAATAAGAGCAACAAACTGATCCCATGATAAATTGTAGAGCGGGATCTTTCCAGCAGCTTGTATGAGAGACTTCCACCACGCCAGTGCTTCTCCTTTGAACGATTGGGATACGTATTTTACTACGTCCCTTTCAGCACAACCGCTGATGTCTACAACTGTATCCATTTCGTCCAACCAAGTCATACAATCAACAGCTCCCTTTTCCCCAGTAAAGTCTCTGGGTTTACATGAGACGAAGTATTTGTATGTACAGGATTTACCACGCGGTTCCTGTTTATGCTCGACCTTCCTTGACGGAACACTGTTTTGGTTAGATGAATGTCGATCATCATCCTTCTTGAGCTCATCTTTCTTAGGTACATCTTTCTTAGAGGGCGGTTTGCTATGAGCTTCCGAGTGAACCTTGGGTTTGGAATGTGGTGCGAATCGGGTCCTACTTCGGGTCCCGTTTGATTCACTATATTGCCTTTCAATGGCTCTGGTAACAGCATTTTCTACTAATGCTTGTAGTTCCGCACCAGTTACAAGTATTTTAGTGTTATCAGGGTTATCCACTGGATGACTGTTTATTTCTTCAGACTTAGCCATGTAGTCTTAATTGCTACATAAAAATAAGGACAAGGTCTATTTAGAAACCTAAACAGTATTATCGTTCTTGACGATTTATTAACCATGATAAATAAAAGCCATATTAGTTAATTTATTAAGTAATTTCATTCAGGACTTTTTATTAGTAATTTTATCCTAGAATAAAATAAAATATTGGCACCATAGGCCTAGTCACGTAGACAAATTTCTAAATTATAAATTTAGATCTGATAGGATTAAAGTTTGAATAAAATAAAAACCAATCCTTTTCTTGGCAGGGAGTCTATAAACTACGGCTGCCTTTTGTTTGATATGACATTAATTATAACCCGTAGGCATTTTGTCACAAAAATATAAATCTGGATAATTTATTAAAAAGGGTGACATGTGTGATTTTGCGGACCACACTAGCCAAGAATGTTAACATGTTTGCAGATGTTAACAGAGATTTGAATATTTTTAAACAGGTTCTACCATATTGGCCAGGTCTTTAATATGACATTCAAGCTAGGTTTTACCTTTTTAAGATTCTTATTCTTATAAAAAAAAATGGTAAATCAAAATATGTTATTTTTCATTTATTCACGTATCATATTCATGCATAATTTAAAAATGAAAAAGAACTTAAATTAACCATTCCAAACAAAAATTAAGCTAGTACGAGTTTGCCCTAAACGGGACTTTTACATAAACAACATGCCCACGCAGGGGCCAACTAACAAAACAAACCCACGCAGGGGTCAAAATAGAAAAACATGCCCACGTAGGGGCAGAACGGAAAGGAAATACCCACTCAGGGGTAGAGTACAGAAATAAATGTCCTCGCAGGGACATGATTATAACTAAAATAAATAAACAAACAAAGGATTTTAGTGATCCTTCTTGCTTTTTCCCTTGATCAAATTCACCATCTTCTTGAACATCCCCCGGTTATGCCTTCGTTCTTGCCGCATCTCATGCCGCACCTCTTGTCGCACCTCATGTATCTCATGAAGGATTTCTTGAAATTGTGGCGGCGACATCACCGGTGTCCGCGGTGGTTGTTGAAGATGCTGAGGTTGAGGAGGTGGCGGTTGCTGATAAAGCGGAGGTTGAGGAGGCTGTGATTGCTGATACCCATATGGTGGGTATCCATAGGTTGATTGTCCCGTATTCCAAGGACCTCCATAAGGACCTTCCGGTCGGGGAACGTTGAAGCTTGAAGCTAACCAGTAGGGATCCTCTGCAAAGTTGTAACCTGTGTGGATCTGCTGCTCGAAGGGATTGTATGCTGCAGCACCAGTGTAAGTGGGAATTGGGTCTCCAAAACCCATTGGTGGTTGTGGCACGACAGGCGCAGAGACTACTTCAGAGACGGGATGTGAAGATTCTCCCCTCTCTGGTTCTTCGTGGACAGGCGAGTACCGGCTGCCACTTGAATGTGGAGGGGTGCAAATGCGCACTCCCCCTCGTGCGGATATCCGCAAGGTCGTTCTCCTTTGCCTCGGGGGCGAGGGAGGCTGAAGCTGAGGTGGTGCTGTCGGCGGAGTGACCGCGACAAGTCGGGAATCCTCGGAAGGATTCTGCTGCTGCTGTGGCTGATGTAGGGGAGAGTTGTGTTGCAGCTGGTGCAGGGGAGAGTGGTGTGGCTGGTGCAGGGGAGAGCTATGGTATGACTGGTGCAGGGGAGAGTTATGGTAACTGGGAGTAAATACCCAGTCATACTGCTTGAATTTATCCTCAAAGCTATCGGGACCATTGTAAGGTGATCCCACAAATGGTGACCCATCAGAAATTTCGATGGGGTGGTTCGGAGTTCCAGATGGTGGCATTGAAGGATCGGTATCTTCATCGATGTCCATCGGGTTGCCACCAGAAAAGTGGTCTTCGGGTCCAAGTGGGTTAAAACCCACTGCTGCTCCTAAGTAGTTGTCAGGGTTGAACTGGCCCTGAAAGACGGGTGATGGATGGTCAAAGGGTGAATTGTGTCCTAAAAGAGGAATATAGGACAGGTGAGAGTTATGGGGCTCATTCTCAGAATGAGGCCCAAAGGAGTGTGGGATTGATGGGGAGGTACTCAGTGAAACTGAGCGCCTAGCTGGTTCAATAAAAGACCTCCAAAGATTTTGAGCATCTGAGTTATGGGGGTCCGAAGGTGTTCGCCGGTGTGATGGTCCGGCCTCGTGGTCGTTTGGGGCTACATGTGCTCCTTGTCCCCTTCCTCTTCCTCTCATACGTGGCGGCATTTTTGTGAACCTGTAAAAAACAACAAGTGATACAACACAAAAATATATATAAGACAAAGTTAGAAATAAAACCAAAATTTGGAAAATTCCTAAGTTCTTTGTCTAGACTCGAGAATCGAGGAATGTGCAATTGTGTAACTGAGATTAAACACAAAAGGCTAGTGTTTAATTCACTCAGAGTTGGCTCTGATACCAACCTGTCACACCCCTATTTTCCACGTGTCACCGGTGGGCCCGGTGGGGAGTATAGTGACGTAGTTGGTATCATCATAGACAAACAACACAATATATAAATGCACTGCGGAAGCAAAGATAGATTCATTTCAACTTTAATAAAGTGTAATATTAAATATCACTAATAGTTGAAACGGATCCACAGGCGGATCAAAATAAAATAAGATATTGTTCAACAGCTTTATTGTCATCCAAGCTTGCGAGACTTATTGTGGACGCTCTAGAAGACAGCCAGCCTAGTACGAGTAGTACCTGCACTTAATCTTTTTGGAAAAATACGTCAGTTTACACTGGTAAATACAATTTAACTGACTCATTTTGAAAAGGGTTGAAAATTGATTTGAATACTCACGGCACAAAACATTTTTATAACTTGGGATAATTATGTAATATAATCTTGTGAACGAATTACATGTTACTTGTGCGTTCAGTAGCCCGGATCTTGTCCGGGTTAAAGATCAATAGACACACCACAATAATGAGTTATACACTGACAGGTGTACACCTACACCCCGTACTCAGGTCGTGGCCATTTCGTAAAATGATGCCAGGGATATCCGGGACATGGTCATTAACCCCCCAAAGGCTTTAAGTGAACAAGACTGTTTAAACGAGCCAATCAAATTATTCAATTAACCACCCAAATATGTAAGATTTGATGCTCGATCAAGCGGTATTCTATATACCGTAACCCAAGCCCGTATAGGGGAAATAAGTTAAAAGTATTTACCTGAGTAAAGTATAAATCACAACTAGAAAGTGAAGGTAGCTTTTACTGGTTCTTCTTATTCTGGAACAAAGGTTTATAGTAACCTATTAGATTTCTAACGGGTCTTTATTTAAGCTTAAGCTTAGACCGGCTAGTTTTAAGGACGATACGGTTCAAACGCACGATTAAGCGAAGACCGAATAGAATGTGATTTAGACCCGACAAGTTTGAATACTTGTATAATATGGGTATACTAAATACATTCTGGATTTTGAGACAAAGATGATAAGGTTTGACCCGGTTCGGTCAATTTATGCAAACTAGTTACATAAACCGAACCGAGCGCGAAAAGGGCGTTACGGGTAACCATAAGAGTCATATGCAAGTTCCCTGAGTTAATATACTTTAAATATGTTGTGACATCAGTAAGATGTCTTCTATTATGCCCCTAATGAATTTAAACACAAATTATGTCTCATAAGGGCATTTTGGTCATTTAAAAGATTATAAAAGAGTTTAATTTGTAATCTGAGTTACAGGTCTGATTTATACAGTAAATATACTTAATTTAACATGTTATAACAGTAGGGTATGACCCATATATGAAATTTATCATTTAAAGCCAAACTATGCACCTTAGGGGTATTTTGGTAATTTCACAAGGGCTTAAAAGGTCAAAACTGGAAACCTGAGTTCAAAAACTTATACTTACTGTTATTATATAAAAATATACTAAAAACATCAGTAGGTATCAACCTTATATGTTTAATATGGTTATAGCACATACTATGCGTAAAAAAACGCTTAAAAAGACGATTTGGAGCCGTTTCCGGGTTTTTAAAGGAAAGCTGATAATTTTATAATTCCAGAAGGCTCAAAATATTTTATTTAACAAATAAAATCAGTAGAAAAAGGTTTGGGGTCAAAAGGATTTGTAAAACTCATTTTATGGCTTAAAAGGGCAAAACCGTCATAACCGAATCAAATCTAGAGACCTATGTTATGCTCAGCCAAAAATTAAATAAAAATATTTAAAAATCCCAAAATATTATATAACATCAGTGGGTAAAAAGTTTGATATCAAAAAGTGGGTTTAAATAGGCTATATGCTAATTACGCCGTTTAAGTAACATAAAGCTTTCAAATTACGCTAATGAGCATAACTCTTAATCTAGACCTCAAAATGATATCAAATTTTAGGTGCAAGTTTATAAATCAGTAACAAATGTTTCTACTCTTTCACTTTTTCAAAAATCATGTTTTATAGTCAAAAGGGCAAAATAGTCAACTTTAAGCATAAATCGGAAACATGCATATGAATCGGATAAGTATTGAACCAAGTTGTAAAATCTCAGAGAGTTAAACTTATATGAAAATTGGTCCAAAATAAGCTCTAAGGCAGATCTCAAACATGCATGAACGGATCAGAACTTATAGTCAAAGCAAAAGTCAAAATATGCGACTTTCGGGTCCGATCCGGGTTTATACTGAAAATTGTCGAGTTGAACATGTTGAGACATGTTCTTACATTAGTTACCATGTTATTTTAATGATCAAACAGGTTGCATGCATCCTACATTGCTAATTATGCTTAAATTTGCAAATAATCATTCTGTTGACTTTTTAAAGTATGCTTTGACTCGACAATTAACATAGTTAGAGTGGGAATCTGGAAACACCCTTTTAAGGGTTTGTTACCCACATAAATACCTACTTGTAGGTACTTTCAATTTGAGAAATGACTGAGCAAATTTTGTTTAATCTTAAAGTCAAACTTAAATTACGACGGTTTGACTTTTGCTTAATTAGCTAAGCTAGAACGGATTTGAGAGGGTTAGGAATACTTACAAGAGTCCTAATTATGCTTAGAGATCACTAGGAAGTTGGCTTGATGTCCAGAGAGCTCCAGAGATGATCTTGCAAGAGAATGTGAAATGGTTGCAACAATGGATGTTCTTAAATATAAACTTTGATCATCCAAGATGATGACACAAGAGTCTATGAGTGTTATCAGATGTGTCCAAGTGCCCCTACATGCATGAAAATCCATTGGAGAGCCCCTTGTATCGATTCACAGCTGTAAACAATCGAAAACAGACTTAAAACTGACATATGTTCGCTGTGTTGTCGCTGGCAGCTGGTAGGCGGGCCGCGAGGCCCCTTACGTGGGCCGCGTACAAGCTGGTGACCAGCTTAACAAGTTTTCAACAATTACAATTTAGTCCTTGTCCTTTGAAACGTGGTTTTGGCTATTTATCTTGCTCATTAGACCCTCAAATCTGATTTTTAAGGACCTTGGAACATTTACAAACATGGTAAAGTCCTTGGTTAACTTTGTGCTTACCCGAAAAGTCATGAAATTCAACGTTAACGCATTTAACCCTTCGTGCACGGTTTTGATCATAACTTTCTCATACGATAACGAAACTTGATGAAATTTTTATCACATATTCTAGTGAGTATATTTTACCATTACAAAGCTTCGGGTTTGCCAAAAGGTCACTCAGAGGTATACTTTCAACATGTTGACACTTTTAGCCCCTGTAGTTTGTAATTCCTCACTTTCTTTCATCTTTCCGCTTTGTATGATCCATGATTTAATCGTTTAAGATTATAAACACCATGTAGGGTTATTGTAGGGCCTATTTATCCATTGTTGACATTTTGGACCCTTATATTCACATAGTTTCACTGTTTGTGCACTTTAGTCCCTCTAAAGTGCTTTTTCACATATTCAAAGCTTATGACACGTGTCAATACATTATTGGACGTAAATTTTCGAGGTGTTACACAGTAGGTTTTCGCACGCTTAGTAGATTGTTGTTGAGATATAAACCTAAATTTCATACTTACTTATTTCGTGGGGAACATCTCTCGGATATATAGGTAACCCCTGAAATCTTGTTTGAAGGGCTTTCTATTTCTGACATACTAGGTCTTTGTGCGTGATGATATCTGGGGTATTATACCAGGACTTCTGATTTTGCGGGATCAATAGCCTAGTCCTCGTATAATACTTTACACAGCTTTAATCTTAAAGCCCACCCTCAGCATAAAAAATGATGAAACATTGAAAAATGCTAATCATGTGCTGTTGAAGAAAAGATTCTCTAAAGGGAACACACCTAAAGTCGAACCATCGTCTCTCTGATTTTGTGGAAGCAATAGCCTGAGCTCTCATGGTCTCGCATTTAACCCCTTACAGATATCATTAGTGTACATTCACCTGTAAGACTGAATATAGGAGTCTGGATACGGGAGTATATTCTGAGGTGGGACACGCAAATAAGTTTAAGTTCTTAAAACACTAATCTCGTATCTCGATTCAGTTGAACTTTGTGTGAAAATTTAAGTGGATCAGTATACTGACAATCTAAGTGAATCGTTTAGAACTTAAAGTGTTTGAAGCTCAACGGTGCTAGTGATTTGTCATAAACTGATATGATCCTCTTACACAAACTCACAAAAATATTTTCTGTAGATATTTCTTTACTGCTTTTCATTAAAAACAAAAACCCAAAAAGAATGTGTTTTAGCATAAAATTTTGAAAAATCAAAAAGATTTTATTTCATTTTGTTTTCGACAACTGATGTTGGAAAGCTGATTTTCAAAATTCCAAGTGCTAGACATGATGAACAAACAGGGTTGGGAGAGTTTGTTTGAAATGAAAATGTTTTTGAAATAATTCAAAGTTGAACGATATCTACAAGTGGTGAAACAGAGATTAAAGTTGTTATACAATCTTATCAAGTGATGTCTAAAATTGTTAAATTTTAAATCTGTCAAATCTTACTTTTGGATAGAGTTTGTGCAGGTAGAAGCAGCTAGGTTTCGACTCCTAAAGATATGCAGATTCGAGCCAGGTTCCAGATCCTGTGGCTACGGAGAGCCAGGCAACGGTCCTGAACCTGTGAAAGCTGCAAAGTGAAGCTTGAGCAGAGTTTGAGCCAGGATACGATCCCGGAACAACTTAAGGGGGAGTCTGAATGTTAGAGCCAGACTAAGATCCTGGAACAAAGCTGTTGTTGCTGATGAGCTTAAGGAATAAAGAGATCTGATCAAGAGAATTTGAAAAGTCAGGTTGCGATTCTGGAAAAGTAAGAGAGAAGAAAGAGATTGAAGGATGCTTACACAGAAAGACATTTTGGATAGAGCAAGAAGACTGATCAAGTCTGAAGACTCAACGTACTGAAGACTCGTACCGAAGACTTCGTCAACATCCAAGGGGGAGTTTGTTGGTGCATATGTCTGTCGACTTTGTCTTGTATCGAGTCTTGTAATATAATTGATAGAACAAGACACGTAGTTCGAGAAAACAGGAAAAAGGTCAAAACAAGCCAGTCCACACGAACTGACCAGTTCGTGTGAACTGGAGATGTATGGTTCGTGCGAAGTGGCTGGCCTATAAATAGGTGTCTTGGTTCTTTCATTTGTAACTTTGTCATTCCGGTAGCGAAGCTCTACCGAAGTGTCTCCAGACTGTGTAAAGCTATCAAATCAATACAAGAGACAGTTTAAGTGATTCTAGTGTGTATCCAGCTGAAATAACTTCGATACGTCTGATTCCGCCTTTCGTATTGAACGAGATCTCTTCTGAACGACTCGTTTAGGTCGATTCTCGATCCTACAAATACGCGCTGTTCTCTTTTTCCCTTAGCTGAGGTTTTGTCCCACTGGGTTTTCCTAGCAAGGTTTTTAACGAGGCAGCATCTCAAAGCGTATTATGTTGATAACCAAGGGGGAGTGTTATGAATATATTTATTATTAATGTGGTTATCAACACAAAAAATAGATTCGCTTTCTCTCCAAGATTTGTACACCTAGATATACCACTATTGTATCTCATTGTAAATCATACCTATCAATGAAATATCAGTTCTTTTCTTCCTATAATTCTGCCTATATTCCTGTGTTAATAGGCTAGTTTCACAACATGTGATTTATTTTCTGATTTTATTGTACATAGATTATTACTTGTTAGGCTGGAGGGTGTGGGATAGAGCTCCTAGGGGCTTTATCAGGACATGTCAGTGCCACATAGGATCCACGTCAACCAGGGGGCTTTATCACGCCCTTCTTTAACTTGCAGGGTATGGGATGGAGCCCCCTATTTAAACAAAATTAAAAAAAAAATTTATTGGATTAATTGATGTGGGCCCCAACTGAACATCTTCATCTTCCTCGTTACCATGGTAGCGCTTGAACGATGGCGCCCCTGTTAAAACGAAGGGTATGGATGATGGCGGAGAGGTGGTGCTACCGGAGGTGATGTGGCAGGGGTGGCACCCTCCACACCCTCCGACCTTAGCTGATAACTTTAGTCAACATAAAATCACCTTATTCAAACCAACGCAAACAAAATCTTATCATCTAGAGCGAGTTCTTTTGATTGCCCTATCTGTTCCTACGAAAAAGATTTCAGTGACGGACTTGGTAAACAATTCCTTTTCCTTTATTTCGAGAAATAAATCAATCAATTCCGATTTTTTTTTCTGGATTATTTTCCTATTAATGGAGCATAGTTTGGCTCGTAAACAAACTACGACAAGGGCAATTCATTTGGATTATGATGGCACTTTAATACTTAAATGTTCCATGAGACAAGGTGCATCAGAAATAGTATTAGGAATACGTGACAAGATCATAGATGACAGTGGAGAACCTATTCAACTATCAAAAGAGAAAGCAAAAGCAAAAGCGATTACAAATGCGATTAATGAGTTTGCTGATAAGGCTTTAGGAACTCTTTATTTGGCTTATATTGATGTGGAAGGAGAGTTTGATATGCAAAAAGACATACCTGCCTTTGAGTATACTTTGATTGCGGTTGTGGGTATTAAGGATCCACTTAGGCCAGGGGTAAAAGAGGTAGTTGAAACAGATTTAGCAAATGGTACTACTGTGCGTATTGCAAAAGAATGCGTCATAGTTACTAACGGTGTTGCTATTGAAGGACCTGATTTCAGAAACAAAACTGATGAAGAAAAGAGTGAAACTGCACCAAGGATTCATGTACTACATGATTATTATCACTTAGAAATCATAGAAACTGGATTATAGAGATAATAAACTGATCTCTAAATGTGTCGAATGGGCTAAAAAAATACAACACCCTAAACCATTAGATTTCGGTAATTATATCAACCACTAAAATATGTGCTTGCACAAAGAGACAAGAGAACTAACCAGTAGCTAAATACTCAGGAGCCGCATAATCCCGGGCACCAATTAAACGCGTCATGACATGAGACTCGCCACTGGCCGAACCTAACCTTGCTAGCTTGAAATCCGAGATCTTTGAATTAAGATCCTGAGAATAAAGTATATAAAATTAATAACTAAATAACTCGCACTCGCATGCGCACTCGCACACGCGCGCGCGCGTGGCGTGGGCAATGTGGCGCTTTGATGGCGCACTTTGCACTTCGCCCGCTTGAGAGCCGCCTTTGTATTTTTTACCATGTGCGCATGGTGGATCACAGGGGCTGCAAGGACCAAGTGGTTGAAGTGACGTGCGGGTTCGAGGCGCGTGACGTGGCAGTCCGCGCGCTAGTACACGTGGTATGAAAGCACGCGGTTGCGCGCATGGTGCATGTGCCCTGATGTGACGTGCGCGGCGCACCAGAGTGAGCCAAAATGGCGCGACTGTGTGGCGTGCTTGTATAGGCTCACAGGTGACATGGCGCACACGCGCAGGTGCGCATGGACTTAAGTCAGTGTGGCGCACACGCGCATGGCAGTGAGCCAAAATGGCGCACGCGCGCATGAGCTTGCAGACCTGTGTGCGCGCGCAGAAGCTTACAACATTTAATGACGAAGCAGTTTCAGTTCAGCATTTGAAACTGATGAGTCAAACGGTTTTAACTGCGAATTAAATGACGTATTAAATTGCATTGAAGACGTTTAATGCAATTTTAACCTCTCCTTTAATTCCTTTTGACTGTTTCGAATCAGAGGCTGTATAAATACAGCCTCATTGTCACTGCAGAGATACATCAGCAACCAACATCACATGCAAATTTCTTCCTACTTGCTACTGATCCTCTTCCTGCATCTCTCAAGGTAGCCTTCGGGTTTTTGGGCCATCTCCGGCAGTACTTCTGCTCCGGCTGTTGTACCCTGAGAAACAAAACGAGTACTTCTTGGAGACTTGAAATTTGTTTTAAGGGAAGCGTGTGAACACGTGTCTCAACCATTCTGCTTCATCTCTTTTCTTGTATTTTCTTTTATTTCAGTTGTAATTGTAATAGTTTTCAGCTTTCTTATTTCTGTATTGTAATTGTTGAATAAAATTTGTTTATTTTATTTAAATTACGCGAACGGTTCCTACAAAATTTTCATGCTTGATGCATATTTCACTTTGAAAACCCATAATCTCCCACTGTTCTTTTTTAACTTATGATTAAAAAAAAGAACAGATCTAACTAAAAAGGATACATGCATACCTAGTTCAGGTCACAGGGTTCTCACCGGAGGTAACCGGATTTCGTTGTAATTCTAGAACTTTCGGTCGTCGTAGACCCTTACCAAACCCTAACCGCTCAGGGCTGCTTTGGTCTGGTCTGTTCATGTTACGCCGCTACTGGAGTATAATCCCATCTCTACGCCATCTTCACCGGGACTTCAAACTGCCGCCGTGACTGCCTTATTCATGTGGTTGGCTGGCATATCTCTCTCTTTGTTCACTCATTTTCCCCCAAAATTCGTTTTGCACAAATGACTGGATGAGCATACAAAAGCAAAAAATGACACGTTGGTAACAATTTTTTTTGGTCCAATTGTGAAGAAACACATGGAACCAGACCAATTAAAATAAAACACATTAAAATTATTATTCATTTCAGCTTGTCTATTAATAGATAATAGATAATAATAATAATAGTAAATTGCTAAAATAGTCCCTAACGTTTGTTCACATTTGCTAGATCTATCAAAAAAAAGATTTTTTCTCATATGAACCACTGAGGTTTCAAAAAAGTTGTTAAATCCATCCAAACTTCAGGGACGAATTTAGCAATTTAATAAAACAAACTTTTTTTGGATAGATTTAGCAAATGTGAACAAACGTCATGGACGATTTTAGCAATTTACTCTATTTTTTTTTATTTTCATCTTTTTATTATATCTCTTGGGTGAGGTTCGGCTAGAAAGTCCAAGTTTCCTAAAAAAGTGTAAAAAGTCATAAAACACAATAATTTCAGGCATAAAACACACCTAAAACTCACAAATAATAGAATGAATATTACTAAAACACCATATTCAAACTCTAATAGTCCATAAAAACTTCAAACGCACCATCGTATAACTATGAATATAAAACACAAAATGCTAAACAACATAAAACACAATAATATTTGTCATTCCATAATCAGAGCCTTAACATCTAAAACACAACACAAAACCCACATACATGATGTTTTAGTAATCTTCATCATATTATTTGTGGGGTTTTTGTGTGTTTTATGGTTGACATTATGGTGTTTTATGACTTTTTACACTTTTTAGAAAATTTGGACTTTCTGGCCAACTCCTAGTCATATCTCTTAATTAACATAAAATATATTTATTTTTTTATTTTCATCTTTTTATTAAATTTCTTATTTAACATAAAATCTACTAGTTTTTTTTTAACGGCGAATTTCTACAACAGGCGATAGATTCGCACCTGCTTTTGCAGGCCCTCCACCCCACTCTGGCCAAGACTATGTTGTCTTAACCGGGCTCACGCTTGGGATCAGAGTTTGGTTTGGCGCTCCCCGACAAAATTTCTAGCCTACTGCCATATGCGAGTAGTTGGACTTTCTAGCCGAACCTCACCCAAGAGATATAATAAAAAGATGAAAATAAAAAAAATAGAGTAAATTGCTAAAATCGTCCCTGACGTTTGTTCACATTTGCTAAATCCATCAAAAAAAAGTTTGTTTTATTAAATTGCTAAAATCGTCCCTGAAGTTTGGATGGATTTAACAACTTTTTTGAAACCTCAGTGGTTCATATGAGAAAAAATCTTTTTTTGGATAGATCTAGCAAATGTGAACAAACGTTAGGGACTATTTTAGCAATTTACTCTAATAATAATAATAATAATAATAATAAGGTAATTTTGAAAGTTTCATTAGTGGTTCAAAAGCTTGATTTAAGGGTGTTTCATTAGGGGGTTCAAAAGCTTGATTTAAGGGTGTTTCTTAATATTTCAAATTTGAATATTAGCAGATCTGACTTTTCAGTTATTGAATAAGCATATATAAAATATTATCTGTTTTGAATTCTTTGACATTCTTCCAAAGCTCTCATAGGGTTCTTGATTTTTAACATTATTTTATTCCTCTAGAAAAGCAGATCTGATTTTTCAGTTATTGAATAAGCATATATAAAATATTATCTGTTTTGAATTCTTTGACGTTCTCTAAAGCTCTCATAGAGTCATAGGATTCTTGGTTTTTTTTCTTTGGTTCATCCATGCCATGATCTACTCTGCAGATCACTACACAAAATGGTGCATATACGGTAAAGATTATAGAGAAGACGCGGATTAAACCGAAGAAAAACCAAGAATCTTTATGCTTAGTTCTGAATAAGAACGAACCCTACAAAACTTCCAAAAATTATCGTTCGAGTTGTCACTTTTGTAGTGTTTTTCTTAAAATTCCTTAAAAGGTTATTTTATAATATGGCAATATACAATTTACAATTAGTGATCGAACTCGAAATTCGATTTGAATCAAACTTTATCGAATTCGGTTTTGACTTTGGTTCTTGATGGAATATAGCAGAGATCCCAACGTACCAATTTATTATTTATTCTAAATTAATATATGTTTAAAGATCTTAATTCTACCAAGTGTAACTTTTTTTTTTAACGAGAAATTTGGGTTAAGTATCATCATGTCACTAGCGGAGCCACCCGATCATATTAATCTCCACTAAGCATAATGTCTATAATAATTCAGAAGGAAACCTAACAAGTATGGGACCTCACTAGTTTTCATTTAATTTAATTTTCCTTCAATAACTCGAGTTAACATTTTCTTAAAAGCCGAATATACGATTGTGTTTAATTTTGTTCTCTACATTACGGTGTTAATTTTGTTCACAACGGGGTTGCATTCAATACAAGATATTTCTTTGGGACCTTGTTGATACCTAGACGAAACAAATCGATTACGGTCGAATAACATCAATATCGGTATTTGTTTTCAGTATTTGTTTCTATTGATGTAAAACACATGTATGTAGGCAACCTTTTGATCATATGACGACTTTATATTTTAGTTTTTATTTTTGTTGCTACACTGAGTGCGATTGTCATTACGAATGAAGCTGATACCTACCTACTAGTTGTTTACAATACTTAAGTGCGTGTTGAAATATTATCTTCGTGATAAACAAAGTTTTTTCAATACCTGATAAAAAATTTAATACCATATAAATCCTACTATATATGAAGAAGGTGTTTAGCCCAGGTTAAGTTTTGATTTGGACACTTGCAACTATTAAATCAGCTTTACATTAATGTGCACATATACGTGTAACAGTCATACGCGTTTTGGTGGAATATGCTGCACCCGTTTAGTGGCGAAGCTTGAGATTTCCGATCGAAAGGTCGGAAGTCACCGGACTTGAAATTATACCTAAAAATTATAAAACCGGGGGTCGAAAACGGGTATACCTGAAAAACTCTACGAAAACGTGCATACCTGAAAAACTCTATAGGAAAACGTGTATACCTGAAAAACTCAATTACACAAAGCAAATGGGTCAAATGCATTGAATCACTTTGAGTTGAAAGTCCATCCAAAATGTACAAAATCTTCTAAATCACTTTATTAAAAGAAACTTTAACTATTATATTATTATACATATTATTAGTAAGTGGTGACAAATAGTGTTTTAAGATTTATATTTAAATTTGTTTCTTTTCAAGGTTTTCATTATTTTATTATTTTCTTGTGTTTTAAGATTTATATTTAAAGTCGTTTCTTTTCAAGGTTTTCATTATTTTATTTTTTTCTTCCTACTTTAATTGAATTTAAAATATACTAGGTGACTTTACTCGTTGTAATAATAATACAGAAATGTAATCATGAATAACACCTTTAACCATTTATAATTGTTTTCATCTAACAAAAAGACTAAAGAAATAACCATTTATATTTTTTTTATAAAACAAAAAGACTAAAGAAATGTTTGTAGGTTAGTCTGACCCGGCGGGACCAGTCTTTAACCCCTAAACAGTCCAACATTCATAAGTTTTTTTATCGTCGAATTTTCATTTTGCTTAAAATGCAAAAAGAGTAGCATGTCTTCCACCGGTTGTCTTACTACTACTCTATTGCGTCACACACAAACCCAGACTACACATGGCTTTCGAGTTGATTTCTTTATATGGAAAATTTACGATGTCTACCACCCCTTGCCGTACTCTATTACATTATACAAAAACATACGTTGCTTCCCATCCCATCATACTTAATGTTTTTTTAAATAAATAAAATCTATATTTTTCCATTTCTCAAAATATCTTATTCACTAATGGGTCATTGATGGGTCATTGGACTTTCAAAAAAAAAAAAAATGGGTCATTGGGTTCCTTCCGTGTGAAAGTCAGGACTTTTACAACATCCTCTTGCCTTTTTTGCTTTTCTTACTAGTGTCAAAAGGACTAGTAATATACTAATATAAGTGATAAGGAGACTAGTAATATAATAAAATAATAAGGAAAAGTCAGAGAATCTGAGTTGTGGGCCTTCGACTTGAAAGTGCATATGTGTTGGAAATCATGAGGCATTGTAGAGGAATTAGACTTAGATGTTGTTTGTTTTTTCTGCTGGAAAAAGTCTGTAGTCTGTGGATCACATTTGCAGGCATCTGCAGGAGAAGAGGTGGACCAAAGGTCTGCAGTCTGTAAGAAGAAGACTGTTTGTTTATTAATGTCTGCAAACTTCTAAAATAAACTGGTGGTGGTGGCAGACGGCGGTGGTGGCCGGCGGCGGTGGTGGCCGGCGAAGGTGGTGGCAGACGGAGGTGGTGGTGGCCGGCGGTGGTGGTGGTGGCCGGCGGTGGTGGTGGGGGCCGACGGTGGTGGGGGCCGGCGGCGGTGGTGGGGGCCGGCGGCGGTGGTGGGGACGGTGGTGGTGGCCGACATTGGTGGTGGCCGGCGGTGGTGGTGGGGGTCGATGGTGGTGGCCGGCGGTGGTGGTGGACGGCGGTGGTGGTCGGCTGTGGTGGACGGTGGTGGGTGGTGGTGTTTAACCCTCTGCAGACCTTAGAAGATTTTAGAAGTGGTTGGACCAAGTCTGCACCAAGAAGACCTCGCGCAGACCTTTTATAATGAAACGTCTTTGGAAAAACAAACAGTCTGCGCGTGCCAATGTCTGCGCGTGGTCTACGCCGCGCAGACATAAGAGGTCGCGCATACCTTTTACTAAAAAACAAACACCACCTTGCTGTTAGGATTGGTGTTCATAGTATACAAAAGGAAATGTATGCATAACTGGAAATTAAAGAATAACAAGAGAGTATAATGGACAATTCGAATGAGAATTCTGAATGTCTTGGTACCGGACATAACTGCCGGTCATTACATATATATACAGAGATGTTTTGGCGGTTGATAATGGAGGGAACAACCGTCATATGAACCAGTGTGACCCTTCAACCGTCACATCCCTACGATTATAAGTTATATTAGATATCGAGTATAAGTGTCACACTAATTACATAATAATCGAACATAATTGAACATTTGAAAATAATTAAGTTTATATATATATATATATATATATATATATATAGGGTAAGGTTCATGCGAGAACCACCTTTATTGCGAGAACCGCGAGAACCAATGTGAACACAACCTAAAATAGCTAAAAAAACCTACCCCCCCCCCAAAAAAAAAAACCCCTAACCCCCCCCCCCCCCCCAAGCTAAATGCTAAAAACTAAAACCCCAAAAAACCTAAAAAAACCTAACACCCCCCCCCCCCAAGCTAAAATGATAAAAACTAAACCCCCAAAAAACCTAAAAAAATCTAAAAAAAGCAAAAAAAAAAATCATCGACTCAGCAGGCCTAGTCCCACACGTGGCAACACTATGGTCCTTAGGTGTCCCTTGCGCATCGTAGGGGTATTAGTGCTACGGTGCGCAAGGCTGGTCAAAATTGGGCTATAAATAGAGGACTTTGGGACTTGATTCTGGACGATTGAACGACGCTCAAATTCACTTTGTGCGCTGAGATAAGTTCTGTATACTCCAATTAACACACACAGGCACTAAATCGACGCCGCAATCAGGGTATTAGCACAATCGCTATTACGATTCATTGTCCGATCGATCAATATATCCAATGGATGTTTAAGTGCCGCCCACATTAGGGCTATACTTTGTCGTTTGTCGTTAAATCGATGGATGTTTAAGTATCATACTTTGTCGTTCGTCGTTAATTCGATGGATGTTTAAGTATCGCACTTTGTCGTTCGTTGTGAGAATTTGATCTCGTGAGTTATCGTAAATGCTGGATTGATTACTAACCCAGAATTGTGTGCCTGTTATTAAATTTAGGATAAAAGGCTAAATCAGTAGGCCAAACTCTGCCCGTATAAATTTGCAATGTGAGTCATTCTCTTTTTATCAACTATTTTACAATACCTCAAATTATTTTCAAGGTTATAATTACAGGGACTAAGTCATGGATATCTTGAATTACTGGTTAGTGGGGTATTGTGCACATTACTAATTTTCTCCCAGATTAGGTTCATTGACCTACTCGGGATAATCACTGTTGGGTTCATTGACCTACAGGGATAATCATCACTATTTAGGTTCATTGATCTAAATAGTGGTATGACCATCGTCACCATTGTGACAGAAGGCCAGATAAAAATAAGATAGAAGCCATTGTAATCGCTCTTATGCTGTAATTAATAACTATGCATCATTATGCAAAATAGAATGATTCACTCAGTATTTCCCGCTGACAAAACCTTTTTCAAACATGTTTCAGATGACCTGTTATGAACCAGGAAAAGTGCCATATAGCACTACAAGCTCAAAGAAGTGGCTCAGTATAAAATAAAGAAACATGTTTTGTAAAATAAAAGATTTCTTCGTGAAATCAAATGATTGTAAATTACCGGGGTTTTATCCCGCGTTATGAAATAAAATAATCGGGAAATATTTACATTTTAAAAGATCCTGATGAAAATTTCCGCTGTCAAACTCAATTAATTAAATACCGCAGGATTTCTGTCCCGCGGCTCCTGAAACGGGTCAAACCGGGTCGGGGGCCGTGACAGAAAAAGGTGGTATCAGAGCCACTTATCGAGCCACTGATTTAAGCCAATTAAGTATTTAGAAAATACTTAATTTTTATTAATTGCTATTTTGTGATTATATGTTTTAATTATCTGGCTAATTGTATACAATATGGGCAGATTTTTATATGCTAACCAATGTAGCAATTAATACAAATTTTTACATAATTTGACCAAAGTTTTGCACCTTTATATACAGTCTAGAAACCTTATTCAGTAAATAAATTTACAAATAAAATCTAGTATGTTTTCATGTTTGGTTGTTTCATAGTTACCCAATATGAAATAATATTTAAAAGTTTTTCTATAAAGTTTTGCTATGATTTTTAACTTAGTAATTATGTGTATCTTGCATAAACAGCATGAGTGATTTGTCGGAAGCTCTTCAGAATTTAAATCTCTATCCAGTAAGAATAGAAGTTTCCAGAGATTTCAATAGGTATATTCCAGACATAGAAGAACCTATAGAATTCAACGCTTCACCTCTTGAGAAACCTAAGCCTAAGAAAATGGAAATTGGGGAAAGCTCTAGGAAAATTGAGGGGTTACCATCTCAAGAAGAACTAGATTTTATAATGGCAACCGATGATACTATTGAGCCTATTAAAGAAAATGATTTTATTCATTCTCTTGAAACACAACTACCAATGAAATTAGAACCAGTTACTCCAAACCCTTCAATCCACTGGCAAATAGACGAATGGGTGAATAATGAAATACTGTTACAAAACCATCCTTATAAGCTTTTTCCTAAATTCAAACCAGAACCTTTACCAAATTCACCAATGAGTAATAAGAATATGGCTAAACTCCATCATTTTGACAAAATGGATGCTGGGAATAGGATCCAAGAGATTTTGGGACAGATCTCCTGGAAATACGATGAGAAGGAACGCCGTTACTAGAACATCACCTGACAATGGATAGGGGATTATGAAATAGTAATAGTAAAATCAGTTTGTGTAAAATAAATAATAAAACGGGTGTATATAGAAGCATGATATAAGGAAATATTAGAAAAGTTACAATTTTGTTTGTATATTCGTTTACGTGATTATGTGCAACTAAATTGTGACATTGGATTATTTCCTTTATACTAATTATTTATCTATAAAATAGATATCAGATGGAAAACGCTAATAATGAACCAGTTAATGAGGTTAATCAATCTGAGCAACAACCAGGGGACCAATATGTGACTAGGCAAGATATAGAAAATATCGTTGCTCAAGGGATAGCCAACGCTATTCCCGAAATAGTTGCTCAAGGGATAGCTAATTCTATTCCAGCAATCATTGCTGCTGTTAAAAATCCAATTGAACCTCAACAAATTATTCCAAGCAAACGTATTTCTGAAGATAATTTCAGTAATAGCGTAAACGGAGGCAATAATCATGTTAATCATGATAAGGAACCACGGCAAGCTCCGCTCCCTAAGAAAAGGAAAACTGCAACGCCTGGTTGCACTTACAAAGAATTTCTTGCTTGTAAACCCACTGAGTTTGCAGGCAATGAAGGAGCGACTGCGGCACTGCGTTGGTTAGAGAAAACCGAGGCAGTAATTGCCATAAGTAAATGTGCTCAGGATGATCAGGTCATGTATGCGTCAAACCTTTTCAAAGAAGTGGCGCTAGAATGGTGGAATACGGTGTTACAAGCGAAAGGAAGAAGGATGGCGTATGCTATGAATTGGGAAGAATTTAAGAGCTTTGTAGAAAGAAAATTCTGTCCTGAGTATGAAAAGGAACAAATAACAAATAAGTTTCTAACCCATCGGATGGTGGATGTAGATTGTCGAGGGTATACTACAACATTCTTCGAATATGCTCGAGTGGTACCAACCCTGGCTTCGCCAGAGCCGGTACTTATTTCTCGTTATATTTGGGGATTGATTTCCGAAATCCGTAATATCGTCAAGGCTGCGAAACCTCGCACGATTGCTGATGCAGTAGATTTAGCCAATACTCTGACAGACGAACTAGTACGGACAAGAGAAGAAAATAGAAGGAAGGAAGTAGCCCAAAAGATTACCCAAGAATTCCGTTCGGGTAACCATAACAATTTCAAGAAAGGAGGGAATGGGCAATCTTCTATTAGTCCATTTTGCAATTCCTGCAAAAGGAAGCATTTTGGAAAATGCAAAGGATATTGCAATTTTTGCAAGATTCCAGGGCATCAAGAAGAAGACTGTAGGAGGAAGAAATTTTCAGTTTGCTACAACTGTAGAGAAACTGGACATCTTAGGCCAGATTGTCCAAAACTGAATAAACCATTTGACAATCAAGCCAAACCAGCAGAAGGAGCAAAAAGGAATGTAAGAGCCTTCCAGCTGACTACTCAAGAAGCCGAGATGATTCCAGATGTGATAGCCGGTATGTTCTTAGCTTATAAACGTTTATACAACAGTATTATTTGACTCTGGTGCAAACCAAAGTTTTATAAATACTTTACTCTGCCAAACTCTTAACTTACCTTTAACCAGCATTAGATAAATTTCTACAGTAGAAATGGCAGATGGGAATTCATTTAAATTAAATAAAGTTCTACAAAACGTAGAAATAGAACTTTTAAGTCCTAAATTTTCTGCAAACCCTATTACCTATGAAATTAATTGAAATCAAGGTTGTGCTAAGAATGGATTGATTAGTAAAACAAGTATGCTCGAATTATCTGTGATAAGAATTCTATAGAAGTTTGAGCAATCACTGGAGAAGTAATAATGATTAAAGGAGATAAATCATGTAAAACCATAAAGTTCATAATCAATAATGGAAGTTGTTAATTATGAACGAAAGCAAGGAATAGTATACATGATTTCAATAATCATCAATACTAAAGATAAAGAAATTAAGGAAATTTTTGTAATTTCATAATACCCAGATGTATTTCCAGAAGATTTATCTGGATTACCACCAGATAGGGAGATAGAATTTAAGATTCATCTAATTCCAGGAATTTTACCGATAAGCCAGGGAACCTTATCGGTTAGCACAATATTGGTTGTTAAGAAAAAGTATGGTTCAATAAGAATGCGTATTGCTTATAGAGAATTGAATAAAGTTACAATTAAGAATCGATACCCATTACTTAGAATTAATGATCTATTCGATCAATTCCAGGAAGATAAATAGTTTCTAAGATCAACTTATGTTCCGGATATCATCAATTGAAAGTACCAGAGGAAGACATACCTAAAACTGCTTTCAGAACTAGGTATGGTCATTACTAGTTTACAGTCCTGCCCTTCGAATTACAGAATGCATCTGCAGCATTCATGGACATGATAAATAGGATCTGTAAACCATATTTGGATAAAATTAGTAATTGTCTTCAATGACGATATACTTATTTATTCCAAAAGTCAGGAAGAACATTATCAGCACTTGCATGTACTCTTAACTTTGTTAAGAAAAGAAAAGCTTTACGCCACATTTTCGAAGAATGAATTTTGGCTGCTAGAAGTACAATTTCTAGGTCATATGATGAATCATGAAGGTATTCACGTAGATCCTGCTAAGATAGCAGTAATTACCAAATGGAAGATTCTGCAAACCGCAATGGAAATTAGGAGTTTTGGAGGTTTAGTATTATAGACTATTTACTAAGGAATTTTCCAAAATAGTATACCATTAACTAAACCAATTGGTGAAACAGTTAAATTTGAATGGGGATTTAAACAAGAAGAAGCCTTTAGAAATTTACCAATGATTTAATTCTAGCCTTACCAGAAGGAACTGAAGATTTTGAAGTATACGGTAATGCTTCAAAACTAGGATTTGGATATATGTTAATGCAACGCAAAAAGGTAATTGCGTATACATCAAGACAATTGAAAAAGCCGAAGAAAACTATACCACGCATAACTTATAATTTGGAACCATAATTTTTGCCTTAAGATTTGGAGACATTATCTGTATGGAAGTAAGTTTACTGTCTATACGGATCATAAGAATTTAAGATATATAATTGGGCAAAAAGAATTAAACATGAGGCAAAGAAGATGGATGAAAATCCTAGGTGACTACAACTGTGATATTTAGTATCACGAAGGAAAGGCTGAAGACGGCTAAGGATCGTCAGAAGAGCTATACAGATAATAGACGAAAGTTGTTGGAGTTCGAGTTGGAGACAAAATGCTATTAAAAGTATCTCCTTGGAAAAAAGTTAATAGATTTGGTAAGAAAAGAAAACTAAGTCCAAAGATACGTAGGACCATTTCTAGTGATCCAATGTATAGGAACAGTTGCTTATCATTTATAACTACCAGGAAGAGTTAGCTGGAGTACATGATATATTTCATGTATCCAATCTCAAGAAATGTCTATCAGATGAATCTTTGGTAGTACCTTTCCAAGATATAAAGGTAAACAAGTAATGCTAGTAAAGCAGGATTTAAAGATGTGATCCTAATACATTTGAGAATTAGAGTCAGAAATGAAGAAGTATCCTCAATTATTCCAGTAAATCTCGAGGAAGAGATTTTTATTAAGTTGGGGAGAATGTAACGACTCTCATCAAAAGTTATATTTATTAGATTAATTTGACCAATAGGAAACCCTAATTGAGAAACCCAAGTGAATCTGCGCAAACCCTAAAATTTTCAGAATCATCAGAATCAGGAACAGGGCCCCTGAAACTCAGGGGGGGGGCATTTTCTACTTGACGATTATCCTCTTAATTCGTTATTAGAATAAAAAATTCAAGAATCATCGACTCAGCAGACCTAGTCCCACACGTGGCAACACTATGGTCCTTAGGTGTCCCTTGCGCATCGTAGGGGTATTAGTGCTACGGTGCGCAAGGCTGGTCAAAATTGGGCTATAAATAAAGGACTTTGGGACTTGATTCTGGATGATTGAACGACGCTCAAATTCACTTTGTGCGCTGAGATAAGTTCTGTATACTCCAATTAACACACACAGGCACTAAATCGACGCCGCAATCAGGGTATTAGCACAATCGCTATTACGATTCATTGTCCGATCGATCAATATATCCAATGGATGTTTAAGTGCCGCCCACATTAGGGCTATACTTTGTCGTTTGTCGTTAAATCGATGGATGTTTAAGTATCATACTTTGTCGTTCGTCGTTAATTCGATGGATGTTTAAGTATCACACTTTGTCGTTCGTTGTGAGAATTTGATCTCGTGAGTTATCGTAAATGCTGGATTGATTACTAACCCAGAATTGTGTGCCTGTTATTAAATTTAGGATAAAAGGCTAAATCAGTAGGCCAAACTCTGCCCGTATAAATTTGCAATGTGAGTCATTCTCTTTTTATCAACTATTTTACAATACCTCAAATTATTTTCAAGGTTATAATTACAGGGACTAAGTCATGGATATCTTGAATTACTGGTTAGTGGGGTATTGTGCACATTACTAATTTTCTCCCAGATTAGGTTCATTGACCTACTCGGGATAATCACTGTTGGGTTCATTGACCTACAGGGATAATCATCACTATTTAGGTTCATTGATCTAAATAGTGGTATGACCATCGTCACCATTGTGACAGAAGGCCAGATAAAAATAAGATAGAAGCCATTGTAATCGCTCTTATGCTGTAATTAATAACTATGCATCATTATGCAAAATAGAATGATTCACTCAGTATTTCCCGCTGACAAAACCTTTTTCAAACATGTTTCAGATGACCTGTTATGAACCAGGAAAAGTGCCATATAGCACTACAAGCTCAAAGAAGTGGCTCAGTATAAAATAAAGAAACATGTTTTGTAAAATAAAAGATTTCTTCGTGAAATCAAATGATTGTAAATTACCGGGGTTTTATCCCGCGTTATGAAATAAAATAATCGGGAAATATTTACATTTTAAAAGATCCTGATGAAAATTTCCGCTGTCAAACTCAATTAATTAAATACCGCAGGATTTCTGTCCCGCGGCTCCTGAAACGGGTCAAACCGGGTCGGGGGCCGTGACAGAAAAAGGTGGTATCAGAGCCACTTATCGAGCCACTGATTTAAGCCAATTAAGTATTTAGAAAATACTTAATTTTTATTAATTGCTATTTTGTGATTATATGTTTTAATTATCTGGCTAATTGTATACAATATGGGCAGATTTTTATATGCTAACCAATGTAGCAATTAATACAAATTTTTACATAATTTGACCAAAGTTTTGCACCTTTATATACAGTCTAGAAACCTTATTCAGTAAATAAATTTACAAATAAAATCTAGTATGTTTTCATGTTTGGTTGTTTCATAGTTACCCAATATGAAATAATATTTAAAAGTTTTTCTATAAAGTTTTGCTATGATTTTTAACTTAGTAATTATGTGTATCTTGCATAAACAGCATGAGTGATTTGTCGGAAGCTCTTCAGAATTTAAATCTCTATCCAGTAAGAATAGAAGTTTCCAGAGATTTCAATAGGTATATTCCAGACATAGAAGAACCTATAGAATTCAACGCTTCACCTCTTGAGAAACCTAAGCCTAAGAAAATGGAAATTGGGGAAAGCTCTAGGAAAATTGAGGGGTTACCATCTCAAGAAGAACTAGATTTTATAATGGCAACCGATGATACTATTGAGCCTATTAAAGAAAATGATTTTATTCATTCTCTTGAAACACAACTACCAATGAAATTAGAACCAGTTACTCCAAACCCTTCAATCCACTGGCAAATAGACGAATGGGTGAATAATGAAATACTGTTACAAAACCATCCTTATAAGCTTTTTCCTAAATTCAAACCAGAACCTTTACCAAATTCACCAATGAGTAATAAGAATATGGCTAAACTCCATCATTTTGACAAAATGGATGCTGGGAATAGGATCCAAGAGATTTTGGGACAGATCTCCTGGAAATACGATGAGAAGGAACGCCGTTACTAGAACATCACCTGACAATGGATAGGGGATTATGAAATAGTAATAGTAAAATCAGTTTGTGTAAAATAAATAATAAAACGGGTGTATATAGAAGCATGATATAAGGAAATATTAGAAAAGTTACAATTTTGTTTGTATATTCGTTTACGTGATTATGTGCAACTAAATTGTGACATTGGATTATTTCCTTTATACTAATTATTTATCTATAAAATAGATATCAGATGGAAAACGCTAATAATGAACCAGTTAATGAGGTTAATCAATCTGAGCAACAACCAGGGGACCAATATGTGACTAGGCAAGATATAGAAAATATCGTTGCTCAAGGGATAGCCAACGCTATTCCCGAAATAGTTGCTCAAGGGATAGCTAATTCTATTCCAGCAATCATTGCTGCTGTTAAAAATCCAATTGAACCTCAACAAATTATTCCAAGCAAACGTATTTCTGAAGATAATTTCAGTAATAGCGTAAACGGAGGCAATAATCATGTTAATCATGATAAGGAACCACGGCAAGCTCCGCTCCCTAAGAAAAGGAAAACTGCAACGCCTGGTTGCACTTACAAAGAATTTCTTGCTTGTAAACCCACTGAGTTTGCAGGCAATGAAGGAGCGACTGCGGCACTGCGTTGGTTAGAGAAAACCGAGGCAGTAATTGCCATAAGTAAATGTGCTCAGGATGATCAGGTCATGTATGCGTCAAACCTTTTCAAAGAAGTGGCGCTAGAATGGTGGAATACGGTGTTACAAGCGAAAGGAAGAAGGATGGCGTATGCTATGAATTGGGAAGAATTTAAGAGCTTTGTAGAAAGAAAATTCTGTCCTGAGTATGAAAAGGAACAAATAACAAATAAGTTTCTAACCCATCGGATGGTGGATGTAGATTGTCGAGGGTATACTACAACATTCTTCGAATATGCTCGAGTGGTACCAACCCTGGCTTCGCCAGAGCCGGTACTTATTTCTCGTTATATTTGGGGATTGATTTCCGAAATCCGTAATATCGTCAAGGCTGCGAAACCTCGCACGATTGCTGATGCAGTAGATTTAGCCAATACTCTGACAGACGAACTAGTACGGACAAGAGAAGAAAATAGAAGGAAGGAAGTAGCCCAAAAGATTACCCAAGAATTCCGTTCGGGTAACCATAACAATTTCAAGAAAGGAGGGAATGGGCAATCTTCTATTAGTCCATTTTGCAATTCCTGCAAAAGGAAGCATTTTGGAAAATGCAAAGGATATTGCAATTTTTGCAAGATTCCAGGGCATCAAGAAGAAGACTGTAGGAGGAAGAAATTTTCAGTTTGCTACAACTGTAGAGAAACTGGACATCTTAGGCCAGATTGTCCAAAACTGAATAAACCATTTGACAATCAAGCCAAACCAGCAGAAGGAGCAAAAAGGAATGTAAGAGCCTTCCAGCTGACTACTCAAGAAGCCGAGATGATTCCAGATGTGATAGCCGGTATGTTCTTAGCTTATAAACGTTTATACAACAGTATTATTTGACTCTGGTGCAAACCAAAGTTTTATAAATACTTTACTCTGCCAAACTCTTAACTTACCTTTAACCAGCATTAGATAAATTTCTACAGTAGAAATGGCAGATGGGAATTCATTTAAATTAAATAAAGTTCTACAAAACGTAGAAATAGAACTTTTAAGTCCTAAATTTTCTGCAAACCCTATTACCTATGAAATTAATTGAAATCAAGGTTGTGCTAAGAATGGATTGATTAGTAAAACAAGTATGCTCGAATTATCTGTGATAAGAATTCTATAGAAGTTTGAGCAATCACTGGAGAAGTAATAATGATTAAAGGAGATAAATCATGTAAAACCATAAAGTTCATAATCAATAATGGAAGTTGTTAATTATGAACGAAAGCAAGGAATAGTATACATGATTTCAATAATCATCAATACTAAAGATAAAGAAATTAAGGAAATTTTTGTAATTTCATAATACCCAGATGTATTTCCAGAAGATTTATCTGGATTACCACCAGATAGGGAGATAGAATTTAAGATTCATCTAATTCCAGGAATTTTACCGATAAGCCAGGGAACCTTATCGGTTAGCACAATATTGGTTGTTAAGAAAAAGTATGGTTCAATAAGAATGCGTATTGCTTATAGAGAATTGAATAAAGTTACAATTAAGAATCGATACCCATTACTTAGAATTAATGATCTATTCGATCAATTCCAGGAAGATAAATAGTTTCTAAGATCAACTTATGTTCCGGATATCATCAATTGAAAGTACCAGAGGAAGACATACCTAAAACTGCTTTCAGAACTAGGTATGGTCATTACTAGTTTACAGTCCTGCCCTTCGAATTACAGAATGCATCTGCAGCATTCATGGACATGATAAATAGGATCTGTAAACCATATTTGGATAAAATTAGTAATTGTCTTCAATGACGATATACTTATTTATTCCAAAAGTCAGGAAGAACATTATCAGCACTTGCATGTACTCTTAACTTTGTTAAGAAAAGAAAAGCTTTACGCCACATTTTCGAAGAATGAATTTTGGCTGCTAGAAGTACAATTTCTAGGTCATATGATGAATCATGAAGGTATTCACGTAGATCCTGCTAAGATAGCAGTAATTACCAAATGGAAGATTCTGCAAACCGCAATGGAAATTAGGAGTTTTGGAGGTTTAGTATTATAGACTATTTACTAAGGAATTTTCCAAAATAGTATACCATTAACTAAACCAATTGGTGAAACAGTTAAATTTGAATGGGGATTTAAACAAGAAGAAGCCTTTAGAAATTTACCAATGATTTAATTCTAGCCTTACCAGAAGGAACTGAAGATTTTGAAGTATACGGTAATGCTTCAAAACTAGGATTTGGATATATGTTAATGCAACGCAAAAAGGTAATTGCGTATACATCAAGACAATTGAAAAAGCCGAAGAAAACTATACCACGCATAACTTATAATTTGGAACCATAATTTTTGCCTTAAGATTTGGAGACATTATCTGTATGGAAGTAAGTTTACTGTCTATACGGATCATAAGAATTTAAGATATATAATTGGGCAAAAAGAATTAAACATGAGGCAAAGAAGATGGATGAAAATCCTAGGTGACTACAACTGTGATATTTAGTATCACGAAGGAAAGGCTGAAGACGGCTAAGGATCGTCAGAAGAGCTATACAGATAATAGACGAAAGTTGTTGGAGTTCGAGTTGGAGACAAAATGCTATTAAAAGTATCTCCTTGGAAAAAAGTTAATAGATTTGGTAAGAAAAGAAAACTAAGTCCAAAGATACGTAGGACCATTTCTAGTGATCCAATGTATAGGAACAGTTGCTTATCATTTATAACTACCAGGAAGAGTTAGCTGGAGTACATGATATATTTCATGTATCCAATCTCAAGAAATGTCTATCAGATGAATCTTTGGTAGTACCTTTCCAAGATATAAAGGTAAACAAGTAATGCTAGTAAAGCAGGATTTAAAGATGTGATCCTAATACATTTGAGAATTAGAGTCAGAAATGAAGAAGTATCCTCAATTATTCCAGTAAATCTCGAGGAAGAGATTTTTATTAAGTTGGGGAGAATGTAACGACTCTCATCAAAAGTTATATTTATTAGATTAATTTGACCAATAGGAAACCCTAATTGAGAAACCCAAGTGAATCTGCGCAAACCCTAAAATTTTCAGAATCATCAGAATCAGGAACAGGGCCCCTGAAACTCAGGGGGGGGGGCATTTTCTACTTGACGATTATCCTCTTAATTCGTTATTAGAATAAAAAATTCAAGAATCATCGACTCAGCAGGCCTAGTCCCACACGTGGCAACACTATGGTCCTTAGGTGTCCCTTGCGCATCGTAGGGGTATTAGTGCTACGGTGCGCAAGGCTGGTCAAAATTGGGCTATAAATAGAGGACTTTGGGACTTGATTCTGGATGATTGAACGACGCTCAAATTCACTTTGTGCGCTGAGATAAGTTCTGTATACTCCAATTAACACACACAGGCACTAAATCGACGCCGCAATCAGGGTATTAGCACAATCGCTATTACGATTCATTGTCCGATCGATCAATATATCCAATGGATGTTTAAGTGCCGCCCACATTAGGGCTATACTTTGTCGTTTGTCGTTAAATCGATGGATGTTTAAGTATCATACTTTGTCGTTCGTCGTTAATTCGATGGATGTTTAAGTATCACACTTTGTCGTTCGTTGTGAGAATTTGATCTCGTGAGTTATCGTAAATGCTGGATTGATTACTAACCCAGAATTGTGTGCCTGTTATTAAATTTAGGATAAAAGGCTAAATCAGTAGGCCAAACTCTGCCCGTATAAATTTGCAATGTGAGTCATTCTCTTTTTATCAACTATTTTACAATACCTCAAATTATTTTCAAGGTTATAATTACAGGGACTAAGTCATGGATATCTTGAATTACTGGTTAGTGGGGTATTGTGCACATTACTAATTTTCTCCCAGATTAGGTTCATTGACCTACTCGGGATAATCACTGTTGGGTTCATTGACCTACAGGGATAATCATCACTATTTAGGTTCATTGATCTAAATAGTGGTATGACCATCGTCACCATTGTGACAGAAGGCCAGATAAAAATAAGATAGAAGCCATTGTAATCGCTCTTATGCTGTAATTAATAACTATGCATCATTATGCAAAATAGAATGATTCACTCAGTATTTCCCGCTGACAAAACCTTTTTCAAACATGTTTCAGATGACCTGTTATGAACCAGGAAAAGTGCCATATAGCACTACAAGCTCAAAGAAGTGGCTCAGTATAAAATAAAGAAACATGTTTTGTAAAATAAAAGATTTCTTCGTGAAATCAAATGATTGTAAATTACCGGGGTTTTATCCCGCGTTATGAAATAAAATAATCGGGAAATATTTACATTTTAAAAGATCCTGATGAAAATTTCCGCTGTCAAACTCAATTAATTAAATACCGCAGGATTTCTGTCCCGCGGCTCCTGAAACGGGTCAAACCGGGTCGGGGGCCGTGACAATTTTGCTGCATGAGATAGAAAAATCATAAACAAAAAGATGTTGGGGTCAGACTTATGTCATTTTCTGTGTTTTGTTCTTGATGAATATTTTAGTGGCATGAAAAGACGAATGACACTAATGTGTTATTTGAAGATACATATTCAAAAAAAAAAAAACTAATGTCATTTTGTCTTTCCAAACGGCCACAAAAACACAAGCATGGCTAAGCCAAACCACCAACGAACATGATTCAAAAGAAGAAAGAGACTGATGACAGTGAAGATTTGGAAGATGAATTGTTTTTATTTTTATTTTTTTAATTTTCTTTTTCTGTTGTTTGCTATGTATTTTTCAACTTAGAATAAAAAAAATACATTATATTAATAACACGCCAAATAGTCATAATGCATATGAAACGCCATAAATGGAGTAAAAACGCCAAAAACACCCAAACTATAATGAAAGTAATTTGCAGAAGTATTAATATTAATAAAAGCTTAACATGGAAAAAAACGCCAAAAACTACTTAAACCCATTCAAAAACGCCAAACTTGGGAGATGGAAAATCTATGACCCTAAAAACTCATAAAAAGCTGAATAAAAAACAGTAAAAATACACAGTAACTGAAAAGACAGCTACTTTATTAATATCATTTACTATAAATAAAATCTCGCCAAAACTACGCGCCAAAAACATCCTATAAAGAGAGACTTCTCTGCACAATTGTCACACCCCGATGTTTCCATGTTTGACCGGTGGGCCCGGTGGGGGAGTAACGTGACGTGGTTGGCAACATTACAGTCAAACAACACAATATTTAAATGCACAGCGGAAGTAAAAGATAGATATATTTCAACTTTAATAAATTGTAATATCCAGTATCACAACAGTCGAAATTTATCCACAGAAGGATCAAAAATAAATATGAGACATTGTTCAACAGTTTGACGTCCAAGCTTGCGAGACTTATTGTGGACGCTAGGAGGGAGCCAGCCTAGTTCGCATAGTACCTGCACTTAACCTTTTTGGGAAAATACGTCAGTTTACACTGGTAAATACATTCAACCGATTCGTTTTGAAAAGTTTAATAAAATTGATTTGAATGCACGTGGCACAAACTTTTATAACTTGGGATAATTATTTAAATATATAATCTCGTAAAAGAATTACATGTTCCTTATGCGTTCAGTAGCCCGGATCGTGCCGGGTTAAAGATCAATAGACACACCACATTATTTATTTTGGCACTGACGGGTGTACGCCTACACCCCGCGCTTAGGTCGTGGCCATTTCGTAAAATGATGCCAAGGATATCCGGGACATGGTCATTAACCTCCCAAAGGCTTTAAGCAAACAAAACAATTTAAACGGGCCGATCAATATCAATTAACCACCATACGATGGAAGATTTAATGCCCGACCAAGCGGTATTTTATATACCGTACCCCAAGCCCGTATAGGGAAAATAAGTTAAAAGTATTTACCTTTGCAAGTATAATTCACAATTAGCAAATGCGGGTAGCTTTTACCGGTTCTCCTATTCTGGAACAAAGGTTTATAATAACCTATTAGAATCCTAACGGTCTTTAGTTAAGCTTAAGCTTAGACCGGTTAGTTTTAAGGAATGATACGGTTCGAACGCGTGATTAAGCGAAGACCAGAATAGAATGTGATTTAGACCCAACAAGTTTAAGGACTTGTCTTATATGGGTAATCTAAACACATTCTGGATTTTGAGATAAAACCGATAAGGTTTGACCCGTTTCGGCTAGTTTATGCAAACTAGTTACATAAACCGAACCGAACGCGCAAGAGGCGTAACGGGTAACCATAAGATCCATATACAGGTTTCCTAAGTTAATATGCCTCAAATATGTTGTGACATCAGTAAGATATCTTTTATTATGCCCGAAACGAATTTAAACTCAAACTATGCCCCGTAGGGGCATTTTGGTCATTTATAAGGTTATAAAAGGGTTTAAGTATTAACCTGAGTTACAGGTCTGATATAATCAGCAAAGATACTTAATTTAATAAGTTATAGCAGTAGGGTATTGCATATATGTGAAATTTATCAATTATAACCAAACTATGCACCGTAGGGGCATTTTGGTAATTTCACATAAGCCGAAAAGCTCAAAACTGAAGTCTGAGTTAAACAACTTTTTCTTACTGTTAAAATATTATAATTTACTTAAAATATCAGTAGGTATCAACCCTTGTATGTTTAAAACGGTTTTAGTACATACTATGCGTTAAAAACGCTTAAAAAGGCGATTAGAAGCCGTTTACGGGTTCTATATAGAAAATTGATATTTTTATTATTCCAGAAGGTTTAAAATAATTTATTTATCATATAAATTCAGTAGCAAAAGGTTTGGGGTCAAAAAGATATGTAAAACTCATTTTATAGCCCGAAAGGGCAAAACCGACAATTACCGACTCAAGCTTATAACTCTAAGTTATGCTCAGCCTAAAATTAATAAAAAATCTTCAAAAATCCCAAAATATTATATTACATCAGTGGGTAAAAAGTTTGATATCAAAAAGTAGGTTTAAATAGGCTATATGCTAATTATGCCGTTTAATCGCTAAAAAGCTTTCTAATTACGCTAATGAGCATAACTCTCAACCTACACCTCAAACTGATGTCAAATTTTGGGTACAAGTTTATATATAGTAATTAAGGTTTCTACTCTTTTACATTTTTAAAAATTACGTTTTATGGTGAAAAGGGCATAATGGTCAACATATGAGCAATTAACGGAATCATGCATATTAATTGGATAACTATTGAACCAAGGTGTATAATCACAGAGGGTTATACTAGCATGTAACCTGGTCCAATTAAAGCTCTAAGGCATTTCTAAAACATTCTTAAACGGGTCAGAACTGAAAGTCAAAGCAAAAGTCAAATTATGCGACTTTCGGTTCCGAACCGGGTCTCTACTGAAAATTATCGGGTTGAACATGTTTAGACATGTTCTTACATTAATTACTAAGTTATATTAATGATCAAACAGGTTGTATGGGTTCTACATTGCTAATTATGTATTAATTTGAAATTAAGCATCCTGTTGACTTTTTCTAATTAACTTTGACCCGACAAATGGTCTAGATAGAGTGGGAATCAGAGGGTGCCCTTTTAAGGGTTTATTGCCCACATAATTACCAACTTATAACTACTTTCAATTCGACTAATCACTGGACCATTAATGATTAATCGTTAAGTCAACCGTTAATTATGACGGTTTGACTTTTAAGCTAAAACTAAGCAAAAACTCAACTAAGAAAGGTTAAGCATACTTACTGAAGTCCTATGCACGATTAGGAAAGACTTGGGTCTGCTCTTAAGCTCCAGGAAGCTCCAGAAGTGCAGATGGAAGGTGTGGTTACAATGTTGCAACAAGAGGCCTTTATATAGTGTTCAAAATCTCATAGATCATTGACACACAAGCCTAACAATGGCCATGGATCATCCACAGATGTCCCTAAGGGCCTAGGAGTCATTTAGGGGTCGCCCATGGGTGAAAATATCTGATTAAAGTCGGTTTATGCGTGAAAATAGGCTGTTGTCCCAACTTTGTGATACTGGGCATCAAAGGCGGCCCGCGTAAGATGTTGTTGGGGCTTACGCGGTCCGCTTGGGCCTTGTGTTCAGATTTCACATTTTCAAGTTGTTGCATATTTGTCTCTTGGCCTTTCGAAGGGTCAACTAAACTTATTTCTTGCACTTTGAACCCTCCAACTTTACCTATAAGGGCTTCAAGACTTATACCCACTTTGTTAAGTCCTTGGTCATGTCATGTTTACCCGAAAAGTCATAATTTTCCACGTTGACGCTTTAACCCCTCGTATACGAATTTGATCATAACTTTCTCATACGATAACGAAACTTTATGAAATTTTTAACGTGCATTCTAGTGAGCATAATTAATCGTGACAAAGCTTCGGGCTTGCTAAAAGGTCACTCAGAGGTATAACTTAAACATGTTGACACATTTAACCCCTGTAGTTTGTAATCTCTCACTTTCTTTCATATTTAGCTTCGTATGATCCATGATTTATTCGTTTGAAGGTATAAACATCATGTAGGGTTATTGTAAAGTATATTTATCCATTGTTGACATATTGGACCCTTATATTCACATACTTTCCATGTTTGTCAACTTTAGCACCTCTAGAACATTCTTTCACACGTTCAAACTTATGACTCGTGTCATTACATTATAGGACGTGAATTTTCGAGGTGTTACAACAATCAACTGATCATAAAACCAGAAACAAATGTCATATTTCTAGAAACCATTCACTTTAAAAACGCCAAAAATAATAGTTAAAAAAGCCACAGATGCAGAACCTCGATTCTGCTATATTGAGTATTGATTTGAATGAAGTTTCACTGAATGGATTCTTCTCTGAGTTGGGTATCTCTATAATATTTTGCTGAATGAGATGGACAAATATTCAAGATAAAGAGACTGATGACGGTGATATGACATCATGTCACTTTGTTCTTGACGTATATATTGATGGCATGAAGGGATCAATACATTAAAGCAGGCGTTGGTCTTCAACATGTCATTAAACAAGTATATATCCACCCACCTTAAAGGATGCCACAAAAAATAAGCATCTTCTAAAGATAGGCGTTATGTAAGAAAATAAGGATCTACATAAGGTATTCAAAAACAGGTTCAAAACGCCAAAAAGGTTAAAGTAGAAGAGACTGATGACAGTGAAGATTTGAATGAGAAATTAGATTATAATTTTTATTTTTTTTTCATTTTCTAATGTTTGTTATGTAATTCTCTGTTGTTTATCATCTAATTCTCTACTATTTTTAAAAAAATTGAGTATAAAACGCCAAAAACTTCAAAACGCCTGATAGTTTGAAAAACTGTGAGAACGAATGCTAGCAAAATACGAGGTTGCTATATAAAACGCCAAAAACGCAAACAAAGTATTACTGGAAAAATCAACACTAATTGACAGATGAAAATTGAAAGAAACAGTAAAATAAAGAGACGGTATCATTATTGCCAAACATTATAGTTATATTAATGCCACTACATGGAAAATTGAAATTTATTTATCTTTTCAAAACGCCATAATTGCCTGTCACATTATAGGCCTGTATCCTAAATGGCAAAACACTTGATATAATAAAATCAAGAAAATTACTGATGTTTTTTTACATTAAACGCCTGCATCCTGATCTAAAAAACAATAAAAACGCCAAAACAATACTTAAAACGCCAAAATATTTACTATGATTCTGATCTAAAAACAATATAAACGCCGTGTATTTATTAAACGTAAAAAAAATGGAAAGATGAAGTGACACGCGTTAAAAAAAGAAATATGAAAGGACAAAAAAGCCCTCCGCCCTTCTCTAAGCGGCGTGACACGTGTTGGCCCAGGAAGCGTTCTCACCGTTCTCACACTTTTGAGCGTTTTCTCCTGATCCCGTTTCTATATATATATATATATATATATATATATATATATATAATACATCCCCCTAAACTTGATTATGTTTATAAGCATGCATGAGGACACTCCGATTAGCTTCATCCATTGCCTTTATAGTTTGCTTGAAATCGAAACGACACCATTTTGCCTGCATCTTCTTCATCCCTTCCCAGTCATTTCCGGCAAACAAGGCATAGTGATGGATTGCTTCTTCATCTTGAACATCTCCGTTGCTTTTTCTTCTTTCATGACGGGAATCCGATGGACCTTCATCTTGTTCCACCACTTCCTTATCTATCACTTTTCCTTGTACTGTCTTAAATTTGTAATAATAGACTAAGACGTCCAGATACATGGCATACATTATCCTCATTAGTTCACCATCATCATATTCATAACCCATATCTTTTGCAACTACTACCCAAAGGTTATATTATCAGTAACATTTCTGTATCCACCATCTCGTTTAACCACCATGTAGAGATCGAGCAAATCAACCTTCCTGTTATCAGTTGCATATGGTGTAATGGGTCAGGTAGAGATTCCAAGTTTAACATTTATGAACCAATTTAACATTTCTTCAAACTTGATCTCTAATTCGTGTTTATATTTAAACAGGAATTCCCCATCTTCCATCATATCTAACAGTGATTTGCAATGAGAGAAGTCATGGAATTCCATGGCATGTATGATCATTAAACTCCAACCGGGTTCTTGTGAAGATAAGTTTAGATCTTCAAAGTATGAATTGAGATAATTCTCTTTGTATTCATCATTTACTGCACTTTGATCGACTCTCTGTTTTTCTTTCATACCAATTTCTTCTTCTTTGGTTAATCCGGTCATATCGTTCACCGTGTTTGTAATCGGTGCACAAAACATTGGATAAATCTTACATGTATCGCCAGATTTCTTAACCGTATACCCTTGTAATATTAATTGATCTATACTTAACGCATTGCGATCAAGTTCCGGTGTATAAAATACGCTTTGTATACATAACATTTCATTCCCTGATTTAACCTCTACGGCCCCTACCCCGAATAAACAAGAAATTGTCTTCCCCTGTTCTCGTTTATGCCCCAATTAAGTGTTTAATCTGTTTAAACACATTAAGATTTCCGGCAAAATGATGAGTAAAAACATTACCTACATACCATATGTTGCCCCATTGTCCCCCTTCAGTTCTTGCCTGAGAACCGCTTCATCATTTCGTCGTTGAATTCCCGTGTTAATCACTTATCGGATTAATTGAGTGGCCTCGTCGTGTTCTTTTGCTTTGCATGAGTAAATCCGGTGACCATGTTCATGACAATAATAACACAATCTAACATGAGAGACTTTCTTCTGCCTTTCATGTTTTTCATCGGAGCAATGTTGGCATGGCATCATTGATGACGCCGGACGGATTTCTTCTTCCTTTTGAACCGTGGCTCTGATACCACTATGTTGGAAATCATGAGGCATTGCAGCGGAATTAGACTTAGTGTTAGGATTGGTGTTCATGGTATACAAAAGGAAATGTATGCAGAATTGGAAATGAAAGAATAATAAGAGAGAATAATGGACAATTCGAATGAGAATTCTGAATGTCTTGGTACCGGACATAACTGCCGGTCATTACATATATATACCGAGATGTTTTGGCGGTTGATAATGGCGGTAACAACCGTCATATGAACCGGTGTGACCCTTCAACCGTCACATCCCTACAATTATAAGTTCTATTACATATTGAGTATAAGTGTCACACTAATTACATAATAATCGAACATAATTAAGTTTATATATATATATATATATATAGGATAAAGATCATTAGAGAACACTAATTATTGCGAGAACAAAAAGAACTACTTTAAATCACTAAATTTTGGAATTTAATGTTCCTATTTCTTAAATTTTATGTTTCTTACATTCATATGTGTATTATATATACATAAAAAATCATATTTTTCCCTACACATAGTTTACATACATGTAGGTAATTTAGCCTATACATAACCTACATGTGTGTAGGTTATTTAAAAACTGAAGATTTTTCATATTTTGTTTTAAATTCTAGTGTGAGAAACAATAAATCTTACATTTATAACATTTTAATTTACTTTTTAGGTTTTTAGGATTGAAAAAATGAGTGATTCATTTTGTTCTGCGTGTTCTCGCAATATTTAGTGTTCTGCATAGAACCTTACCCTATATATATATATATATATATATATATATATATATATATATATATATATATATATATATATATATAGGGTTGAGTTCATTTCAGAACTCTAAATAACTACAAAACTTTCAGAACTTCTAATAAACAATCATTTTATATATAAGTTTTTGTATTTAGAATCTTTTTATCATCTATTATATATATTTATTTGATTACATACATGTTAAAAGTAGTTTACATATGTTTAATTGCCAAAATTATATATACGTGTCATAACTAATTACATATATGTAAAAAAAACTAGTTTACATATGTGTAATTATAAAATTACATATAAAAATGATAAAATTACTCTTAACATGTATATAATCGTAAAAATACACATAATAAATGATAAAATTATCCTAAACATAAAAATATATAATTAAAAAGATTGTTTAGTAGGCGTTCTGCGAGTTCTGTAAATATTTATGGTTCTGAAATGATCCTGGCCATATATATATATATATATATATATATATATATATATATATCTAATAATATGCAGTTACATACAGGGGCGGACCCACATAGAGTGGGTCGGGGTCCACGTACCCCAATCTTTTTTAAAAATTTAGTAGATTCGGTATATTAATTTTTTGAAGGACCCCATAAGAATATTTAGTTGGACCCCATAGTAACAAAAGGAAAGTTGTGGTGGTTAATCCCTTGTTTGCTAACAAAAAGGTCATAGGTTCAAGTCTGTTACCAGCCGTCATCATTATTATTAAACATAGGATGTAAATTGTGTGATTCACTATCAATTAGAAAGCATAATTTTAATGTAATATAAAGACTTCAACTCTTTTGATTTACTCAATTTATGCCTTTGTGCTTAGACATGTGTTGTTTTGTTATTTATTTATCTTTTTTTAAAGGTTCCAAGCTCAATAAATAACCCCGACCCAAACGACGACCGACCCGAAAATTCTATCGTTTGGGTGTAAAAAATCCAAGTATCGAAAAACTGGACCCCATTGGAAAAAAATCCTGGGTCCGCCACTGGTTACATACTACCAAAACAGAAAAGAGGGATAAGGGTGTCTATGTAACGGAAGTCGTAACACAAACCTAAAAGACTTGAGCTTGCATCACATCCATAGAACAACCCAGCAAATGCATCAACGGATAAACTAATTATATTGCGAATGTTAATGCCATTATTAAAATAAGTTGAAAGAGAAGAGTTAGGAGTCATGTCACTAGTGGCGGACCCAAGATTTTTTTACTAATGGGGTCCAAGTTTTACGGTGTTCACATTTTTCACAATCAAACGTTAAAATTTTCGGGTCGATCGTCGTTTGGTTCGGGTCGGAACGAGGAACACATAACAAAAAATATATACTCATTAAAAAACAAACAATAAAAATACGACGTCATTCGAAAAAAAAACATTGCAAATTCATAGAATCATTATACAAAGATAGAAAGATTACTTGTTACTCTAATTTCCAAACTTTATATTCATAGTAATAAATCCTTAAACAACTAGATACCAAATAAAATTCAAGTTATAAAACTAAAAAAAAAAAAAAAAAGCTTTACTTGTGTGTTGTGTGTGTTTTGCTTCTGTATGTTTATGCACTTAAAGAAACCATAGTTTTAAATTAGATCAAGAAAAACAAATAGCACACAAAAACAAAGTGGTTAAGGTTCGAACTTGTGACTTCTTGCTATCAAACAAAGGGGTTTACCATTGCACCAGTTTCACTCTTCATGTTATGGTGTTCATCTAATTAATTTTATTGGGTCCTTCGAAAATTTAATATATTGGATCTACTATTTTTTTTTTAAACATTGGGATCTGGAGACCCCGACCCGCTCTATGTGGGTCAGCCCCTGCATATGACCTGTTGCGTCGGTATCCTATGGTCCAAATTTGATCTTGATGGTTGAAAGACATTGCATAGAGTACCCGATTAAGGTCGGTAGCTTGCGGCATATGATTGAGCAGACATTGCATAGAGACCCCGACCTGCTCTATGTGGGTCCACCCCTGCATATGAACTGTTGGGCCGGGAGGCTGTAGGATAAGGACACGGTGGAATGTAAGTCCACTAGTTCCACGTAGGTGGACTGTAACCAGGTGGGCTTGCCCATGTTTGGAACTGATTAGCCCAGGAGAATAGTGTTGTGTAGGCGTCGGGTTGTTGGTACTGCAATCAGGAGTAGATGACCCGCGACCGCGTCCCCGGCCACACCCCCTGCCACGTTCAGAATTTTCGGTCCGTTCTTGACGAGATGAGCTTGATGAGTGTTGGTCAGTTGTTGCGGTTAGGGTGGTACCGGCAACTTTAGCTTGATTGATTTTCCTTGTTTCAGCCATGCATAGACGAGACCTAGCATCATAAAAATCCAGTAAGGGTTTAGTTTGTTGAATGAACATAGCGATACCTTCATATTGCTCGGTGAGGCCCGTTAGAAGTTGTAAGACAAGTTGTTTGTCTGTGATCGAAGAGCCAACATTCTGTAGTTGGTCAAAAATAACCTTCAACGCTTAACAATAAGTTGACATGTTAGGGAATTGATCTAACCTTGTAGTAGCGAACTTATTGTTGAGATCAATGGTTCGAGTTGCTTTATTGTCTTGAAACAGGTTAGCGAGAGCGGTCCATGTATCAAAGGTTGTGGTGTTTGGCTTCAAAACAGGTTAGCGAGAGCGGTCCATGTATCAAAAATAACCTTCATCGCCTAACAATTAGCTGACATGTTAGGGAACTGATCTAGCCTTGTAGTAGCGAACTTATTGTTGAGATCAATGGTTCGAGTTGCTTTATTGTCTTGAAACAGGTTAGCGAGCGGTCCATGATATAGTCCCGTATATCAAGTGCAGAACTATCGAATCTAGACGCTCCCATGATTCGGTAGGCTTATCTTTTTCCTTATCTTTAGAGTTAATTACACAGATGGACCGTGTGGTTTATAGCTAGTTTCGCCTATGCGTACTAACTTTTTTTAACAGGTTCATGTTTCATGGTTTCAATTTTGTAACACCTTTGGGTACTAACACCAAACTAGTTAAATTTTATTTTAAATTTCAGTAAAATAACTAAAATACCCTTCCATTTTAAAAGGACCATTTATGTCATTATTCTATTATTAATTTCAAGGACCATTTGTGAAAAAAATTAGTACCCAAATACGAAACTAGCTATAAACCACATGGTCCATAATTAACTCTTTTTTTTTTTTACATTTTTATGTATATTTTCACTTTCAAAATGAAGTTTCAAAATTATCATTTAATTTATACCGATGTATGTGATTTAAAAGCGGTTTCTACACGTGGAGGAAATAATTACTTTATCACGTTTATTGATGATTGAACTAAATATTGCAATGTATATTTACTTTAAGAGTAAAGATGAAGCAATAGAAAAGTTTATCTTGTACAAAAACGAAGTTGAGAATCAACTTAAAAAGAAGATAAAAGTTGTGAGAAACGATCGAGGAGGTGAATATGTTGCACCTTTTGTGGATTTATGTGCAAAAAGTGGCATTATACATGAATGTACACCTCCTTATTCTTCACAATCAAATGGCATGGCGGAACAAAAGAACCGCGCACTGAAAGAGATTATGAATGCCATGTTGATTAGTTCGAGTGTGAAACTCGATTTGCAGCCTATGATGAACTACAGTAGTCCATGATGCCAGCAATGGTGACATCTTTCATACGATTTCCTATGCTATCTCCACGCATCTGATATTTATTCTAATTTTATACTAGATTTCACAATACGGTAACATCAACTGCATCAACTACAATCTCCATCATTCCACACATGACCCATGCCACAACTTCATGACACGATAAACAGGCAAAACCTCCACATATTGTCCTTGTCCCTAACTATTATACATTACACGAATACTCTTACTACCAATGCATAAAACCCCTTTTACTTTATTTAGGTTACACACACTCCGCAGAATCCAACAACACATGACATGAAGATCATTCAAAATCTCAAAAGTTTCAAGTTATTGATGTCATTAATGGTTGTTTTATTTTCATCGATTTTTTCTCTTAAGATTGGCGCTGCAAGTCTTCAACACCGATGAATACCCGTTCGGTTAATAATTGCGTATACATTTCCGTTTAAAAGGGGGGTGTGGTGCAACTTGTTGCCCGTTTACCTGCCATTTGCTTGTAATTTGTTGTTTGGCATTTTAATGAGAATTCATATTACACAACTGTGTCATTTTCGGAAAAAAAAATCCGTTTCAGTTTTATGAAAATCGATCTGCCCCACCGCGAGGGTAAAAATCACCACTAGTAGTATAAAGAAAACATGTGTGGGGGGTTTTAGACATGTTTTAGGTCTGGTTTCAGGCCAATTTTTTGCCGGAAATTTCCAGGATTTGGCCGGAATCTCGCCCGACGGACTTTTGACAAATGAACAGAAGATAGCGATAATCTTGTTTAAATTTTCGACGGCGAATGATGCAAAAAAGAGATTAGATAATTGCTACTGAGTTGAAAGACAGTACCACACAGGTGGGAACGATAATGGCGAGTATCCTTATACGAACCCTACCCTTGCGAAATTGGGGCTTTTTATTTCACGACAACATAGAAACTTAATTAATAAAAAAACTAAGAGGGCCCGGCCAACAGGAAGTCAGGCACCCCAGTACCCCCACCATAATACATCCAGTCAAAAGCAAAGCAAACCAAACCAAAACCAAAACAACACAACACTTTACATTATAAAGACCACGTGACGTGGACCACAACTTAACTAGAGAAAACATCAAAAGAGAACCATGGACATGTGTAGTTCTTTAATTAAATTTCCGGAAAAAGCGTTACATAACAAGGGTTCCAATTGTAATCTAACAAACACCACATATATAATTGCAAGAAAAACAAACAATGCCATGCGAATCATAATCCAAAGGTTACATATGATCACTTTTTTTAAAATAAATGTAAGTTTGAAAAACACTAGATCCCATATGATAGGGAGACGAGTATCGGCCCAACCTTAAAAGTCATCAAATCAATCCTACCTGACCCGAAAAGTATAGAAATCGAGTCGATAGATAGCTGAACCCTTACAGTTGGCACGCCCATTGTGCACAGTTCTCCAGTCCCCTGCTGTTCACAATGTTCTTCCATCTCGATTAAAATGGTGATGGATACCGGGCCCAACTTAAAAGCCTTAAAATCAAACTGACCACCCGACCAGAAAGATCTGAAAAAAGTCGAGTTGACGGACAAACTCTGCTGCTGACTAGGTTCTCCAAAATCACAATCCTGGAAAACAAAACATAGAAAAAAAAACACGGATTTGAATATGAAATGAGAATAATCATATGGTCGTAAGCTGATATGTGTTCAAAAAGGGTGGGTTAGTTAGTTAGTTAGTTAGTTAGTTAAGTTACCTTGCTTGGTGTTTCTGTGGGGGCGGAAGGGGAGATGAAGAGGAAAGGCACGAGCAAGAATATTGCGAGAGCGAAAATCACAACAGCTTTTGTCATTTTGAGGCTTGATACTTACTTCAAAGCTCTAAATCCCCCATGGCCATATGAATATGAACATTTATAGACCAAAATAAATTCCGTGTCTCAAATTATTTTAATCACTAATGGGTCATTGTGTCCCCTTTCTCAATTTGCTTTTCATGTTTACCGACGATATACTCTTGCCGTTTGCTTTTTAGTATCTGTTGCTACAACAAATACAAGACCAAGGCCTGTAGCGATATCTCCGGGTAAAAGGGTTCAAGGGTTTCGATTAGCCTAACGCAGGTTGTGGGGTCCTCCCACGTTTGTAGCACGTGGGGTTGGATCACTTGTTTATTGATCGCTTTTGATTCCAGCTTGAAGGGAATTCAAGCCGGAATGAAGTTGTTAGTGAAGCAATGCTGTTTGAAGTGAAGAAGAGAAGCAAGTATGAAACTTGTTCTTAAGAGAAGAGAGAAGATCAGAGAGTATGTGTAAGCTCCACTGATCTGGTGTCCCTCATATGGTTGTTGGAGCTGGTACTTATAGATAAGATGTATTCTATAAGAGGAAGCTCGTGACCATGGATCCAAGGCTACAGTGGAGGAATTACCCGTTTGGGGTTGGAGGCTTTAGACCTGCGGATAAAAGGTTGTTCTCTGTGCACATGTTCTGTCTGTGCAGAAATGGTTCACACGTTAAGTGTTGATGTGACCGGACACTATGCTTGTCCTTTTTACTGTTCACCTGAGTTCGCGCATATTGAACCTCTCAACCTTTTAACCTTTTAAGCTGTTATGTATATTAGTCATTTTATTGAGATTTGGGCTACACCCGTCATCAGCCCCCCCAAGTCAGAGGTGTTTGGGATGTAAGCTCAAATGCTTCTGACTTTTACACATTATTTTTTATTGCTTAAAGGCTTCAACGCTTTAAGGCGTTTGATTTTTGAGATTTGAATTTCGGAATGATAGTAGATGTGATAGGCTTCAAGGTTTTAAGGCTTGAAGGCTTTAAGGCGTTTGAGTTTTGAGATTTGAATTTCGGAATGATAGTAGATGTGATAGGCTTCAAGGTTTTAAGGCTTGAAGGCTTGAAGGCTTAAAGGCTTCAAATTGTCTCACTCAATAGGAAGTTGAGGCTTTTTGTAAAGAATGTGGGATCGACCTAAAGTTTAATCCGATGGCTCTGGGTTTTGGCAAATCGATCGATTAGTGTCCCGTTGGTTCGATTGCTCTTTATTGCTGAGTTTTCCAACTTGCGTCATCCGTTTTCGGTCTTTGTTCTGAGTGTTTTAGAGTATTATCGTGTGTCGTTTGGTCAGTTACACCCTTAAGGTCTTGCTAGGGTTTTACACTTTGATGTTTTGTGTCCAGCGATAGGGTATGACCCATCGTTGTTGTTGTTGTTCCGCCGTTTCTTCCAGTTAGCCAAGAACGGCGATTGTTTTACCTTTGAAACATCTCAGGTTGATGTGTGTTTAATTTCGTCTATGGTTACTACCCTTGGTTCTTGGAAGGACCGATTTTCCTGGATTTCTGAGTCCATTGTTCCTTTCAGGCTTGTTTGGAGGCATCCTTATGCTGTTTTGAATGAGCTTGAACCTTTCAAACACGAGATAGATGGTTGTTGAAGTTTATTAGGGGGTGTCCTTCCAGGCTTTGTCCCTTTCCCGAACATCTTTTAGTGCTAATGGATGTTAGCAAGTTGTGGGACAAGCCGGATCGTGACCCTGTGCTCGTGAGAGATGATCAAGGTATGATATTTTGTATTTTCTGCTTATGTTATATTTTATTTGTTGCAGTTATGTTTGCCTTAGACTTTATCAAGAGCGATGACACATCTGATGTTGTGTTTGGAGATGCCGAGGCTACATCCGGCGAACATGTTGTTGTTAGGGGCACTGAACATAGGTTCGAGGGTTCAGGCTATGTGAACGTTCCCAATGTCAAGGGTTTCACCAAAGTTGTTGATTGCAAAGTCTCTACTCGTCGTTCGAGCTGTTGTTTGATAAAGACTGCTGACCAACCATCGGCTTCTGAGCCAGTGGAACTAAGTAATGACGTAGAGGCTTCAGCTGATTTAGAAGTTGGGGTTGGGGAAAATAAAAAAAGGACAAGGGATGGCCCTTGGTGGTTTGGCAGGTAAAAAGGTTGTGAGCTTGAAGGGTTCCGGGAAGGGTGGTGAAGGTTCCACCAATGTTAATCCAGGGGAGGTTTATGTGCCGGATTGGAAGGTCACAGTTGGTGACAGCTTCAAGCCTTCATCCGTTTGTGAGGATGTTCTTACCCACTTGGATTCTCCTGTTGTTCGAGGTTCTTGCTCATCTATGGATGATGACCTGATGATTTCGAAAAATGGTAATGGGTGCTTGTAACCTTGTTGCCTTGCTTCCAGAGGGTGTATCCCGATTTCGCAAGAGGATGCAAGAATATGATGTCTTCTCGAAGAAGAGGGATGAGATGAAGGCTTCACTAGCTACTCTAAAGAAGGAGGCAGAGGGTTATGCTGGGGGAGAGAAAAGCTGATGTTGAGGATTGACGAGCTTTCTTCCCAGCACAAGACTGAGATGGTTGAGTTGGAAAAACGCTTGGAAGCTGACAGGGTTCAAGTCAGGGTTGATAGGGCTGCTTTGGAGGTTCAGAAGTAGCCTCCTTGGAGGAGAAAGAAGGGTTAAAGGCTTCACTTTCCTAGGCAACTGGTGATAATAAACGGCTCATTGAGCATGGATTCCAGCAAGTGGTTACCTATCTTCTCCATTCGTCGGAGTTCAACAAAGTCTTGGGTGATGTGTACACCAAGCTTCTTGCTCATGTGAGACACCAAGGTTTGTTTGCTGGTTACAAAGCTTTGTGAACCTGGGAGCCTTAGGAAAAGTCTTCTCTTTTTCAACCCAAAGCCTTCAAAGTCTTCAAGGGAACAATTTTTAAGATTGAGCATATGGTTTACCCTTATGTGGGTGAAGTCTCCAAGTGTTTTGGTAAATCTTTGCCTGTCTTGCGGGAGCTAAAACCCCAGGGCCTTAATGAGGCTGTTTGTAACGAAGTGTTGAAGTCCTTCTCGAAAAAACGTCCTTGCTCTGGAGATAGCGAGGAAACGTGTTCTGAAGGTGGTGAGGCTCAAAGGGTTCAATCCTTGAAGCCTCCGAGACAGCGAGTGTCGTAGGGAGGAAAAAGAGGAAGGCTAAAAACACCCAAGATGATGGGGTTTCGAATAAGGATGATGCAGCAAAGTCTATCATCTCCGATGCTGCCAAATGAAGAAGAAACTTTAATTCATAGCTTTCTTAGCTTGTCGAACAATGTTACGGGTTGTTTGCTTAGACATCGTTTTGTTTTAAGGGAACCGCTTAGGTCCTTTGGTGGTTAAAGCCTGGAAGGCTTGTGGACCATGTTTCATGTTTGATGGCCAGTATGGCCCTAGCTATCTTTAACTTATCTTGCTATGTTTATTGTGTTGTTCTATTTACTCCTTTGTGTTTTCATTGGTTTTGTATGTTATCTTTGTTTTGGGTGGTGCATCTTATGTTATTTATACCTTAAAGGGTTCAGTGCTGCAGTCACTTAGCCTTAGGATATTTTTAACAAGAAGATACAACCTCTATCCTATGTATGACATTCACTTAGAGTCTTTTTGGTTCGTAAGCCAATGTTGGGGCTTAAGGAACATTTGGTGTAGGCTGTTCAAACCCTTCTATGAGACATGTTTTTTAAGATTTCTATGAGTCTCATGGAGTTGTATTGATTTAGGAACTCACCCCTTATATAGGTCCATTCAACCCTTGAACCTATTGAGCGATGTGGCCTGGGAGCTCATCCCCTTACATGGCCTTTGTCATGGAGTTTCTTGCTAGGTTCTCAACCTGATTATAGGATAGAAAGACAAATTCATTGTTCATTCATTTCAAAGTACTTTGATTACTAGGGGAATAGAACAACTTTTTGGAACTATTTGTAACATGTTTTGGTTAAACATGGAACATTTTAAGGTTTTTTCCATCCCAATGGTGGGGAAGCTTTTTGCCTTGCGGGCCTGCCAGCTTGTATGATCCTCCTTTGTAGGCTTTAAGGATAGTGTATGGCCCTTCCTACTTAGGGCCAAGCTTTCCTTGGCTTTCTTTCTTGCAGGCCTCATTATTTCGAAGCACAAGGTCCTCAAGCTTGAAGCGTTCATGCTTCACCCGTGTATTGTAATACAATTCCATGTTTTGCTTGTACCTTGCTTTTTGTATGGCTGCTTGATCACGAGCCTCTTCGAGGAGTTCCAAATTCAACATCGTCTCTTTCTTATTTGGCTTGAGGTCGATGTTAATTGTTCTTTGTGTTGTTGCTCCGATTTCAGCTAGGATTACAGCCTCTGATCCAAACACTAGGCTGTAGGGTATTTTCTTATGGCTCGTTTTCTCGGTTGTTTGAATTTCCAATAGCACATTGGGAAGCTATTCGAGCCAGTTGTTGTCGTATCTTCCCAATCGAGATTTAATCCCTTCAACAATGTTGTGGTTTGTCCTATCAACCTGGCCATTGGATTGTGGGTAAGCTACCGAGCTGAATACTTGAGTTATTCTGAACTCCTTGCACCAGGAGCTAGAAGGTTTCTCGCCAAACTATTTCCCGTTATCCGTGACTAGTGTCCCTGGGAGCCCAAAACGACAGATTATGTTTTCGTAAACGAAATCAATGACTTGTTTCCCTGAGATTTTTGCCAATAGTTTTATTTTTGGCCACTTGGTGAAGTAGCCCACGGCTACCAATAAGAACTTGACTCCTTCTTTGGTTGGTGGGAATGGTCCAACAATGTCCATTCTCCGCTTAAGAAATGGCCAAGTCGAGGAGGTGGGAACGGGGTCATGTTTGGGGCTTTTGGGTACCGGAGCATGTAACTGACAAGCTTCACATTTTCGCAATTGTTCGAAGGTATCTCGATGCATGGAAGGCCAAAAGTGTTCGAGGTTCATCAACTTTGACACTACCGATTTTGGGCCATAATGAGCTCCACATATCCCTTCGTGAACCTATTTGATCAGATATTGGCTTTGTTTTGGGCCAACGCATCGAAGTAGTGGTGCAAGGTATCTTTTTTTTTTTTTTGTAAAGGATATCTCCTTGTAACACATATTGCCTTGACTTGATACGAACCCTTTTAGCCTCAGTCTGGTCATTAGGTAATTCACCATTTTGAGGAACCTTTCAACGGGAGTCATCCAATTTGGCCCTTTTTTAGTGATCACATCTTAAACCTCAAGTTTTTGGATGGATGAGGTTTTTAATACCCCAACTAGTACCTTCTTGGTGAGGTGGGTAAACGTAAGAGATGCAAGCTTGCTTAGTGCATCAATTCTCTTGTTTTGAGATCTTGGAATTAGTTGATGGCACATGTTTGAAATGCGTTCATTGATTTCTCTCAGTACTTATTCATGTTGGGTTCTTTTGCTAGGTAGCTGTTATTGTCTTGGCTTGAGAGAGTTTGTGAGGACTTGAAGCTTTTGAACCCCCATTTCTTTGGCTAGCTTTAGCCCAGTGATCAATGCTTCGTGAATTCTAACCCTTCAGGGTTAATTAAAACTAGCCCAGCCCCTGACCCTTCGATACTAGAAGCATCATCGGTAAAAAGCTTCCAGGTATTAGCGTTGGAGGGTTCAGCTGCAGTTGTATTAACTTCTGTTATGGATTTTTTAGGGACTTACAAGATGAAGTCAGCGAAGATTTGAGCTTTGACAACTTTTCTCAGGACATAGGTGATTTTGTGTTCACCTAGTTTCACAATCCATTTGGCTAATCGTCCGGAATTTTTTTGTTTTTCAAGCACATTCTTAATAGGTTAGTCAGTGACCACTTGTATCGGGTGTGACTGAAAGTACCTTTGAAGCCTTCTCGCCGTTTGGACTAGGGCTAGAACAAGTTTTTCCAAAGAAGAATATTTGATTTCTGTTAATTTTGAAGTTTTGAAAAAGTAAACGGGTGTCTGAACTTTGTTTCGTTCAATGATCAGAGCCGTACTTATGGCCTTTTCAGCAATCGAAAGGTAGATAGAGATCGTTCCTCCTGTTTCCGGAGCCAAAATGGCTGGGAGTGAAGCCAAGTGTTGCTTCATTTGGTTGAAGGCTTCCTTTTGTGGTAAAACGCTTCAAAGCTGTAAGCTTTCCATCGAAAGTCTTTCTTGTTGGCACATCCCTTGAGGGTTGGCTTTTATGCTTTGTTTCCCCATGATATGCCCTACAAACGAGCACTTGACTAAATTAATCTTCATGTTGATCTTTCTCGAGTTTTGGAAGGTTTCTTGTATGTCATGGAGCATTTGGTATTCCGTTTTGCTCTTAATCACCAAATCGTCAACATAAGCTTTAGTGTTCTTGCCGATTTGTCCGGCAAACGCTTTGTCAACCAGACGTTGATAAGTGGCACCTGCATTTCTTAAACCAAAATTCTATTTTTGATAGCAAGATATACCTTTATCAGTGTGGAATGTGGTTTTTTCTTCCTATTCTTTTTTCATTGGGATCTCATGGTAACCCTTTTAGGCGTCAAGAAAACACTTGAACGGGAAGCCTGTGAGCGAGTTATCGTTGAGGTCTATCTGGGGCAGCGGGTAGCAATCCTTTGGGCATGCTTTGTTAAAGTCTTTAAAATCGATACACATTCTCCAAGACTTTTCGCGTTTTTAAACCATTACCGGATTAGATACCCATGATTGATGCATAACCTCTCGAAGGACTAGAACAAGCTTTTCCATATCTTGGCGTTATACAAGGCTTCTTTTAGGGGCTTGACTCCGTTTCTTTTGTATAATGGGCTTAACATCAGGTGGGATCCATAACTCATGTTTCAACAATGCTACGAGGGATGCCGGTCATATCTTCTGGGCATCAAGCGAATACATAGTGCAAGAGTAGCTTTTCAAGGTATGAGAGGGTTTCATTGGAAAGGTTAGTGTTTACCCCTGTTCATCGTCTTCGTCCTTTCTTGAGCTTTCCCCTTCAACCACAAAAGCTTCTTGGGTAGGTTGAAGGGTTGCTATCCCTTTTTCAGTGGGAAACTTCACAGTACCTTGACCAACTGAAACCGCCATTCCGAACACACTTTGCCCTGGCCTTCCTATGATGATATCATAGTTGTAAGGGATATTGATCACCGCAAAAGTGAGTTGTTCGGTTCATCCCTTTGGTGTCTCGTTGAACAAACATTATGCGTTATTTGGCCTAAAGGCTTGATAGGTATGTCTTCGATACCTTCGATGGAGGATTCAGACTGTTGAACGTTCATCGTCGCTGAGAGGGTTAAAGCATTTCTCAAACATGATTTTGGTGGTTGCACCGGTGTCAATGTAAGCCTTTTGTGTCTTGATGGTTTCTATGTTGGATTCCATCACCAGAGGGTTTGAAAGCAACTCTCCTTATGTTGATGTTCCCATGCATCGAAATGATGGCGTTTGTGGGAAGCTTTGTTTTCAAGGTCGACCATGTTCACTTCCTATTATTTATTTATTTTTTTTTCCAACCATCTTATCCTTGATCCCTTTAACCAAGTGAGCCAGTTTGGACTTGACGGCTTCTTCAATCCTCTTTTTGGGTTGGAAGAAATCATTGGTATGGTTACCTTTCTATTCGTGAAATTCACCATATTGGCTTGATTTTTTAGATCTTTTGTTTTTTGGCAAAGGTTGAGGAGGGTGGAAGCTATGTTTTACCTCTTCGGTTTCCAAGATCTCTTGCGGAGTCTTGGTTAAGGTTGTAAAGTTTATGGTTTTTCCTCGGCTTGGAGGGTTCCGGCCTTCAGGCCTTTTGGAATCCGAACCTTTGAACCGTTTGTCATAAGAGCCATACTGGAAGCTCCAGTTAAGAGTTCTCTTTTTTTTTCTTTGATGTCTACAGCTTATTCTCCTCGAATGTGGGCTTCAACCCTTTCGAGTGTTTCTTCAAGGGTTTTGGGCAAGCATTTATTGAGGTCTCTTGCGAGATATTTGGAATTTATAGCATTCATTAACCCTGCAACCCTAACCTTTTCATCGGCGTAAGTTAAACCTTCATTCTTGTAACTTTCGATGAAGTCTCTAAGACTTTCATCATCATGTTGTTTGATCTGGAAGATTATCATGGCGTCCTTGACATACCTATGTTTTTATAGGGAACTTTTGCTAAGGTCGTCAAAGGTCTGAACGCTTCGTCCAGGAAGGTCATTGAACTATATGCGCGAAGACCCTTCAAGGGTTTCCCTGAACACGAGACAACATTCGGAGTTGGGTCATTTTTTAATTATTGTAGTCCCGACGAAGATTTGGATGTAGTCTTTAGTACCGTGATGGCATCTTTATATGGGTTTGAAACTCGTAATCAACGATTTGTTGGGAGAAGCAAGACAAGTTTGTTGGGCTTGTAGGGTTTTGAGAGGTCTTCTACTACCCTTGAAGCTGGGTTACCATTTGAGGTACCCTGGTTAGTGGTTGGCACTTGGTTGATGAAGTTAAAGCTAAAGCCTTGAAGGTTTTCTGTGTCATCATCCAGCTTTCACGTGCTGCAAAGGGAATTGTGCCATCATTTGTGTCATTAGCTAGGGCATAAGGTTAAATCCTTAAAGGCTTCCTGATGGTACTAATAAAAGATGCCATTATCTGTGTCATAAGGTTAAAGCCTTAAAGGCTTACTGTATAAGGCATTCCCATGGATGTTCTCATGACCGCACCTCGAGCCGAAGGCAGGGTGGCCATGGCTTGTTTTCACGAAGTAGCAATGGGAGGGGGAACACTTGAAGCTGGTGACTGCCATAATTGATCAAGAGTGGTTTTATGCCCCATAGGTGCACCGTTTGTAACGGGTTGGGATGTAAATAAGGGAAAAACGGTTGGACCCGGCCTCCCCAAAAGCTAAAGGGCTTGAGTGGTTGGTCTGTCACACTAGGACCAGCTTCAAGGTAAGATGTGGCTGAACGTGAGCTGTTAAAAGGAAGAGATGGAGGGCCATGTGATAATGAGGGTTTAGACTCATCATAATTTAGTCTTATTTTCACCCTTTTTTCCCTTTCTAAACTCACATGCTAGTTGAGAAGAAATCTCAGTTGTAAGAGATTTCTAGCTACTCCCTCGGGTGTTAGATCTATGCGTTCCGGTGTACGCATTACACCGATTTGAGGAGATGCAACCCCTGATCGAGTTGGGGTTGGTGTTTGAAAAGAAGTGAATTCCGGGAACATAGTTCCCGGTGGAGTACTTCCGGGAGTAGAAAGAAATGTAGATTTGACCGGTGAGATCCGACCAGAATTTGGTGTTTAATCGGTGTTGTTAGGCACCTGATTTACCTGCCCGAGAGACTCGCTTTCAGACATGATGTAAAGAGAAAATGGAGCTACACAACTGGTCTTTAAGATAAAGTAAGCGACGTAGCCCCACGGTGGGCGCCAACTTGTTGCTACAACAAATACAAGACCAAGGCCTGTAGCGATATCTCCGGGTAAAAGGGTTCAGGGGTTTCGATTAGCCTAACGCAGGTCGTGGGGTCCTCCCACGTTTGTAGCACGTGGGGTTGGATCACTTGTTTACTGATCGCTTTTGATTCCAGCTTGAAGGGAATTCAAGCCGGAATGAAGTTGTTAGCGAAGCAATGCTGTTTGAAGTGAAGAAGAGAAGCAAGTATGAAACTTGTTCTTAAGAGAAGAGAGAAGATCAGAGAGTATGTGTTAGCTCCACTGATCTGGTGTCCCTCATATTGTTGTTGGAGCTGGTACTCATAGATAAGATGTATTCTATAAGAGGAAGCTCGTGACCATGGATCCAAGGCTACAGTGGAGGAATTACCCGTTTGGGGGTTGGAGGCTTTAGACCTGCGGATAAAAGGTTGTTCTCTGTGCACATGTTCTGTCTGTGCAGAAATGGTTCACACGTTAAGTGTTGATGTGACCGGACATTGTGCTTGTCCTTTTTACTGTTCACCTGAGTTCGCGCGTATTGAACCTCTCAACCTTTTAACCTTTTAAGCTGTTATGTATATTAGTCATTTTATTGAGATTTGGGCTACCCCGTCATCAGTATCAAGACTAAAAATCTAAAATTTGCTTTTCAATATCTACTCCAAAACATCCTCTTGCTTTTATTACTTAGAAGAGGAAACTAGAATCATCATCATCATCATCGTACTCAGTATATCCCACCTATAGCAAAGCTAAGGTAGGGTCTGAGAAGAGGAAACTAGAATAAAATTCCTATAAACCCTTTCTTTTATTACTAGAATAAAATTTGCTTTTATTACTCCAAAACCCTATAAACCCTTTCTTTTCTTGTTCGTTTATAAATCAAATAAAATTCCGCATTAGTATTATGCGTATTAATGTCAAGCCTTTTTAAAACAGGTGTTACATTTACAACCTATTGCAAGAAAAACAAACGTTGCCTACGATACTAAATCACGTTACTTATACTATACGATAGTACACTATATTAGACATACTATACTATACGATACGATATCATACTTATAGGCTTATACGTGACCTATACGATATGATATTTATCGTATAAAAATGATTAATGTTGTATAAAAAAGTTTGTAAGAAATACCTGTTGGAAATTTTGTGAAAATAACATTTTTCTCAAATATAGGAAATGCATTTTCCTAATTTTGGACTAGAAATAAATATAAAAAACAGAGGTGTTTTGATATATTTATTTGTGGGTTTGTGTTCTATGTTGTAAGATCTTCGCAACGAACTAAACCAGGTCCAAAACGGAGCTAAGATGAATGAGATATCGATGCTCAAAGTTTGGTGTTTGAAACATTGAATGCTCAAATAAAAGGGAAAGTGACACATTGTCCCACATAGGAGGAGAGATGAAACTTAAATGGATATTTAAGTGGGAACTCTCTATCCTTATTGTTTCATGGAAGCACACATTAAGTGTACTCGCGAAGGATGCAGAGCACCCTGACCCACTCGCGTATGCGTGACGTGGGCGATGAGGCGCACTTTGCACTATGCACTTCGCATCGCCGTGAGCCGCTTGAGAGCCGCCTTTGTATTTTTTACCAGGTAGACCTTGGAGGGTGACGTGGCAGTTGCGCAACTGTGTGGCGTGCTCGTATAGGTTCACTGGTGGCTGGCGCACGCGCGTGCAGGTTGGTGCAGACAGAGCGCACGCGCGCATGAGTAGTGCAAGCAGTTGGCGCACAAAAGTGAGCCAAAATGGCGCACGTGCGCAGAAACTAGGGGTGTAAACGAGCCGAGCCGAACGCGAGCTCGACCAGGCTCGAGCTCGGCTCGTTAGGTTTTTATGAAGCTCGAGCTCGGCTCGATTCGAGCCTACTTCTTTGAGCTCGAGCTCGGCTCGCGAGTAAAACCCAAAGCTCGAGCTCGGCTCGAACTATTTTGAGAACAACCTTAAACAAGCTAAAAGCTCAGCTCGAGCTCACTTCAACATCGCTTAAACGAGCCAAAGCTCGGCTCTAGCTCGGCTCATCAATGTTATCATCATTATTAATATATTATATATATAAAAATTAAAATTTTGTATGGGCTCGTTTAGGCTCGCGAGCCTAAACAAGCTTTGTATTTCAGGCTCGAGCTCGGGCTCGATAACAAAACGAGCTCTATTTCAGGCTCGAGCTCGGGCTCGTTAAGGCTCGGCTCGTTCAAGCTTTTAACCGAGCCGATCACGAGTAGCTCTCGAGCCTCTAGGCTTGTTTACACCCCTAGCAGAAACGGACAACTTTCTCATAAGATTATAATGGACAATTTTCTCAAGACTAAAATTGAAAACCTTTCTCTTGATTAAAATGGACAATTTCCTCCTAAGATTAAGTCCATCAAGTATAACTCAACGCCTAGTTGGAAATTTTTATTATATGTTAAACTGTTTATTTATGGTTTAGTTTATGTTAACCTTTTGTTTTCTATGACTATTTGTCCTAATTTTTTTAGCATTGTTAATTGTTTTAAGTTACTTTTTTTTTAATTTGGTTGTTTACATTAGTTTATTGTTTATTATGAGTTGTGGAAAAAAAATAAAAAGAAAAGTGTGTTATTTTATTCTAGTGACCCATATCTTCCCCTGCCAAAACTTTATGTATCCGTCACAGTTAAGGGTGTAAACAAGCCTAGAGGCTCGAGAGCTACTCGTTATCGGCTCGGTTAAAAGCTCGAACGAGCCGAGCTTTAACGAGCCCGAGCCCGAGCCTGAAATAGAGCTCGTTTAGTTATCGTGCCCGAGCCTAAAATACAAAGCTCGTTTAGGCTCGCGAGCCTAAACGAGCCCAAACAAAAAATTATTTATTTTATATATAATATAATAATAATGATGATAACATTGGCGAGCCGAGCTTTGGCTCGTTTAAGCGATAATGAAACGAGCTCGAGCCGAGTTTTTAACCCGTTTAAGGTTGTTCTTAAAATAGCTCGAGCCGAGCTCGAACTTTGAGTTTTACTCGCAAGCCGAGCTCGAACTCAAATAAGTAAGCTCGAACCGAGCTGAGCTCGAGCTCGAGCTTCGAAAAAACATGACGAGCCGAGCTCGAGCCCAGGAGAGCTCGGGCTCGGCCCGGCTCGTTTACACCCCTAGTCACAGTTCACCAACGCCTTCACACCCATGGGTGACCAAGGTATAGCTTACGGGGTCAAGTGACCCACACAAGTTTCCTTTTTATATAGCATATAACCCCAGTAGAGATGGGCATAATAATCGGTTTTAAACCCGACCCGGTAGATCCGACCTGAAACCGGTTCCAGTTCCTACCCGCTTTATTGAAGAACCGGTTCCGGGTTAAAAAAACCTGTAGGTTTTTACCCGATTCCACTTTTTACAAACCGGTTCGGGACAAAAAAAAACGGTTATAACCGGTTTTTTTACTAGTTTTCATACCGGTTTAGGTTATAAACAAGTTTCAAGGAATGATATTACGAATTGCCGAACGGGTGCTAAACCTACGGGATGGGACGGCCCCCCATGGCCCACCATTAGATAGATTATATTAATACAGGTTTAATGTAATTAAATATACTATAATTAGGAGATATTATTTGATTAGATTTTATTTGTAATTATTTTCATTGTATATGTAACACCTTTTCTCGATTAGGTCATCCGTAATGGTTAATGTCCCCTAAGGGGCATTTTCCGCCACATTGACATCATAACGCCACTTAAAAGTTGTGTAATGGTTAACATCCCTTTGATGTCGCATTCCATCATCACTTTCCAATTTTGTTTTCCTCATTGGGCATGATACTAGAAATGTTCACCTCTCTTCATACTCCTATAAAGCCTACGGAAGTTATGTTGGAGACATTGTCGATCCACTTCATGCGTTCCATAATGTGCATTACTCATGGTATTATGACCAATGTGTTCGGAGTAACTATTGATTGCTTGATTACGTTTCTCAAAATATTTTAAATATTTTTAATCACGAATGGGTCATCATGTCTCCTTCTATCTGTCAAATCAGGACTTAAATTCTGCAAAATCCTCTTGCCTTTGCCAAAAGCACACAAGAATCTGTTAATTAAAATTCAGAAAAAAAAAGAGAAAGGTACTCGACTATCTATTTGGCAAAGTCAAATTGGTTTAGTGATTTTTTTGAGTGGGTTCACACATGGATTTGTTGACATGTGCAGTGTTTTAATTAAATTTCCGGTAAAAGCGTTACAACGTAATCTAACAAACACCACATATATAATTGCTAGAAAAACAAACGATGCCTACGATACTAAATCACGTTACTTATACTATACGATAGTACACCTATATTAGACATACTATACTATACGATACGATATCATACTTATAGGCTTATACGTGACCTATATGATATGATATTTATCGTATAAAAATGATTAATGTTGTATAAAAAAGTTTGTAAGAAATACCTGTTGGAAATTTTGTGAAAATATCATTTTTCTCAAATATAGGAAATGCATTTTTCCTAATTTTGGACTAGAAATAAATATAAAAAAACAGAGGTGTTTTGATATATTTATTTGTGGGTTTGTGTTCTATGTTGGAAGAGCTTCGCAACGAACTAAACCAGGTCCAAAACGGAGCTAAGATGAATGAGATATCGATGCTTAAAGTTTGGTGTTTGAAACATTGAATGCTCAAATAAAAGGGAAAGTGACACATTGTCCCACATAGGAGGAGAGATGAAACTTAAATGGATATTTAAGTGGGAACTCTCTATCCTTATTGTTTCATGGAAGCACACATTAAGTGTACTCGCGAAGGATGCAGAGCACCCTGACCCACTCGCGGATAAGATTATAATGGACAATTTTCTCCTAAGATTAAGTCCATCAAGTATAACTCAACGCCTAGTTGGAAATTTTTATTATATGTTAAACTGTTTATTTATGGTTTAGTTTATGTTAACCTTTTGTTTTCTATGACTATTTGTCCTAATTTTTTTAGCATTGTTAATTGTTTTTATGTTACTTTCTTTTAATTTGGTTGTTTACATTAGTTTATCGTTTATTATGAGTTGTGGAAAAAAATTAAAAAGTGTGTTATTTTTTTCTAGTGACCCATATCTTCCCCTGCCAAAACTTTATGTATTCGTCGCAGTTCACCAACGCCCTCACACCCATGGGTGACCAAGGCCCACCATTAGATAGATTATTATATTAATTCAGGTTTAATGTAATTATATATACCATAATTAGGATATATTATTTGATTAGATTTTATTTGTAATTATTTTCATTGTATCTGTAACACCTTTTCTCGATTAGGCCATCCGTAATGGTTAATGCCCCCTAAGGGGTATTTTCCGCCACATCGAAATCATAACCCCTTAAGAGTTGTGTAATGGTTAACATCCCTTTGATGCCGTATTTCATCATTACTTTCCAATTTTGTTTTTCTCATTGGCCATCATACTAGAAATGTACATCTCTCTTCATACCCCTATAAAGCCTAAGACGATCATGTTTGAATGCATTGTCAATCCGCTTCATGCTGTCGGAAAGAAGAAAACAAATAGTATAGGGGCTAGTGTGTAATATGGTGGTCTATATAAACACCATCTTTGTGTAACCCTATTTTTGTACAAATACAATTTCTCAATACAATTCAAACCCAATTCAGAGATTATTCTCTATACCAAACAACATGGTATCAGAGCAGTGTTTCTGATTCTAGAAAACGTTGCTCATCATCTACAATCAACCCTAGCCAATCCAACCTCAAACCAGAACAAAACCTGATAATCAAATCAAAATCAAAAGCCGAAAAATCAAACCTGTCCGCATCAAAAACAACCGTAGGAGACGCCGACATCAACAGTCGCTGCGTTCATCTTGTCAACAAACCGGCCGCTCGTCGCCGCCGCCAACAACCTCCGCTACCGACTGTTGCTTTCTTGTCTTCTCTTCGTCACCATCACAAACCCTTCCGTTTTGTTTTCGCAAACTGCAACCAGCCGCCGGAGAAAGTAACGTCGGATGAAGATCTCGTGTTTATAAACCCTATAAATAGTTTCGAGTACATCATAAATCCGCTGTGAATCGACCGGATCTGACACTTCTTTGGGGAACTAGGTTTGTGAGGGTTTTCTTTAAGAGACATTTGTGAAGAGAAAGTTTGAGAGACAGACGTATTTGTGAGGGTTTCTTGAAGTTTGAGAAACATATTATAAAACCACAAGTTGAAGTTTGACTAGCGGATTTGTCTTTTTTGACAAACTCAAATCTTGAACGCGAGTTCAAGTTACCTGGCGTATTTGATAAATACGCCGGTAAGACAACGGTTTAAGCGTTGTTATTCTGACGGATTTAAGTGGTTCAGTATATTTGTTTCCGGCGTAATTGATAAATCTTGAACGCGAGTTCAAGTGTCCAGCATATTTATTAAATACGCTGGTCGGCTGTCTTATCCGTAACGACAGCGTAATTCCAAAAAAAAAAAAAACACATAATTGTCACAGTCGTGTCAGAAAAGTGAGTATGACGATTAATCATGAAAAAAACAGTTCTTGGATATTTGATTCTGGTGCCACTGACACCATGACGTTTGAATCATTAGACATATGTTCAATGACCCAACCTCAAAAAACTCAAATCCATACAGCAAACAACGGAACGATGCAAGTGAAAGGAGGAGGAGTAATTGAAATTTCACCAACTATGAAATTATCAAATTGCCTATATGTTCCGTCATTATCACACAAATTGCTCTCAATTAGTCATATTACCAAAGAATTGAATTGCACAGTACTAATGCACCCTACTTTCTGCATCCTACAGGATATCAGGACGGGTGTGATTATTGGACGTGGTACTGAGCGCCACGGATTGTACTACGTGGATGAAGTGACTCAACAGGGTACTGTGATGTTGGTACATGGAACCGAAAACCGGGAAGCCTGGCTATGGCATAGACGTTTGGGACACCCATCCAGTGGTTATTTGCACCTATTGTTTCCAAAACTCTTCCCTTCAAATGGAAAAACAGATTGTGAAACCTGCCTTCGTGCTAAAAGTCATCGACAGTCATTTAAACCTAGCAATACGAAAGTTGCTTCACCTTTTTCACTAATCCATTCTGATGTGTGGGGTCCTGCTCCGGTGATTGGGGGGCAGGGTCTTCGGTACTTTATACTGTTCGTGGATGATTGCACTCGCATGACATGGGTATATTTTTTAAAAAACAAAGCTAAAGTTTACGAAAAAATTATAACGTTTTATGCTATGATTCAAACTCAATTCCAAACTCAAATCCAAATCCTTCTATCCGACAATGGGGGGAATTTGTCAATACATCCATGAAACAATTCTTTAAAACCAAAGGATTAGTTCATCAAACCTCTTGTTCTCATACCCCCGAACAAAACGGTGTTTCCGAACGAAAAAACCGTATTATTCTTGAAATGACTTGATCCCTTTTAATTGAATCTCAGGTCCCTAAATCTTTTTGGCCGGAGGCAGTTGCAACCTCCGTGTATCTCCTGAATCGGCTTCCCACAAAAGCTCTTAAATTTAAGACTCCCTTAGATTGTCTGTCTAAGTCTACCAGTATTCCCCATCCTCTTACACTTGAACCTCGAATCTTCGGGTGTACCGCATTTGTCCACATACCCAAAGTCAACCGAAACAAGCTCGGCCCATGTGCTGAGAAATGTGTATTTGTCGGCTATGGGATCGACCAAATAGGTTACCGGTGTTATAATCCAAAAACTCGACAAATGTTCACCACAATGAACGTTGACTTTCTCGAAACAAAATACTTTTATGACACCCAACTCAGTGGTCAGGGGGAGAATGAATGTATAGACACCCTGAGTTGGCTAACCCAACTTCCCTCATCTGAAGAAGTAGCAACAGAAAATCATCACAGTACTGCGAGTCATTCAAACACAGCCACACAATCGGCGGAGCATAGTACCACTGAAGAAAGTCCATCCAACGTGATACCTGAGGTAAGAAATACTGAGTACTCTGGATGTTCTACGTTTTATAACCATGAGACAACAGGGGAACACATAGAACCGATAACAACGGAACCTATTCCACAGGTTGAACCAGATGTGGAACAGGGTGAACCAGACTTGGAAGAGGTTGAACAAGTCTTTGAACATGTGGAACCAGTTGCAGCAGAGACAACCGGAAGATACCCTCTCCCTCCTAGAGCCAATAGAGGGGTCCCTCCAAAACGCTACTCGCCAGAGAGGGAAACCAGAACTTCAAGGTATCCTGTAGTTAATATAGGTAATGGGAACTTATCTAACAGTGCGAAAGCATTTGTCGCCTCTCTATACTCCGAACAAATACCTGGCTCTGTAAAGGAAGCGCAAGGTAAGAAGAACTGGAAAGAAGCAATGGAAACAGAAATGAAAGCTCTTATGAAAAACAATACGTGGGAAAAGTGCATTCTCCCAAAAGGAAAGAAAATAGTTGGCTGCCGATGGGTGTATTCAATTAAGTATAAACCAGATGGTTCTATTGGAAGATACAAAGCTCGACTTGTAGCCAAAGGGTACACTCAGACGTATGGGATCGATTACTCTGAGACGTTTTCTCCGGTTGCAAAAATGGATACCATCAGAGTCCTCTTCTCCGTGGCAGCCAATAAGAATTGGCCTCTCCATCAATTTGATGTTACAAATGCTTTTCTCCATGGAGACCTAGCGGAAGAAGTCTACATGGAAGCACCTCCAGGTTTTTCAGGGGGTTTTAAAGATGGGGAAGTTTGTCGGTTGAAAAAAACTCTATACGGGCTAAAACAGTCACCTCGGGCCTGGTTTGGAAAGTTCACCTTGGCCATGAAAGAATACGGGTATTACCAAAGTAACGATGATCATACCATGTTCCTCAAAAGAAGAAACGACCTCGTAACTTGCCTGATCATATATGTAGACAACATGATTATCACCGGAAATGATGTAGAAGAGATAGCACGGCTGAAAAAGAATTTGTTTTCAAAGTTTGAAATGAAAGGCCTTGGGAATCTCAAGTATTTCCTCGGAATAGAAGTTCCCAGGTCTAAACAAGGGATTTTCATCTGCCAAAAGAAGTATGTCCTTGATCTCCTGGCGGAAACTGGTTTGATTGATTGTAAACCAACAGATACGCTAATGGTAGTGAACCACAATCTTCACATGGAACTTAATGGCGAGCTTGCAGACAAAGAAAGGTATCAACGGCTCGTGGGCAAGTTAATTTATCTCTCTCACTCTTGCCCTGATATAGCTTATGCTGTTGGCGTGGTAAGTCAGTTTATGCACCAACCGCAAGTTGCCCACATGGAAGCTGCTCAGAGAATTCTAAGGTATCTAAAGGGAACCGCAGGCTATGGAGTGTTGTTCAAAGCAAATGGACATTTAAATGTTGAGCTCTACACTGACGCCGACTGGGCAGGAGATAAGGGAAATCGAAGGTCAACATCAGGGTACTTCTCCTTGGTTGGTGGAAACCTTGTTACTTGGAGAAGTAAGAAACAGAAGGTGGTCGCTCTGTCGAGTGCAGAAGCAGAGTTCAGAGGCATAGCTCGAGGGTTAAGCGAAGTCCTTTGGATCAGGAAACTTTTAGAAGACATTGGTTTCTCTCAAAGGGCAGCACCCAGCAAAATTATGTGCGACAAAACAGCAGCAATACAAATCTCAGAAAATCCAATTCAGCATGATCGAACAAAACACGTGGAGGTAGATCGACATTTCATCAAGGAAAAACTGGAGGAAAGAATCATAGAGCTCCCGTATATATCATCAAAAGATCAACTCGCAGATATTCTCACAAAAGCAGTCAACGGAAACGCTTTTAGTAGCTGTTTGAACAAGTTAAGTATTGGAGATCCCACTACTCAACTTGAGAGGGAGTGTCGGAAAGAAGAAAACAAATAGTATAGGGGCTAGTGTGTAATATGGTGGTCTATATAAACACCATCTTTGTGTAACCCTATTTTTGTACAAATACAATTTCTCAATACAATTCAAACCCAATTCAGAGATTATTCTCTATACCAAACAACACATGCATCCCATAATCTGCATTACTTATGGTCTTAGACCAATGTGTTCGGAGTCAATATTGACTGCTTTATTCCGTTTCTCAAAATATTTAAATTACAAATGGGCCATCATGTCTTCTTCTATCTGCCAAAAAAGCACACAAGAATCTGTAAGTTAAACTTCAGGAAAAAAAAAAAAAGTACTCGACTACCTGTTTGGCATGGTTTAGTGATTTTTTTTAGTGGGTTCAGACGTGGATTTGTTGACATGTGTAGTGTTTTAATTAAATTTCCGGAAAAAGCCTTACATAAGAAGGGTTCCAACAATCCAACGTAATCTAACAAACACCACATATATACCATACTTCTATAGTTCTATACGAGGCTTATACGAGACTTATACTGTACGATACTATACCTATACTGGACATATACGATACAATATCACACTTATAGACTTATACGTGACCTATACTACACCTATACTACACCTATACAATACGATATTTATCGTATAAAAATGATTAATGTTGTATAAAAAAGTTTGTAAGAAATACTTACTTTTTTATTTATTTAAAATAGAAGACTTTTTTTTTATAAAACTTTACTAGACGATTAATATTGTTTAAATGTTTCTAAAAAAAATCACCCTTTATATACGATGCGTATAGGTCTATACGCAACTTATATAAAGGGTCAAAAAGACAATTTTACCCCTGGTTTGGGCTGCGTATAGCCCCTAATCCAGAGGTAAATTGGTCTTTTTTTTACTATACACCACGTATAGCCCTGTATGTGGCGTATATGGTGAATGTGAAGTGAAGAGTTTAAAGAAAAAATGAGTATCTTTATGCTTAGCTTTTAGGAAGAATGAACCCCTAACAAGACTTCCAAAAATTACCCTTATCATTCCGGTTATCACATCTTAATCAGTAATTTCATCACACATTCGCTTCTCCAACACATTTCAATTTGCGTGCCAGTAACGATAACGTTTAATGGTTGTTGCACTTGCACAGGCGGTGGAGATGTTCATCATATTTTGCATAGATGGACGCGGTACCGTAACTTCTTGCTCGTAGTTTTTACTCGATTATAAATATAAATCAGGTCCTCATATTTTATGTTTTAAACAAGATAAACCAACCAGTTTAAACAACCTATAATAGTGATTTGCAATACGAGTCGTTCCTAGTTTTTATAGAGATAATAACCAAGTTACTAAACAAACCGTATTCGAATTAAGTTTTGAATATTCGGTTCTTAATAGAATACTTCTCTATGTAATAGCAGAGATCACAGCTTATCAATTTTATCTCCATTCTAAATTAAAATATGTTTAAGTATCTTAATTTTACTTAAGAAAGTATAACTTCTTTTTATAGTTAAAATAAAAGTGACTTGATAATCAGAGGACCCAAAATTTAAATATATTAAAACCTAATAACTGAGATAAGACCTAAATCTTAAATTTAAATAAGTGTAAGTAGGGATAAACCCCTCGATCTAGCTTGGTAAGTGTTATGTACTGGGACCCAAAAAGATAGAAGCAATATGATAGTGTATTTGAAGGATTTATGCTTAATTCATTTAATCATTGTGTTCAACATTCAAATACTTGGCCATATTGTTGATCAGTTCTGTTTAGATATAATGGAAAACATGAAAACATACCTTTGATTGCATCAGTACAGGCCAGAAGAGAATCCAGATGGAGACGCAGCAACAGTGTTTGACATGATTGTCAGCTTGGTCTGGTTCCTCCTTAGGGTGCAATCTAATGATGGTGATGATGAAAACCGAATAAGGGAGTTCGGTTATGGAGAGAGGGGCAATTTCATGAGTGATGTTATTGTGATTAGAGTCTAACCCTTTAACCCTCTAATTATCTCCTTATATATGCACCCAAGAGGAAACCTAATTAGTTAATAAGGGTAATTTGGCCCATCAACAATTACCAACTAATGATTTAATAGGATTGTTATATATTTTGATCCATATAATGTAAATGATTATAATGGCTACTAGATTAAATATAAAATAATATATATTTAATCTTACACATATAAGGATACAACTTACCGCCACGATTCCTTCTTTTCTTCGTGATGTAGGATTTGTTTAGCGGCACGTTCAAGAGGTTCATTTGAATATTGTCACGGTAAGATATTGTTTACAAAACTTAGGTGCATATTGAAATAGTATCTTCTTGATAAACAAAGTCTTTTTCATACTTGGTAAAAAATTTAATACACATAAATCCTACTATGTATCTAACAAACATGAAATACTTGTATATAACTTGCAAAAAGCTCAATCTCCTGAAGAAGGTGTTTAGCCCGGACAGTTACAACTATTGATCAGCTTACATTAATGTGCACATATACGCGTACTCAAAACTTTTGGTGGAATACACCGAACCCGTTCTTCCTCCCAAAGAGATTGCAAAATAATAAAGCAAACAGTTATCGTATACAGCGGACATGGCACTTTCAACTCATTTTTATACAAAAGGGTTAATTGAGATCGTTTTTAAAACATATCTCTATCAGGTCAAAAGGGTTTAACATATGACCAAAACCGAAATGTGTCGATTACACAAAGCAAATGAAAGTCATCCGAAATGTACAAAACCTTCTAAATTACTTTATTAAAAGAACTCTAGCTAACTATAGTAATAATACAACAATGTAATCATGAATAACCGCAACCGTTGAAAGATGTTTTTCGAAATTGAAGCTTGTTAAGACGGATTTACGCAATCGAATGGGCCGGAATTTTTGAACAATGTTATTGTTTGTGCGGTCGAAAATGTTTTTTTACATGAAGTAAAAAACGACGATGTGATGGAACAATTTCAAGCTATGAAAAAAAAGAAGAGGACAAATCTATTAGGTGTTTTTTACTTTATTTATTTATTGTCGTTTTTTTAATATTGTATGATTGCACAGTGAATTTTTTTTTGAGATACCTCTAAGTTAATGTTCTAGTTCCGCCACTGATTGTGTATGGGTTATGAGACGGTAGAATAAGTTGTGTTGGTTATAAATATGTGGAAAAAGCATTACGTCATATAAAAGCCTTACACATCGTTTTAGATCATCCCCGAGTTGATTTCATTGAATGGAAAATGCAGGATGTCCTGCCACCACTTGGCTTGTTCTATTACGACGTCTATTACGTTATACAAAATATACACATCGCTTTCGATAAACCCCGAGTTGATTTCATTACATGACCACGTCTATTACATCATACAAAAAGCCTACACATCGCTTTCCTCATTCCTGAGATTTATTTCTTTTAATTAAACGACTATGTAGTTTTACTATTAAATTACACTTGTAAATACAATTTTATTTAACACCTTGGTATGCTATACGGCTATACCAAATACCCTTTTATTCACATACATCCAGTTCTCCATATTTACCCCTGTTCAATTAACAAATACTTTTTTATTCTTTTTTTTCCTCTTTCTTCCACTCAAAAAAAAAAAAAAAAAGAATAGATATAGAGAAATAGCAAGTCCCTATTATGGGGAATCGGCTGTGAGTCTTAAAACTTGATCCCTATTTTAGGAAATGAGATGTAGTGTCAAATTTTATAAAACCTTAAATTTCCCCTAAATTATATAGGTAAGGGGTTGATACAGGGAATGGGATGCGAATGCTCTTTAAGTCATCGTTTCAAATCCCAGAAAGGGATAGTTTTGGAAAATCAACTATATATAATAGCATTTACATTGGATCCTCCATCTCTATCTATATAATAACTCTAAAAAACATACATTTGATTTCTCTATATATTGTTTATTTTTCAAAAACCTCCGGTGCGGGGTGGGCGATGACATAAGGCCCAAACCCCCCGAGGGCCCAAATCTTTTAATTTTGTATAGAATTTATGTTGTACAAGATATAATATATATATGCACTGAATCAAGAGATAACATAAATGAGCACTTGTACTATTGGTTACTACCTTGCTTAAATAACAAGGAGACCTGGGTTCCAATCCAGACATCGACATCTCTAAATTCTTTATTTTAGCTTATTTTTTGGCTTTTTTCTTGTTAGTGGCATTTAATGCTTAATTTTGTCAACTAATTTTTCCTTTTAATTAATAAATTACTTCATAAACTTAGCTAAAAATAATTATTTAATTTACATCCACATAAATTTTAGTGATTGATAAGTTTATATTAAATTGAGATTTTCGAATAGCACCCAAATTTTTTATCTCTCACAGGGCCAAAATTTTGTTTGTGATTTTTGGAGACGGCTCTGCCTCCCACATCTAACTCTCTATCTCTATTTTTATCTCTACCATACTCACAAACACTTATTTTATTATTTTTTTTTTCTCTTTTCTACACACTCACAATAAAAATATGAAGGGTTGATATGAGCCTCTAAATATAGAGATATTTTCTATATATTTTTCTCTATTATAAAGATTCTAATGTAGTTATGTTTTTATTGTTTTCTTATTTTTTACTCTACATTACATAGAATATATGAACAAAGTGTCTCTAATGTGAATGTTCTAACATACAATTACATTCCATAAATTAGGAACATTTTTGTGAATAAGGTGTTATATCTCATGTTATGGGGGGGTTTTGAAAAAAAAAATTTGATTTTTTAACTTTAACCCAAAAGCTTTTTATATTTTGCAATTTTCATCCATATAAATTGTTTTTTTTTTCACTTTTAACTCAAAAGTTTCATTATTTTCGATTTAACCTCACAATATTTTACCTTCAACTTTGATCCCCTATACTTTTCATCTTTCGCAAAATTTCGTTTTACGTTTCGTTTTAAATTTTGCGAGTTAAGATGGCGCGACGTGCGTGTGTCGTTTAACGTTTTTCTTTTTCGTTCAAAATTATGCGAGCTAACACGACGCAACATGCATGTGTGGTTCAATGTTTTACATTTATTTTTTTCGTTTGATAAGTTCGTCGCAACGCGGGAGTCCTGGATCGACTCAGTGTTGGTAGTCGCTGATGGTGGTGTGGCATTAGTGCCATTTGGCATAGTTTCACGCCCCCGCCGCAACGCGGGGGAGGTTTAGACATGTTTTAGGTTTGGTTTCAGGCCATTTTTTGCCGGAAATTTCCAAGATTTGACTGGAATCTTGCCCACGGACTTTTGACAAATAAACACAAGATAGCGATAATCTTGTTTAAATTTTCGATGGCGAATGATGCAAAAAGAGATTAGATAATTGCTACTGAGTTGAAAGACAGTACCACACAGGTGGGAGCGATAATGGAGTGTATCCTTATACGAACCCTAACCTTGCGAAATTGGGGCTTTTTATTTCACGAAACAGACTGAGAACCGATCGTATCTTAATTGAATAGATGACCGATATTTACGGCGGCTCACACGTGGATTTTTTTTTTCTCTAACTACAAGAAACTTAATTAATAAACTACTAAGAGGGCCCGGCTAACAGGAAGTCAGGCACCCCACCATAATACATCCAGCCAAAAGCAAAGCAAACCGAAACAACACAACACTTTACATTACAAAGTGCATGTTTGGCTTAGCTTATTTCTACTTTTGAAAAGGACTTTTGTCCAAAAATAAGTAAGAATTTGTAACTTATTGACTTATTCACTCACATAGAAGCTAAGCCAAACATTTTCAAAAGTCTTTTTTCCCCAAAATAAGTCAATAAGTCATTTTGAGAAGGAATCCCAAAATAAGTCATGTAGTATTACAAAGACCACAACTTAACTAGAGAAAACATCAAAAGATATTGATTTGATGAAAAAAGCCCAATGCTTTAACACCTCCTTTTTCTTCAGAGAAACATGGGCATGCGTAGTTTTTTAATTAAATTTCCGGAAAAAGCGTTACAAAAGAAGGGCTCCAACGTAATCTAACAAACACCACATATATAATTGCAAGAAAAACAAACAATGCCATGCAAATCATAATCCAAAGGTTACATATGATCACTTTTTTTAAAAATAAATATAAGTTTGAGAAACACTAGATCTTATACGATAGGGAGACGAGTATCGGCCCAACCTTAAAAGTAATCCAATCAATCCGACCTGACCCGAAAAGTATAGAAATCGAGTCGATAGATAGCTGAACCCTTACAGTTGGTGCTCCCATTGTGCACCGTTCTTCAGTCCCCTGCTGTTCACAGTGTTCTTCCATCTCGAATGAAATGGTGATGGATAGCGGGCCCAACTTAAAAGCCTTAAAATCAAACTGACCACCCGACCAGAAAGATCTGAAAAACGACGAGTTGGCGGACAAACTCTGCTGTTGACTAGGTTCTCCAAAACCACAATCCTGGAAAACAAAACATAGTGTTTGGGTTAGCTTATTTTGAAGCAACGTATAACTTATTGACTTATAAAAGTTAATAAGTTGTTTTTATAGTGTTTGATTTAACTTATTTAAGTTGTTTTTGTGTGTGAAAAAAGTTGTTTTTGAGAAGTTAGAAATTCTAACATATAACTTATGACTTATATAAGTTAATAAGTTGTTTTTGAGAAGGAATCCCAAACACCCCCCAAAAACACGGATTTGAATATGAAATGAGAATAATCATATGGTCCTAAGCTAATATGTGTTCAAAAAGGGTTAGTTGGTTAAAGTTACCTTGCTCGGTGTTTCTGTGGGGGCGGAAGGAGAGCTGAAGAGGAATGGCACGATCAAGAATATTGCGAGAGCGAAAATCACAACAGCTTTTGCCATTTTGAGGCTTATACTTACTCCAGAGCTCTAAATCCCCCATGGCCATATGAGCATTTTATACAACAAAATAAAATCATCGTTTTTCTAACCTCAAAATATTTTAATCACTAATGGGTCATCGGGTCCCCTTTCTCAATTTGCTTTTCCTGTTCACCGTCGACCACATCCTCTTGCTTTTATTACTTGTTAGAAAAGGAAACTAGAATATAAACCCTATAAACCCTTAAGAACACACCTATATTCGACATACTACACTATACGATACGATATCATACTTATACGCGTATACGTGACATATACTACACCTATACAATACGATATTTATCGTATAAAAATGATTAATGTTGTATAAAAAAGTTTGTAAGAAATACCTGTTGGAAATTTTGTGAAAATAGCATTTTTCACAAATATAGAAAATGCATTTTTCCTAATTTTGGACTAGAAATAAATATAACAAACTGAGGTGTTTTGATATATTTATTTGTGGGTTTGTGTTCTATGTTGGAAGAGCTTCGTAACGAACTAAACCACGTTCAAAACGGAGCTAAGATAAATGAGATATCGATGCTCAAAGTTTGGTATTTGAAACATTGAATGCTCAAATAAAAGGGAAAGTGACACAATGTCCCACATAGAAGGAGAGATGAAACTTAAATGGGTATTTAAGTGGGAACTCTCTATCCTTGTTGTTTCATGGAAGCACACACTAAATGTACTCGCGAAGGGTGCTCTGCACCCTAACTCGCTTGCGCGGGCGTGACGTTGGCGATGAGGCGCACTTTGCACTTTGCACTTTGCACTTAGCATCGCCGCGAGCCGCTTGAGAGCCGCCATTGTATTTTTTACCGCACGCGCGTGGTGAAGCACATGGGCTGCAAGGACCAGGTGGTAGGTAGACCTTGGAGGGTGACGTGGCAGGTAGACCTTTGAGGATGACGTGGCAGCGGCGCGACTGTGTGGCGTGCTCGTATAGGTTCACTGGTGGCTGGTGCACGCGCATGCAGGTTGGTGTAGACCTACGAGCGCACGGGCGCAGAAGCTTCCAGCGATTAATGACAGTGCAGTTACAGTTCAACATTTGAAACTGACGAGTCAACGCTTTTGACTGAGAATTAAATGACAAATTAAATTGCATTGAAGACATTTAATGCAATTTAATTCTCCTTTAATTTGTTTTGGCTGTTTCGAATCAGAGGTTGTATAAATACAACATCATTCTCAATGCAGAAACACACCAGCAAATACACAGCTAATGCAAACAACTTTCTTCCAACTTCTGATCTTCTTCTTATTTGTATCAAGGTAGACTTCGGGTTCTTGTACCAACTCCGGCATTACATACTGCTTTGGCTGTTGTACCCTGGGAAACAAAACGAGTTCTCCTGGGAGACTCGGAATTTGTTTTAAGGGCCCTGTGTTAAACACAACCCTTAACCACTCGGGATTTCTGCTTTTTCTTTATTTCTTGTATTTCGATTATTTCAGTTGTATTTGTACTAGTTTTCCAACTTTCTTATTTCTGTATTGTAATCACATAATAAAATTGTTTTATTTTATTTATTTATACGAACGGTTCCTACAATCTTAAAACAAATTTTAAAACACCGTTCGTGTATTCAAAACCATTCTGTTTTGTGACTCAAACGAGTTTTGTTTCACACAGTTTGTGTTTTAAAAAACAGATTTTATTTCTGTTTTCATCTTCAAATGAGCGACTTTGTCACATCTCCCGACCCCACCCTGGGAGCGGGAGCCGTGAACCAGTCAGATGGTATCGGTGTTTATTAAATACGCAGTGGAAAATTTTCATCAGGACCGTAGTTAGGAAATAATTTCAGAGTTTTAAAACACCAACTTTTTATAATAATTAAATGGGATAAAACCCAGGTTTTATTCACAATACATTTTATAGGGTTAAACCCTAATTATTGAAAACATATTCTCCTTTTTATTTAGGTAACTTTTATAGCCACTTCTTTAAGCTTTCGGTGCTCCATAGTTGACCTCTAATAGCTTTCACGCATGGGGTAAAAACCCTAATCACGCATGTTATAAAACTAATCATGCATGTTGTATTTCCCCAGCGTACGTTAACCTAGAGTGTACAATACTCTCTCTCTCTCTATATATATATATATATATAGTGGAAGGTTCAAATGAGAAGAATTTTTTTGTAAGAAGAAAAAGAAGAAGTTTCAACCAATAAGAATGCTTCATTCTACTTCATTTAATATTTGTATTTAATTTTAATGTAAAGGTATATTGGTAAACTTATATAAATCATTAATTTGTATTCTTACTCTTTAATAACTAACTAAATTAAACTTGTAACTCCTTTTCAAAATATAGACTTTTTTCAAATTAAAAAACAACTTAATTTAAAGTATAGAATAAATTACTATTTGTGTAGGATAAATTACGAGTTGTGTAGGATATATTTCGAGGTGTGTAGGATAAATTTCGACTGTGTAGGATAAAATTCTATAATGTGTAGTTTATATGTAGGAAAATTTTGATATGTGTAGGTTTTGTAGACTATATGTTGGATAATTAATGATTAGTTGACTAATTAATTAAAGAGAGAGAAATTAATGATATGAGTTATAAATGAAATAGTATTTTACTAATATGCCCTTTCTTCTTTTTCTTCTCACATTAAATTTCTTCTCAAATGAACCTTCCTGAATAGTGTAAAATACATTACGGCTTAACGTACATCACGTACGCCAACGTGCGTGATTATGTGTATAACGTGCGTGATTAATGTTTTCATGATGCGTGATTAGGGGTGCAAACGAGCCGAGCGGCTCGCGAGCTACTCGAGATCGGCTCGAGGAAAAGCTCGAAACGAGACGAGCCTTATCGAGCCCGAGTCAAGCTTGAGCCTCAAAACAAAGCTCGTTTATTTATCGAGCCCGAGCTCGAGCCTCGCATGTGAAGCTCGTTAGGCTCGTCGAGCCTTAGTGTAAACGAGCCGAGTCGAGCCGAGCTTATTTAAACTTGTTTACAAGCCGACCTCGAACCTAAAAATAAGCTTATTTAGTAAACGAGCCCGAGCCCGAGCTTCACTTATCGAGCTTGCGAGCCTAAAAAGTCTATTATTTATATTATTTTTATTTAATATACTAATTAATAGATAATAAACGAGCCGAGCTCGAGCTTGAGAAAATACAAACGAGCCGAGCTCGAGCTTTGAAAACGAAGCTCGAATCGAGCCGAGCTCGAGCCCGAGCTCTTAAAAGTTAATCGAGCTTGTAACAACTCTCATTAAAAAGTCCTAATTATTACTTTAATTGTCCATTAGGAAACCCTAATTGAGAAACCCAAGTGATTCTGCATAATCCCTAAAATTTTCAGAATAGTTGGAATTAGAATCAGGGCCCCTAAAAATCAGGGGGGGGGGGGGTAAACCCTAATCGATAATTATCTTCGAAATACGTTGTAAAAATTTAAATAACGACTCAGCAGGCCTATACTAGTGACAAGGCTACCCTAGGGTAGGTTGTTACCTTCCGCGATACGCGACAGAATCGGAGACACCCTCCGCGACACGCGGGGGAACCGATTTTCAAGTATAAATAGAACAGTCTGTTTCATGCAATTGAGTGTTCGTTCGACGTTCAAATTCGAATTGTACGTTGAGTTATTGCGTAAACAGTCCCAAAACACACACTGATCACGAGGTACTGCCACAAAACAGGGTAATAACTCGATCGCTGCTACGATTCATTGTCCGATCGATCAATGTACTCAATGGATGTTTAAGTGCTGCCCACATTAGGGTGATGCTTTGTCATTAGTCGTTAATTCGACGGATGTTTAAGCATAGCACTTTGTCATTCGTTGTGAGGGTTGATCTCGTGAGTTATCGTAAATGTTGTATTGATTACTAACCCAGTTTTGTGTGCATTGTTATTTAAATTAGGTTAACAAGGCTAATCCATAGACTAGACTCTGTCCGTGTTAAATCTGCAATGTGAGTCATTCTCTTTTTATCAAATTGCTTTACAAAAACCCTATTTATTTCAAAGTTATAATTACAGGGATTAAGTTTATGTAATCACCAAGTTACAGCCGGTATGTGGGGTTTTGTATACATTACTTGATAATCTTCACCATTGGGGCAGCCAAGGGGTGATATGACCATAATCACAGACACCATTGGACGAATGGGCCAATGGGTCGAGTGATAAAGTACTGTGGGTAGTTGGTTGATATCAGAAACATTGTAATCTTCCTTAATACTGTAAATTATAACAAATGTGTCGTTTTAGTAAATAGAATGATTCACTCAGTATTTCCCGCTGACAAAACCTTTTTCAAACATGTTTCAGGTGATCTGTTGTAATTCAGGAAAAGTGCTGGGGAGCATTTCAAGCTTAAAAAGTGGCTCATTATAAAATAAAGAAATAAGTTTGTAAAATAAAGATTTCTCAGTGAAATCATATGATTGTAAATTACCGGGATTTTATCCCGAATTATGAAATAAAATAATCGGGAAAAATTTTAGCTTTAAAAAGATCATGATGATAAACTTCCGCTGTTAAACTCAATTAAATAAATACCACAGGATTTCTGTCCCGCGGCTCCTGAAACGGGTCAAACCGGGTCGGGGGCCGTGACAGAAAAAGGTGGTATCAGAGCCACTGAATTAAGCTAATTAAGTATTTAGAAATACTTAATTTTTCCTGATTACTATTATGTGATTATGTGTTTTATTAACTGACTATTTGTTAGTTACAGTATGGGTAGGAAAAAGCTTTCAAGCATCTATCTTAAATTAGATAGGTCATCTAACGAGAAGGGAAGTTCATCCCAAACCAAATCCTCAAAACTCCCTGTAATTCCTGAAGAAGGAATATTTGTTCGAAAAGCCCAATATGAAGAACCACTTTCTCCAAATAAAAGAAGTTTAATTTTAAAGAAGAGTCAGGAGAAAATAAAGAAAGCCCGAGAGAAGAAAGTTAAACAGGAAACCCAGGAATTAACCAGTAAAACACCCTGGGAAGATAATTTAGACGAAAAATGGGCAGATCTATATATGTTAGCTACAGTAGCAGTAAATGCAGATCTCTAAATAAATTGACTAGCAAACACTATCACCTACAAATTAGAAAATCCATTCAGTAAATAAATTCACAATAAAACATAGTGTGTTTTAAATTTCAGTTGTATTATAAGTTATATGGTATGCAATAATATGGGAAGGTTATTTTTGGAAGTTGTGATTAATTATTTTTACTTGTATATTAAACAGCATGAATGAGTTATCAGAAGCCCTAGAGAATCTCAACCTATACCCTGTAAACCTAGAAGTCTCTAAAGAATTTACTGGATATTTTCCTGATGTGGAACAACCTGTAGAATTCAACGCTCCACCTTTGGAAAAGCCAAAACCAAAGAAAAGAAGGAAATACGTATGGGGGAGTCGTATACGTAAGAAAAAGTCAGCAACGAAACTTCCTAAAATAAACAATCCTTTAGAAAAAGGAAAAGAAATTATAACCAGGGGAAGTTCTAGACAGCAGGAGATGGAGACTGAAGTCAAGGAAGATTCTAGGCAAATGGGAGTACAGTTTGAGGAATATTCTAAAGAAATAGAAATGGAGGTTGGAAAAGGTTCTAGACCAACTCAGATGGAAGTTGGAGAAAGCTCCAAACAAAACTAGGGAATGACTTTTCAGGAGGAAATAGATTTCATATTGGCAAGCTGTGAGACTATTCAGCCTGTCAATACAAATATTTTTACTCGTCCTAATTGAAAATCAACTCCCTATAAATCTTGAACCAGCAATCCCAGAACCAATAATCCACTCCCAACCTGTAGAAATGGACGAGTGGTGGACCAATGATTGGCAATTCCAAAACATTGTCAACAGTCCTTATTCATTTCTTCCATAATTTGATCCAGAACCCCTGCCCAATCCACCAATGAGTAACGAAAATTTAGCAGAACTTCGCCATTTTGGCGAAGAGTTAATGGATGCAGGAAATAGAATTCGGGAGATAGGGGGACAAATTGCTTGGAAGTATGATGAAAGGGAGCTCCGTTTTTAGAAAAACAAGTGACGAGAAAGAAGTGGGTAGTGAGTCGGTATTTGTGTAATAGTAATAGTAAAATCAGTATTTGTAAAAATAAATAATAAAACGGTGATATATAGAGACATGATATAATCTATAAAATAAATGAAATTTTAAATTTTGTTTGTATATTCGTTTACGTGATTATGTGCAATTAATTGTGACATTTGATTATTTCTTTTATACTAATTATTTATCTATAAATTAATTATCAGATGACAAATATTGGTAATGAACCAGTAAATGAAGAAAATCAATCTGAGCAAATTCAGGAAGAACAATTGTTAAATAGACAAGATATAGAGGATATTGTTGCACAAGGAATAGCCAATGCTATTCCAGCAATAGTTGCTGCTGTTCAAAAACCTGTTAAACCGCAATCAATCATTCCTAGTAAACGTACTCAAGGCGACAACTATAGTAATAGTATAAACGGAGGCGGAAATCATGTTAATAACAATAATGATCTGCAAGGCCCGATTTTCAAGAAAATGAAAGTTGCAACACCTGGTTGCACTTACAAAGAATTCATTGCCTGTAAACCAACTGAGTTTTCAGGTAACGAAGGGGCTATTGCAGCATTACGTTGGTTAGAGAAAACTGAGGCAGTAATTGCCATAAGTAAGTGTGCTGAAGAAGATCAAGTTATGTATGCATCAAATCTTTTTAAAGAAGGGGCATTAGAATGGTGGAACACAGTATTACAAGCTAAAAGAAGGATTGTGGCCTATGCCATGAACTGGGAAGAATTTAAGAGTCTTGTAGAAAGAAAATTCTATCCCGAATATGAAAAAGATCAAATGGCAAATAAGTTCTTAAACCATCGAATGGTAAATGTGGATTGTCGTGGTTATACTTCGACATTCTTCGAATATGCTAGGGTGGTACCAACACTGGCTTCGCCAGAACCGGTACTCATTTATCGCTATATTTGGGGGCTGATTAGCGAAATCCGCAACATCGTTAAAGCTGCGAGACCTCGCACTATTGACGATGCAGTGGAACTAGCCAACACCTTAACTGACGAACTGGTACGTACGCAAGATGAAAATAGGAAGAAGGAACTGGCTCAGAAAATTACCCAAGGATTTCGGGTGGGTAATAATAGCAACTTCAAGAGAAGAGGAACAGGGCAATCCTCAAATCCACCTTTCTGCAGGAATTGCAAAAGAAAACATTTTGGAAGATGTAATGTAACCTGCAACCTTTGCAAAGCTGTGGGACATCGTGAAGAAAACTGCAGAAAGAAAACCATAATCTGTTTTAATTGTGGAGAAGCAGGGCATTATAAAACAGAATGTCCTAAATTGGTCAAACCTACAGACAACAAAACCAAGGCGACCGACGGAATTACTAAAAAGAATGTCAGAGCATTCCAGCTAACCACTCAAGAAGCAGAACTCATTCCAGATGTTATAGCTGGTACGTTCTTAGTTCACAACTTATACGCAAAAGTATTATTTGACTCTGGTGCAAACCAAAGTTTTATCAATACTTTATTCTGTCAAGCTCTTAAGTTACCATTAACCAACATTAGGCAGATTTTTACAGTCGAAACCGCAGATGGGAATTCAGTTAAAATAGATCAGGTTTTGCAAAAAGTAGAAATAGAACTTTTAGATCATAAATTTACTGCAAATCTGTTACCTATAAAATTAGCTGAATTTGATGTTGTGTTAGGAATGGATTGGTTGATAGCCAACCATGCTCGAATTCTTTGTGATAAGAATTCCATAGAAATTAAAGCACCAACTGGAGAAGTAATCGTGATTACAGGAGATAAACCACGTAAACCCATGAAGTTCATATCAGTAATGAAAGTTGCTAGTTATGAACGAAAGCAAGGAATAGTATATATGATTTCGGTAATCATTAATACTAAGAACAAAGAACTTAAAGAGATCCCTGTAGTCTCAGAATACTCAGATGTTTTTCCAGAAGAACTACCAGGATTACCCCCAGATAGGGAAGTAGAATTTAGGATTCATCTAATTCCAGGAACTACACCGATAGCCAAGGCACCTTATCGGTTAGCACCCACAGAAATATTAGAACTGAAAAAGCAATTAGATGAATTACTAAGTAAAGGTTTCATACAACCTAGTTCTTCCCCGTGGGGAGCACCTGTGTTTTTTGTAAAGAAAAAGGATGGTTCAATGAGAATGTGTATCGATTATAGAGAATTAAATAAGGTTACAATTAAGAATCGATACCCATTACCTAGGATTGATGATCTATTCGATCAACTTCAAGGGGCTAGATATTTTTCTAAGATAGACTTACGCTCCGGATATCATCAATTGAAGGTACAAGAAGAAGACATACCTAAAACTGCTTTCAGAACTAGGTATGGTCATTACGAGTTTACAGTCATGCCCTTTGGGTTAACGAATGCACCTACTGCATTCATGGACATGATGAATAGGATCTGTAAACCATATTTGGATAAATTTGTAATTGTTTTTATAGACGATATACTTATTTATTCCAAAAGTCAGACAGAGCATTGTGAACACCTTCATGCACTCTTAACTTTGTTAAGAAAAGAAAAGTTTTATGCCAAATTCTCAAAGTGTGAATTTTGGTTAAAGGAAGTGCAATTCTTAGGACACATGGTGAATCATGAAGGTATTCACGTAGATCCTGCTAAAATAGAGGCAATTACCAATTGGAAGGTTCCACAAACAGCCATAGAAATTAGAAGTTTTATAGGTTTAGCTGGATACTATAGACGATTTATTAAGGATTTTTCCAAAATAGTTGTACCATTAACTAAGCTAACCTGTAAAGCCGTTAAGTTTGAATGGGGACCTAAACAAGAAGAAACCTTTAGGATTCTAAAGCAGAAATTAACCAATGCTCCAATTTTAGCCTTACCAGAAGGAACTGAAGATTTTGAAGTATACTGTGATGCTTCAAAACTAGGATTGGGATGTGTGCTAATGCAACGTAAGAAGGTAATTGCATATGCATCAAGACAATTAAAAAAGCACGAAGAAAACTATACAACTCATGATTTAGAATTAGGAGCCGTAATTTTTGCCCTTAAGATTTGGAGACATTATCTTTACGGAAGTAAATTTACTGTCTATACAGACCATAAAAGTTTAAAATATATTTTTGGGCAAAAAGAGTTAAACATGAGGCAAAGAAGATGGATGGAAATTTTAAGTGATTACGACTGTGATATTCAGTATCATGAAGGAAAGGCAAATATAGTTGCAGATGCCTTAAGTCGTAAGTATCATGAAAAACAACGACGAGTTCGTGCTCTCAGATTAAATCTACAATTAGATTTAATGGAACAAATAAAGAATGTTCAGGAAACAGCAATCAAGGATGATGCTGAAGGAATGAAGGGACGAATCAAAGAATTAGAACAAGGAACTGACGGAATTTGGAGATTCCATAAGAAAAGGATCTGGGTACCAACACATGGAGAATTAAGAAATAAGATCTTGGAGGAAGCTCATAAATCTAGGTATACCATACACCCAGGAAACAATAAGATGTACCAAGATTTAAGAAAGAATTTCTGGTGGATAGGCATGAATAAGGATATAGCTAGATATGTTTCTAAGTGTCTTACTTGTTCACAAGTTAAGGCAGAACATCAGAAACCTTCAGGTCTACTACAACAATTAGAGATGCCGGTATGGAAATGGGAACTTATAACAATGGATTTTGTTACTAAGTTACCCAAAACCAGAAAAGGTAATGATGCGATTTGGGTAATTGTGGATCGATTAACCAAATCTGCTCACTTTCTACCTATGAAAGAAACCTTTAGCATGGAAAGATTGGCAAAGTTGTATGTAGATGAAGTTGTATCTTTACATGGAGTTCCACTCTCCATTGTATCGGATAGGGATAGTCGGTTCACTTCTCATTTCTGGAAAAGCTTCCAGCAAGCTATGGGAACTCGACTAAATCTAAGCACGGCCTATCATCCACAAACAGACGGGCAAAGTGAAAGAACGATCCAAACTCTAGAAGACATGCTCCGAGCATGTGTAATAGATTTTGGTGGAAATTGGGACGATCACTTACCAATAATTGAATTCTCCTATAACAATAGTTATCATTCAAGCATTGAAACTGCCCCATTTGAAGCACTGTATGGAAGAAAATGCAGAACTCCAGTTTGTTGGGCAGAAATAGGAGAAAGTCAATTGTCAGGTCCTGAAATAGTTCAAGAGACGACCGACAAGATTACACAAATCAAGGAAAGGCTGAAGACGGCTCGAGATCGCCAGAAGAGTTATGCAGACAATAGATGCAAGCCGTTAGAATTTCAAGTTGGAGACAGAGTATTGTTGAAAGTTTCTCCTTGGAAAGGAGTTGTTAGATTCGGTAAGAAAGGAAAGCTAAGTCCAAGATACGTAGGACCATTTTCAGTGATCCAACGGATAGGACCAGTTGCTTATCGTTTACAACTACCAAAAGAGTTAGCTGGAGTACATGATGTATTTCATGTATCCAATCTTAAGAAATGTCTAGCAGACGAATCTCTGGTAATACCTCTTCAAGACATAGAGGTAAACGAAAAGTTAAAATTTGTTGAGAAACCTCTTCAGATAGAAGACAGAAAAGTGAAATTTCTCAAGCACAAACGATTAGTATTAGTTAAAGTCAAGTGGGATTCAAAGAGAGGAGCTGAATACACTTGGGAGCTGGAATCAGAAATGAAGCGAAAGTATCCACACTTATTTCAGTAAATCTCGAGGACGAGATTTTTATTAAGGTAGGGAGAATGTAACAACTCTCATTAAAAAGTCCTAATTATTACTTTAATTGTCCATTAGGAAACCCTAATTGAGAAACCCAAGTGATTCTGCATAATCCCTAAAATTTTCAGAATAGTTGGAATTAGAATCAGGGCCCCTAAAAATCAGGGGGGGTAAACCCTAATCGATAATTATCTTCGAAATACGTTGTAAAAATTTAAATAACGACTCAGCTGGCCTATACTAGTGACAAGGCTACCCTAGGGTAGGTTGTTACCTTCCGCGATACGCGACAGAATCGGAGACACCCTCCGCGACACGCGGGGGAACCGATTTTCAAGTATAAATAGAACAGTCTGTTTCATGCAATTGAGTGTTCGTTCGACGTTCAAATTCGAATTGTACGTTGAGTTATAGCGTAAACAGTCCCAAAACACACACTGATCACGAGGTACTGCCACAAAACAGGGTAATAACTCGATCGCTGCTACGATTCATTGTCCGATTGATCAATGTACTCAATGGATGTTTAAGTGCTGCCCACATTAGGGTGATGCTTTGTCATTAGTCATTAATTCGACGGATGTTTAAGCATAGCACTTTGTCATTCGTTGTGAGGGTTGATCTCGTGAGTTATCGTAAATGCTGTATTGATTACTAACCCAGTTTTGTGTGCATTGTTATTTAAATTAGGTTAACAAGGCTAATCCATAGACTAGACTCTGTCCGTGTTAAATCTGCAATGTGAGTCATTCTCTTTTTATCAAATTGCTTTACAAAAACCCTATTTATTTCAAAGTTATAATTACAGGGATTAAGTTTATGTAATCACCAAGTTACAGCCGGTATGTGGGGTTTTGTATACATTACTTGATAATCTTCACCATTGGGGCAGCCAAGGGGTGATATGACCATAATCACAGACACCATTGGACGAATGGGCCAATGGGTCGAGTGATAAAGTACTGTGGGTAGTTGGTTGATATCAGAAACATTGTAATCTTCCTTAATACTGTAAATTATAACAAATGTGTCGTTTTAGTAAATAGAATGATTCACTCAGTATTTCCCGCTGACAAAACCTTTTTCAAACATGTTTCAGGTGATCTGTTGTAATTCAGGAAAAGTGCTGGGGAGCATTTCAAGCTTAAAAAGTGGCTCATTATAAAATAAAGAAATAAGTTTGTAAAATAAAGATTTCTCAGTGAAATCATATGATTGTAAATTACCGGGATTTTATCCCGAATTATGAAATAAAATAATCGGGAAAAATTTTAGCTTTAAAAAGATCCTGATGATAAACTTCCGCTGTTAAACTCAATTAAATAAATACCACAGGATTTCTGTCCCGCGGCTCCTGAAACGGGTCAAACCGGGTCGGGGGCCGTGACAGAGCTCGAGCCTGGTCGAGCTCGGGTTCGGCTCGGCTCGTTTGCACCCCTAGGCGTGATTAATGTTTTCCAACATGCGTGATTTGGGTTTTTTAGTTTATCATATGCGTGATTTTGAAATGAACGTGCGTAATTACCTGTCGTACGTGATGTAAGTTAAGCCGTAATGTACGTTAACTGGCCTCTATATATATAGGAAAAGTGTAAAATACAATACGGCTTAACGTACATCACGTACGACAATGTGCGTGATTATGTGTATAACGTGTGTGATTAATGTTTTCATCATGCGTGATTAATGTTTTCCAACATGCATGATTTGGGTTTTTCAGTTTATAACGTGCGTGATTTTCAAATGAACGTGCGTAATTATCTGTCGTACGTATGTACGTTAAGCCGTATTGTACGTTAACTGGCCTCTCTCTCTCTCTCTATATATATATATATATATATAGGGCAATTATAGGAAGAAAACTCATATACACACACACACACACACACACCCGATCTTCTTAGATTAAAATGAGTATGCACTTCCACATGTCGTAACTCGTTAATTGTTTAATAAGATCAATTTAGTTGGCATGTTAATTCGATACCACCAAAAATCCGTTGATAACACTAAAATTACCAATGCAATATCCAGAAAAAGAAACAATATAAAACCCCATTCGAATGAATCAACATTTCCTAATATATCTCAGAATCCAATAGCAACTCACGTATACAACATATGATTATTATTATTATTTCAGTATATATATATATATATATAGGAAGGATCCACTAAAAAGTGGATTTTGCCTAAGTAGCCTAAAAAGGAATCTTAACCATTCATTTTTCAAATCAATGGTTGAGATGAAAGGGTAGGAGAAAGGAGGAGTGCAAGGGTATCTTGGGAAAATCCTATTTATGGACTTTCTCTCTCCACATGCAAGTCACATGCATATTCCACCCTTATTTTTTAAACGTTCATAACTTTTTTATACGACATTATTTTTTCATAAAAATTTCACCGTAAAATCGAGCGTCTTTTTATCTTTAATTTGAGTACCATATTGCTATATAAAATATGAAGACTAAAAAAACCCACTTAAATGTGTTGTATTTCTATGTTATATAACATTTTTTGTGCTGAATTTTTGTACTATATTTTTGTGCTAAATTTTTTGTGCTGAATTTTTTTGTCTTAAATTTTTTTTCCTCAATTTTTTTGTGCTAGATTTTTTTGTACTACATTTTTTGCTAAATTTTTTCGTGCTATATTTTCTTTGTACTAGATTTTTTTGTGCTATATTTTTTTGTACTACATTTTTTTTACTAGATTTTTTGTGCTAGATTTTTTTGTACTAGATTTTTTTTGTTTATATTTTTTAAAAACAAAAGGGGTGCCACATGTCATTTTCACTCCTATTTATAAGGACCAAAATGCCCTTCATTCCTACTTATTAGGAGTGCCACATGTCATCATCACAATCCTTCTTAGGCTACTTAGGCAAAATACACTTTTTAGTGGATCCTTCCCCTATATATATATATATATATAGGGTGATGATCATTTCAGAACTCAAAATTTTTACAGAACCTATAGAACTATTTACAGCCACTCATTTTATTTTATCTGATTTTTTCATAATTTTATTCATCAAGGACATTAAAGTAAATTAAATTTTTCCATAACCTCCTTTCCTATTATTTCTCTCAAACTATCTCTCTCTTCTCAATAATCCATAAGAATCCAAGACAATGATAGAGCTCTTCGAAAAAGATGTTAAATCAAATGATAATGTTAAGTAAACGATAATTGGTTTAGTTTTATATTTGAATAAAGCATTATAAAATTCACCAAATAAATGATAATGTAAATCCATATTGGCATTCAAATTTGTACATGGGAATTTTATATTTGAATAAAGATTTACATTTCAATGCTTTCACCAAAAAGCTTGCACGGCACCCAAAGGTGGATTTTTGTAACTTATCTTTTCTTCCATTTTTTTGATTATTCTTTTCTTAGTTTACTTTCTAATTTAATCAGATATTATTTAATCATTATTCTTTTCTTAGTTTACTTTTTAATTTAATCAGATATTATTTAATCATTATTCTTTTCCTATTGTACTTTTTTAGTTTAATTTAATCAGATATTATTTAATCGTTTTCAGTTTTGTTTACTTGGTTTTTGTATTTACTTATTTTACTAAACTAAATTTAATTTAATAGTGAAGATTTTTTGTGAACCATTAGTTAACCCATGCACAGAATTTCTTCTTTCTTTTATCGTTATTATCGATCAAATAGTCCTAGAAATTTTAAAATGGTGATAAGTTAATTAATTGTTTTTGGGAAGTAAACAATAGAGTGTTGTTATTCCTATTTGAAAGTCATGATTCTTCTTATTGTTTTACTTTTATGACTAGATTTTTACAAGGACTCATAGCCACTTTTACTTATAATACAATTACTTCTATGTAATTAATGTTATATACAAACATTTACATATATGTGAAGAATTAATTTACATATATGTAAATAAATATACATACATATACGTACAATATTTACACATATATAAAAGACGATCACTTTGACAAATAAATGATTAGTAAAAAAATTACATACATGTAAATCAATATCTAGTTTGCATGTAGACAATCAATATGAAGTTTTACATATATGTAAACACGTTATTCGTTTGACAAATGGATAGTTAATACAAGATTTACATATATGTAAATAGATGTTTATGATTTAAAAAGACTGATTATTAGTTTGACCAGCTAAAGTAACTAATTTAATTATATACATGCATTTACATATACACAGTAGAGGAGAGATAAATAATTAGTTAAATAGAGAGATAAATATTTTGCATATTACTATTATACCCTTTTTATTTACTTGTATATTTTTAAAACAAAGAAATAATTGGTGGTCTAAAATGGTTATGTAAGTTCCGACCAAAAGTAGGGTTCTGCAAAGAACCCAATATATATATATATATATATATATATATATATATATATATATATATATAAGGGAAGGCTAGACAGAAAACCCTTAAATTTTTAGAAAACTCTGGAAACTCAAATCCCCCCCCCCCCATTTTTACCCAACCTCCTGACATTTTTTTTTTCGAAAAAATAACACATGTAATATACATGTTTTAAAGTGTTTTGGGCAAAAAAAAAAAAAACAAAAAAGCGCCGAAGGGATTTAAAAAAAAAAAATAAACAAATTTCAGCAATGTCCGGTTGCCTAACATGTGTTAGGCACAAAAGACAGAAATTGCTGAATTTTTTTTTTTAAATCATTCCTTCGGCGCTTTTTTGATTTTTTTGGCCCAAAACTCTTAAAAACATGTATATTACATGTGTTATTTTTTTCAAAAAAAAAATGTCGGGAGGTTGGGTTTTCTAGGGTTTTCTATATATATAGGGTTTTCTATATAGCCCTCCCCTATATATATATATATATATGTAAAAGCTAAGTATGCACTCAGAATCCAATAGAAACTCACGTATACAACATATGATTATTGTTAGTATAATATGTATAAAAGCTAAGTATGCACAACACTAAATCTCAAATGAAAGCGTCACGGGTATCGGCCCAACCTTAAACATCTTCACATCAATCGGACCCGACCCGAAAAGTCTAAAAATGGAGTTGATCAATAGCTGAACACAAATAGTTGGTGTGCCTATTGTGCACCATTCCACTTCAACCTCAATTGAAAGGTTAGACGGATATGGGCCCCAACTCAAAAATGTTGAAATCGACCTGTTGAAACAATCCGAAAAGTCTGAAAATTGAGTTGATAGACAATCTCCGCTGTTGAACCCTTTCTTCTTCAACCTCATAATATTCCTAGTTAAAAATGTACAAAACACATAAATGAATACGATACGAAATGATATGGTCCTAAGTTGATATATGTGTTCACAATTAACTCAAGGGTTAGTTAACTTACCACCTCGCTTGGCGTTTTTGAAGGGGCGGGAGAGAAGTTGAAGCCGAGAGACGCTATCAGGAATAATGTTATGAGGAAGAAAATGACGAGTTTCGCCATTGTTGAGTATGGGTTATGAGGTTGTATACGGTAGAGTAGGAAGAAGTGTTGGTTATACATATGTGGAAAAAGCATTACGTCATACAAAAGCCAGCTTACACATTGTGACGTCATACAAAGGCCAGCTTACACATCGCTTTCGATAAACCCCGACCCGAGTCGATTTCATGTTGGGGAATTTCGGTTTACCGGATGATCAGAGAGGCGTGTAATCACTCTCAGATCAAATTATTTCGGTGGTTCACCCGAATAATTCAATCGGATACAACTCTGATTTTGAGAAATCGAACCAGTGTATGTTTGTGTGTGTGAATTATCGAACCAGGAAGAACAATATGATAAAAAAAAAACTGTCTACGAAAAGTGTTTTGGGGTAGTAACTGCCATTAGGCAGTTTTCAGACAAAAATTGCCAAAAAACTGTCGTTTTTTATCATTTCGAAAATGGTAAAAATTCCAGAAAATAAAATTTTCTGATACAGCTCGACCCTAGCCAGGGGCTCTGCCCCTTGGACCCTGCTCCCAGGGGCGCTGCCCCCTTGGAACCCCCGTAGGGTACGGGTTCCGCCCGTACACTTCGAATTATAATAACTCAAACAAGCGTGCACTCCCGTACCTCCTAACTTGCTTGATGTGTATTATTATTCGCCTTGATCACCAAGTCAATCCCCGATTACACTAAATATATCTAACATTTCATTACGTGGAAAATTTACCTCGTCAACCACCCCTTGACTTGTTACGTCATACAAAAGCCAGCTTACACATTGTGACGTCATACAAAGGCCAGCTTACACATTGCTTTCGATAAACCCCGACCCGAGTCGATTTCATTACGTGGAAAATTTACCTCGTCAACCACCCATTGGCTTGTTACGTCAATACAAAAATATGCTTTCAATCATCCCTGACACGAGTTTCTTTAATTATTATAATGAAAAAAGTAGCATGTCTGCCACCGGTTGTCTTACTGCTACGTACTCTATTGCGTCATACAAAAACCCAGACTACACATCGCTTTTGAGTTGATTTCATTGTATGGAAAATTTTGGATGTTTACCACCCTTTGCCTTGCTCTATTACGACATACAAAAACATACGTTGCTTCCCATCATCCCTTAGTGTTTTTTTAAATAAACTAGTAATATTCCTCCTCGCTTCGCAAGGAGTGTGAAATTGTGTAAGGAGATTTCCCGCGCGTTGCGGTGTGAACTCAATTAATACAGTTAACTTTGTTACCGGACTGATGAGTTACTCATTACTGTTATACATATTTAGTTTTGTTTTGCTAATATAATAAATATATACATATATTAAATATTAAATTAAATATATGAATATGAAAAAATGTTTGTTAATACGATCTTTAAAATCATCATCATCATCATCATCGTACTCAGTATATCCCACCTATAGCAAAGCTAAGGTAGGGTCTGAGGAGGGTGGGATGTAGACAGCCTTACCTCTACCCCGTAGGAATAGAGAGGCTGCTTCCAATGAGACCCCCGGCTCGATTGTGGTTTTGCATCAAGCCTTGGACATAAGGCACATAACACTCAACAATTGAGACAAACGCCAATTGGTGCATGTACCCCCTTGTCTTTCGGCTATCAACGCCACCACATGATGCCTGATTAACGATCCCCTCTTTTTAACGTTATTTTCACGAAATTAGTAAAATAACGTTAAAAATTAGTGCACTTTTGCTTTTGCCCCCCCCCCCCCCCCCGAGCGCCCACACATATAATACGATCTTTAAAATCAACATCATAAAAGAAAATTAGTTTTTTTTAATAGTACGTGTTAGTATATATAAGTTATCACAATACTTGATACATATTGAAATTTTTGGATAACTTAATATGGAAGAGGATCAAATAGGAAGTTTAATTTGGCTAGACAGGATCAAAAGCAATAGTAATATGATATGTGGTATTTTTTGTCGGAATCGCCGATTTTTTGCCGGCCGACTAGGCCCGACTAGCGATTAATGGACTGATTAACAAAAAAAATACTTAATTACTGGCTTACTAGCAATTAATCGCCGACTAGTTGGCGACGAGTCGCGATTTTTACAACACCACTCATCACTTGGAAATACAAAGTTTTATCTAACACCTTGGTACCGCTATACCAATTACCCTTTTGTTCACATACAAGTATAGGTAACGAGGGTGTATATGTTTGAGAGTTTATTTCATTAAGTTATCGGACAATCAACAATGTGACTTTTCTTTTACATATGCGTAAGAGCATTTACATTGGAGCATTTATTCTATATAATATAAAGAAAAGAATAAAGGAAAAAACAAAAACACCATCACATTGGAATCTCTATAATAGAGAAAATTATATAGAAAGTAAAGTATACCTGTATATTTAGAGGTTTATATTCAACCCTCTATATTTTTATGTGAGTGTGTAGGAAAGAAAAAAAATAATAAAATAGTGTTTGTGAGAAAAGATAGATAGATAGAGAGTCAGATGTGTAGATGTTTTTGAAAACTTAACAAAGTTTAGAGAAAATTGTGTTTTTATATTTGAAAACTTAACAAAGTTTAGAGAAAAGTGTGTTTTTATATAGATGGAGATGGAGACTCCAATGTTAATGCTCTAACTCTGGTAAAATACATTTTTGCTTTTAATTTTCTTAAAATCTCATTATTTACATCTATCTCTTAATGAACTAAATATTTTTCTTTTCTCTTATTTTTTATTACACTTACAAAAATTTACAGAGATGCATGTGGAGAAAAAGAAATAAATAGCGAGTCTTTGTATGTGAAGATTCACTCTATTTTAGAGAATAAGATGCATGAATGATTTTAGTAGGTTTTTTAATCTCTCTTTCTAATTTACTCTAAATTTTCAAGATAGAGAATCTAGTGTGAGTGAACATCAGTATTTTATTTATCATTTTGTTTGTGTTTGTCAACATTTTAATATAAATTCTATTGAAAACGTGGTTGTATTCAAATTAAAGTATTTCTAGTCTTGTAAGTAGCTTTGACACGTACTTAAGTCGGTAACTTTGATGGAACATTTTTACGCACTTCGACTACCCAACAATTATGAAGACTAGATAGTTATTTACTTTTTTTTTTATTTTACGTTTGGGTAAAAACAAATACCCATATATTAAAAACGAAAAAATACAAAAATGAATACCGGTACCAATATTGTTCAATCGGTATAAATTTGATTCGATATAATACCACTGGTCAGTACAAAAATGTTGATTCATAGTTTACGATAACAATAAACACTAATCCATCTTATGACTATTTCTTATTTCTTTGATCAATCGACAGTTATTCTCCAACTTCTCCCTAATCACGCTATACATGAATTGTGACAACCCAAAATTTTAATTGTCCTTATACTGATTATTGTTCGCACCTTGATATTGATATGTTTGATTTTACTTGGATGATTACGAGTTTAATTATGTATAATGTGAATAGTTTAAGTTTATATGCGTTATGTTAATTGTTTAGCACAAACTGTCGCACACCCAAAATCCACAACACCGCACTCTCCGTGCTTTGCTACTCGGCCCATACACACATACACCCTATTTAAACCCAACTGGCAGAAGCCCAAAGCCCAATTCCCATGCTATACGTATTCATGAGGGTTATGAGGGATGTTTTGGTGACTTTACACGTAAACTCTTAGGGGAGGAGGGGTGGTCACTAGTGATACATTTCAATCACTACCAAGCACTAATCAACGCATGCCATGTCATCACCCAATATTCTATCACTAGTGATAGAAATGTAGTGGGGGTGGTATCACTAGTGATGGAATTCTATCACTCCAAAATTTTTTTAATTTTCATTTTAAAATTAGAAATTAAACACTAAATTATAAATTTCACTAATTTTTTTATTTTAAATAATGATGACTGAGCCACACTAAAGCCCAAATTGATGAACGAACCCAAAAGCCCAATTAAAGGTTCGTCAAGTAAAGGGTTCGTCGAAAGGTTCGTCACAGAAAATTGAGGGTTCGTCACAGTAATTGAGGGTTCGTCAAGCAATAAAGAAGCCAAACATTTCAAACTTTCAACGCGTTTTGTTTTCCACGCGTTATAGGAGGGGCGGCGGCGGTGTTCGTGGTGGGATCACGCGTTATGGGGAGTCCATAACGGACCACCCCGCCTGCTCTTATCCTCTCTCAATTGGTGCGACGGCAGGAAGCATCCCCTCCCCTTCAGGCCGCGACTCTCTTCTCTCGTTGTTCTCTTCTTGCTCGCGTCCCTCTCACGGTTAGTACGAGATCCCTGTTTAATCCGAGCCAGTGGCGGATCCAGCCGGAGAAATCACTGGGTTCCTTTTTCCAGATCAAACAAGGTTTACACTACAAAAAAAACGTTTTTTTCCAAATCATACAAGATTTACACTACAAAAAAACGTTTTTTTCCAAAAAGACTGGGTTCCTGGGAATGAGTATATGGTTACGATTTATGATCCCTGTTGCTTCGCATGTATTCCGTGTTCGTAAAAGTTTCGCCCACAGTTCTTATACAGTAAACTAGGATTACATGATGTCACTATGCTAATACCGTCGTTGATATAAACCTGGTTACTCAATGTTAGGGATTCATCGTGCTATTTAATAAGTCTCTGTTCCCGAGTCTCATTTAATAGGGGGAGGGGAAAGAAAAGAGAAGAAAATATAAAAAAAACCATGTTCCCGAGTTTTTTTAAGGGTAGGAGGTGAGGGAAAAGGGAAGAAAATTTGTCCATATATTCATCCTCCCAAATTGGAGAGATTAGGAGAGAAAATATTATTAATTACTAAATTGCCCTCATATCTAATTAAAATATTTTATGTTTAAAGGGTATAATGGTAAAATTGTTATTTTCTTTTCTTTTCCTTCTAACTCGAGAACACATAAAATGCTTGATTTCTTCTCTTTTCCTTTACTTTTCATTAAACTCGGGAACACAAAAAAAATCACATTTTTTCCTTCCTTTTCTCTCTTAATTGAGTAATGGGCCTAGGGGAATCATTTGGGCCATTCAATGAACGGCTGGGCCGCGGGTTAAACATGGGCCGCACAGTTTGTTGTGGTTGGGCCGGTTGGTTTGAATACAAGGGTAATGGGCCACGAGTTGAGTAAAACGAGTATACTAATATCACGGGTCGCATCAAACTTAGTTGGATCATTAAGTTAAGTAATTCACCAATTTTTGTGTCGAAGAGTTAAGTTATGTGTCTTGTAAACAAGAAGTGAATCTGCCTTAGAACCAAATGCATGCTAAGTGATTTTTTGATGATCTAAGCTGATGTGTTAGCTGATTTGACTTGAACTATATGTGTGCTACTTGTGCAATAATGGTGTAGCATGTGAACGAGAAATACATGAATTAATTGTGTGTGAAATATGTGGTTTATGTGCACGTAAAACTGATTGTTATCGGTAACCCTTTTAGGACGTGTTTGATCAACTGATAAACAAGTACCTAATCTTACCGAGCAAACCACAGGTGAGTTCATCTCTCTTGAGCATGCGTCCCGATGGGTGGGACAATCAAATGGGTATTCCTGAGAGGAATAAATCTTTTGGGTAAAAACTGGGATGTTAGATAATACACTCATTTCCTATCACATTAAGTCATATCTTCTACCGAATAGTTACCTGAGAGGTAACAGGGTATTAGTTGATAGCGATATTAGGCTTGGCAAGCTCACACCGTACCTGAGAGGACGGGCGTGAACTAATGACCTTAATCATGACCAATGCTTAGATAGGGGGCATTGGGGACGGGCAAAACAATCTGGTAGCCATCTTGTACGGTACTCGAGTTATTATCAACATTATTATCAATGAACTGATCTAAACACTTGGTAACTAACGTTTTCGTAAAACTATGAACTCACCAGCGTTGTCTGACATACGTGTTGCATGCTCGCAGGTCGTTAGATTTCTTGGATATGGAACTTGCTGTCTGGAATGGCTGGAGTGGTCATGGGTCGAACTGATTGGATACGCATGACGGGTTTATTGATTTTCATACATTTGGTTTTGAAACATTTAAACATTGGTTTACTTATCGCTTCCGCTGAACTTGTTGGATTTTATTAAACTTATTGTTGATACATTTTATTATAATTGACAACTCCATGTGAAATCTTGTTACGAGTTAAATATGATTAGTTGCTAGATCCTGAAACGTCATACGCCTAGCCGGGTATCCGCATGTGGTATTTTTGGGGTGTGACATGAATAATCAAATACTTCTCTCTAGCATGATAGAGATTAATGTATAAAAATTTCGGTATCAGGTGATAAGAATTTACTTTTTTACTATGCTTTTTGTCTCGAGAAAATTTTTCATTCAAATTTTGATTCCTTTTATGACTATTTTGTTTTTCTAAAACTTGTTCACATATTTTTTCTACAGCTTTTAAGATAATTTTTTTTGGTTTAAATTCTCAGGTGATAAACAAAGTTTTTTCGCCGTACTTGATAAAGAGTTTTATAATATACATATCATAAGACTTTGTATCTAAATAACAAGAATGAGAATTAGTTCAATAGAATAAATCTCCAGCACAGCAACAAGTACTAGTCTCCTTAACCAGGCGTTTAGCACGGTTTAAGTTTTCATTCCAGACGCTTACAACTTCAAATCAGGTACATCGATGTGCATACATAAAAGCACTCAAACGCGTTTAGGTGGAACATATGTTATCCGTTCTTCTTCACACAAAGCCTGCAAAAAATGCAAACAGTTATATACAGCCGATGTGGCACTTCCAACCCATTTTTATAAGAACGGGTTAATAGGGTGACCTTTGTAAACATATCTCTATCGGGTCAAATAGGTTTTAAACACATAACATAAATAGAAATGGGTCATGTGATATGAGTACACTAATCATTGCAATAGTACCAACAATGTAACCATGAATAATACCTATGATTATTCACATTTTTTATTAAACCCAAAATAACTAAAAAATGTTTGTAGGTTGGTCTGACCCAACCCGTAGGTTTTTTTCTCAATTTTTTTTATTTTGCTAAAAGGCAAAAACAGACTGTTCACAAACCTGTAGATCCTCCGATAGCGCTTCTGAAACAGCCAGTGTGTAGCAACCTGGAACAAATTTACCTGCAAAATGTTTACAGCAACTTGTTAATCAGACTAAAAACTAACTAACTTGTGATTGAAAAAAATTACAGCAAAACATATCCAGTTGAGTGACTATGAGTGCGATATTAGATTCATCAACATCAACGAGGTTAGAGTTAACTTTCGTTTTGCTCCCTGTGGTTTGGTCATTTTAACGGTTTTGCTCCAATAGTTTAAAAATAGCCATTTACCTCCTTGATCTTTCGAGTTTGTCGCCAGTTTGCTCCCTGACTCTAACTCAGTTAAAACGTTCAATTAAAAGTAGGGGTATTTCGGTAGTTTACTCCCTGGCTAACTCAATTAAAAAGTTTAGTTAAAAGTCGCGGTAGTCGTGGTCAGCAGGTGGTAGTGGATGGTTGTGGATGGTGGTGGCCGGTAGAAAGAGTGGTTGGAAAGATGGGGGATCAGAAAAGAATTACTTATATACATGTAAATAAACAAGTTATAGGTTAATTTAGGTGAAAAGACTTACATGCCCTTGCTTTTATCTATAAAATTACCAAAATACCCTTCTAGTTAATGGATTTTTTGAATGGAGTTAGAGGCGGGGAGCAAAATGGCGATAAGTTAGAAAAATCAGGGAGGAAAATGGCAATTTTTAAATTATTGGGGCAAAACCGTTAAAATGACCAAATCACAGAGAGCAAAATGAAAGTTAACTGAAGAGGTTATCTAATATCCGATATTCAACAAGATATAGTTTCCAAATTCCAATTTGGACCAAGATTGGTGATCATTTAAGTCGATTAGTTACCTATGATACAATGAATCGTTCTCTCTTTCCCTCTTTCTATAAGTTCTGAATCACATTTTTTTTACACTGTAATTCACACACACATACACACTATATACGTGTATTGTGTATTCAGATATATACTATACATTTCAAATAATTTATAATTTAACCTATGTAAATATTGAATTATGCACATAAGAAGAAAAGGCTTCCAGCTGGTATACACGCTAAAGAAGCAGAGTTGACCAAGAAACATATTTTGCTATAAAACAGGTTAAGGGGCTGTTTGACAACTTCTGAATGGTTTTTTGATGAACCAATAAGAGGTCTGAACCAATAAGTGCTGAATCAGTAAGAGGTCTGAACCATTAAGAGCCAGTATAATGCTTAACCGTTTAGAGGCAAATGTCTGACCAATTCAGATTAGAGGTCTTAACCATTCAGACTTAGTATAATGCTTAACCATTCAGAGGCAAATGTCTGAACCATTCAGACATCTGCTCGCGAAATAAACAGTCTGAACCATTAAGTGTTAAACCAGTAAGAGGTCTCAACCATTAAGAGCCTCATTAAGAGGTAAACAAACGGCCCCTAAGAAAATGTATCATTGTGTTTCCAAAGGAAAAAGATGGTGAACGCACATGCAGTAAAAGAGAGACATCAAACCTCAAATTAAAACCAATTTTAAGATCTTAATGACGTCAGAAACTCGGAATGACACTGAAAGTAAGAATTGAAGTAAAGTTTCACCACAACGATCAAACTCGATAAGTCTTGAAGAAAAAAAATTAAAACAGGCGCAAGGTGGCTCACTTCTGACTTGGTGAGGCGCACAGTGAACAAAAGACGCAGTCGCACGTAAAGTGGGCTTGAGGCACGCCCCTTGTACGTGGAAAGGTTTAGTGCATCTGGATGTTGTACATGATAAGAGCAGATTCGAGATGGCTAATCTCCCAAACAAAAGAGACGAGAAACACACAAAACTTTGCTGTTTTCTTATCATTTCATTAAACTCCAAAACGACTTTAAATACAAGATGGAATTGGAAACCTAACGAACTAATTTAAACATGGAAAAGTGCCAAACATGAAATGTATAGTGCTTAAAATGGTCAAACAGGTGTGGTGTATAATAACCCACTAAGAACATGTAAACGTGGACAGATGGAATTGATAAACACATGCATGCTAGCTAACATAATGGATGTAGGTATGTGATGCAGGTAGTCTGGGTCAGGGTTGGTTTTGCAGGGGATGTGGTTTGTGCAGATGGGGTTGTCGTTTTATTCAGGGTTGATTATGGATGGATGTTTTATGAAGATGAAGAGTAGCGTGAAGGCTGAGGTGGGCGGTGGTGGGTTCAGATTAGAGAGAGAGGTATAAAAGAGAGAGAAAGAGTATATATTTATTTTTCAGTTTTATACGAATTGCCCTTGAATAATAATTCTTTACAAAATAGCCTCTGGGAAGGTGAAATGACAAGAATACCCTCATGTGCAAGGCACATAACCATATTTAACCAAAAATCAGACTGAGTTAGGGCTAAAGGACATAACGTGCAGGATTTTGAAACTTTAAAGACAAAACTCATTAACTTTTGCGCTAAAGGACACCGCCTGTAAAATGGTGTTAACGTAAAGGACAAAACTTGTAATTTACTCTAACCAAGAATTAGGGTTTCTAACTTGGTCGCTGAGAAACTAAATAGGGACCTAATAATCAATTAACGAACCCAGCCCCAATAGTTGTCCTTGAGTCTTTGTCAACCAATTTAATCCTAGTCTAAAGGCTTCACCAATCCTAACAGGACTGAGGTGAGTTTAGGGTCAGTCACCCATAACAGCACATACATAAAGCTTAAACATACCTAAACTATATCTAAATTTCTGGCACGTGAGTACGTGACGCTATAAACCTACGCAAAATATAACAAAATCTACACACATAGACTACGCCTCACGCACGAAAACTGGCACGCTTTTTAAAACCAAGGTAATTACTGAGTACATCAAAAATAAGCTTAATCTTGAACATACGTTAACACAAAAATCTTCTTCTACAGATGCTACTGCGCAAAAATAAAGTCTATAAAAGTACAAACCAAAATTCAAAAATTAAGCATACCAATTCGAAGCCACCTAGCAGCCCAACTTCTAGCAGGATCCATCACAGATATAATCCTACAACATAATCAAAACATTCAAACAATAAACCCAACTTCAAATTTTAAATAACAAATAATAATAATAGTAAAACCCTAATTATAACATTAATCATTACCCAGTGAAATTAACAGTGGTACACTCATTAACACGTTCAGAATCTTCATCCATCTTAAAAAACGGACAATTCTCACATCCTGATTCACGAAACTGCCACTCAAAAACATCCAATTAAACAGCAAATAATGACATTTGGTACTATGAAACCCTAATTGCAACTTTAGGTATAATAGATCGATTAAATTAGGGGAAAATGGTGTGAACCTGATCGTAGGTTTTGACGAGACGGCAACGGAGACATGCTCGGAGCTCGTGGCCGAAACTCGTCGGAATTTGTGCAGCGGTTGTCATTTGTTGTTTCGATTTGGTTTCGATGTTTCTCGAATGTTTTTTGAGTTCTTCAGAGGGTTTGGGGTTTTATTATAGATGTTTGATTTTGGTTTTTTGGTAATGTGGTCCTGGTAGTATGGGTTATTGACAGAATGTTACCCCGAGGTATGATATATTGCAACCAGAGCTTAAGTTTTGAGGGTTTTTTATTGAGTAAATTGCTGTTTTAAAAAGGAACAATTTTAAAAACGATATATGGTCAGGGGCGGACTTAAGAGAAAGCCAAGGTGGGTGGGCGCACCCCCGGGAAAAAAAAAAATTAGTGCTAAGTTCCGTCGAAAATCTCGTCCGCACCCCTTGGAATTTTCCGTCCGCACCTCTTGGAATTTTCCGTCCGCACCCCTTAGGTAAAAAGTGTTATCAATTTATATTTTAAAGTTTTTTAGTAAAATCTTTTTTTTAATACTACCTAAATTATATAACTTTTAATACCTAAATAACTAAACCCAAATGCCCAATACCTTTTACTAGCCCACTACTAAGTCTTAACCCAATAAACAAACCAAACAAATCAACAATATTTCAAAGTAAAATAAAATAAACAAGCCCAAAACCCTTACATATTCTCTCCCGCTCTCTGTATACCACCGTAATCAGCCACCATACCACCGCCGATCGAACACGGGTAAATTTCTTTGTTATTAGTGATGAATTTTGGTTGTTTTTTGGTTGATATTAGCTGCATACTAACCATGACAGTAGACATGTGCTTCGTTTTGTTTTTCATTATGTTATATGGTGGGTTATATTTTGTTAGTGATGATATTTTGTCTTTTTTATAGCCGCATACACCACACAATAGATCTGGTAGGTTATATTTGTTAGTGAAGAATGTTTGACTTTTTCTTTTTATGGTGTGTATGTTGTTTAGATGATTTTTAGAGTTATTTACATTATGATTTCTAGGGCTTGAATAGTTGATATATTATGTAATATGTTATGGAGCCATGTTTTAGATAGATTTAAAAAAATGAAAACCCTTAGGGTGACGTTTTAATTATGTTTCTAACAAGGTTTGACATATTTTTTATGATTATATAAATTTAGTTCGATGTTCTTTTGTTTTACATAACCCGACCCGACCCGACCCGATACGAACCGATTTTTTACTTATATACCTTGGGGTCTAAAATTTTTAAAAATGTTCCGCACCCCTATGGAAAAATTCCTGAGTCCGCCACTGTATATGGTTTAAACAAAATGTAAAAAAATAAATTATTTTTTAAAACGACTTTTATAAAAACAAACGATTAATGAAAATACATATTTATTTGTATATTAAACGTATTTTGTTAAATAATAACCGTGAAAATAACGAAATAATAAAAAAAACTTGAGTGATTGCATTAATAATCTCTTAAATATTAAACGAACTTTGTAATGATCAAAAACGGCCCCTAAGGTATATAATGACCTAACTACCCTTACACTTAACTGTAAAAAATTAACAAAGTTAGTGTTAGGGGCCAAAACCGTTATAGAATGTAACATCGGGAAACTGGCTAAACTACAAGGGCCAAAACAGTAATTTACTCGTTTTTTATTTTTATTCTGGTTCACAAAATTCATGGTTTTTTAAATTTTATTTAGAACCTTTAAACTTCTTTAAACAACGAAACTAATGTTTACTTCCGTATGTTAAATGGGTTGATAAATTTAATGTTGTATAACCAGTAATAAAATAAGTTATGTTTTAAAAAATATATATGCATTGCTTAATTGAGTAAATATGTGTATTATACTAATAGAATAAAATATGATGTAATTCGTTAACATATATAGTCGTCAGATATATGTTTAAAAAAGGGTTATTGGATTTTATCACCCCCAACTATCGGCCTTTGGCCATTGCCACCCTCAACTAACACTTTGACATCCGACACCCCCAACTTGTGTAACACCCTTGCTATTATTTTAAAGGTTTCGTTGAATTTACAAACATAAGCATGTAATTATGATTACATATTCTTGGGAAAATACGAATTTATTAAAAAAATTTCTTATAAAAAGAGTTATACAACATAATGTACAAGTTCGTCGTTTAGAAATAACGACGAGGCAACGTGCGGAAGCTTCATTTTCTTGTGTTCGGTTCATGTTAGACACTTGATATTCATCCGGAAGGCCGATATCAATTACCTGTATTCAAAACCAACTCAAATGTTAGTTTTGACATTAATATAACATAATCCATCAAGTTCCTTGACCTGAATAACCAAATAAACGAAAAAAATGCAGATTTTACCCCTGTCGCGTGCCGCGACAAGGTTCTCTAAATCCGTCGCGGGCCGCGAGAGTGGTCGCGTGCCGCGACTACCTTTCCCCTTGGCTGTCGCGCGACGCGACAAGCTAATTTCGGCAAAAAATTGTTTTCCTTGAGCTACAGATTCCCAGCTCAAAAATACTCAATACTAAGTTGCACAAAAACGTGCATAACTTTCAATTTACTAATCCGTTTTACGCGATTCTTTTTCCTACGCGACCGTAATTTAATTCTCCACCTCATGGAGTAAAAACCCGACATCTAAATTCACAAAATTTTAGATTTCAAGCTCTCGGCTTGAAATTCAATTTTGACACTTTTTGACCCGTTTGCGTTTAGATCAAACAAACTTGTTGGTTATCTTTGAAATGTCATGCAAATCACATTATATTAGTTTACTAATATTCAAGGTTCAAATTACGGGTTCTTATGCAATTCTTAACCCGTTTTGCATATCTACTTATTTTGACCCGTTAAGGGTATTTAACATTTTCAAGCTTAAATTACGCTTCTTTTTAGTTTACATCCTATCTCCATTTTTTTATACGTATCCCAAGGACTCAATTTAACAAGACGCTTATTTCTAAACAACTCTTAAAGGTTGTTTGCCCTATTTACCCCTCAAGGGCTTTTTGGTCAATTTTAGTACTTCATTTTTGCGACGAAGGACTTTCGCTAATATTTGACGAAAATATCGCTTTTAGCTATAATTCTAAACAAGTGTACCTAGCTCGGGTCATAGAATTGACCTGTTTAAATATCTTTCGCTATTAATTTCTAGTTAATAGCAACGCGAACCATGTGTTAATTCCTGTGATCACAAAACTCAACAAGCGATCATCAAATATTATTAACAAATGGTGTTAACAACACCATTTGACCCGTTTAGTCGAAATGACCAATTATCATTACGAGATGGTATTTAATTACCATTTCACCCATTTAACCTATCCCGGTTTACTTTTTGAATTCATCTTACTTGAAAATCGTTTCTCGTTTTGTTTGACCCGTTATGACTTGTCACGGCCCCCGACCCGGTTTTACCCGGTCCAGAAGCCGCGGGACAGAAACCCGTGGAATTAGTATGTTAATTGGCAGCGGAAATTTTAACAGGATCGTTTGGACTGAAAACACCCAATTATTTTATTTCATAATTTGGGATAACCCCCAATAATTTACAATAAATGAATTTCACGGGGAAATTCCCTGTTTACAAAAACATGTTTCTTTATTTATTTACTGGCCACTTTATCCAAGCTGGTAGTGTTACGCGACACTTTTCCTGGTTCACAATAAATCACCTGAAACATGTTTAAAAAGATTTTATCAGCGGGGAAATACTGGCGAGTCACTCCAGTTACATAAAACGACTCATTTGCTATAGATTACAGTATTAAGATCGATTACAATTGCCCCTGACTTACAATTAACTGGTCTAGTCACACCTTTTTGTGACGATGGTCATACCACTATTGGGTCCTTTCACCCAATAGTGATGATTATCACTGTGCTCATATGTGGGTATGGTGCAGGTGCAGGTTCAGGATCAAACTGGGGGAAATAAGCATTAGGGTTATTCAGGAGGTTCTGAAACTGCCAGTCACTCGTCCACCACTCCTCCAATTCTCCGGGTAGAAGTTGAGGGTTGACAATAGGGTCCGGAATAGCAGGTTCCAAATTAATTGAAAGTTCAGATTGGACAGGGAAATTGAAAAGGGTCTCGTCGGCTGGTCCGAGGAGGTCACAATTTGCAAGTTTTCGATCAAGCTCTTCCCAATGTGGCATCTCCTGGGCTTGGTTGGAGCTTTCCCCTATCTCCTTTCCTTTTCCCTTATCTTTCGGATCCTCAGTCTTTTTCACCTTCTGGGTAGGTGGCTTCTTTCTTCGTCCCCGTTTCCAGTCCAGGATTCTTCTCCTCTTTTTAGGCTTTGGTTTCTCCTGAGGTTGGGCCTGGAATGTTAGTGGCTCTTCAGTATCTGCTTGATAGCCGAATTGGTTTCCTATTGTATCCATATTGGTGGTATGGATAGTAAAGTTTCGGAGAGCATCCGACAGTTCATTCATGCTGAAACATGAAGAACACACACAATTTTAAGTTAAAATTTTATTTATTATAAATTAAATTTTCACAAAATCACAAAATGACAATTTGGAAAATTAAGTATTTCTAAATACTTAATTGGCTTAGATCAGTGGCTCTGATACCACCTTTTTTTGTCACGGCCCCCGACCCGGTTTTACCCGGTCCAGAAGCCGCGGGACAGAAATGTAACAACTCTCATCTAAAAGTACTATTTATTACTTTAATTTAACCAATAGGAAACCCTAATTGAGAAACCCAAGTGATTCTGAACAAACCCTAAAAATTTTCAGAACATTTGGAATCAGGATTAGGGCCCCTAAAACTTAAGGGGGGTAAACCCTAATTGACGATTATCTTTAAAATGCGTTGTCTGAAATGAGAATTCACGAAAAGTTGAGTCAGCAGCCTATACCAGTGACTAGCCTACCCTAGTCTACTTTGGTATCTCAGGCGAGTCGCGACAGGACCAGGAGCATCCTTCGCGACACGCGGGGGTTGCACATTTCAAGTATAAATACCAGGGTTTGGGACTTGAACTGTTTGCATGTTACGACGATAAAATTCTTTACGTACGCTGAGTTATACACAAAACAGTCCCAAAACACACACTGATCACAAGGTGCTGATGTGTATAAAATGCAACATATAAATTACATCAAATAAGGCATAAAACTAACCCTTTTTAAGTACTAATATTGGAAAAAGAGTGTTTTTGTCTTCCTTTTGTATTTTCAGGATTAAATGAGCTAAAAAACACAAAAGAAGCAAAAAGACAGCTAAATCCAACATAAATACAAGGAAAGGAACATTAGTGGACTGCCCGACCCCTCAACGGCATCTTCCCAAGCAAAATAGAGAAGGCAGAAGACTGAACACGGGCCGTGCTCAGCCAGCACGGGGCCGTGCCCAAGAAGCAGCAGAAAAGACAAACCTATAGAAGCTTCTATTGCCCACCACGGGCCGTGTCCAGCGAGCACGGGGGCGTGTCGAAAGTACAGCAGGCGCATTAATTGTAATTGCGAATTACAATTAATGAAGAGAGAGATTGTCAGACAGGCACGGGGCCGTGCCCAACGGACACGGGGCCGTGCCCAGCCCTCTGTTCAGCCTATAAATAGGAGTGCTTGGCTTCATTTCAACTCATCCCTTGGCACACCACCTCTCTCACACTTCATCCACCACCCACCACCATCACAACACCATCATCCACCACCATCATCCATTGTCCATCATAGAGTGTGTGAGTCGTCTCGGGATCCAAGATTGATCGTAAGAGTTCTTGACAATCAAGGCCATGTTTGCCTAAGTCTCTTACATCACTTGGTGAAGACAAAGTGTCTAGTATAATACTTTTTATTTCTAATCTTTTGCACTTTTTATTTGGTTTTGTATTAATGACTTTAATAACTAGTTACTTATGTTGAAGGTGATCTTTCCTTATCGTTTGTCCGTGGTGTCTTGGCATTATTTTACTGTCTATATAAAATAAAGGATTTTCACCATTCATATCTCCACGGTCTATATGGAGGTATGTTGGCTACCTGGTCGGGGGTTAAGGGAACGGTTTGGTAAAGGTCTTGCCATTGTTCAGCGTTTAGAGGTCATGCAATGGACCTGGGTCAAATTTAGTAGGACCTCCTTCAATACTTCACGGTATTGGATGGCGGGGGTCCAAACTCTTTGACCCCCTCATAAGTTAACTACTATTAATACTATAACCCGGCTATTTAGGACTGTATCCCTGCTGACTCAGACTACTTAGCCGAGGGTAACGTCACCGCCAAAAGCGGGGCCTACCACAATACTGCATAAATAACTTAATTCATTATCTTCCAATAATCCACCCTTTTAGGATTGTATCCTTGCTGACTCAAACTACTGGGGTGAGGGTAACGTCACCTTCAAAAGAGGGGCCTACTACAATAACTAAGATAATCTCTTAATTATGTGCAAAAGTGCGGAAATAATCAAAGGTTATACTAGATACGAGTCGGAACCAAGTGATTCATCTTGTCTATCTGTTTTTACTTTTATTTTATTTTCAGCATTTTAGTTAGTTTTTATTTTCCTTAGTTTAAAACATTTTTCTAAACTTTTTATTTTGATTAGACGTTGAGGATAAACCGGTACTAAAAGCTCTTGTGTCCTTGGACGACCTCGGTATCTTACCAACACTATACTACGCTCAACGTTGGGTGCACTTGCCCATATGTGTGTTTAGTGTTAGTGAAATATCGTGTTTTATAAATTTAAAACTTGGCTAAAATAAGTGTTAAAAAGGGCTTAAAATATACACATAATATATATAACACTTCGCACGCATCAAGTTTTTGGCGCCGTTGCCGGGGACACAAGGATTTTAAGAAAGCTTAAAATCGACGGCCTAATCAGTTTTTCAAAACCTTTAAAAAACGCGCGCACATTTTCTGCATTTTAGTTTAGTTTTGCATTTACAGTAGTCTGTACACGGGGCCGTGCCCACTGGACACGGGGCCGTGCTGCACATTTTCATAAAAACACCCAGTAACAGAAGCTTGAACACGGGCCGTGCTCACTGAACACGCCCCGTGCTCAACCAGATCAGTAAATTTAATTAAAACGCCCAGATACAGATTCTGAACACGGGGCCGTGCTCACTGAACACGGGGCCGTGTCCAGCCTCTGTTTCCGTTTTTATTTTTGTTTTCTGATCTCGAGACTCGGTTGTGGTCTGCTGAGTGATTCTTATGGATCAATACTCAGGAGGTTACAACTACACCTATGAGGAGGATGATTATAGGGGTAATTATTGCACTAATTGTCGTAATGCACGCTCGATTCAAAATAATCACTCATATCAACCATCCAATTCATACACCTACTATGAGGAGCCCAGGTACGAGCCATCAACTTCATACACATCCTATGAAGACCAAAGGTATGAACCTCCTCCCTCATACTCATATTTTGATGAACCAAGGTATGAGCCTTCATACTCATACTTTGAGGAACCAAGATATGAGCCAACACCTTCGTATGCTTATTATGAGGAACCTTGGCGTGAACAACCCACCTCATATGAGTATTATGAAGAACAAAATTACGAACTTTATCCATCATATGCTTACAATGAAGAACAATGGTGCGAACCATCGACTTCATATGGGTATTATGAGTAACAAAGGGTCGAACAACCGGATTCAAGCTTAGAAAATTCTGATTCTTTTTCTATAACCGAAGTGACCAATAGGATATTAGAACACATTAGAGTTATCGATCGATGTATAAAAGAAGCTCGCGCAAGGGAAGAGGAGTCCCGCGCAAGAGAAGAATTAAAAAAAGAAGAGATAACTGAAAATGTAAAAATGGAAGAACAAATAAGTGAAAAACCGACACATGAGTTAAACAATGAAAAAGGTGAGTCCGACAACGTCAAAATTCAAGAAGAGTCTAATTTTGAAGAAATTAATCTCTTGTCACCTTCCTTTGAAAATCATTGTTTAGTACTCCCTCATGCTAAGTTTTTAAAAGAGTTAAACACTAACACAAAAATTGACGAAACAGTAAGTGTTAAGTTAACTAATGATCAAACTTCACTAATAAAAGAAGACCCGTTTGAAATTAACATCACACCGGTTCCATGTTTCTTTCAAAATTCGTTTATTAGTAATGTCACAATCGATAAAGATCTTTGTGTTAACATAATGCCTAACTACATTTTCGAAAAATTAAGTATTAGTGATTTTTCTCCACTTCAAATTCCCATTTTTCTATCCAATCGGAAAGTAATAAAATCAATCGGTATAGTTGAAGATGTCTTGGTTCAAGCAAATCAAATGGTAATCCCAACCGACTTTGTCATCCTCGATGACGCTCCTCTAGTGTTGGGACGACCATTCGTAAAAACTCACGAAGCTTTGAAAAACCGGAAGTTCAACAATCTACCTCTTCAATTAGGGGCATTTAAAAGAAGTGTCGATCTCGAACAATCAATGAAATATCCATTAGGCAATAATGACCCCCTAATTGAAGATGAAGATGAACCACCCGATACAAGTGAAGAGATTGACCACTTTGTTGAAGAAGAGGTCGCCATAGAACAAACTTTTAAAGTTCTTGATCGAAACGAGCAACCAAATAAGGAGTCTCCTAAAGACCCACCACTTGAGCTCAAAGAACTTCCAAAAGGTTTGGAATATGCTTTTCTAGACAAAGATGGTAAGTTACCTATAATTATTTCGTCTAAATTAGATAACTTAGAAAAAGAAAAATTGATTAATCTTTTGAAAAAACACAAAAATGCAATAGCTTGGAAACTTATAGACATAAAAGGAATTAGTCCTTCTATGTGCACACATAAAATTTTGATGAATGATGACTACAAGTCGGTCATACAACCACAACGTCGAGTAAATCCAAATGTTCAAGAAGTGGTTAAAAACGAAGTCATCAAACTACTTGACGCCAGACTTATCTATCCTATCTCCGATAGTCCTTGGGTAAGTCCCGTCCAAGTAGTTCCAAAGAAAGGAGGTATGACGGTAATAACTAACGAAAAGAATGAACTAATATCAACGAGGACCGTCACAGGATGGAGAGTATGTATAGATTATAGACGATTAAATGAAGCAACAAGAAAGGATCACTTTCCTTTACCCTTCATTAATCAAATGTTAGAAAGATTATCCGGTCATAAATTTTATTGTTTCTTGGATGGTTTTTCAGGTTACTTTCAAATCCCGATAGCACCCGAAGACCAAGAAAAGACAACTTTCACATGTCCCTATGGAACTTTTGCTTATCGACGCATGTCGTTTGGTCTATGTAATGCCCCAGCAACATTTCAACGTTGCATGGTAGCCATTTTCCATGACATGATAGAAAAGACAATGGAAGTCTTCATGGACGACTTTTCTATCTTTGGGGATTCATATGACCAATGCCTCGATAACCTTGAACGAATGCTATCCCGATGTGAGGAAACTAACCTCGCCCTTAATTGGGAAAAATGCCATTTCATGGTAACGGAGGGAATAGTACTCGGTCACAAAATCTCAAGCGAAGGAATGGAGGTGGATCGAGCCAAAATAGATACCGTTTCTAGATTACCACCTCCATCCTCCGTACGAGCTATCAGAAGTTTCCTAGGGCATGCCGGATTTTATAGACGGTTTATCAAAGACTTTTCAAAAATCTCAAGGCCTCTAACGAAGCTACTTGAAAAAGATGCTCCATTCATCTTTGACAAGGATTGCAATCAAGCATTTCTTACCCTAAAGGAAATGCTAGTCAATGCACCTATCATGATAGCACCTGATTGGAAATTTCCTTTCGAAATCATGTGTGATGCTAGTGACTTTGCAGTTGGAGCTGTCTTGGGACAGAGAAAAGAAAAGCATTTCCACCCAATCTATTATGCTAGTAAAACACTTAATGATGCACAAGAAAATTACACAACAACTGAAAAAGAATTGCTAGCTGTGGTATTTGCTTTTGATAAATTTTGTTCTTATCTTGTTCTTTCTAAAACTATAGTCTATACAGACCATGCAGCCATTCGATATCTCTTCAAGAAGCAAGACGCAAAACCACGTTTGATTAGGTGGATTCTACTCCTCCAAGAATTTGACATTGAAATCAAGGACAAAAGAGGAGCAGAAAATACCGCAGCAGATCATCTTTCACGCTTAGAAGACCCAGCTTTAGAGGCAACCAGGGACGAGCAAATCAACGAAAAATTTCCAACTGAGTCCCTGGAAATGGTGGAATACAAGGAAGAACCATGGTACGCCGACTATGCTAACTACCTAGCTAGCGGTATAGTCGCAAAAGGATGGCCACATCATCAAAGAAAAAAATTCTTTGCCAGCGTGAAACACTACTTTTGGGAAGATCCATATCTTTTCAAAATGTGTGCCAACCAACTCGTCAGACGATGCGTACATGGTAGTGAAGCACGAAGAATTCTCCGCCATTGTCATGAAGGTCCATACGGAGGACATCATGGTGCTGCTAGTACCGCACGAAAGGTATTCGATTCGGGATTTTATTGGCCAACCATTTATAAAGACGCCCAAAGTCTTGTAAAAACATGTGATGCTTGCCAAAGAACAGGTAATATTTCTTCCAAAAACGAAATGCCACAAAATGGCATTCTTGTTTGTGAAATTTTTGATGTGTGGGGACTCGACTTTATGGGACCTTTCCCACCATCGAAAGGAAACAAATATATACTTGTGGCAGTAGATTACTTGTCTAAATGGGCCGAGGCCGAGGCACTTCCAACAAATGATGGAAGAGTCGTGGTAAGATTTCTGAAAAAATTATTCTCTCGTTTTGGCACACCTAAAGCTTTAATAAGTGATAGAGGTACCCATTTTTGCAACCATCAACTTGAAATTTTTTTAACAAGATATGGGGTCTATCACAGGGTTTCAACAGCGTATCACCCTCAAACAAACGGGCAAGCCAAAGTGACTAACAGAGGTTTAAAACGAATACTCGAAAAAACCGTAGGGTTAAATAAAAAGGAATGGGCTGATAAATTAGACGATGCTTTATGGGCTTTTCGAACTGCTTATAAAACAACAATAGGTACAACCCCATATAAGCTAGTCTATGGAAAAAGTTGTCATTTGCCAGTAGAAATCGCACACAAAGCCTACTGGGCAATCAAAAATGTAAACTTAGATCTAGAATTTGCTGGTAAAAATCGATTTTGTCAATTAAATGAATTAGACGAGCTTAGGAATTATGCATACTCAAACTCTGAAATTTATAAGGAAAGAATGAAAAATTTGCATGACAAACATATTAAACCTAATGAATTTCGGGTAGGAGATTTAGTTCTTTTGTTTAATTCACGACTTCGATTGTTTCCTGGTAAATTAAAGTCTAGGTGGTCATGACCTTTTTCCGTCACCCACATTTTTCCACACGGTGCAGTAGAAATTAAATCTCGAAATGGGCCACCATTTAAAGTCAATGGCCAACGGCTGAAACTCTATCAAGGATTTATTGAGGATGAGGAAGAAGAGATCTCGCTTCAAACAGTGGAAGAATAAAAACATCATGCCTGGTAAGTTACGAACGATTGAGACGACAAAATAAAGCGGTAAGTTTTCTAACCATAGCTTATGGGAAAAGGGGGCACTCACACGAGCACGTAAAAAAAAAAAAAAAAAACTCGCTCGGCACGAGGCCGTGTCCGCTGGACACGGGGCCGTGTTCGCGCTGCAGACGGGATAAAACCCCTTTTTCAAAACAGTTTCTTCATTCCACACGCCCCGTTTCCCCACAAAAGCTCTGGTTCCAGGCGATTTTTCGCGAAATTTCGACGTCTCCTATCGATCTAACAACATCAAGGTATGATTCTATCACTCTTAGTAGTTAGATTAGTTACTTGCATGTAGTTAAAACACCAAAATTTTGTGGAAAAATCTAGGGTTCTTGAAGTTCACCCGGATCAAACCTCAAATTTTTGTTTAGATCTGTTTGCATTTAGTTAGATTAGTGTTAAGGGAAGTAAATACACTTGTATTGTTCATAGATTCACCCGATTTCTTACAAAAACCCCAAACCCTTGTTCTTGAACCGAAAAAGATAAAATTGATAGGGTAAACGGGTTATTTTGGGAAAAACGACACTTAGGGTTTCATTTTCGGGGGAAACCGCAACTATTGAACCAAAAATTTTCAAGTTTTCGAAACCGGGTCGAAAAATGAAGTTTTTGAGTAACAGACCTCTGGACACGGGGCCGTGTCCTCTGGACACGGGGTCGTGTCCAGGCCGCTGTTTGCAGTTTTGTTCGAAAATAATTCTGTTTCGTGCTAACTTTTGGTGTATTCTTGCAGATGGCCAGGAAGTTCACAAGATTCAACGCCAATGAGCTAGATGCAAGAGCTCGATACGAGCTTCTTCAAACAAGGCCGGAAGAACACCCGAGGCAAGCTTGCACAGAATTGCTAACCATGGTGAATCAAATTGACCGTTTCAACAACATCGTCACGGGACCACTCAGAGTTGCCCTAACAACTCGACTCCGTTCCGTTCATGAATGCACCTTGGAATTTTACAGCACCTTTGCATTCAATTCAAGGTGTGACCCATTCGATAATGACGGGGTGTCATTCCGGTGTGGTGGAACGAGGTATTCGATCTCCATGGCACAATTCGGGTCGATTATCGGGTTGTATGCGGAAGAGGATGCGGGAAGCGAAGAAAATACTGGGGGATTGAGAGAGATTGAAGACAACGAACGCCAAGCCATGTGGGCTCAGATTGGGGAAGGGTTCTACAATCCGAGCAGCACTAAGAGTACCAAGCTGAAGGATCCGCTATACAGATACATTCATAGGCTCCTCGGCTACTCTCTTAGCCAAAGACATGACAGTGGTGGCGTCGTTGGGTTAAGAGATTTGCTTGTCCTCCACTGCATCCACAACCGCAGGCCGCTCGCTGTTCCGTTCCTCATGCTCCGAAACATGCATCACAACCGCCTTGCTAGTGCACCGACTCCTATTTTCTTTGGGGGATGGGTGTACCGTCTATTCAAGCACTTCGCTCACATACCTAGGGCATTTGAGAGGAGCCCATGGTCAGGTACGGTGGATATTAACATATGCCGCTCAATGAACCTAATTTATGAGGCCGAAGACGGGACGGTAACCTTTCAAAGGATGCAAGGTCATGCATGGAACCCGCAAGAAGCGCTTGTCCTCCCAGCTCCGCAACATCATCAGTACCAGTACCAACCCCACGGTGATCCGGGTCAATCCTCCTCGGGGGGCGGTTTTCCTAACTTTCAAAGTTTGCATGATTTGTTGCAGGAAAACCTTATGTGTACTAGGAACACCTACAACATGGCGAGCAACACCTACCACCGGGTCGGAGCTATCGAGAGAAACCTATCTGAGATACAAGACGATGTCGGATACATACGAGACCACATTGCACGCCATGGAGGGGATGATGACGATGATGATGATGATGATGCTATGGAGTAGGCGGAAGGAGCATAGGAGGAAGCGGTTGATTGATGACTCCCCAGGTTAACCCTTTGCAATCTTGAACAATTGATGGCCTGCGTGCCAGGTGTTAGACAATTTACCTTTCCTAACTATTTTCTGCATTTTATTTTTCTTTTTCTTTTACTTTATGCTTGGAACAATTAACTATGGTAATTTAGGATGTTTGTGTTGCTTGGTGTGGTATTAAGTGATGAAACAGGTACAAACCAAGGCTTGGGGTGCTAAGCCTCAGCACTTATAGGGCCAGGATGGAAAAACCGGAGGAAGAAACCTGTTTTTCAGGCTTTCAGACTGTCCACACGGGGACGTGTCCAGCCAACACGCCCCCGTGCTCACCTCCCAGACCTGCTGTTTGGCTACTGACATGCAGATTTTTATCAGACACGGGGCCGTGTCCACCCAACACGCCCCCGTGTTCACCTTCTGTAAGTTCTCGTTACTGGCATCTGAACACGGGGTCGTGCCCACTCAACACGGGGTCGTGTCCAGGCTGCCAGTAACACAAAATTTGTGCTTTTTACACCTTTTTACACATCTAATCAACCTGAAATTTTATTTTTGGGACACATTGAGGACAATGTGTAATTTAAGTGTGGGGGGGATGCTAAAACCTTGAATTTTGCAAGTCCTAAATACAAGCCTTACACAAAACTCTATTGGAACCGCTAATCACCCCAAAAAATTTTTCAAAAATTTCATTTTTTTTACTTGTCTAGATTTAACTCGGGAAATTCAAGTTCTCAAAAAGGTTATATGTTTACGAATTTACAACCGATAGCGTAGTGATAAAAAGAACCAACATAAGAAAATTATGAAAAGGCATAACAAACTTAGTTAAAATTTGATTATATATACTTGATCACATAAAAACCCATTCCCACAAAAGTGAGTTTTGAGCCTTTATTGAGCATACAAATTTACATCTTTAGACTAAATGCTCATTTTTCGTTTCTTGTGTGAATAGCCGCTTGGTTCTTACGACTCTAGAACTTGCCATGACGATACATTCCCGGTCCTTATCAACTTAAACCCGAGTAAGTAAATGATGGAGGCATTAGGACTAACCCTTTTTATTTCTACACCATTATTTTTCCTTTTCTTTTACCACCTACCCAAAAAAAAAAATCCCCCTAGTTAGCCCCTTTGAGCCTAAACCTTTTCATTTCATCACCTAAACCAAAAACCCTTTTACCCACCAAAACCTTTTTATTTTTAAACCCTTTGTTTTAGTAACAAGTTCGGTTTTTTCGTGAAAAAAAAAATGTGTTGATGATGAAGCAAAAAAAAAAAAAGAAAATAAACAAACAAGTTCATCAAAAATAACTTTGTTTGAATAATAGCTTCATCAAAATAAGAGTTACTTATGTTGAAAAAAAAATATAGAAAGTCCTACGAAAACCGACACTTGTTACGCTTTTTCGCCCTTTTTCCACTAACCACTAACCCAACCACCTACCTTTAACCCAAGCCTAACCCTTAACCCACAAAGTCCTCTTGATATTTACAAAGGTATAAAAGTTAAAAAGGAGGAGGATTGATTTCTTGGCAAGCTTATGGTAGGAATAAGTTCCACGCCGCTCTCGAGTGATTCACTAAAAATACACCTTCGGCCGAGTGTGAGTGATTTCTCCCGTGAGGTATGTGAACTTGTATATAAATGGAATTTTAAAAAAGGCATGTTATGCCCAAATAAGTAATTTATCCTATGAAACGTTCTAAATAAATCATTACGAATAGGATTGTAAATATAAAAAAATAAAACCCAAAAAGATCTTGGATATCCCGACACTCTACGACAAGCCCAAAACCTTCTCTTCTACCTATTCCATTTGGGAGTGTAAGCCACATATTAAAGAGTTTTGCTTGAGGACAAGCAAAAGTTCAAGTGTGGGGGTATTTGATGTGTATAAAATGCAACATATAAATTACATCAAATAAGGCATAAAACTAACCCTTTTTAAGTACTAATATTGGAAAAAAAGTGTTTTTGTCTTTCTTTTGTATTTTCGGGATTAAATGAGCTCAAAAACACAAAAGAAGCAAAAAGACAGCTAAATCCAACATAAATACAAGGAAAGGAACATTAGTGGACTGCCCGACCCCTCAACGGCATCTTCCCAAGCAAAATAGAGAAGGCAGAAGACTGAACACGGGCCGTGCTCAGCCAGCACGGGGCCGTGCCCAAGAAGCAGCAGAAAAGACAAACCTATAGAAGCTTCTATTGCCCACCACGGGCCGTGTCCAGCGAGCACGGGGGCGTGTCGAAAGTACAGCAGGCGCATTAATTGTAATTGCGAATTACAATTAATGAAGAGAGAGATTGTCAGACAGGCACGGGGCCGTGCCCAGCGGACACGGGGCCGTGCCCAGCCTTCTGTTCAGCCTATAAATAGGAGTGCTTGGCTTCATTTCAACTCATCCCTTGGCACACCACCTCTCTCACACTTCATCCACCACCCACCACCCACCACCATCACAACACCATCATCCACCACCATCATCCATTGTCCATCATAGAGTGTGTGAGTCGTCTCGGGATCCAAGATTGATCGTAAGAGTTCTTGACAATCAAGGCCATGTTTGCCTAAGTCTCTTACATCACTTGGTGAAGACAAAGTGTCTAGTATAATACTTTTTATTTCTAATCTTTTGCACTTTTTATTTGGTTTTGTATTAATGACTTTAATACCTAGTTACTTATGTTGAAGGTGATCTTTCCTTATCGTTTGTCCGTGGTGTCTTGGCATTATTTTACTGTCTATATAAAATAAAGGATTTTCACCATTCATATCTCCACGGTCTATATGGAGGTATGTTGGCTACCTGGTCGGGGGTTAAGGGTACGGTTTGGTAAAGGTCTTGCCATTGTTCAGCGTTTAGAGGTCATGCAATGGACCTGGGTCAAATTTAGTAGGACCTCCTTCAATACTTCACGGTATTGGATGGCGGGGGTCCAAACTCTTTGACCCCCTCATAAGTTAACTACTATTAATACTATAACCCGGCTATTTAGGACTGTATCCCTGCTGACTCAGACTACTTAGCCGAGGGTAACGTCACCGCCAAAAGCGGGGCCTACCACAATACTGCATAAATAACTTAATTCATTATCTTCCAATAATCCACCCTTTTAGGATTGTATCCTTGCTGACTCAAACTACTGGGGTGAGGGTAACGTCACCTTCAAAAGAGGGGCCTACTACAATAACTAAGATAATCTCTTAATTATGTGCAAAAGTGCGGAAATAATCAAAGGTTATACTAGATACGAGTCGGAACCAAGTGATTCATCTTGTCTATCTGTTTTTACTTTTATTTTATTTTCAGCATTTTAGTTAGTTTTTATTTTCCTTAGTTTAAAACCTTTTTCTAAACTTTTTATTTTGATTAGACGTTGAGGATAAACCGGTACTAAAAGCTCTTGTGTCCTTGGACGACCTCGGTATCTTACCAACACTATACTACGCTCAACGATGGGTGCACTTGCCCATATGTGTGTTTAGTGTTAGTGAAATATCGTGTTTTATAAATTTAAAACTTGGCTAAAATAAGTGTTAAAAAGGGCTTAAAATATACACCTAATATCTATAACACTTCGCACACATCAGTGCTGCCACAAAACAGGGTATTAGCACGATCGCTGCTACGATTCATTTTCCGATCGATCAATGTACTCAACGGGTGTTTAAGTGCTACCCACATTAGGGTGATGCTTTGTCATTAGTCGTTAATTCGACAGATGTTAAGCATAGCACTTTGTCACTCGTTGTGATGGTTGATCTCGTGAGTTATCGTAAATGCTGTATTGATTACTAACCCAGTTTTGTGTGCATTGTTATCTAAATTAGGTTAATCAGGCTACTTCATAGACTAGACTCTGTCCGTATTAAATCAGCAATGTGAGTCATTCTCTCTTTTTATCAAAAAAAATTGTTTATAAAAGCAAGTTATTTTCAAAGTTATAATTACGGGGATTAAGTCTTTGTAATCACCAAGTTACAGCCGGTATGTGGGGTTTTGTATACATTACTTGATAATCGTCACCATTGGGGCAGCCAATTGGGGGATATGACCATAGTCACAGATTCGGTCGAGTGACAAATACCGTGGGTAATTGGTTTGATAATAGAAACATTGTAATCGCTCTTAATACTGTAAATTATAACAAATGTGTCATTTTAGTAAATAGAATGATTCACTCAGTATTTCCCGCTGACAAAACCTTTTTCAAACATGTTTCAGGTGATCGGTTGTAATTCAGGAAAAGTGCTGAGGAGCATTTCAAGCTTAAGATAGTGGCTCATTATAAAATAAAGAAATATGTTTTGTAATATCACGATTTTATATTAAAAACATAATATTGTAAATTATCGGGGTTTTATCCCGAATTGTGAAATAAAATAAATCGGGAAAATTTTAGCTTTAAACGATCCTGATGATAAACTTCCGTTGTTAAACTCAATTAAATAAATACCACGGGATTTCTGTCCCGCGGCTCCTGAAACGGGTCAAACCGGGTCGGGGGCCGTGACAGAAAAAGGTGGTATCAGAGCCACTGAGTTAAGCTAATTAAGTATTTAGAAATACTTAATTTTTCCCGATTACTATTATGTGATTATGTGTTTTATTAACTGATTATTTGTTAGTTACAGTATGGGTAAGCAAAAGTTGTCAAGCATCTATCTTAAATTAGATAGATCATCCAATGAGAAGGGAAGTTCATCCCGAACCAAATCCTCGAATCAGGCTGAAATTCCTGAAGAAGGAATATTTGTGCGAAAGGCACAATACGAGGAATCACTTTCTCCTAGAAGGAGGGAGATGATTATTAAGAAAAGTAAAGAGCAAATTCGACAAAAGAAGATTAAACGGGAAACCCAGGAATTAATTGATAAATCACCTTGGGAAGATAAGCTAGATGAGAAATGGGCAAATTTATATATGCTAGCCACAGTAGCAGAAAATATAAATCTTTAAATATTTTAAAGTTTTAGCACCTTACCCTTACAATCTAGAAACCCTGTGCAATAAATAAAATTTCAAAACCTAAGTGTGTTTTCCAGTTATCTTTGTAATAAATTAGTACACAGTATGTAATAAATTAAAAGGTTATTTATGAATTTTAACTTAGTATTTTATGCATTTTGCATATATGCTACATCAGCATGAGTGGGATATACGCGGCACTTTTCCTGGTTCACAATAAATCACCTGAAACATGTTTAAAAAGATTTTATCAGCGGGGAAATACTGGCGAGTCACTCCAGTTGCATAAAACGACTCATTTGTTATAGATTACAGTATTAAGATCGATTACAATTGCCCATGTCTTACAATTAACTGGTCTAGTCACACCTTTTTGTGACGATGGTCATACCACTATTGGGTCCTTTCACCCAATAGTGATGATTATCACTATTTAGGTTCGTCCGCCTAAAAGTGAGAATAGCAGTAATGTGCACAATACCCCACTTACTGCCAGTAATTTAAGATAGCAATAGACTTAACCCCTGTAACATATAACTGGAAAACATTTAGGTATTGTAAAATACTTTTGATAAAAAGAGAATGACTCACATTGTAAGTTTAGTTGGACAGAGCTTTTGCCTACTGATAAGCCTGGTAACCTAGTTAAATAACAATGCATACAAAACTAGGTTAGTAACTTAATACAACATTTACGATAACTCACGAAATCAAAACCCTCACGACGAATGACAAAGTATAGCCCGGATTCGGGCAGCACTTAAACATCCATCGGATCGGTTTCAATCTATCGGACATTGTATCGTAGCAGGGATCGAGTTATTACCCTGTTGTCGCAGCAGAGGTTCGGGATTATGGGTATTTTGAACAAAACAATGGATATTTGAACGTACGTTTTGAATTTTAACGTCGAAACAATCAAACAGTTCAAGTCCCAAGCCAGGGGTTTAATAGCCCATTTTGGACCCGCCCGCGTGTCGCGCCAGCTGCCAGGGTCCCTGGCGCGTGTCGCGGGGCAGTCCAAATTAGGCTAGGGTAGCCTTGTGTCCTACATAGCCCTGATGAGTTGTAACACCTTGAAAATTTCACGTCCTATAATGTGTTGACACGTGTCATAAGCTTTAAACGTGTGAAGGAATACTATAGAGGGACTAAAGTTAACAAACAAGGAAAGTATGTGAATATAAGGGTTCAAAATGTCAACAATGGATAAATATACTTTACAATAACCCTACATGATGTTTATACCCTTAAACGAATGAATCATGGATCATATGAAGCTAATTGTGAAAGAAAGTGAGAGATTACAAACTACAGGGGTTAAATGTGTCAACATGTTTAAAGTATACCTCTGAGTGGCCTTTTAGCAAACCTGAAGCTTTGTAACGATTAATTAGGCTCACTAGAATGCATGATAAAAATTTCACCAAGTTTCGTTATCGTATGAGAAAGTTATGATAAAATTCGTATACGACGGGTTAAAAGCGTTGACATGTTAATACATACCTCTGAGCGACCTATGTATAAATCCCAACCCTTAACCTGTGTTATAAACATCTGATAAGCATCCTAATCCGGTTAATGCTAACAATAATGGATTCAAATTGAAAGAATGGGATCCTATGAGATTGTATACGACAAACCTTCATTCTGGACCCTTTCGATAAAGCCCAAGACAATCATACAACAAAGTAAGGTGGTTATAACTATTCAAGACATGATCAAGAGGCCCCTACTGATAATAGAGGCCAAATTCGAAATACCTAAGTGCATGTTCAAAGCTTGAAAGGTCAAAAAATTTTGCCTGCTGTAAGGGCTTACGGACCGTAAAGGTCAGCCTTACGGACCGTAAGGCATCCCCAGCGAACAGAATGTTGACAGCTGCCTGTTATGAGCGAGTAACCGACTTACTTTGATATTTTTCACTTCCATGAGCGACCCCTACTGACTTTTAGACCTTAGGGACACTTGTGAATGATCCATGATCAGTTATAGCATTGTTTGTCATGATCACAAGCAATCAAAAGCACTATATAAAGGACCACATTATGCAAACTTTGATCATTCATCCCCAACTCAACTTCTGCTCATTTCTGGAGCTCAAGGCCTTTCCCTAAGCATCTCTGGTCGTGCATTAGACCTTGGTAAGTATCCTTGACCCTCCTTAATTGAGTTTTGCTTAGTTATTAGCTTAAAAGTCAAACCGTCGTAATTAAGGTTTGACTTATCGATTAATCACTAATGGTCCAGTGATTAGTCAAACTTAAGGTAGTTATAAGTTGGTATTTATGTGGGAAATAAACCCTTAAAAGGACACCCTGTGATTCCCGCTCTAACTATATCAAATGTCGGGTCAAAGTTCGTTATAAAAAGTCAACAGCAACTTAATTTGCAAAGTAACGCATAATTAACAATGTAGAAGGCGTGTAACCTATTTTATCACTCATATAACTTGGTAATAAGTATAAGAACTGGTCTAAGCTTGTTTGATCCGACAATTTTCTGTTTAGACCCGGTTCGGAACCGAAAGTCGCAAAACTTTGACTTTTGCTTTGACTTCAGTTCTGACCCGATTTAGATAGGTTTGGAAATGCCTTAGAGCTTCCTTAGGACCAGTTTACATGTAGGTATAACCCTCTGTTGTTGGTTCATTAATTGCCCGATTCGTTTACACGTTTCCGTTAATTGCTTAATGTTGACCATAATGCCCTTTTGACCATAAAACGAGAATTTTGGAAATGTGAAAGGACAATAATCTTTATTACTGATTTATAAACATGTCCCTAAAATTTCACATCAGTTGGAGGTCTAGATTAGGAGTTATGCCCAATAGCGTAATTAGAAAGCTTTTTGTTAATTAAACGGCGTAATTAGTGTAAAGCCTATCTAAACCCAATTTTTGACACCAAACCTTTTACCCACTGATGTAATATAATATTTTGAGATTTTTGAAGATTTTTAATTATTTTTAACCTGCTCATAACCTAAGGTTATGGCCTTGATTCGGTAAATACCGATTATACCCTTTTTGTTTATAAAATGAGTTCTACATAGTATTTTGACACCAATCCAATTGCTACTGATTTAATATAATAAATGAAGTATTTTGAACTTTATAACCTGATCAGAAAACTCATATTTCCTGTATAACCCGGAAATCGCTTAAAACGGCTTTTTACGCGTATTAAACACCTAGTATGGGTTTAAAACCATTTTGGCATATAAGACTTATCACCAACTGATATAACCTATTAAATTAAGTTGTTTTACTGATTATTTCAGACCCGAGTCTCAGAAGTAAAATTAATCTCTTTTATAATCTTTTAAATGACCAAAATACCCCTACGGGGCTTAAATTGAGATTAAACTCGTTTTGGGCATAATGAAAGGTATCCTACTGATATCACAACATATTTAAGGCATATTAACTTAGGAAACCTGTATATGACTCTTATGGTTACCCGTTACGCTCCTTGCGCGTTCGGTTCGGTTTATGTAACTAGTTTGCATAAATTAGCCGAAACGGGTCAAACCTTATCGTTTTTATCTCAAAATCCAGAATGTGTTTAGATTACCCATATTATACAAGTCTTCAAACTTGTCGGGTCTAAATCACATTCTATTCCGGTCTTCGCTTAATCGCGCGTTTGAACCGTATCTTTCCTTAAAACTAACCGGTCTAAGTTTAGGCTTAATTAAAGACCCGTTAGGATTCTAATAGGTTATAAACCTTCGTTCCAGAATAGGAGACCCGGTAAAAGCTACACGCACTTGCTATTTGTGATTGATACTTGAAAAGGTAAATACTTTTAACTTATTTTCCCTATACAGGCTTGGGGTATGGTATATAAAATACCGTTTGGCCGGGCATTGAATCTTTAATCGGATAGAGGTTAAATCATTGATATGCTCCGTTTGGAAATGTTTTGTTTGCTTAAAGCCTTTGGGGGGTTAATGACCATGTCCCGGATATCCTTGGCATCATTTTACGAAATGGCCACGACCTAAGCACGGGGTGTAGGCGTACACATGTCAGTGCCACAATAAATAATGTGGTGTGTCTATTGATCTTTAACCCGGCACGAACTGGGCAACTGAACGCATAAGGAACATGTAATTCTTTTACAAGATTATATTCAAATAATTATCCCAAGTTATAAAATGTTTTGTGCCACGTGCATTTAAACCAATTTTTGAACCTTTTAAAAATGAGTCGGTTAATTGTATTTACCAGTGTAAACTGACGTATTTTCCCAAAAAGATTAAGTGCAGGTACTACTCGAAATAGGCTGGCTTTCTCCTTAGCATCAATAAGAGTCTCGCAAGCTCGGATGCATCAGTCTGTTGAACCATGTTTTTTATTTGATCCGCCTGTGGATCTGTTTGGAATATTTTGTGATACTTAATATTACAATTTATTCGGTTAATATAAATCTATCTTTTGCTTCCGCTGTGCATTTAAATATTGTGTTGTTTGACTATAATGGTATCAACTACGTCACGATACTCCCCACCGGGCCCACCGGTAATACGTGGAAATATCGGGATGTGACATGAGCCAAATTAAACGAATTTTCACTATTTATTTTCGTCTTTTGTGGATAATTATCAATTAGGGGATACCCCCCTTGAGTTTTAGGGGGCCCGGATCCTAGTTTTGGTCGTTTGAAAAATTATAGGTCGTGCCATATTATTTGGGGGTCTCAATTAGGGTTTCCTAATGTGCACTATTAAAATAAGAATTAATAATTTTGGCAAGAATTGTTACATCATCCCCACCTTGTTTAAAATCTCGTCCTCGAGATTTACTGGAACAAGTAAGGGTACTTCCGCTTCATTTCTGATTCCAGTTCCCAGGTGTACTCAGGTCCTCTCTTCGAATCCCACTTTACCTTGACTAGTACCAGTCTCTTGTGTTTGAGGAACTTGACCTTTCTGTCTTATATTTGAAGAGGTTTCTCAACAAATTTCAACTTTTCGTTTACCTCTATATCTTGAAGAGGTACTATCAGGGATTCGTTAAATAAAGATTTCTTGAGATTAGATACATGAAATACATCATGTACCCCGACTAGCTCTTCTGGTAGTTGTAATTTATAGGCAACGGGTCCTATGCGTTGGGTAACTGTGAACGATCCTATATATCTTGGACTTAGCTTTCCTTTCTTAACGAACTGAACTATTCCTTTCCAAGGAGAAACTTTCAATGGTACCTTGTCTCCAACTTGAAATTCTAACGGCTTGCGTCGATTGTCTGCATAACTCTTCTGGCGATCTCGAGCCGTTTTCAGTCTTTCTTTGATTTGAGTTATCTTATCGGTGGTTTCCTGTACAATCTCGGGACTTGATAATTGAATTTCTCCTATTTCTGCCCAGCATACTGGAGTTCTACATTTTTGTCCATACAGGGCTTCGAATAGGGCAGCATTGATACTTGTGTGATAACTATTGTTATAGGAGAATTCTATTAATGGTAGGTGGTCATCCCAGTTTCCACCGAAATCTATTACACATGCTCTGAGCATGTCTTCGAGAGTTTGGATCGTTCTTTCACTTTGTCCATCTGTTTGGGGATGATATGCAATGCTTAAATTTAATCGCGTCCCCATTGCTTCTTGGAAACTTGTCCAGAAATGTGAAGTGAAACGACTATCCCTATCTGACACAATGGAGAGTGGGAGTCCATGTAAAGATACTACTTCATCTACGTACAGCTTTGCTAGTCTTTCCATGCTAAAGGTTTCCTTCATGGGTAGGAAATGAGCTGATTTGGTTAAGCGATCTACAATCACCCAGATTGCATCGTTACCTTTCCTGGTTTTGGGCATCTTAGTGACAAAATCCATGGTTATTAATTCCCATTTCCATACGGGCATTTCTAACTGTTGAAGTAAACCTGAGGGTTTCTGGTGTTCTGCCTTAACTTGTGAACAAGTTAGGCACTTAGAAACATATCTAGCTATATCTTTCTTCATTTCTATCCACTAGAAGTTATTTCTTAAATCTTGATACATCTTATTATTACCAGGATGCATCGTATATCTAGATTTATGGGCTTCCTCTAAAATCTTATCTCTTAAATTTCCTTGCTAAGGTACCCAAATCCTTTTCTTATGGAATCTCCAAATTACATTCGTACCTTGCTCTAATTTCTTTATTCGTCCTTTCATTCCTTCAGCATCATCCTTGATTGCTGTTTCCTGAACATTCTTTAGTTGTTCTATTAAATCTAACTGTAGATTTAGTCTAAGAGTACGAACTCGCCTTTACTTTTCATGATACTTACGACTTAAGGCATCTGCTACTACATTTGCTTTTCCTTCGTGATATAAGATATCACAGTCGTAATCGCTCAAAATTTCCATCCATCTCCTTTGCCTCATGTTCAATTCTTTTTGCCCAAATATGTACGTTAAACTCTTATGATCTGTATAGATAGTAAACTTACTTCCATACAGATAATGTCTCCAAATCTTAAGGGCAAAAATTATTGCTCCTAATTCTAAGTCATGAGTTGTATAATTTTCTTCGTGCTTTTTCAACTGCCTTGATGCATACGCAATTACCTTTTTGCGTTGGATAAGCACACATCCTAATCCTAGCTTAGAGGCATCACAGTAGATTTCAAAATCTTCTGTCCTTTCTGGCAGGGCAAGAATTGGGGCGTTTGTTAACCTTTGCTTTAAGATCCTAAAGGCCTCTTCTTGCTTGGGTCCCCATTCAAACTTAACTGTTTTACAGGTTAGATTAGTTAATGGCACATCTATCTTAGAAAAATCTCTAATGAAGTGCCTATAGTATCCGGCTAATCCTAGAAAACTTCTAACTTCGGTAGCTGATTGTGGAACCTTCCAGTTCGTGATTGCTTCTATCTTGGAGGGATCTACATGAATACCTTCGTGAATCACCTTATGTCCTAAAAATTGCACTTCCTGTAGCCAAAATTCACACTTCGAGAATTTGGCGTAAAGCTTTTATTTTCTTAACAAAGTTAAAAGTGCATGCAGGTGCTCACAATGCTCCTCCTGGCTTTTGGAATAAATAAGTATATCGTCGATGAAGACAATTACAAATTTATCCAAGTACGGCTTACAGATCCTATTCATCATGTCCATGAATGCTGCAGGAGCATTCGTTAGTCCAAAGGGCATGACTGTAAACTCGTAGTGACCATACCTAGTTCTGAAAGCAGTTTTAGGTATGTCTTCTTCCTGTACCTTCAACTGATGATATCTAGAGCGCAAGTCTATCTTAGAGAAGTATCTAGCTCCCTGAAGTTGATCGAAAAGATCATCAATCCTAGGTAATGGGTATCGATTCTTAATTGTAACCTTATTCAATTCCCGATAATCGATACACATCCTCATTGAACCATCCTTTTTTTCACAAACAACACATGTGCTCCCCAAGGAGATGAACTGGGTTGTATAAATCCTTTGCTTACTAATTCATCTAACTGCTTTTTTAGTTCTAGCATTTCTGTGGGTGCTAATCGATAAGGTGCCTTAGCTATCGGTGTAGTTCCAGGAATGAGATGAATTCTAAACTCTACCTCCCTATCTGGTAGTAATCCAGGTAGTTCTTCAGGGAATACATCCGGGTATTCTGATACTACCTGAATTTCCTTAAGTTCCTTGCTCTTATTGTTAATAATTACCGAAATCATATACACTATTCCTTGTTTTCTTTCATAGCTAGCAACTTTCATTACTGAAATGAACTTCATCGGTTTACGCGGCTTATCTCCTGTAACTACAATTACTTCTCCTGAGGGTGTATGAATTTCTATGGAATTCTTATCACAAAGGATTCGAGCATGGTTGGCTACTAACCAATCCATTCCTAGCACGACATCGAATCTGGCTAAATTCATGGGTAACAAGTTTGCAGAAAATTTATGTCAAACCTTATCTATATTAATAGAATTACCGTCTGTCGTTTCTACCGTATAAATCTGCCTAAGTTTGGTTAAAGGTTGCTTAAGAGCTTGGCAGAATGAAATATTTATGAAACTTTGGTTTGTACCAGAGTCAAATAATACTTTTGCGTACACACCATGTACCAGAAACGTACAGGCTATTACATCGGGGATCAGATCTGCTTTCTGTGTAGTCAGCTGAAAGGCTCTTGCATTCTTTTTAGTAGTTCCTTCTGCAAGTTTGGCCTTGTTGTCAGCTGGCTTAACCAATTTTGGGAAGTCGGGCCTAAAGTGCCCCGCTTCTCCGCAATTGTAGCAAATCGTTGATTTCTTCCTTCTGCAATCTTCTTGTTGATGCCCCGGCCTATTGCAGAAATTGCAATATTCTTTGCATTTTCCAAAATGCTTTCTTTTGCAGGTACTGCAAAATGGAATAGTGGAGGATTGCCCGGTTCCCTTTTTCTTAAAGTTGCTGGTATTATTACCCCCGTGAAAACCCTGGGTAATCTTTTGGGCCAATTCCTTTTTCCTGTTCTCCTCTCGAGTGCGCACCAACCCGTCTGTCAAGGTGTTGGCCAGTTCGACCGCATCGTCGATCGTTCGGGGTCTCGCAGCTTTGACTATATCGCGAATTTCGCAGATTAGTCCCCAAATATAGCGAGAAATAAGCACCGGTTCTGGCGAAGCCAGAGTTGGTACAATTCTAGCATATTCGAAAAATTTCGAAGTATACCCTCGACAGTCAACATCCACCATCCGGTGGTTCAGGAATTTATTTGTCATTTGTTCCTTTTCATAGTCGGGACAAAATTTTCTTTCCACCAACTTCTTGAATTCCTCCCAACTTATGGCATAAGCCATGTCACTTCCCTTAGCCTGCAACACCGTATTCCACCATTCTAACGCCTCTTCCTTGAAAAGGTGGGATGCATACATAACCTTGTCTTCCTTTATACACTTGCTTATTTTAATTACTGCTTCAGTTTTCTCTAACCAACGCAGTGCGGCCATCACCCCTTCATTGCCTGCAAATTCGACTGGTTTACAGGCAAGAAATTCCTTGTAAGTGCAACCAGGTGTTGCAACTTTCATTTTCTTAAGTATTGGGGCTTGAACCACATTATTATCATTATTGCCGCCTCCATTCACACTGTTACTGAAATTATCATCGCGTGTACGTTTGCTATGATTGGCTTGAGAAGGTTCAGCAGGATTTTTAACAGCAGGGATGATTTCCGGGATAGCATTGGCTATACCCTGGGCAACTATATTTTCGATGTCTTGTCTATTAAGAAATTGGTCTTCATTGTTTTGTTCAGATTGATTAACTTCTTTGACCGGTTGGTTTTCCACGTTTTCCATCTGATAATTAACAATAAATATTATTGTCACAAAATAGATAGCAACCAAACACTATAAATCAATTATAACACATACTTACGTCAACACATAAAGCCAAAATTGTCGACCTTGCGACTTTTATATTTTTATATATTAGTATGCATCGATACACACTGTCTATTTTACAAAAGTTTTATTTTTAGTTATTATTATACAAAAATATTTTATTATTATTATTTATATTATTTTTATATTTTTAATATTTAATATTATACAAAACACACAACCACAGTCAACTGGCTTTTCAGAAACGCTCCCTCTCGTCGTATTTCCATGAGATCATCTCTCCCACATCTCGGATCCGATTTCCTGCATCCACCAGTTCCTCGCCATAGTGGCGGAGTTCAGCCAAGTTTTCTGTGCTCATATGTGGGTATGGTGCAGGTTCAGGATCAAACTGGGGGAAATAAGCATTGGGGTTATTCAGGAGGTTCTGAAACTGCCAGTCACTCGTCCACCACTCCTCCAATTCTCCGGGTAGAAGTTGAGGGTTGACAATAGGGTCCGGAATAGCAGGTTCCAAATTAATTGAAAGTTCAGATTGGGCAGGGAAATTGAAAAGGGTCTCGTCGGCTGGTCTGATGAGGTCACAATTTGCAAGTTTTCGATCAAGCTCTTCCCAAGGTGGCATCTCCTGGGCTTGGTTGGAGCTTTCCCCTATCTCCTTTCCTTTTCCCTTATCTTTCGGATCCTCAGTCTTTTTCACCTTCTGGGTAGGTGGCTTCTTTCTTCGTCCCCGTTTCCAGTCCAAGATTCTTCTCCTCTTTTTAGGCTTTGGTTTCTCCTGAGGCTGGGCCTGGAATGTTAGTGGCTCTTCAGTATCTGCTTGATAGCCGAATTGGTTTCCTATTGTATCCATATTGGTGGTATGGATAGTAAAGTTTCGGAGTGCCTCCGACAGTTCATTCATGCTGAAACATGAAAAACACACACAATTTTAAGTTAAAAATTTTATTTATTATAAATTAAATTTTCACAAAATCACAAAATGGCAATTTGTAAAATTAAGTATTTCTAAATACTTAATTGGCTTAGATCAGTGGCTCTGATACCACCTTTTTCTGTCACGGCCCCCGACCCGGTTTTACCCGGTCCAGAAGCCGCGGGACAGAAACCCTTGGTATTAGTATGTTAATTGGCAGCGAAAATTTTAACAGGATCGTTTGGACTGAAAACTGTTAGTGCATAGTCTCAGTTGCGTTGCGGGTTTGATCAAGCATGATGACATCATCACATGACAACATCATGTGAAATTGCATGCAAACTTGAAATCAGAATGTTATTTTTGTCGGTTTCGTTTGAAAGTTAATATGTAGGTTTCGCTTGAGGGTTTCGCTTGAACAGGATATGTTCATTTCAAGTGAAACCGTGAATGCTATAAATAGGGTAGTGTTCATTTCATTTGTAAGAGTTTGTGAATTCCATACCGAGGTGCTGCCGGTGTGAGATTTGATTGTAAACAACGTTAGATCAATACAATCAGTGTTTAAAGTGATAAGCAAGTTGTTTCAAAGTCAGTTTCTTATTTTCCGCATCTGAAACTGATAAAATCTCTTCTGAACGACTCGTTTGGGTCTCAAACCAATCCTACAAGTGGTATCAGAGCTCAGGAGGAAGAGATCTTGCCAAAACAGCCTATTTTCGTCATTTTTTCTGATTTCTACACCATTCTTTTCAAAATTAAAAAATTTTCACGGTTAAAATTGACTCAAATTCACACATATTATGCGTAATCATGTTCTAACAAATCCTGGAAAGTTTCGGAACTAAAATCAGCTTAAAATTGATTCAAATTGAACTTTCACTTGAAATTGGTTCGACATTTGCTGACATCATCAGGCTTTCGCTTGAAATATCAGGGTTCGCTTTAAAATTTGGTGCAGTTTGAAGCGAAACACAGGCTTTCGCTTGAAATCAGCAGTTTGCTTAAAAATACGTGTACCGCTTGAAAAATTGTTTGAGATATATCTGACTTAACATTTTACGAGGTTGTCAGGTATTGAGAAAAGAGAGCATGTGAATATGCATTGGAACTGATAATTTGCAGACTTGTGAATTCTTTGCTGATTGACTTAAACTTGTCGAACATTGAGTATTTTGGATTAATTGTAAAAACAGATTGCATGTGATTGCATGTGACTGTTGATCTGTTTAGACTTTGTCGGCCACGAGATATAGAAGACAATTCAAGTGAACTACTTAAGCCCACTACAGATTTTTCGGCCCAATCAGTGAAGTATTGTTAGCATATGTGTAGTTGGTGAAACTAATTGGCCCAATCACTAATCATTTGCTAAAAGTTGTTGTCGGCTGCATGTGATATACATTTAAGGCTCATGTGACATTGAGTTTAGCAGCACAATCTCATTTTATATTACATTAACTTTTGTCAGGCTTTTGCATGTGATTCTGATTAAGTAATTGGCCTAATCAGGTTTCATACACATTTGAAGTTGTTAGCAATTTGAATTTAGTTTGTAAAGTGATAATTCCGATTGAGAGGATATCTTGTTTTGTGTTGGTATTTTGTTTGAGAGGTGATCTAGTTTAAAATTGATATTTCTTTTAGAGTGACTATCTTGAAAAACGGGTTTCCGAATTATGGATATAAATTTCTTTAATATAACTAGAGAAAAAAATAATAGAATAAATGTATTAAAGAAAGAGTTTGACTCGTTTTCAGGTTGTCCAGGAGAAAGTACAAAAAGTATCATTGAGAGGTATAGCCATCTTGTTCGTTCATCGTCTGAAAAGGGTATTCAGAAAAGTCCAAATGAATGGGTTGATAAATTAGCCAATTCCTTACCTCAACAAGAGTGGGGTACATATCTTTTGGATTTAAAAAGAAATGGAGAATACTCTAGATTGGCAATTTGTCAATTCATTAAGAAACTTGAAGAACAGATGGAAAGAAATGCTGAGAAGAAGAAAAGTCAAAGTGGAAAATCAATATTAAAGAAGAGCAAGAGTAAAGGTGTCCAAGTGGGAGAGGAACAGACTGAAGAGATTTCAGTTATGAAGGATGAAAAGAAATATGCTGATAAACAGATTTTTGATTTGAAGGAAAATTGTGAGAAGTTGAAATCAGAAAATGACAAACTGTTAAGTAATTTGAACAGTTTGACATTAGAAAACAACAACTTGAAAGGAAACGTAAAAGATTTTGAAAATTAAAAATTGAAAAAGATTTTCAAAGTCAAATGAAGATTTTAGAAGATGAGAAATCTGCTATTTTTAAAAATAATCTTGAAAAACAGATTGAAATAAACTCTCATCTTCAGAAAATCATTCGGCTTGAAAAAGAAGCTGAAAGTGCTCGGAATAAAATCAACGAGCTTGAAAAGAAATTGAAAGGTTTTGAGAAATCAGTTTATCCATGTCCAAAACCGATCAATTCAGTTCCAATAAGTGACAATGTCACAAACTTTGACAAAGTCAAGGTTGAAGATTGTGATGAGAAAACTGATGATGAAAATGAGGAGTTTTATTCAGCAGACGAGTCTGATTCAGAGTCTGATGCTGAAAATGAGAAAAAGAAAATATTTTTGAAATTAAAAGAAAAATTTCAAGAAACTGTTCTGCAATCGACTGAAAAGGGTGAATGCTCTACGCAAAAACCTTTGAAGAAGAAAGTGGAACAGAAACAAAAAGTAAAAAATTCAGAAAATGGTTAAAACAAGAATAAAAGCTCATCAGTTCAATCATCCAATCGTTATACAAAATCACAAAAATCTGAAAAACTAAACTCAAAAATAGTTGGTGAAAAGTGGTGCAGGTTTGACCACAGTGCTTCAAAGCCAAATCCAGTTTTCAAGAGGAGTGATGATCACCAAGCCAAACAGTGCTTTGATCTAAGTGTTTGGACTAAAAATGGTGATTGGTACGATAACAAAGTGTGTTACAGATGTGGTTATCAAGGACACATTGCTGTTAACTGCCAAAGTTGGAGTTATGAGACGAGGAGATGCTTTGAATGCCAAATCAAAGGTCACATTGCCAGAAATTGCCCAATGAGATCAAAGGGAAGATCGAGGGCTGAATCTCACAAAATGGCAAAGAAAACAGTCAATGTCAAAGCAAAGCCCAAGGAACAGAAAGTTCAAGAACCTAAAGTTCAAGAACAGAAAGTTCTAAAACCGACAGTGAAGCTTTCGCAGGGGCAAAAAGACAGACTGATGAAGAAGAGGAAGAAGGCGAGAGAATATCTCGAAAGGATTTTGTCCTCGGATATAACTAGTAAAACAGATAAAAGTTCTGATAAATCGTCTTGCTCGCCAAAGAATGACAAATCAAGCAAAACGGATTCATCAGATACAAATCTGAGGACGAAAGAGAGAAAGATGAAAAAGAAAGTTGCTGGTGATGAATTTGTTTCTCCGGAAACAAAGGAGCCAGTTGTTGGCGATGAATCTGACTCTTCAAAGTCAGACAAGCCAAGTTCAGGCGATGAATCTGGTGTGGTAAAGCCAGAGGAGCCATGTGTTGAGGTAAAAAGTGGTGATTCCGGTTTGACAATGAATGATGAAAATTTTCCATCATTGTCAAATGGAATTTCAAAAGCACCCAAGGACCGTCAGGCTTGGGTGAAACTCTTTAAATAGAAAAACCTGACTTGCCGGAGTTCCCAGGTTGTTAAGCGTGGAACAGGAATCGGCACATTTCTTGAGAAATTCACGAAAGTGATTTCGATTTAAAAGTGGTAAATCAGGGACATTAAATTGTACTTGATTTTCTACAAGTGATGTTTGTGGATTGATCTTACAAATGTTAGTTTTTACAAATGGTTGAAAGAACAAGGTGATAAAACCCCATGTTTTGAGAAATGACTTACAAAACTAATTTTCCGGAAAAACCATTTTGATTAAAACAAACTTAAGTGTTTTGAAATCACTATGGGAAAATGTTTTGTTGTCAGGGGGAGTTCTGATTGTTCAAGCCAAGTGAATGGAGAATTGAAGTAATTCTCATCATGTTGTCACATTTCTTGTACAGTTTGTTTTCAAATTTTCCCAGAAAATCAAAATTGAGACATATTTTGATTTTAGGGGGAGTAAAAATTTTAAAAAAATTAGAAAATTTGAAAATGTCAAAAACATTGAAAAATGCAAAAATGAGTTTTGTTGTGAAAAAGAGGAAATGATAGTAGATCAGTTGGACTGTCACAGCATGCTAAAGAAATGGAGAGATAAAATGTGATAAACGATCTTACTAAAGATGTGACGGTAGGCTCAGCTAGACTAGTAGATTTGCGATAACGATACAAACATAAAATGAAAAGCCTAGTTCTAGTGGGAAACATGGTCGAAAGCATAGTACTTAGTTTTGTCCTTCTTGATTGTGTGCCTACTCAGTAATCGCTGATTGTCGAAAGACATAAAACTGGTTAAGTTTGTGAACTTTCACAACTTTACTGAAAAATCGCTGTGATTGTGCATTTTATTTTGCAAAGATTTAAACTTGTTTTATTTCTTTATTTTGTTTAAGCATTGGACATCCTCTGCGTATACATGAGTATCGACCTGGATGTTATTGCCTAAACGTTCTGCTTTATTTTCTTTGGTGTTTCGTTTAAGCTTTGTGTAACAACTCTCATCAAAAGTCCTATTTATTAAATTAATTTGATCATTAGGAAACCCTAATTGAGACACCCAAGTGATTCCGCACAAACCCTAAAATTTTCAGAATAATCGGAATCAGGATTAGGGCCCCTAAAACTTAAGGGGGGTAAACCCTAATTGACGATTATCATTAAAATGCGTTGTCTGAAATGAGAATTCACGAAAAGTTGAGTCAGCAGGCCTATACCAGTGACTAGCCTACCCTAGTCTACTTTGGTATCTCAGGCGAGTCGCGACAGGACCAGGAGCATCCTTCGCGACACGCGGGGGGTGCACATTTCAAGTATAAATACCAGGGTTTGGGACTTGAACTGTTTGCATGTTACGATGATAAAATTCTTTACGTACGCTGAGTTATACACAAAACAGTCCCAAAACACACACTGATCACAAGGTGCTGCCACAAAACAGGGTAATAACACGATCGCTGCTACGATTCATTTTCCGATCGATCAATGTACTCAACGGGTGTTTAAGTGCTACCCACATTAAGGTGATGCTTTGTCATTAGTCGTTAATTCGACAGATGTTAAGCATAGCACTTTGTCACTCGTTGTGATGGTTGATCTCGTGAGTTATCGTAAATGCTGTATTGATTACTAACCCAGTTTTGTGTGCATTGTTATCTAAATTAGGTTAATCAGGCTAATTCATAGACTAGACTCTGTCCGTATTAAATCAGCAATGTGAGTCATTCTCTCTTTTTATCAAATTTGTTTATAAAAGCATGTAAAGCTTGTATGGATAAATATGGGGAGCACGCAGTTCACTGTAAAGAGCTCCCTGGGTTTAAATATCGACATGACTGGGTGCGAGATGTTTTGGGGGACATCTTAAGAAGAGCTGGGATTTCTGCTAAGAAAGAGGCCCCTGTGAATTTCCTCACGGACCCTATGGAAGGGAGATCTACTCTGCGACCAGCGGATCTGCTCGTCTTTGGCTGGGCTGGGGGGAAACATGCTTGTGTAGACCTCACGGGGGTTTCCCCTTTGGTTGGTTTAAGGGAAAACGGGTTTGTAGCTGGACTAGCAGCAAGAAAAGCAGAATCAAAGAAAGTGGATAAGCACGCTAAAGCTTGCGCAGAGAACCAACATGTCTTTATCCCTTTTGCCTTTGATACTTTTGGCTCCCTAGCGCCAGAAGCCATCAACTTCTTGATGAGGGTTCAACGGGTTATCCACAGCAATTGTTCTACCCCAGGGGGGCAGGGGTTTGTGTTCGGGAGGTTGGGGTTTGCAATTCAGAAAGGATTGGCGGCGCAGCTTGTTGCCCGACTACCTTCTGTTTTGATGTAACTTAACAAGTTTTCTGGACTTTATTCGAATATATTACATTGTTGTTTTATAATTCAAAATTTAATAAAAGCATGTTTATTTTCAAAGTTATAATTACGAGGATTAAGTCTTTGTAATCACCAAGTTACAGCCGGTATGTGGGGTTTTGTATACATTACTTGATAATCGTCACCATTGGGGTAGCCAATTGGGGGATATGACCATAGTCACAGATTCGGTCGAGTGACAAATACCGTGGGTAGTTGGTTTGATAATAGAAACATTGTAATCGCTCTTAATACTGTAAATTATAACAAATGTGTCATTTTAGTAAATAGAATGATTCACTCAGTATTTTTCGCTGACAAAACCTTTTTCAAACATGTTTCAGGTGATCTGTTGTAATTCAGGGAAAGTGCTGAGAAGCATTTCAAGCTTGAGAAAGTGGCTCATTATAAAATAAAGAAATATGTTTTGTAATATCACGATTTCGTATTAAAAACATAATATTGTAAATTATCGGGGTTTTATCCCGAATTGTGAAATAAAATAAATCGGGAAAATTTTAGCTTTAAACGATCCTGATGATAAACTTCCGCTGTTAAACTCAATTAAATAAATACCACGGGATTTCTGTCCCGCGGCTCCTGAAATGGGTCAAACCGGGTCGGGGGCCGTGACAGAAAAAGGTGGTATCAGAGCCACTGAGTTAAGCTAATTAAGTATTTAGAAATACTTAATTTTTCCTGATTACTATTATGTGATTATGTGTTTTATTAACTGATTATTTGTTAGTTACAGTATGGGTAAGCAAAAGCTGTCAAGCATCTATCTTAAATTAGATAGATCATCCAATGAGAAGGGAAATTCATCCCGAACCAAATCCTCGAATTAGGCTGAAATTCCTGAAGAAGGAATATTTGTGCGAAAGGCACAATACGAGGAATCACTTTCTCCTAGAAGGAGGGAGATGATTATTAAGAAAAGTAAAGAGCAAATTCGACAAAAGAAGATTAAACGGGAAACCCAGGAATTAATTGATAAATCACCTTGGGAAGATAAGCTAGATGAGAAATGGGCAAATTTATATATGCTAGCCACAGTAGCAGAAAATATAAATCTTTAAATATTTTAAAGTTTTAGCACCTTACCCTTACAATCTAGAAACCCTGTGCAATAAATAAAATTTCAAAACCTAAGTGTGTTTTCCAATTATCTTTGTAATAAATTAGTACACAGTATGTAATAAATTAAAAGGTTATTTATGAATTTTAACTTAGTATTTTATGCATTTTGCATATATGCTACATCAGCATGAGTGGGATATCTGAAGCCTTTCAGAACCTTAATCTTTACCCAGTGAATATCGAAGTTTCCAAAGAATTTACTGGATACTTTCCTGATATAGAACAACCTGTAGAATTCAATGCTCCACCCTTGAAAAAGCCAAAACCCAAGAAAAGAAGGAAATACGTTTGGGGGATTCGTATACGTAAGAAAAACCCAGCTACAAAACTTCCCAAAATAAACAATCCTTTGAAAAAGGGAAAAGAAATTATAACCGGAGAAAGTTCTAAACAGCAGGAAATGGAAACTGAAGACAAGGAAGAGGTTAAGGAGATAGGAATGCAGATGGAGGAAGGTACTAAAGAAATAGTAATGGAAGTTGGGCAAGGCTCTAGACCAACTCAGATAGAAATCGGAGAAAGCTCCAATCAAAACCAAGGAAGGACCTTTCAAGATGAGATAGATTTCCTATTGGCAAGCTGTGAAACTATTCAGCCTGTTAATACTAATATTTTTAATTATCCTCTTGAAAACCAACTCCCTATGAATTGGGAACCAGCAATTCCAGACCCAATAGTCCACTCCCAACCCATAGGAATGGACGAATGGTGGACAAACGATTGGCAATTTCAAAATATTGTCAACGATCCTTATTCCTTTCTTCCACAATTCGATCCAGAACCCCTACCTAATCCACCCATGAGTAATGAAAACATGGCTGAACTTCGCCACTTTGGTGAAGAGTTGTTTGATGCGGGAAGTAGAATCAGGGAAATAGGGGGACAAATTGCCTGGAAGTACGATGAGAGGGAACTGCGTTTTTAGAACGACAAGTGACGAGAGATAGTACGATGGTAAAACGGTGGTTGTATAATAGTAATAGTAAAATTAGTCTGTAAATAACGAATAAAACTCTGTAAGATATTGGCGAGTAATGATGCATACTATACTAGATATAAAATGAAATCGAGAAATCGATTGTTTTGACTATACCTGTATTGTAAAATTTTATGATTGTTTGTATATAATTGTTATTTAGCAGATACTAATAAAATTTATATATATATTATCAGATGGCAAACGTTGGTAATGAACCTATAAATGAAGTTAATCAGTTTGAACAACATTCAAGAGATCAATATATGACTCGGCAAGATATCGAAAACATTGTTGCTCAAGGGATAGCCAATGCTATTCCAGCATTCGTTGCTGCTATAAAGAATCCAATCGAACCGCAACAAATTGTCCCTAGTAAACAGATTACTGAAGATAACTTCAGTAATAGTGTAAACGGAGGCAATAATCATGTAAATCATAATAGGGAACCACATCAAGCTCCATTACCCAAGAAAATGAAAACTGCAACGCCTGGTTGCACTTTCAAAGAATTCCTTGCTTGTAAACCCACTGAATTTGCAGGCAATGAAGGAGCAACTGCATCACTGCGTTGGTTAGAGAAAACCGAAGCAGTCATTGCAATAAGTAAATGTGGTAAAGATGATCAGGTCATGTACGCATCGAATCTCTTCAAAGAAGGAGCACTCGAATGGTGGAACACTGTGTTACAATCAAAAGGAAGAGTAATAGCTTATGCTATGACTTGGGAAGAATTTAAGGGTTTGGTGGAAAGAAAATTCTGTCCCGAATATGAAAAGGAACAGATGACAAATAAGTTTCTAAATCATCGGATGATGGGTGTAGATTGTCGCGGTTATACCTCGACATTCTTTGAATATGCTAGAGTGGTACCAACACTGGCTTCGCCAGAACCGGTACTCATTTCTCGCTATATTTGGGGGCTAATTAGTGAAATCCGCAATATTGTTAAAGCTGCGAGACCTCGCACTATTGATGATGCGGTAGAATTAGCTAATACTCTAACTGATGAACTGGTGCGCACAAGAGATGAAGATAGGAAAAAGGAACTAGCTCAGAAAATTACCCAAGGATTTCGTGTGGGTAATAATAACAGCTTCAAGAGAAAAGGAACAGGGCAATCTCCAGCTCCGTCATTCTGCAGGAAATGCAAAAAGAAACATTATGGAAGATGCGATATCACTTGCAATTTTTGCAAAACTGTAGGACACCGTGAAGAAAACTGCAAAAAGAAGACAGTAATCTGTTTTAACTGTGGAGAAGCGGGGCATTATAAAACAGAATGTCCTAAATTGATCAAACCAGTAGATAACAAACCCAAGGCGACCGAAGGAACTACTAAGAAGAATGTTAGAGCATTCCAGCTAACCACTCAAGAAGCTGAACTCATCCCAGATGTGATAGCGGGTACGTTCTTAGTTCACAACGTTTACGCCAAAGTATTATTTGACTCTGGTGCAAACCAAAGTTTTTTAAATACTTTATTCTGCCAAGCTCTTAAGTTACCTTTAACCAACATTAGACAGATTTTTACAGTCGAAACCGCAGATGGGAATGCAGTTAAAATAGATCAGGTTTTGCAAAAAGTAGAAATAGAACTTTCAGGTCATAAATTTGCTGCAAACCTATTACCTATGAAATTAGCTGAATTCGATGTCGTGTTAGGAATGGATTGGTTGATAGCCAACCATGCTCGAATTCTTTGTGATAGGAATTCCATAGAAATTCAGGCACCTACCGGAGAAGTGATTAGGATTACAGGAGATAAACCACGTAAGCCCATGAAGTTCATATCAGTAATGAAAGTTGCTAATTATGAACGAAAACAAGGAATAGTGTATATGATTTCGGTAATCATTAGCACTAAGGGTAAAGATCTTAAGGAAATACCAGTAGTCTCAGAATATCCTGATGTATTTCCAGAAGATTTACCGGGATTACCTCCGGATAGGGAAGTAGAATTTAGGATTCATCTAATTCCAGGAACTACACCGATAGCCAAGGCACCTTATCGGTTAGCTCCTACCAAAATGTTAGAACTGAAATAGCAATTAGATGAATTATTAAGTAAAGGATTCATACAACCTAGCTCATCCCCTTGGGGAGCGCCACTGTTGTTTGTGAAGAAAAAGGATGGTTCAATGAGAATGTGTATCGATTATAGAGAATTGAATAAGGCTACAATTAAGAATCGATATCCATTACCTAGGATTGATGATCTTTTTTATCAACTTCAAGGAGCTAGATATTTTTCTAAAATAGATTTACGCTCCGGATATCATCAATTGAAGGTACAAGAAGAAGACATACCTAAGACTGCTTTCAGAACTAGGTATGGTCATTACGAGTTTACAGTTATGCCCTTCGGGTTAACAAATGCACCTGCAGCCGGTATTTGTAATTACGGGGATTAAGTCTTTGTAATCACCAAGTTACAGCCGGTATGTGGGGTTTTGTATACATTACTTGATAATCGTCACCATTGGGGCAGCCAATTGGGGGATATGACCATAGTCACAGATTCGGTCGAGTGACAAATACCGTGGGTAGTTGGTTTGATAATAGAAACATTGTAATCACTCTTAATACTGTAAATTATAACAAATGTGTCATTTTAGTAAATAGAATGATTCACTCAGTATTTTCCGCTAACAAAACCTTTTTCAAACATGTTTCAGGTGATCTGTTGTAATTCAGGGAAAGTGTTGAGAAGCATTTCAAGCTTGAGAAAGTGGCTCATTATAAAATAAAGAAATATGTTTTGTAATATCACGATTTCGTATTAAAAACATAATATTGTAAATTATCGGGGTTTTATCCCGAATTGTGAAATAAAATAAATCGGGAAAATTTTAGCTTTAAACGATCCTGATGATAAACTTCCGCTGTTAAACTCAATTAAATAAATACCACGGGATTTCTGTCCCGCGGCTCCTGAAACGGGTCAAACCGGGTCGGGGGCCGTGACACTTAGGATCACCTCTGCGTATACGGGAGTATCGACCTGGTGGTTAAAGCCTAAACAACTTCAACTTATTTTTATTTTTCTTATTTTGTTTAAACATTGGACTTTCTCTGCGTATACGGAAGTATCGACCTGATTGTTAATGTTTAAACATTCTGCTTTGTTTTCGCATAAATCACAGTCGATAAAAGTTTAAAAGCATTACTTGAGTCAGTGTATTGCATGATGAGGGGATATGCTGAGATCGTGGGGTCCATAAGAACTTAGTACAAAATTTATATACCTTAACGTATCGGTAAGCATTTCGAAAGTTTTTAGATTGAGTTTAAGTGGACAACAATATCGTCAATCCATGTGAATCGTTTAGAGCTTAAAATGTTTAAAGCTTAACGGTGCTTGTGATTGGTCACATACACTGATATGATCCTCTTACACAAACTCTCAAAAATATTGTATGTAAATATTTCTTTACTGCATTTCATTTTATTCAAAAATCCAAAAAGATTTTCGGAGTGTTTTAGCATAAATTTTGAAAAATACAAAAAGATTTTCGACAACTGATGTTGGAGAGCTGATTTTCAAAATTCCAAGTGCTGAACATGATGAACAGGGTTGGGAGTGAGTGCTTAAATGAAGGAATTTATTTTGAGAAAGAAGTTGAGATTAGTTAATCAAGGTCATTAATTTGAACTTGATGTAACTATTACTAGTAAGTTTTTCTTATTGATTTAAGTGAAAACTTATGTGGTGGTGAGAAAATCTGTGCAGGAGATGAACTGAACAGAATTAAAGCCAGGGATTGATCTCAAGGTGATAGCTAATTCCAGACGGCGATCCCATATTGATGAAAGGGGGAGTCTGACGAGGTTAGAGCCAAAGAAAAGATCCTGGTATATGCTAGAAAAAAAAAAGACTGATAAAGACTGAAGATGCAAAGACTCGACACTTAAGACTCGTCAACATCTGAGGGGGAGTCTGTTAGTGCATACATCTGTCGTCTTCGTCTTATGTCAAGTCTCAGTTGCGTTGCGGGTTTGATCAAGCATGATGTCATCATATCCAATGATGACATCATAATGGTGACATCAATGATGACATCATCACATGACAACATCATGTGAAATTGCATTCAAACTTGAAATCAGAATGTTATTTTTGTCGGTTTCGTTTGAAAGTTAATATGTAGGTTTCGCTTGAGGGTTTCGCTTGAACAGGATATGTTCATTTCAAGCGAAACCGTGAATGCTATAAATAGGGTAGTGTTCATTTCATTTGTAAGAGTTTGTGAATTCCATACCGAGGTGCTGCCGGTGTGAGATTTGATTGTAAACAACGTTAGATCAATACAATCAGTGTTTAAAGTGATAAGCAAGCTGTTTCAAAGTCAGTTTCTTATTTTCCGCATCTGAAACTGATAAAATCTCTTCTGAACGACTCGTTTGGGTCTCAAACCGATCCTACAAAAACACCCAATTATTTTATTTCATAATTTGGGATAACCCCCAATAATTTACAATAAAGGAATTTCACGGGGAAATTCCCTGCTTACAAAAACATGTTTCTTTATTTATTTACTGGCCACTTTATCCAAGCTGGTAGTGTTACGCGGCATTTTTCCTGGTTCACAATAAATCACCTGAAACATGTTTAAAAAGATTTTATCAGCGGGGAAATACTGGCGAGTCACTCCAGTTGCATAAAACGACTCATTTGCTATAGATTACAGTATTAAGATCGATTACAATTGCCCCTGTCTTACAATTAACTGGTCTAGTCACACCTTTTTGTGACGATGGTCATACCACTATTGGGTCCTTTCACCCAATAGTGATGATTATCACTGTTTAGGTTCGTCCGCCTAAAAGTGAGAATAGCAGTAATGTGCACAATACCCCACTTACTGCCGGTAATTTAAGAGAGCAATAGACTTAACCCCTGTAACATATAACTGGAAAACATTTAGGTATTGTAAAATACTTTTGATAAAAAGAGAATGACTCACATTGTAAGTTTAGTTGGACAGAGCTTTTGCCTACTGATAAGCCCGGTAACCTAGTTAAATAACAATGCATACGAAACTAGGTTAGTAACTTAATACAACATTTACGATAACTCACGAAATCAAAACCCTCACGACGAATGACAAAGTATAGCCCGGATTCGGGCAGCACTTAAACATCCATCGGATCGGTTTCAATCAATCGGACATTGTATCGTAGCAGTGATCGAGTTATTACCCTGTTGTCGCAGCAGAGGTTCGTGATTATGGGTATTTTGAACAAAACAGCGGATATTTGAACGTACGTTTTGAATTTTAACGTCGAAACAATCAAACAGTTCAAGTCCCAAGCCAGGGGTTTTATAGCCCATTTTGGACCCGCCCGCTTGTCGCGCCGGCTACCAGGGTCCCTGGCGCGTGTCGCGGGGCAGTCCAAATTAGGCTAGAGTAGCCTTGTGTCCTACATAGCCCTGATGAGTCAAATTAAACGAATTTCACGATTTATTTTCGTCTTTTGTGGATAATTATCAATTAGGGGATACCCCCCTTGAGTTTTAGGGGGCCCTGATCCTAGTTTTGATCGTTTGAAAAATTAAAGGTCGTGCCATATTATTTGGGGGTCTCAATTAGGGTTTCCTAATGTGCACTATTAAAATAAGAATTAATAATTTTGGCAAGAGTTGTTACATGACTCACGCCAAATGGTGTCCTTTCAAATCCCTTTATCTATTCGTTAATCCATGTCCGAATTACTATTTGACCGTTTTTACCCTTTTTACCATAATTTATGGTTTCTTACCTTTCTCACTTTTTCCGACTCGCATTATATCGTGCCGGAACATCATGTTTCATTTACTTAATATAATTCAGATTCAATACTCGCAATCAAGTATTTTGTAATAAAAATAAAAAGGCGTAAGCTTCACTTACCTCACATCCAAACTATGCTTCTCTTTTCCTTCTTAATTCGTTTGACCCACTTCCTTCCCCAAGCTTCCACCTAGCTTGTTACGCGTCAAACTATCATCATCGTTTTCAAGGTGGTTAGTTAAATCATATTTTAATACGATTATTCCACCTTACGCATTTTCTATTAAAATTTTCATTCGATCTTATTAATGGTCAGTTTGACTTTCAAAAGTCAACTGTCCCTTTTTAATATATATGAAATGCACAATTGAGTTCAACGAACTCACTTAGGCATTTCTTCGACTATTCGGTAGTCACTATTTTTTTAGGCCACTAATTCACTCAAGGTTCTAGCCGAGTTTATTATGTTTTCAACACTTTATCTTGTTCATGTGATTATCAAGACTAATTTGTTCATTCATTTCACAAGGACTAAGGGTTCCTCGTATACGAGTGAAACCCGTTTCGTCATATCACTAGCATTCATCCGAACACCTAATACAATCAAGTTCTACCTATCAATTTAGTAGTTAACATGATTCCAAACATCCATATTCATGAAATAAATCACTAATTTCACTACAACATTCAAAACCCTTTTTGAATCATGTATAATCAAATACTCAAATTTGTAATTTGTTTAAGTATTTCGCTTCAACTATCAATTATGATTATTTCTAGCACAAACATATCATCATCCTTATTATTTAGCTAAAACCCACTTAGCACATACAAGGGAATTCATCAAACCCCTAGTTTTTAACACTAATTCTTCAAGTTTTCAACTAGGGTTTGTTTCTAAACATGAATTTCATCACAACAACGCTCATAGATTCATTATTCATCCCAGAATTTCGATTATGATTGTTCATCATAATTTCAAAGTATCACCAAATAACAAAATTCAACATACCTTGTGATCCCCACGACTAGGTGATCACGAATTTGTGTTCTTGCATCTAATTTGGGCTGGATTTGACCTTCAATTTGTTGATTTTGGGTGAACTAGGGTTTCGCCCATTTTGGTCTCCTGTGATCGATCCAGAACACACACTGTGTGTGTGTGTGTTTTGTTTTAGATTTTTCTTTTTAATAATCCACTTTCTAGCTTGTCCATTTTTTGTCCCTCCAATATTCAAGGTTTATAAAAGGCTCACTAGTTCATGCTTATTTGTTGTCTTAAAAACAAATAACTAACTAGGTTGATTATTCCTAGTTAACTTAGTGGGTTCCGGGAGTTATAACCCGTTTATTTTAAGTCTCGTTAACCCGGGCTCCTTAAAACTTTGTTTTCTCAAAACATTTATTCTCCTTTTTAACTAATATTAGGATTATTTGTTGAAGTCCTAATATTCACCGGGTTAAATTTTACCACTGACGGTATTTTACCCGTTCATTACTATTAACGTGGTTTGATTACCAAACCCTTTTTCGGGGTGTTACAAGTCTACCCCCCTTAAAGAGGTTTCGTCCCTGAAACCTTATTTACGTAATTCTTTTAATTTTGACTAAACGAACTTAGTTTCGTTTTCAAGACATTCATTCGTTCCTTTCGATCTAATGTTTTCATTTATATTGACGCGTACGTCTCTCATGTGTAAGGCCTCGCGGGCCGTTATTTTTAGCTTATATCCTTTATCTTTATTGACCGAGTTGTAACTCGACCACTTAGTCTCATCAGTCTGTTAACATGTTTATCCCGCGCTTGTCTTATATTAACAAGCGCCTTGTATTTGTCATGACATTTTCCTAACTTTAAATAGTTTTCCCGGCTAGACTAATTAGTCGTCGTCACTTCATACCCCGTCATCCGGGTATACTATTTTTCCATCTCCGGGTTTAAATTTTTAGTTTACGTTTTCTCTGTCAACTCGTGCCAACTTCTCACATCAGGAAGTTTACGTCCAAGGATTTATCCCCTTCTGTTGTCATTTCGGTAATGACTTCGCCCTTTTTGTGACGTAACACAATTTAAATAATTTGTGGATTCTTTTGTCGATTTTGCCCGTTTAATTGTTTTAGTGAAATTCTTTACTTTTGTCAACCAGACCTTTCACATTCTCTTCGCTTTAACCCATTCAATTAACTTAGTGAAACCCATCGCTTTTATACTAACTTTACCTCCCATTATTATTTTACGCGGGGAGTTACAACCAGTTTCATCGTTTTACATTATTGACCCGTAGGTTCTTTCACATAGCCTCGCAGGCTTTTTCCTTAGATTTCCACCTTCTAAGGTAAGACCCCATCAGTTCGTTTCTTTCTATTCGTGACCCGAAGGTCTTTTTGGTCCCGTAGACTTAACATTAATTATAATCCCGTAGGTTATGATGATCCCGTAGACCATTAACTATTCGAGTCTTTATTCAATTGTGTGTGTGTATATATATATATATATATATATATGGCGTCAAGGCACCCCTTTTTATGTTTAGAATTATTTACTTTTGCTTTTTTTTTTTTTGGATTTCATTTGACCTTGACCGTAGTCTAAGGTTACATTTGTTTCCTTTCGAATTTATCTTTCCGACTTTATGACTTCTAACGTCATTTACACGTCGGTTTGTCCTATGCTTACCATTACCCGGTTCTTACCTATACTTCTTTACGACCCGTTACCCGGGTTCTTTATCTTAATGTTTTTAACATTCTTGTTTCGCTAGTTTGCGCTTTTCCTATCTACATTCCTCTATGACCCATCACATAGTTTCATTAATATTTCGCGCTTCCATTATTCGGTTTGCGCGTACTTGTACTACCAAGCTTTTATACTTTATTTATTTCGTTTGACTTATTTGTGTGAAGTTTCATCACTTATGAACGTCAAACTTCGTTCTTTATTCGATCCGTTCAATTTTTTTTAAAATAGTTGAACGCGGTTATCAAAATTTCTGTTTGCAAATTCTCATCGTCTTTTAGTCATGACTCCTAATCCGAGTCTTTTGACTTTCTATTTCGCGTTCCCGTCTCTTGGTTTACACATACTTTCAAAAATCCTACCCATCATCGGGTATCTTTACCGAGGTCATCATCAAGTAACCATTCTTATATTGTTTTAGACGTCGTTTTTAATTTATTTGGTCATCTTAGCGAAATCCATCGCTTTTATTCGGTTAAGTCCTTTATTCTTTATTTAATTCATTCGACTTGTCCGTGTGAATTTCATCACCTGTGACAGTCAAACTTTTATCTCTATGCCTTAGCATTCCTATTAGTCGGTCTGTATTTCCGTTTACTTTAATCTTTGTCCCTTCTCTCGGGCTCGTTATCCTAACGTAATACGCTCCCGTCATCCGACTTGCGTTTACGTTTACTATCAAACATCTTACTTGTTTGATTCATTTGGGTACCTTTTTAATTCGTCTCATTCACCCCGTCCTTACTACATCGGATGTAAGTATGTCGATCATAAAAGTTTATGGTACCACGTGTTCACTACTTACTTGGCCAGAGTATGCGATCAACACCTGATATACATGCCCTTTTATAATTTTCACATTACATCCCATGTAAGTAACGCCTCTATTTAGTTTTCTTGAAAATAATATCCTGGATAGGTATTCTATTCAGGGTTTTTTTCCCAAGTTTTTAATTTACATATGCAACGGTCAGTCTCTACGTATTTGTTGCATATTACTATTTGTGCAATAAATTTAAAATGTGCACCTGTAAATGCTTGCCCTATCGGGCTTTCCATGTCATTAACCTTGTTCGCGATCATCACGCAATTTAGGTCCTTGATGAGCATACTCTACTTGTCGTATTTCGGACCGTTCCTCTGTCATGTCCGTCACTTGTTACACTCTCGCCATCTTCAGATGCGAGTATCCTTCAACTAAACATTTACAAAAGTCAGTAATTTTGACATTAATAAACGCCTGTATTGTAATACAAGACTTTTTACTGTACGTGTCAACGCACGTGATTTCGTTAACTATACCAATCATTTTCATTGGGGTAACGTGTATTACACGATAACCCTATGTGTTGTTCACAACACTTTAATCATACTAAACTATTAACATACATGTACTTACCGGATTTGCGATCAAGCCTCGAACCGAACACACTTTATTCTTTAACCATGAGCTCTGATTTCCAACTTGTAACACCCATGCTATTATTTTAACGGTTTCGTTGAATTTACAAACATAAGCATGTAATTATGATTACATATTATTGGGAAAATACGAATTTATTAAAAACTTTTCTTATAACAAGAGTTATACAACATAATGTACAAGTTCGTCGTTTAGAAATAACGACGAGGCAACGTGCGGAAGCTTCATTTTCTTGTGTTCGGTTCTTGTTAGACACTTGATCTTCATCCGGAATGCTGATATCAATTACCTGTATTCCAAACCAACTCAAATGTTAGTTTTGACATTAATATAACATAATCCATCAAGTTCCTTGACCTGAATAACGAAATAAACGAAAAAAATACAGATTTTACCCCTGTCGCGTGCCGCGACAGGGTTCTCTAAATCCGTCGCGGGCCGCGACTAACTTTACCCTTGGCTGTCGCGCGACGCGACAAGCTAATTTCGGCATAAAATTGTTTTCCTTGAGCTGCAGATTCCCAGCTCCAAAATACTCAATCCTAAGTTGCACAAAAACGTGCATAACTTTCAATTTACTAATCCGTTTTACGCGATTCTTTTTCCTACGCGACCGTAATTTAATTCTCCACCTCATGGAGTAAAAACCCGACATCTAAATTCACAAAATTTTAGATTTCAAGCTCTCGGCTTGAAATTCAATTTTGACACTTTTTGACCCGTTTGCGTTTAGATCAAACAAACTTGTTGGCTATCTTTGAAATGTCATGCAAATAACATTATATCAGTTTACTAATATTCAAGGTTCAAATTACGGGTTCTTATGCAATTCTTAACCCGTTTTGCATATCTACTTATTTTGACCCGTTAAGCGTATTTAACATTTTCAAGCTTAAATCACGCTTCTTTTTAGTTTACATCCTATCTCCATTTTTTTATACGTATCCCAATGAATCAATTTAACAAAACGCTTATTTCTAAACAACTCTTAAAGGTTGTTTGCCCTATTTACCCCTCAAGGGCTTTTTGGTCAACTTTAGTCCTTCATTTTTGCGACGAAGGACTTTCGCTAATATTTGACCAAAATATCGCTTTTGGCTATAATTCTAAACAAGCGTACCTGGCTCGGGTCATAGGATTGACCTGTTTAAATACCTTTTGCTATTAATTTCTATTTAATAGCAACGCGAACCATGTGTTAATTCTTGTGATCACAAAACTCAACAAGCGATCATCAAATATTATTGACAAATGGTGTTAACAACACCATTTGACCCGTTTAGTCGAAATGACCAATTATCATTACGAGATGGTATTTAATTACCATTTCACCCCTTAACCTATCCCGGTTTACTTTTTGAATTCATCTTACTTGAAAATCGTTTCTCGTTTTGTTTGACCCGTTATGACTCATGCCAAATGGTGTCCTTTCAAATCCCTTTATCTATTCGTTAATCCATGTCCGGATTACTATTTGACCGTTTTTACCCTTTTTACCATAATTTGTGGTTTCTTACCTTTCTCACTTTTTCCGACTCGCATTATATCGTGCCGGAACATCATGTTTCATTTACTTAATATAATTCAGATTCAATACTCGCAATCAAGTATTTTGTAATAAAAATAAAAAGGCGTAAGCTTCACTTACCTCACATCCAAACTATGCTTCTCTTTTCCTTCTTAATTCGTTTGACCCGCTTCCTTCCCCAAGCTTCCACCTAGCTTGTTACGCGTCAAACTATCATCATCGTTTTCAAGGTGGTTAGTTAAATCATAATTTAATACGATTATTCCACCTTACGCATTTTCTATTAAAATTTTCATTCAATCTTATTAATGGTCAGTTTGACTTTCAAAAGTCAACTGTCCCTTTTAATATATATGAAATGCACAATTGAGTTCAACGAACTCACTTAGGCATTTCTTCGACTATTCGGTAGTCACTATTTTTTTTAGGCCACTAATTCACTCAAGGTTCTAGCCGAGTTTATTATGTTTTCAACACTTTATCTTGTTCATGTGATTATCAAGACTAATTTGTTCATTCATTTCACAAGGACTAAGGGTTCCTCATATACGAGTGAAACCCGTTTCGTCATATCACTAGCATTCATCCGAACACCTAATACAATCAAGCTCTACCTATTAATTTAGTTGTTAACATGATTCCAACATCCATATTCATAAAATAAATCACTAATTTCACTACAACATTCAAAACCCTTTTTGAATCATGTATAATCAAATACTCAAATTTGTAATTTGTTTAAGTATTTCGCTTCAACTATCAATTATGATGATTTCTAGCACAAACATATCATCATCCTTATTATTTAGCTAAAACCCACTTAGCACATAGAAGGGAATTCATCAAACCCCTAGTTTTTAACACTAATTCTTCAAGTTTTCAACTAGGGTTTGTTTCTAAACTTGAATTTCATCACAACAACGCTCATAGATTCATTATTCATTCCAGAATTTCGATTATGATTGTTCATCATAATTTCAAAGTATCACCAAATAACAAAATTCAACATACCTTGTGATCCCCACGACTAGGTGATCACGAATTTGTGTTCATGCATCTGATTTGGGCTGGATTTGACCTTCAATTTGTTGATTTTGGGTGAACTAGGGTTTCACCCATTTTGGTCTCCTGTTGATCGATCCAGAACACACACTGTGTGTGTGTGTGTGTTTTGTTTTAGATTTTTCTTTTTAATAATCCATTTTCTAGCTTGTCCATTTTTTGGTCCCTCCAATATTCAAGGTTTATAAAAGGCTCACTAGTTCATGCTTATTTATTGTCTTAAAAACAAATAACTAACTAGGTTGATTATTCCTAGTTAACTTAGTGGGTTCCGGGAGTTATAACCCGTTTATTTTAAGTCTCGTTAACCAGGGCTCCTTATAACTTTGTTTTCTCAAAACATTTATTCTCCTTTTTAACTAATATTAGGATTATTTGTTTAAGTCCTAATATTCACCAGGTTAAATTTTACCACTGACGGTATTTTACCCGTTCATTGCTATTAACGAGGTTTGATTACCAAACCCGTTTTCGGGGTGTTACAACTTGACTTTTAGTTTATGCTGACACCACTCGATTAAATTTTTACTAACTGAGTTTGTTTCTGATCCTACGTGCACAGACTTGATGAGGTGGACAGGATTACGTGGTGAATTCGTGGCACTGTATGTATAGAGAGCATTTGGTATCTTCACAAGTCATCTTCAAAACCCAAAAACTTGCTTCTGTATCTCCAAATCAACATCAATTGAAAACCCTAATCTCGCAATCTATGCATCGATGCAGGTTACATCACCGATACTGATTTCCGGCCCAGAACCTCGATTCTCTCAACTCCGTCATCATCACGGCGGCAGGTTTCTCGCCAGAGTTTGCGCTCCGTCTTCGTCACCGAGTAAAACGAGGTTTGTTGCTTAAAATTCACTTTCAATTGCATGTGTATGTGTTTGTGTTTATTTTGTAGTGAATTGAGTATCGATTAAGCGTATTTTTGATTTGTTGTGTTAGTGTTGGGCGTAGCCGCGTAGGAAACAGACGAAGACGAATGCAGATCTGTGTAACGATTTACGTAAGTTTATTTCTGAAATTGGACTTCCTGATGGACATGTGCCTTCGTTAAAGGAGCTTTCGCAGCATGCCAGGTTTACTCTGTTGCATCATCTCTCTCTAATTTTAGTTTGATTGCTTGCTTGCACATATATGCTGCTGATATGAATGTTATACCTATTATAGCAGGCATCGAGGTGTTTCTGTTTCCTCATCCTTGTGTTATAAAGGAAGGAGATGAAGGTGCTTGCCACGTATTGCCACATAATCCTGTCCATCTCATCAAGTCTGTGCCACGTAGGGTGAGAAACAAACTCAGTTAGTAAAGATTTAACTGAGTGGTGCCAGCACAAACTAGAAGTCAAGTTGGGGGTGCCGGGTGTCAAAGTCTTAGTTGGGGGTGGCAACGGCCAAAGGCCGATTGTTAGGGGTGATAAAATCCAATAACCCTTTTGAAAAACATTGATGTGATGATTATAAATTTTGGTAAATTAATTTCCAAAACATTATTTCTTTCGATTGGGTATTAACTTTGATTTCTTATCACCTACTTTTTTATTTAACATATTGTATTTTTACTATTCATACCATCCAACCACCTTAAATATTTCAACATTTTTTAAAATCACTCATAAAAACAATTATCATTCTTATTCTTTGTTTTTTAAAATACTAGTAGGTTGGCCTGCCCGATGCGGCGGGTGTCTCTAAGCCTCTTTTGGAGACTGCAATCTAACCATACGTAATTTAAATAGTGACAATATTTGGGGCATAATTATTATTATTATTATGTAAATATTTATTAATTAAATACTTAATTGTTTAAAATATTAAAATCTTAACTTACCACATATGCTACGGTTTAATGTTGTGCTAAACCAACTTATTGCATTAAAAATTAATCATTTTATATGGCAGGAGCAATTTCACAACCAAAGGGTGCATCTTCTGGATACCAAAATCATATTACAATCACAAAACATTGACCAAAATGAAACTTTATGCTTTCATTTTTTTAGGGTGTACCTATCTACACACCATTTTGCCTATTTACACACCAAAAAATGTGTTTTTTGTCCTTATATGTACACCCTGCAGTGTCGAACTGTGTCCAAAACGCGGCGTTTTGGTCCGGTTAATCAGACAAAGACTGACGGGTGTCTGACGGGTCTGTTGACCGGACCAAAACGCCGAGCTTTGGCCACGTTTTGGTCCTATCAACCAGACAAAAGACTGACACCCGGTCTGGTTGACATGACCAAAACGCGGCCAAAGCTCGGCGTTTTGGTCTGGTCAACAGACCCGTCAGACACCCGTCAGTCTTTGTCTGGTTAACCGGACCAAAACGCCGCGTTTTGGACACAGTTCGACACTGCAAGGTGTGCATATAAGTACAAAAAATACCTTTTAAGTGTGACTATCTGCACACCAAGTGTGTAGATAGTTTGGCCCTTTTTTTATGGCCATTAAGAATGAACCTCGTTATATTAGAATGCAACTCAACAAAAAAACAGAGCATACAAACTAAAAAGAAAGATTAATCAACTTTCGAGAGGTCGATTCACGATTGGCTCTTCCGCAATTTACTTTCGAAGAGGTACGCCTTTGAGTCTGCGCTTTTGGCTTCTCCAAAAACTCATCATAAACACGCTCATGAACAAATGTGCCGTAAAGAGAATATTTTCTTTGTAATGTGGTTAAATTTTGGAAGTCTAAAGACAAATACACCTCAAACCATAAATAACAAAATGAATCCTATACATGAAGATATAAGAAATAATTAACCAATGAATCTTCTACCTGAATCTTCTACCAGCTGAAGAAATGAATTAAGGAAAAGCTTTGAGCAATGACATAAAAAGAAGAATTCACCATTGTTCTTAGGGTAAATAATCAGTGTTTACGCTGAAATAAAATAGCTATTCCAAACTCAAAAGAGAGATACTAAATTCAGCATGGGACTTTTAGGGCTTTATAAGCAAACATAATTGAAGGAAATTTCGTAGCACGGTCTAACCGTAACCCCATTCAGTTCATGCAAAGTTTGTAAATTGTCTATAGAAACCGTTAGCCCATGGATGTTATCCGCCCAACCTGCACTTTCCAAGACATAATATATGTAAATTAACTTACGTGTTACAAATATTACACTTTAGCATAATTACTAACTACCAGAATAATATCAAAATAGATGTGCAACCCTGGTTCATCAAGTTTGACATGTTCATAAGGCTTGCCGATCCATGTCTCAAGAGACGCCAAGTCACCATCATGCGACCCCCAACACCCTAAAACAAATCTTTATGTAATTACCTCAAAATTCACCAAAAATATAAAAATAAAACAGAACTGAAAAAGACTAAAACAATACATTGTGCAAATCAAATGAAGTATTACCTGTTGTGCTATCCTTCTGAATACAAACATCATGGCACCAATCACATTGCTCTTTGCCTATTCCTCGCATAGTAAAACATGAAGACCAAAAGACGGTATCTATAGAACCGACGAAGTTGTTCAAATCTAAGAAATAGTTACAAGAAAAACACAAAATCATATCAAATCTCTAACTTATTTACGTATTAAATCTACAATTCTGATCTTACATTGGTCACCTAAATACCTACCCGGAATCCAATCGATGTCCAGATCCACCGTTATTGCCTTCGAATATACCATAACATCTCTCTCCCTTGTCATCGAATAACCATAAAATCGAAACAAAATATTGAAATAAGACCCTTTTGTGTTGTTTCCCAAAACTTTCGGCAGCTATAGTTAAATTGAAGGAGTAAAAAGGTATACCACTTATAATTCAGATATAAAAGGAGTCAGAAAAACAAACCTCCCTCCCGTCATAGCTGCATACTATAGTGTTTGTAACGCCCAATCGTTTTTGCTGAGCCGAGCCACTTTCATCTCATTAGCGTAAATTATACCTGATTAATAACAATAATCACATTCACATTACAAGTCAAGATAAAGAAAAGCACTTAGTTTGACTAAACGTATGGGTATCAAACTGACAAATCAAATTTCGCGAACCACTCTTGAATAAAAAATAAAATGCTTGTTAATGTTGATAGGAAATATAAAAATAAAACTTGTAGAAAAATCATCATTCATAAGATTATAAGAGCATACCAGTGTTTTTCATAAGAGCTGCAATGTATGTCGTTTTACCACCAGGTGAAGCCCTACATGCTACATGTGAGAAAAACATCATTCAATACCGTAAAAATGTATTAAGGAATATAAACTGAAATAAAGATAATAAATACTTACGCCATGTCAACAATGCGTTCCTTCTCCTGAGGAGCGAGTGCCATCACAGGTAAAAAAGAACTTGCACTTTGCACCTGTAAAGAGTATAAACAAAAACAGTAAGATAAAAAAATAAATAACAAAACTTTATATTTTGAAAAAATTAAATAAAATTCAAGTATACCATGTCATGAGCAGCCATATATTCCAGGGTTGCACCATGTGGCACTTGATGATCATAAACAACCAAACCAACCTGCGTTACAATGTTACAGCGACAATTAACACGATATCACAGAACAAAAGAAAGAAAGACGATGAATAATCTTATAATCCTTACCTTTGTCGAGTTCAAAGGGTCATGCATAGTAATGTTATGACCCCGAGATCTATGGACGTAGTTTTTAAAAGACTTAGTTTTGCTATTCAAAAAGGGGTAGCGGCGCAGCTTGTTGCCCGTTTACCAACTATCTCGATGTAAATTTCTAATTAATTATTTATAAAGAAATTTATTTAATGCTAAAAAAAAAAAAAAAAAAGAAAGAAAGACGATGAATAATCTTATAATCCTTACCTTTGACCACTTGCTTAATGGGTCTAAGTTGATACCTCTATTCAACAAAACACCGGCTAGATCACGTCTTCGTGTCTATATCCTCAGAAAAGGTGGGCCCGGTCGGTATGAGTGCTCAAACCAAACATGTAAAAATAGTATAATAACTAAAACTGGAACCATTTACTTTGTGGGGAAGGGGTATCAAGCTTCGTATAAATGTCCATATTTACAAAATACACTAATCACCTCAACAAATGAAGAAATAAGGAACTCGTTGAAGGATTAGGCCTTTCAAATACCACATTAAATTTGGAAATCTCAGGTTATCCCCAAATAAAACTGCTGTGAATTGAAGTAAAGAACATGAAGAGGTGAGTCATGAAGATGGTAGGCATGAAGGGTTTTGTTCAATTAATGGAAGACATAAGTGGTCATGATTTCAAGGACCAAATGTCTAAATTGCCCTCAAAGTGTCTTAAAACTTTGGACAATGTTTAAGTTCCCCCCCTCTAAAATGGCTTGCTTCATTTGTATATGATGCTTCTAGATTTGTACCAATGGCAAAATTACGAAAATGGTAGAAAACCCACTTCTCTTAATAAGGTACTAGTGGGAATGCCCGCGCGTTGCGGCGGGTGCGTCTATTCTGTCGCCTTGTAATTGTTGGTGTTATGATAAAAGTTTGAGACTTAAAGTGTTACTAAAGACCGTATTACCAAAAGCTCATCCAAAAGACCCAACAATAGCTCACGAAGTTGAAAAGAAATGAATGTTGTATTAAAAGAAATGCTGCTCTTTTAGCTACTAAATATGTAGAGGCATGTTAACCATTGAAATGGGTCAAATTGGGTCAAATCTATTTTATTTTATTTTTTTCTTTTTTTTGAAAGTCAAATTTCTTTTTATTCTTGTCGTCTGTGGGACTTGAACCCAAGACCTCTTATTCCCAAGATGTTTAGAGGCTTTGCCTTTGGTAATGGACCACCACCCCAGGTATCGGGCAAGATGAAATAAAGGACCTATAAATGACACCATTAAAGAGACTCAAAGGCTCATCAAGTGATTCACATCGTTGACTTACAATCAAACACTTGTATCAATGTATGCTAATACCAAGAGTGATTCAAATTCAATTTGAAATTCAAGAATTTATCATAATACACTTATACACACCTCTACTATCTCTATCTCATCTCTAGTTTTTGTAGGTCCATTTAGACCATGTGTAGTGGTAACAACTTATAATGCCCCTACCATGGGGCATTATCCGACACGTGTCATCCCAGTCAGCATGGGGCATTATAGCAAAAAGTGGTGTAGTGGGGCATTATTCCAATAACGCCCATATTATTTTTAATAAAAAAAAGAATCAAATGGATGTGAGGTTGAAAGGCATGTGGTATCTCAAAAGTCAAAAAGTTGTCAGACACACACACACTTTTCGTCCCTATATGTTGAAGGGGCAATATTCAAAAGTCAAAGTTGTCAGTCCATGCTTAAAGGTGATTGGCTGGTCAAGTATATGCCAAGCGTTTTAAATAAAACGCCAAACGTATTTTTTTCCAAAAAAAAACGCCCTATAACGCCGGGCGTAGTGGGAGGGGGGGGGGGGGGCGTTTTCGGGCGTTTTTTTTGAATTTAAAAAAAAAAAAAACGCCCCACTACGGGCAGTCTTAGCTTGTGCAAATCATCTGTAAACAATAGTTGGCAAGGGAAAAATAAGAAACCAAATATCAAGCAAAAATTTTCAAGTGTAAGGAGGTTGTTTTGCATAAGATTAATTTAATATAAATTCTCAATCAAATTCAGAAAAAAAATCCCAGGCAATCTCATGCAGTTCAAAGTAGCCTCGGCTCAATTAAACAAGTTAAGCTTCGGTATGTTAAGCAGCTTACAAAATTCACTAAGTTTAACTCTGAAGTAACAAAAGTCATTAAAAACTCATTTATTGTAGGATGCTAAACAAACTCAAGCTTTTTGTTGGCATATCTTGTGCCATCCTCAGATGTGAGAACTGTTGAACCAACATTTTAATATAACTATTATTGATAACTTACACCATCACCATTTATAACTTCACCAATACGGTATGTTGTCTCGCCTTCACTAAGTACCCTTTCGGCAGCCTCTTTGCTAGCAACCAAAACCATCCTGATTCCCATATTATATGTACGCTTCATTTCAGCATCTTCAATGTTTCCTGACTGGAAAAGGAACAACAATTAAAAAAATATTTATTAAAAAGCTGAATGTTTTAGACAAAAAGATGTCACAGGTCATCTCAACCAGACTCTAACCCATTTTGACCCATTATCCGACTCGACCCATTTTGATCCATTTTGACAAAAAAACTGAATGATTCCCATCCAGTATGTCTGTCTGTTGTTACTTGAACTAAGATTGTTGATCGATGCTTATCTTCCATATACCAAGTCTATACCCCACAAACGTAAGTCTCATTTCCCACAGCATGTTCAGAATGCTTAATAGACTCACCTTCGAATCCTAGAATTTCAGACCAGGTTACCAATATCTCTATTATATGGATCCCAAAATATTTGCTTAAATAACCCAATTCCACATCAAAGCACCATCTGCATTGTAATTATAAACAAACAAGTAACTTTATCCAAACCCTTGACAAAATAGAATACCCCAGTAATAATATTACAAGTAATCTAGAGTCTAATTATAGTGCATACAACCTCCCAAGTCGTTTTATTCAATTTTAGATTAGTACTGTAATGATATTGTTTTCAAAATCATTATTAACACACTAATAAACACCTAAAAATAATCAACATGGAGACAGTTTTCATACCTTTTCATATAAATATATTAAAAAGCTTCCTTGCAGCAGCAGCTGTAGTGAACATCTTAAATCCACACTGCCAAAGATGTCAAACTTACTTCAGATTAAAATAATTCCATTAAATCAACTTTAACAAAAATGCAAAAAAAAAGCGTATTGTAAGTTAAGTTAAGAAATGAAATAATTAAGTAACTTATTTAAGAACAAAAACCGTGTATCACAAACTCCAGAGCTAGCAGTTAGGAGGACCACTATATGGAACCCTTTCATCAAAAGTTGTGGTACCACTTTCCTTTGAAGCATAAAATGAAACTATTGAGAAAAGAAAAAGAAAATTAACTAAATACAAGGAACTAACTGTACCCAGAGCTCTCTTCTTTAAATGAGCACGTACACATGAACCGAATGCCACAATAGGGATATCTTGGATTCCGGCTCTGATAGGGAAACATCAACCGCTATTTACATATACCATTTCTACATACTATTCAATCCGGTGGGTTAGATAAAGGTAGCACTCGCTAAGAGCACACTTTTGAAAACTTTCAAGTTGTTCGACCCATTGACCCATTTTCTTTCTTGGCTACTTTAACAATTTAAAATGCTAGAGCCTAGTGATATAATATAACCTAAATTGAAAAATATATAGTATATGCATTGATATTGCCAGCTTCAATGAGGTATTAAGACAAATTAAACCTGTATAACTTGATTAAACCTATATAACTTAATTTGACAGACTGCAACTCAGACCAACCTGATTTTCAACGTTTTCTAGTCAACTTTGGTCGTTCCATCAGCATCTTGCAGCAGAAGTAGTTTTCCTCGAGAATGAAGCACCTGTTTTACATTGCTTCTATGTAAGAACATACTACTAAAAGTAAAGTGATAACACATATACATGGAATCAAATTTTAGGGTTTCAGTAGGTTGGGGGGGGGGGGGGGGGGGTATTCCACGGACCTCCCATCCGCCGAGGTGATCACACCTCGCAGACCGCCACCCTGCAAGCCTAAGTCTGGGGGTAAATCCACTACCGTAGGGGCATTTGGGAACGAGCACGCCGGAGTCGGACTCGAACCCGCCACCTCCGGGTTAATAAGTGGGCAGGTGGCCACTGGGCTGACACCTCCGGGTTTCAGTAGGTTGAAGATGAATAGAACTGAAAAAGAGATGAAACTCACCAATAAAGTAATGCAATTGCCGAGTATTAAGGGGGTGGGGTCTGGAAACGAAGGGGCTGCTTCAATTCGCGTATTCATCAGTTTCGATTGATCAACAAGATAAACAATAATTTCATTGATTGTTGATGAGAAAACGAACCGGTGGTGATGAAGAACGCATTCAATTGCAGGAGAATTCAATTGGCCTTTAATTTTAGGCGATTGAGTTGAAGAAACTGATAAACATAGAAGGAGAAGGGAACGGCCTAGAGAGAAATCTGGATTGTTAAATCGTATCATTCAGTTTTGTGAGGGATGGGGCAGTTTTTTTTTTTGGAAGGTGACTTTCTATGTACTGGACCAGTGGTCACCGGGTTCATGTCAAAGACATTCCCCCGTCAGCCCCGCACTCTCGGACGCGATGTTCGATCGGGCCCCGGCCGCCGCGCAAGCTGACTTCCGCCCGGAAACCATACTGCCCCCACACGAGAGACTCGCTGGGGTAACAGCTGGGTAAAACCGGGTTGCCGCAGTTGAGGGAACAAATTTAGGGTGAGCATAAATTTGAACGGTTACCATTAATCTGCCATATTAAAATTGTTAGGAAATTAACCTTTAAGAATTCCTCCTTAATATAATGTATTAGATGACAAAGGAATAGTATGATAAATTTACTAACTTACCCCTCAATGTATTTATAATAACAATTAAATTAGACTCTTGGCGAAATCCCTAAAACACCCTTAAGGTGTCTTAAAACTTTGGAAAAGGTGCAATTCTACCCCCTCTAAAATGGCTTCTCTCTCCTGTACATGCTGCTTCATAAGTTGTAGACATGGTAAAATGACCAAAATGGTAGAAAACCCAGTTTCTTTAATATAGTAGTATAGATAGTGGGAATGCCCGCGCGTTGCGGCGGGTGCGTCTGTTTTGTCGTCTCATAGTAACATCACACTATTTTCGCAGCTTTCAACACTCGCCTCATGCCAACACCATTCTATTTTATATAATTATAGTGTATACCCGCGCGCGTTGCGGCGCATAAACTACCAAAAATTTTAACGTTATCAAAACTCTATAAGATAAAACCAAAACCTTTAAGTAAACCAACCTCATATCTTAGTGGTCGTCGAACCGTGGATAAAATTAACATTGGACATGTATGATCTCGAATACGTATACAGCTTTCACAACGTGTACATAATAAGTGCTTAGATGACATACATTATTACGCATGACTTAGTTTTGAACCAAATATATATCGAAACGTGGATAAAAATAAGCATATCACAATGTATATTGGTATGCTATAAAATATAATGAGTTAGTTGCCCAATTCTTACTAAATTATGAAAAATGATAATTTAAGTTTGAACGAGTAACCAATGAGTTTATGATTAAGACATAATAGCCATGTTGACTTGGTACAGATTAAGAATTAAACAAAACGACTTAAAAGAAGTATGATTAGTTAGATCTTTAAAAACAATCAGTGTCATTTACATAAAGTATAGTTTACCATAATATATTTGGGGATTGTGCTTACACATAGATGTGTTGAGTTTTTGTCACTTAATCGAGAATTAGGATGATAAAAGGGGTGGAAATTTCCAACCATTTGTTTATAAATGAGTTAGTTTGAGTTGTGTGTGATCCCAACTAAACCGAATCAGAAACATGAACAAAAGGGACGGACTGAACAAGTTGCAGGTCACTTTCATTATTGTAATAATATTGTTTGATTTGTTTAATCGTCTTAAAGCTTAGTAATAAAATGTACAAGAAAACGCTTGTAGCAAAATCAATTGTCCTACCGTTTCGCTTCAGCGATGACATCATCGATCCCGACCTCCTTAGCAATGGAATTCGCAGTTCCCTAGTTGTCTCCAGTAACCACTACACTTTTGACTTTCATTGACTGAAGTATGGAGATGACTTCACGAGCACCGGGCTTTAATGGGTCAGAAATGGCAAGAACTCCAGTGAGTTGACCGTCTATACATACAAGAATTCCAGTCCGGGTCAATTCTTCAATTTCCATCAAGATTTCTTCAGCATAAATGGAGATATTAATATTTTTCTTCAATATCAAACTCTTGTTTCCCACTATTATTTCTTTGTTCTGAACAATGGCCCGTACACCATGACCCGTTATCGATTCGAAGTTTTGAGCTTCTGCCCATACCGGGTTCTCTTCGTCTCCTAAATTTCTTCGCGTATTCTACAATAGCCTTGGCTAACGGGTGTTCACTGTTCACCTAAAACTTAAGCATACATGTTAAAACTAAACATTTTAGTCAAATTAAACCGCTATTTGTGAACAATATGTACCTCAGCTGCAGCAATCAATTCATAGAACTCTTTAAGTACCATGTTCTTTAGCAATCTTGTGTTAACAACTTGCGGCTTGCCGATTGTAAGAGTCCCCGTTTTATCAGACACAATGCAAACCACCTTATGTGCACTTTCTAATGCTTGGCCTCCTTTATAAGAACGCCTTGAGAAGCCCTGACGCCGGTACCAACCATTACCGCAGTTGGAGTAGCAAAGCCTAAAGCACACGGGCAGGCGATAACCATAACCGATATTCCAAATTGAAGAGCGAGCTGAAAGCTATCCATAGAAGAAGGTATCCAAGATTTCGGGTACCCGTCAAATTTTCCGGCAAGAAACCATGCAAGCCATGTACAAAACAAAAAGAAATGACCAGAGGCACGAAGAATTTCAAAATCCAATCATTCACAAGCAGGTCAATGGCCATTTTTGACCTGCAGACCATTATACCAGCAAAGCAAACCTGTTAAAATCAAATTAATCATACCTTTCGTCACCAAAACTACAAAATTTACATCCTAGCAATACAAACTCAAGTAGTCGAAACATAAGAGCATAACCAATAAAACACGAAGAAACCCAAATCTTAATTTCAAACTAAAACAAGTGGTACAACCACAAACTACTAATGCAATCACTTGAGATGAAAGAGTAATAAATTTACCTTAAATTCATAGCAAACGACAAAGAAACAAACGACAATTGCAACCACCTGAACCAAAAATTAGCCTTCAATTTACAAATGCAACCACCTGAGATCAAAGAAGAAGGTACCATCAATTTACAAATGCAACCACCTAAGATCAAAGATCAAATTAAATTAAACGCGAAATTATTTTATACCGATCTGAACAGAACCAAAGGAAAGAGAAGAAACAAAAAGTTTCAGTGACGGTTGTCGGAGAGGGGTTGTATTAAGTCGTCGGAAAGTCAACCCTGCTTGAAACCCTAGCCGATATTGTGCCTCTCCTTCTCGCTGGACCACAAGCACTTCAAACAAAGGTGTATGGCTGGTGTGTTGAAACTTGAGAGACTCTTGGTTGCGGATTCGTAACAGGAAGAAGACGAGAGATTGGGAGGATATTAAAGAATAATGGGGGGTTTCACATATAATGGAAAACATTAAATGCCTTTGAAGAATACGGACGGTGAGGGTTTCACAAATGATGGTTTCTCAATTTAATACATTCAATTTCGACAATGAACGGTTTTCACACGTAATTACGTAAATGATCGGCCATTACGAGAGGAGTAGGTCAGGAAGTGAAAAAAATAACAATTAATTGTGCCTCTTTAAGTATCATCCTAATTATAGGTTATATAGGTGTTAAAATTTATAAAATACCCCTAAAGTGTCTTAAAACTTTGAAAAATGTGCAACTTTGCTCCCTCTAAAATAGCTTGGCTCTCTTGTACATATTGCTTCAAAATTTGTATCTATGGCAAAATTACCAAAAGGGTAGAAAACTCAGTTTCTTTAATATAGTAGTATAGATTATAGATTTTAACCAACATAATATTAAACAATATTAAACTTGATGAAGCTTTTAATAAACAAAACAAGTTTGTTAAAAAAAATAATTAATTTTATATTAAATTCACTTGGTTAATGATATAATAACTATTATTTGTTCCTTTTCCTTGTATAAAACTTTATTTATAAATGTAATTTTCTTTCAAAACACTTTACAAACTATTGCCTACTAAGTTTTCTTTCAAAAAAACTTTATAAACTATTTCATGTTACTTTTATACTCATAAAACTATATGAATTTATTTTTTCATACAACTTTATAAACTATTTCCTATTAATTTCTCTCGACAACTAGTTTTGTTTAGTTATATTTTTTTGTCGATTATCGTTTGTTTCTTTTATTAATGAAATGTTATTTTATTAGTTTTTATCTATTTTAAATGTTTAATAAGCAAAAAAGGAGTTGTTTGTGCCCATAATGGTGGATTAAGATATAGTGGACCACTAGCAAAGATACTTAACCGATCATCTACATAGGAGATGAAATATCAATGTTTATATTTGTTGCTCAACAACAAAGATACTTCAATGCTCATCAACATGTGAGTTTCATATAACTTCCTAGATGCCAAAGAGACAAAGAGACTTGGTACATGATCCAGATCGAGTCAACGCATCATCACCGAGTCAAATACATAAACAAAGAGGATTTTAGAAACCACAAAACGAAGGTACATATTAGTGACTAAGATTAAGATCTTACTTAACTTCAATAGATGATTTAAGGCAGTGGCGGAACTAGACCTTCAACTCAGGGGTATCCCAAAAATTTTTAGGGGTGTCCTCGTACTTGTTCAGGGGTGTCCTGTGTATAAAAATCGGAATTTTTTTTTTACACTACTCGTAAAAACTTGAGCCGTAACCCGGGCTACGCCCGTTTACACTACAGGTCCGCCCCTGATTTAAGGGCCACGGTGTGACTAGATTTCTTTCACTATACAATTATATATATATATATATATATATTGATTTCGAAAGACGATGAATAGTAAGTTTATTTTTATAATAATATATAGCTTTTTATTATTTTATTATTTAATATATTATAATAGTTTATTATTATATTTACTTTTAATAATATATTTTTCTTTTCTTAAACATCTATTTCTGATTTTTTTCTTTTTTTAACATATATTAATTTATCGATTAATTTAATACTTCTTTAATAAGTCACGTTTATAACTTTTTTCGAAAAACTTAAATACGTAGTTGTGCTTAATTTATTTCCTGACATTCCGTTATAAGTTTTGTTAAAACGAGGTTATACTCAAAATAAAGTATTTATTTGGTATAATAAAACGGTACGGTGATGAACTAAATCGTTCTAATGGTTTGGCTTTCTAAACAACATGTTTTACTTTCAAATCACGTTTGTTTTACATTATCATTTGCTCGGTTTCGCCGCAATGCGCGATATGAAAAACTAGTATATATTGTTGTTGAAAGACGATAAATAGTAATTTTAAATTTACAATAATATATAGTTTTTTTTAATATTTTATTATTTTAATATTATAATATCTTATTATTATATTTACTTTAAACATATTTACTTTTTTTATTTTTCATAATTTTTTTCTTTTTTTAAATGATATTATCTTTATCAATTAATTTAATATTTCTTTAATAACTTTCGTTCATTATTAAAAAGAAAACTTAAGTACGTACTTGTGTTTATTTCCCCCTGAAGATTCCGATATAAGTATTGTTAAAATGAAGTTGTATTCAAACTAGAGCATGTATTTGATATCGTTTTACGGTACGATGATAAACTAACCCAATTCTACTGTTTGGCTTTCGAAACAACATGCTTCATTTTATTGATATCGTTTTACGGTATGATGATAAACTAAACCAATTATCATTTATTTAACATTATCATTTGATTTGTTACGCGGTAAAGCGCGACACAAATAAAAGCTAGCTGTTATTATTTGTTCGAATATGTAGTTAGTCCATGTCAATAGTAATACAAAAAAATTATTATTTTATAATTTAAAAGAGACATTCAACAAGATAATCAGACAAAATCATAACCGTTGATCAGAAAATATATTGGAGAGAAAGATTCCGGCCATGTCATGATCGAAATATCAGAAAATATCTTGGAGACAAAATCTTAACCGTTGATAGAAATAATATGATGACGTGGGACAAATATCTTAAAATATCTTGCTGAGTTGCACCGCCCCATCACCCAAAATGCCAATTTTTCTAATATCTTTATTCTTTTCTCTTGGTCAACTAACTTATTCAATTAACGAGAATATTTGTGTTTAAAACTATCATCTTTTTGTTGCTTATTCAATTAACGAGAATATTTGTGCTTAAAAGTATCAACTTTTTGTTGGATTAAACGTTTGTTTATGTCAACTTTGAGTTCTCTAACTTTTTTATTTTTGTATAGAAAATATTCTATTGTTTCGTATCATCAGTTACTATAATTAATATGTAGACATGTCGTAATCTATATCAAGATGAAAACACGATTGAGTAGAGAAAATAAAATCACCTAACTCAGAGTAACTCGTTTAACTTCAGAATAGCATGTATTTTCGAGTATGATTTAAAATTAGAACTCAGAACAATATTAATAAAAATCAGATTACTGTTTTTAATATCCACTCTTTGATTTTTTATAGAATTTTAAATCAAGTGAATAATTATAATAATAATTAAATAAAATTTATTTAAATTTTTGGATGTATGTTAAAGTATATTTTTAAAGACATGAAATAGTGTATCATTATCATGATCATCAATAGCAAAGCTAAGGTAGCGTCTTAGGATGATAAGATAGACAATCTTACCTCTACATCGTATGAATGAAAAGACTGCTTTTATGTACATATACAGCCAAGATTACCTGGGTTCTTGACCTACAAAGGATACGTAGTCATCAGCACATGACGTGTTTTTGGGTGAGACGTAAATCCATCACCACAATAATTACTAACATAATTAGTCACTCTATAAATATTTACACAACTTATGAATATTATACGTGAAATCAATGATAACGACGCAACCTATGTATATAATTACGTACATTATACGTGAAGCACGTCGACACTTTTTTAAAAAGTTGATATATGTGTGTATGTGTGGACAGAGAGGGTGACAAGACTTACGCTCCCTATTTAATATGACGGATGAAAAAAAAAACCTAAACTCGGGGACGCTTCTTCGGGTATGGGACCGGGTATAAGATTAGAAAAAAATATCTTTTAGGTATGAGATTATGTGTAACACCTCGTAAAAATCACGTCCAATGATGTGTTGACACGTGTACTAAACCCTAATGAAGTCAAACGTTGACTATGAGGGACTAATTTTGCGAAAAATAAAAAAAACTTTGAATGAGGAGGGACTGAAAGTGTCAACATGCTAAAACTAAGTCTCTGAGTGACCTTATACGGTATCCGTATTCTCAAATAAGCCACTTGTTGGACGAAAGGAGCCATTTGCATAATCGTTTGAAAGTTTGCGTAATTGTTTGAAAGTTTGTGCGACGAAGGGTTAAAAGCGTCAACATGTTAATTCTTACCTCTGAGTGACCTTTTAACAAACCCAGAGCTTTATGATGTTCAATTATACTCTCGGGAATGCCTAATATTGGCTATATAGGGCCTTGATGCTATTAAACGATAATACGCGCAAGTTTGTGCGTTAAAGGGACCAAAAGCGTCAACGTCTAAAACTACACCTTTGAGTGACCATTTAAGCGAACTGGAAACTCCGTGATGTTCGGTCATACTCACGGGAATGCCTAATATGGACTATGTAATGCTTTGATATCGTTAAACGATATTACACACAACTTTGTGCGTTAAAAGGACTAAAAGCGTCAACGTACGAAACTACGCTTTTGAGTGACCTTTTATACAAACCGGGAACTCCGTAATGCTCGGTCGTACTCCCGGGCATGCCTAAGATTGGCCATTAGAGTTTTGTACCTTATATTAACATAATATGAGGATTTAGAACATAATGTGCCATTTGTGTAATTATTGAAAGTTAAGAAGTACTAAAAAGAATTGAGGGACCAAATCTGCCAATCAGCTAAAGCTGATTTCTTGTTGGCTGGGCTGACCCTTGTCACGGGCCGCGACCCAGGTCTGGGCCTGCTCTCGCGGGCTGCCAGGATGCAAACAGCAGCAACAAAGTATGGTTGTTGTTAGTTTTGTGTATTTCCTTGTTCTCCAACATACATAATGAAGACAGGGACCAAAACAGTCAATCTGCCAAACTGATATGCCTGGGCCGGACAGCCTCGCGGGCCACGAAGTCCACTGGACTCCTTCTTCACGGGCTGCCAGCAACTATACAGCAACAGCAGGTTGTTTTATTTGTTTGTTTTATACTTTACTTGTTCCCCACACATGATATTTAAAACCGTTTGATCATTCTATGGGTGTTAACTGATTATAACAAGCTGGTAATACACATGTAATGATCCTATTGAATTCCTAAAACACTTGGCAAGATCTTATCAACTCTCAAAAACTATGAATAAGGGTGTTCATCATCATAATTCCTTGCACCTTCATTCCATTCTTCCTATCTCTCATATTTGGAGGACCCTGAGCAATTGGGGACTTCCTTTGAGTGTTCTTCAGTCCCTATGACCACTTGTAAGTGATCCTTTCGTGACTAGTTCATTTATTTGGCTCTTAAAGCCGAAAAATCAAGCATTTACGATAAACGCTTTGACTTTTAGTTAGACCTTAAACGGTCAAGCCAATGTTTGCAACGAACATGGCTACGTGATCGTAATTAGGTAGGTGTTAATTCCTCAAAAGGCACCTCCTAAGAATCACGTTTGCTTGGTCAATTGACGAGTCAACTTAATATTGTTTTAAAAAGTCAACGAGTCAGTTTTTGAAATAATTTCTATTTGCGTTTAGAAGTGTTCTAAAATACATTTTATCACTTAAACAACTTAGTAATAATTATTAGAACATGTGTAAACATGTTCGGCTCGTCAATTCCAGTTTTAGGGTAGTATGCTACTAATTCTAGGTTCTGTTATGATTGTAATATAATGTAGCATAACCTTATAATGTTATATTACACGATCATACTAGAAATCTGAGTTTTTGCACATGTTCCGTTAATATGCCGTACTTTGATTATTATGCCTTTTTTTTAGCAAAAATAAGGTTTTAGACACCAATAAGCTTTCAAACAACTTAGGTACTGATATGTTAACATGTTTAACATATTTCGATGTTACGAACCTGATCGTAAACTGAGTTTGCGCGTAATGTCATAATTTATGCTTTAAATTGACCAAAATGCCCTTTAGGCGCGTAGATCAGTTTTAAGCATAATTTTTCATACCAAACTCATTGCCTACTGAATATCATAATTAGGATAATTTGGGATATCCATTCAGTTTACAAACTGAGTTTACGCATACGTTCTTGAATTATGTCCTTAATTGACGATAATGCCCTTTTTGCACATAAAATAGTTTTAAAGCATAATTTTCATACAAAACCTTTTTACCAATGATATGTTATATTAATTAACATATTTTAGTCATATAAACCTGGTCATAACATCAGTTTTCCTTAAACATCGCACATATCGTCATTTAACGGTCTTTAACGCCGTTTCGGCGCGTAGTATGGTTTTAAACCATAACTACCAACCAAGACTTGTTACCTACTGATTTTATAAATCATTTTAAATATTTTTACAGTAGGTATATGATATAAACTCAGATTCCCAAATTTGCCTTCAAAACTATGTGTGAAATTACCATAATGCCCCTACGGAGCATAGTTTGGTTTTAAACTATAAGACACACATATGTTTGATATTATATCATAAATAAAGTGTTTTCACAAAATGTTTATGATCGTAACATCATATTGTACTCAAGTTCCTTTTATACGTCGTAAAATGACCAAAACTCCCTTACGAGGCATAGTTTGATTTTAAAACCTAAACAGGCATATAAGTTGATATCCCACGGATATTATAACTTGTTTAAAGTATATTGGCATACGGAACTTGTTCATGGCTCATTCGGTTACTCGTTGTCGCTTATACGCGTACGGTTAGACTTATGTAACTAGTTTACATAAGTTTACTGAAACATGTTTAACCTTATCATTTTTACTTCAAAATCTAGAATGTATTTAGTTTACCCATATTATACAAGTCTTCATACTTGTTGGGTCTAAATTACATTCTGTTCCGATCATCGCTTAATCTAGCGTATCGTGCCGTTTTTAATACTTTAAGCTAGCCGGTCTAAGTCTATGACTTAATCAAGACCCGTTAGCATTCTAAATTGGTTATATATTACCATCATTCCAGACTAGAGCCACCCGGTAAAAGCTACCTGTATTTAGTTAGATTGGATACGACTGAGTTATTTAAATCTTGCAGTGAATCGAGTATTAGCTTAGGTAAATACTTTTAACTTATGTTCCCTTATACGGGCTTGGGATACGGTAAATTTTTACCACTTGGTCGGGTATGGGATCATTTGGTCATATTGTGATTAATAAATCCGCATAACCCGCTTTAATCTGTATTGTTTGATAACATAAACATTGGGGGTTAATGCGACCATGTCCTGGATATATCCTCGGCTCATTAAAAATGATAATGGCCACGACCGATGCGCAAGGTGTAGGCATACACCGAAAAGATGCCAATACTAAAATATTAATTACCCACAAGTTGGGGATAACTCCTTTATAGGTTTATAAGTGGTGTGCCGGTTAATCATGTCTCAGTCTTTGTACTGGGCCCCATATGTATGACAAACATGTAATTCTATATACAAGATTATAAATATACTTATCCCAAGCCTTGTGCACCTAAACCAAATTTCATAAACATTTTTCAAATGAGTCAGTTAATTGTATTTACCAGTGTAAACTGACGTATTTTCAAAAGACTAAGTGACAGGTACTACTTGTAATAGGCTGGGAGCTGCTCGGTGTTGAAATAGAGGATCTTGCAAATCCTTAAAGATGCCTTAAAGTCTGCTAAACTTCATTTTATACATTCTGTAATGATCCGCCTGTGGATTTGACATTACAAGCTCGTCTGTAATTAATACTTTGGTATTTTCAGACATTTGAGTTTGTAATAATATTTTATGTTCCAAGACTTCTGTTGTGCTATTCTGTGTATGTTTAACCATGACGATACCAATCTTACGTCACAATACTCCCCACCAGGCCCACCGGGCTGAGCTGTAAATATCGGGGTGTGACATTATGTGATACCCAACCGATTTGTTTTATAAATAAATGAGTAAACTACAATTTGCGTCCCTGTGGTAAACCCCAAATGGCATGATTAGTCCCTATTCCCCAAAATTGAACACCTCACTCCCTGTGGTTGTTGATTTGGAGTAATAGAGTCCTTCCCTCAAACGGTTGTTACTCAATGGTTAGTTGACGAGGCCAGATATGTCTTTTACTGTCTAATTCGAAGAGCATGATCTTCATTTCAATTTTTATACCCCCAATTGCCCAAAATCATCCCCACTATAAACACAATTTCAACCTTTGTCTCCTCCACACTTCTCCTGCATGCCAATACCTTGTTTAAGCAATGCAGAGGATTTGAGCTGAACAAAGACGATGACATGTGGTTTTTGGAGAATTCGTGTAGGTGATATTTACATTGATCCTCATGATTATTATGGTATGTTACTTTTTGCTCTATTTTTGAAGTTAAGCAACACAATGTGATGTAAACGGGGTTTGTACAAGCACGACTGAGTAGTGATTATGAGACATTAGGACTAAAAAAACATTTTTTTTTGTGTTACAGATGTAGATGAGCCGACTTTGTTTACTTTGAAAGTTTTTCACGGTGAAGAGTTCACTAACAACCCAGGTCGTTCAAAGTTGGTGGTAAATGGAATTTTATAGATTCTACTATATTGATGATTTTGGAATAGATGTTCTTGAAGAAATGGTTATGCAGCTAGGGTTTTCAGTTGACATGGTTTTTTATTTCTATTTTAAAATGTCCCTAGTATGTCTGGATTTTGGTTTGAAGTCGTTGGCTTGTGATAAACATTTTACAAGTACGAAGTGGGGTTAAATTTATTGAAGTATATATTGAACACCAGACCTCACGTGTGTTTATGAACTTTGGTGGTGAAGATGTAATTACACACAATCCTGGTGCTCCTTCAATTGAGAGCCAAGAAGATGCTGAAGTGTATGTTGATCATTTTGTTGACTTATTCCAGTGTGGTTGTTTTTATTAACTTTGATTTTCTTAGATAACTCACATTCATCTTTCTAAAAGTTGAGCACGCGATTGTATTTACTATTTTTTATCGGTGTTCTTGCATAAACTTTGTTGAAAAAGAGTTTTATTCAAAATATTACAATGATGAACCAGAGTGATATCGGTGTTATTGTTTAGTTATTATTAGAACCGGTACCGATATTCGTTTATATGGTTTTTTATTGACATCCGTACCGGTATTGTTATTATCAGGATCAATATCGATATTTGTTTTTATAGTTTCCTATGTAAAACGTATTCTTTGTGCATATCATTGACTTTCATAGCGACACCGTTACGAACCAAACCGATGCCGACCGAATTGTCACATCCCAACCGATGGCGGAAACATCGGGGCGCGACACTGAGCGAAACAGATTGTCCACGAGTATCCATAACAACTATTAATTACCAGATATTTAAACGTCATGTCCCATACCACAACATATCCAAATAAAACAGTTATTACAAATAATTGTCTCAAAAATAAATACTGTTCCGACAACTCAGATTTAGCGTGACATGTAACACCTCGTAAAATTACGACCAATGATGCGTTGACACGTGTTCTAAACCCTAATAAAGTCAAGCGTTGACTATGAGGGACTAATTTCGTAAAAAACGAAAACTATGATTGTGGAAGGACCAAAATATCAACATGCCAAACTTGTGCCTCTGATTGACCTCATATGATGTTCGTATTCTTTATTGAATAAATTGTCAGACACAAGAAGCCGTTTGTGCTTAAAACCAAAAATTTACAAACCATAGGGGTTAAAAGTCAACAAGTTAATTCATACCTCTGAATGACCTTTTTACGATCCCGAGGTTTTGTAGAATCTTTTTATATTCTCACGATTGTCGGATAAAGATTTTGTGGAGTTTCGATGCAAATAAACAATTTAAATTGCAAATATCAAGAAGATTGGTTAAAAGCGTCAACATGTTCAAATTAACCTCTGAGTGACCTTTTAACAAACCTGAAGCATCTTAATGTTCAAAATTACTCTCGAGAATGCCTAATATGGATAATATAGGGCTTTGACACGATAAAATGATTATGCGCGCAAGTTGTGCATAAAAGGGGCCAAAAGCGTCAAACTATAAAACTACAACTTTGAGCGACCATTTAAGCGAACTGGAGTAAAATGGAGTGTCTTAATATCCCATCATACTCTTGGGAATGCTTATTATTGATCTTGAAAGGATTTTATGCCATTTCGCGTTAAAACGCACAAGTTCGCAAATTAAAGGGGTATAAGCGTCAACAGGGAGAAACTAGTGTTTTCGGTTATCATTTAACGAAACCGGACCTAATGATGTTTGGTTATATCCTTAAGATCATCCACATTCTAACATTATGGGTTAAAAGTTCATAAAATAGAAGTTATTATGTTTTAAAAGGTCCAGGGGCCATTCTGGACAAGTTTGAAACTTAGAATGCTAGTCCCCTAAGGTCTCGCGCTGCGCGACCCTGAACATGGCCTGCCGTCGCACGACGCGACGGCTTGTTTTTTACAGAAACTCTGCACAGGTGCAGGTTCTGCAATGCTTCTTCTCCAATTTAGCCATAACTCAAATTCTATGGGTTCTAATGGTTTTAGGAAACCACCTTGGACACTTGTACTCATCAGAAACCATCTAGTAGCAGCTGGAATGATCTGGGGCTGCTCTCAAACACTATAAATAGGGCATTGAATCAGCCACAATCCTTGCTCATTCAAATTTTTTCATACTCTCTCAATTGCTCAAGCTTTGGAGCATTCTCTGGAGCATCCTGATCATTAAGGAAGCTCTCTAAGTTCAAATCTTCGTGCTAAGGACCTTTGTAAGCGTTCTTAGCTTCTATAGTTAAGCTTTTATTAGTTTAATGACCGAAAGTCAAAGATATCGTAATGATACTTTAACTTTGTGATTAATCACTAACGGTCCAACCATTATTCGAATTGAAAATGGCTATGTGTTGGTAATTAAGTAGGTGATAATCCCTCAAAAGGGCACCTCCTAATTATCACGTTTACTTAGTCAATTGTCGGGTCAAAGTAATGAACAGAAAAGTCAAACGAGTCAGTTTTTATAAAATAATTCCTAACTAATAATGTAGAAGCTATAAAATACGTTTTATCACTTAAATAACTTGGTAAACAATATAAGAACATGTTTAGGGTGGGTGGTGTGGTTTGCGGGGACTTCATCGGTGAGTGGAGTCACCGAGTGATTAACCACACCGTGGTGATTGAGTTGGGTGTTTGAGTAGGAGAGAGGGTGAGAAATGGGTGTATAGTCACCGAATGTGATTGAAGAGTGATGGAGGAGAGAGAGGGGGGACATAATGATATACAGATTTATGATATGATGAGCAACCTGTGTCGATTAAGGATCGGCAGGATTAGAATCTCCAAAAGATACATGTACCTATTATAAAGGTCAGTTGGAATGCCATAGAGGCTCAAAGGTACTGGGGAAGATTAAGCCCAATATAAGGCAGAAATTACTTCCCTTACTTTAACAAATCTCGAGGTTGAGATTTCTTTTAAGGGGGTGAGGATGTAACACCTCGAAAATTCACGTCCTATAATGTATTGACACGTGTCATAAGCTTGAACGTGTGAATGAATACTCTAGAGGGACTAAAGATGACAAACATGAAAAGTATGTAAATATAAGGGTTCAAATTGTCAACAATGGATAAATATACTTTACAATAACCCTACATAAATTTTTATACCTTCAAACGAATAAATCATGGATCATACGAGGCTAAATATGAAAGAAAGTGAGAGATTACAAACCACAGGGGTTAAATGTGTCAACATGTTTAAAGTATACCTCTGAGTGACCTTTTAGCAAACCCGAAGCTTTGTAACGGTAAATTATGCTCACTAGAATACATGATAGAAATTTCATAAAGTTTCGTTATCGTATGAGAAAGTTATGATCAAATTCGTGTGCGAGGGGTTAAAGCGTAAACGTTGAAAGTTATGGCTTTTCGGGTGATAACCAAGTTAACCAAGTGCTTAACAAAGTGGGTATAATGTCACACCCCGGATTTCCACGTGTCACCGGTGGGCCCGGTGGGGGAGTATCGTGACGTGGTTGGCAACATAATAGTCAAACAACACAATATTTAAATGCACAGCGGAAGCAATATATAGATTTAATTCAACCAAACGATATTGTAATATGAAGTATCACAAATAGTCGAATAAAATCCACAGGTAGATCAAATAAAACAAAAAGGAAACAAATGTTCAACAGATATGACATCCAAGCTGGCGAGACTTAATGTGGATGCTAGGAGACAAGCCAGCCTATTTCGCGTAGTACCTGCACTCAATCTTTTTAAGAAAATACGTCAGTTTACACTGGTAAATACAATCAACCGACTCATTTTGAAAAGAGTTTAAGAAATGCATTTAAGGCACAAGGCACAAATATTTTATAACTTGGGATAATTATTTAATATATAAACTTGTAAAGGATTTACATGTTTCTTATGCGTTCAGTAGCCCGGATCGAGCCGGGTTAAAGATCAATTAACACACCACTTAAATTATGAGACACTACAGGTGTACGCCTACACCAGAGTGCTAAGGTCGTGGCCATTTCGTAAAATGATGCCAGGGATATCCGGGACACGGTCATTAACCCCCCAAAGGCTTTAAGCAACAAAACAATTTAAACGGAGACATCTCAATAATTTAACCATAATAAGATTAAATATTCAACGCCCGACCAAGCGGTATTTTATATACCTTACCCAAGCCCGTATAGGGAAATAAGTTAAAAGTATTTACCTGAGCAAGTATAGTTCAAAATCAGCGAGTGCGGTATCTTTTACTGGTTCTCCTAATCTGGAACGAAGGTTTATAATAACCTATTAGAATACTAACGGATCTTTAATTAAGCTTAAGCTTAGACCGGTTAGTTTTAAGGATACGGTTCGTACACACGATTAAGCGAAGACCGGATAGAATGTGATTTAGACCCGACAAGTTTGAGGACTTGTTTAATATGGGTTTATTATCCACATTCTGGATTTTGAGATAAAAATGATATCGTTTGACCCGTTTCGGCTAGTTTATGCAAACTAGTTACATAAACCGAACCGAACGCGTATAATGCATAACGGGTAACCGAAAGGGTCGCGAACAGGTTTCCTAGGTTAATACGCTTTAAATATGTGGTGATATCATTATGATATCTTCCATAATGCCCATAACGAGTTTAATCCCTAAATACGCCCCGTAGGGGTATTTTGGTCATTTTAAGGGTTATAAAAGAGATTTATAATACCTCTGAGATACGGGTCTGATTTAATCAGAAAAATATCTTAACTTAACAGGTTATGTCTAATGGTATTAAGTCTTATGTGGCAAAATGGTTTTAATACTAAACTACGCGTTTAATACGCGTATAAAGCCGTTTTAAGCGACGTACGGGTTAAGATACCAATCTGAGTTTTCTAATCAGCAAAACAAGTTCAAAATACTATATTTATTATTTTAAATCAGTGGCAATTGGATTGGTATCAATCGGATTCATAAAACTCGTTTTATGGCCTAAAAGGGCATATTCGGTGTTAACCGAATCAATGCGATAAGCCTAGCTTAAGACCAGCTTAAAAATAATTGAAAATCTTCAAAAATCCTAAAATATTATTTAACATCAGCGGGTAATGGTTTTGGTACCGAAAATCGGGTTTAGATAGGCTATGCGCTAATCGCGCCGTTTAATTAATAAAAAGCTTATTATATACGCTAATGCGCATATCTCCTAATCTAGACCTCCGCTTGACGTGAAAATTTACGTACATGCTAAATAATCAGTAACTAAGATTATTGTATTTCCACATTTTCAAAATACTCGTTATAAAGTCATAAGGGCGTTATGGTCCAATTTAAGCGATTAACGGAAACGTGTGCATGCATCGGATAATCAATGCAATAAGTACAGAGACTTATACTAGCATGTAACCCAACCCTAATGAGACTTTAAGGCATGTCTAATACTTACTAAAACGGGTCAGAACCGAAGTCAACGCAAAAGTCAAGGTTTTGCGCCTTTCGGTTCCGAACCGGGTTTAAACAGTAATTTGTCGAGTCGGGCAAGCGTAAACAAGTTTTTATACTTATTACCAAGTTATATTAAGTTTAAAACAGGTTGCACGCCTCGCGGATTGCTAGTCGTGCATTAAATCGCATATTGACATTCTGTTGACTTTTTCGGTCAACGTTTGACCCGACAAACGACCTAGTTAGGTCTGGATTTGGTACTTGCCCTTATAAGGGTTTAATACCCATATAATTACCTATCTAACGGTACTTTTAATTCGGGTTACGACTGAGCTATCGATAACTAAACCTGAAGTCAACCGTTTAATACGATATGTTGACTTTTAAGCTAAAAACTAAACTAGAATTAATTTAGAAGGGATTAGAGACTTACTAGATGATTAATGGATGACTAGGAAGGCTCTTGATCAGTTTGCAAGCTCCCCAATAATCAGAATGCTTGAAAATGATTTGTGAATGAAAGTGGTGAATGAAAGGGTCCTTATATAGTGGGTTTACCACCACAATCACTTGACACAAGAGTCTAGGATCAACCACAAGTGATAAACACATGTCTCTAGCATGTAGGGGTGTCTAAGGGCCATGAATGTGTAAGAGAAACCGGCTAAGGAGGTCACAAACGCACACAACAGCCAACAGCAAGTCTGCTGTCGCTGGGCGCACCCTCGCGTAGCGCGAGGGGCTGTCGCGCTACGCGACGCCTTGCTCTGATCCGAATTTTGTTGATTGTTGATGGTTTGAAAGGGCAGCCATTATATACGACTTGTGGACTTCATTTTATCAATAGGGGACCTCCAATAAGTGTCTAATACTGTAACATACCCTACCATCATCCCTTGTTTCAATTGATTGCATTTACAAGACCCGAAAATAACGGTTTATCGTTCATTTCAACATGGGATCACATCATGCATTTGAATTTTCCTTTAAAGGCAATAATTCCCTGAATTGAGGGTATAATAGATGTATAATTTATTATATCGGGTCTTGGGATTTATAATAGAGGTGTTCAGAGGTAACAATTTAACATGACGCCACTTTAAATCCTACCGAAAACATCTTTATTAAATCCGGGTTTTCAACGCGTTTTTTGTCTTACATGACACGTGTCGTTTTAATATTAACCCGAAATTTGCGAGGTGTTACATCCTCACCCCCTTAAAATAAATCTCGACCCGAGATTTACTGAAACAAGTAAGGGTATTTTTCTTTCATGGTGGATTCTAACTCCCACGTAAACTCGGGACCTCTTCGGGCATCCCATTTGACCTTTACAAAAGGTATGTGCTTTCTTCGAAGCTTCCTTACCTGTCGATCTTCAATCGACAAAGGTTTTTCTACAAACGTTAAGCTCTTATCAATTTGCACATCTGTATGAGGCATGACATGCAAATCGTCAGCGGAACACTTCTTTAGATTGCAAATGTGGAACACATTGTGGATTCCACTGAGCTCTTCCGGTAAGTTCAACTTGTAGGCAACTGACCCAACACGTTCGATGACCTCGAAAGGTCCTATGTATCTTGGGCTTAGTTTGCCTTTCTTACCAAATCGCATCACCCCTTTCCATGGTGACACTTTAAGTAGGACTTTGTCACCTACTTCAAAGTGAAAATCCTTACGACTTGGATCCGCGTAACTTTTCTGCCTATTCCGGGCAGCTTGGAGGTTGTTACGAATCTGGACAATCTTGTCCGTCGTTTCGAACACGATTTCCGGTCCTGATAACTGGACTTCTCCCACTTCCGCCCAACAAACTGGCGATCTACATTTTCTACCGTATAATGCCTCAAAAGGCGCAGCCTTTATGCTGGTATGGTAGCTATTGTTGTAGGAGAATTCGATCAAGGGTAGGTTCTTATCCCAGCTACCTCCCAATTCGATCGCACATGCACGTAGCATGTCTTCCAACGTTTGAATAGTACGCTCACTCTGACCGTCTGTCTGTGGATGGTAAGCCGTACTAAAGTTCAAACGTGTGCCCAAAGATTGTTGGAAGCTTTTCCAAAAGTGCGACGTGTACCTAGTATCTCGGTCAGAGATAATAGCTACAGGTATGCCATGTAAAGCTACAATCTTATCAACGTACAGTTGGGCTAGCATATCGGAGCTGTAGGTCTCCTTAATGGGTAGGAAATGTGCTGACTTAGTCAGTCGGTCGACTATCACCCAAATGGTGTCATTTCCTTTCCTTGTCTTGGGTAACTTGGTGATAAAATCCATAGTTACCATCTCCCACTTCCACGTAGGAAGTTCAGGCTGTTGTAGCAAACCTGACGGTTTCTGATGCTCGGCTTTGACTTGCGCACATGTCAAGCATTTTGCTACATGGGCGGCCACAGACTTTTTCAAGCCTATCCACCAATAATTTGCCTTTAAATCCTGGTACATCTTATCAGCTCCGGGATGAACGGAGTACTTGGAACTATGGGCTTCTTGGAGGATGACATCATGAAGTCCTCCAAAAATCGGAACCCATATTCGTCCGTTCAATCTAAGAATTCCATCCTTGCTGAGAGATAACTGCTCCTCAGTTACTCCAAGCTTTTCATTGGGATAGTTAGCTTCTAACACAGCTTCCTTCTGTGCAGCTAACACCCTTTCTATCAAACTGTTCTTTATTTCCATGCTCTTGGCATTGATTCGGATGGGTTTCACTCTTTCTTTCCGACTCAAGGCATCGGCGACTACATTCGCCTTGCCGGGATGGTATCTTATTTCACAATCGTAATCATTAAGAGTTTCCATCCAACGGCGTTGCCTCATGTTCAAGTCCTTCTGGTTGAACAGATGTTGAAGGCTTTTGTGATCAGAATAGATCACACATTTTATTCCATATAAGTAGTGCCTCCACAGTTTTAGTGCGAATACAACGGCACCCAACTCTAGGTCGTGGGTGGTGTAATTCTTTTCGTGCACCTTTAACTGTCTTGAAGCATAGGCAATGACTTTGCCTTTTTGCATAAGCACACATCCCATCCCGGTGTGTGATGCATCACAATAAACAACAAACTCCTCTATTCCATCAGGCAATGTCAATACTGGAGCATTGCTCAACTTTTGTTTCAGAATATCAAAGGATTCCTGCTGCTTAGGACCCCAGTCAAACTTAATCTTCTTACGTGTCAGCGAAGTCAGGGGTGCAGCAATCCTTGAGAAGTTTTCTATGAATCGCCTATAGTATCCTGCCAAACCTAGGAAGCTACGAATTTCTGTAGGCGTCTTTGGCTCATGCCAATTCATGACAGCTTCAACTTTAGCGGGATCTACTTGAATGCCCTGCTCACTAACGACATGTCCAAGAAATTGGACTGCTCGAAGCCAGAATTCACACTTTGAGAACTTGGCATAGAGCTTCTCTTTATGAAGTAGTTCCAAAATACAGTGAAGATGCTTCTCGTGGTCAGCTTGGTTCTTTGAGTAGATGAGGATATCATCGATGAAAACGATGACAAATTTATCCATGTAAGGCTTACAGACGCGATTCATGATATCCATGAATGCGGCTGGTGCATTTGTGAGCCCAAAAGGCATCACTAGGAACTCGTAGTGACCATAACGAGTCCTAAATGCTGTTTTGTGCACATCTTCATCTCTAACCTTCAATTGATGGTAGCCTGACCTCAAGTCAATCTTTGAGAAGAAACTTGCCCCTTGAAGTTGATCGAATAGATCGTCAATTCTGGGCAAAGGATACCTATTCTTGATAGTAACCTTATTAAGCTCGCGGTAGTCGATGCACAGACGCATCGATCCATCCTTCTTCTTGACGAATAAAACTGGCGCTCCCCAAGGAGACGAACTAGGTTTGATGAAACCTTTGGCTAGAAGATCATCTAGCTGCGTCCTTAGTTCCTTCATCTCCGTTGGTGCCAACCTATAAGGCGCCCTTGCAACTGGTGCCGATCCAGGAATAATGTCAATCCTGAATTCCACTTGCCTATCTGGTGGCATACCAGGTAGTTCTTCAGGAAATACTTCGGGGTATTCAGAAATGACTGGGATATCTCCAATCTTGGGTTTCGGTTCATCAATAATCACCTGTGCCATGTAGATGACACAGCCTTTCTTTAAACACTTTGAGTCTTTGAGTATTGACATCTTCTCGGGCAGCCCATACTGGGTATCTCCCTGGATAGTAAGTGATTCACCAGACGAAGTCTTGATTATCACTTGCTTCTTATTGCAAATAATCTGGGCCTGGTTATGTGATAACCAGTCCATACCCAAAACTATGTCGAAACCGGCTAGTTTTAAAGGAAGTAGAGACAAAGGAAAAGAGTGATTCCTAATGGATATGAAACATCCATCTAATAAGGTTGAAGCGGTTTCTATTGTGCCATCGGCTAGTTCCACCTCATACTTCACACTTAAAATTCTAACAGGTAGTTTTAACAATTCACAAAACTTACTATCTACAAACGACTTATCAGCGCCTGAATCAAATAACACTCTCGCGTAAACATCATTTACGAGAAAGGTACCTGTTATCACGTTGTCGTCCTTGACGGCTTCCTTTGCATCCATTCTGAAGACCCTTGCATTGGTCTTCCTAGCCTCTTCCGGCTTCTTGGCATATTTTGGGCAATTGCTCTTGATGTGCCCTTTTTCATTGCAACCATAGCAAGTTGCATCCTTTATTTTCTTGCAATCCACGGTTTTGTGTTCCCTGGATTTGCATAAACCACAAGCAAAAGGCTTCGATTGTGATTGAGAGTTGGATTCAAACCTGCACTTACCAAAGTGCTGCCTCTTGCAGATTTTACATTTGGGTTTTTCACCCGACTGCTGGCCATCCTTTCTAAAACCTGACCCTTTCTTCTGGTCATTGTTTCCCTTCTGCTTCTTGTCTGAACGACGTGAGTTGTCATCCTCACGCTTCCTCTTTTCGGTGTCACTTTTCCTCTGTGACCTTTGCCTAACAGCATCCAAGGTAAGGGACAATGAAATGTCCGTTACTGACCGAAAAGTAGTTGGTCTCGAGGCCTTCACATTCGCCTTAATCTCCGGTTCCAACCCTCCAATGAAACGAGCTATACGTTTAGGCTCCGGAGTTACCAAGTAAGGAACTAACCTCGACAAAGTGTTGAAACTGATTAGGTAGGCCTGACAGTCAAGGTTCTTCATGACCAGCGCCAGGAAGTCAGATTCAATTCTCTCAACCTCATGTTGAGGGCAAAAATTTTCTTTGATTAGTGCCATGAACTCTTCCCAGGTCATGTTGTATAACGGGACTTTCCCTGTAGCCTGGATCAATGATCTCCACCAGGCTAGGGCTTCTCCTTTGAACGACTGTGAGACAAACTTCACAATATCCCTTTCATGGCAACCACTAATATCCACCACAGTATCCATTTCATCCATCCACGTCATGCAATCCACAGCTCCTTTTTCCCCATTGAAGTCTCTGGGTTTGCACGACACAAAGTATTTATAGGTGCACCCTCTATTACGGGGTCCTTGATCATGAATGACCCTCTGGGATGGAACACTCCTTCGGTTTGACGAGTGGTGAGAATTACTGTTGTGGGCAGTGTGGGTCCTGGAGGGTGTCCTAGTGTGTGATGCAGAATGGGTCCTCGTATGGGTACCACTTGATCCATGGTTTTGTCTATCCATAGCTCTATTAACCGCATTGTCTATCATAGCTTGCAATTCTGCACCTGCTACGTTCCCAGGGGCATTATCAGGCACTATTCCTGGGTGACTGTTGACCTCGTTTGAGTCTGCCATGTATTTTGAACTGTAACATATTGACAATAATTTATTGGTGAGTTTATTATAGAATTGTCTTTTATGGCAATTTTTATTAACCGCGGTAAACATAGACCATAAATGGTTAATTTATTTCTCACATTTATTTAGGATTTCTAAAATAATTTATCCTAATTATAAAACAATAACAGTTTCATTAGCACATAAGGCCTAGTCACAGGGACAATTTAAATTATAAGCTATGAATTCAAGAGAATCAAGGCTTTTTAAGGTTTGAACCAAGTTCCTTACCTTTTTCAGACAGGGTCACAGACTATTACTGTCTTTTGTCTCATATGAAAATGAGAAGGGCCCGTAGGCATTATATTACCACGTATGGTTAGGATATGATCATCTTTATTGATGATGTAAACCTAGGATTCAGAGATCATTAAACTAGGTTAGGAATCTTTTAAAGAATTCCTTTATAATATGACGTATGTGATTTTAACGAATCACTTCTGTCAGGAGTGTTAACATGTTTTAAGATGTTAACAGGAAATTGAATCTTTTAGACAGGTCTTACCATTTTGGCCCGGTCTTATATTTGACACGAGGCTAGGGTTCACACTTTTAAGATCCTTAATTAATTAATTTCATAGGCAGATTAATTTAAAAGGAATGATTTTAATTTATTTCATTTTATACATTATATATGCACATATGGCAATTATGAAATTTATAAAACAAACATTCCATTAATCTATTATACTATTACACACAGCCCTAAACGGGTCTTTTACAATTAATAAACTTACCCACGCAGGGGTTTAAACCAGGACATGCCCACGCAGGGGTCTTACAGAAAGATGTGCCCACTCAGGGGCTAAAATAGAAACAAGTCCTCGTATGGGACTAAGTACTAAAGGTAGATGTCCACGCAGGGACTACATACACATACAAATAATAAATGTCCACGTAGGGACTTGATTTTTAAAGTAGACATACACACACAAAGGATTTACTGATCCTTCTTACTCTTTCCCTTGATTAAGTTCGTCAAGGTCTTGAACATCCCCTGGTTACGCCGTCGGTCTTCCCGCGCCTCATGCCGCACCGCTCTAATACTTTGTAGGATCTCCTGATGCTGAGGTGGCGACATCTGAAGAGACGGCGGGGGTTGTTGGTAGTACGGGGGTTGTGTAGGCATCTGATATCCTTGTGCTGGGTAGCCTACTCCCCAAGGAGCTCCATACGGTCCCTCCGGGTTAAGGGCGTAGTAATTAGACGCTACCAAATACGGGTCGGCTTCAGCGTAACCGAGGTTAGTGTGAGTCGGTTGCTCAAACGGGTTGTACATCGAAGGACCCGTGTATGCTGGTATCTGATTATCGAAACCCATTGGTGGCGGTTGCTGCGCGTAGGGGTTTGATGGTCCACCTATCTGTGGAACTTCTGGAAGCGGCTGATAATTTCTGCCACTTGATTGTAGAGGAGAGTTAAGGTGAAACTCTTCTCTTCGTGTGGACATCCGGGCTCCGGATCTCCTATGTCTTTGCGGCTGTGGAGGCGCCGGCTGAACTGGTGGCGGTGGAGGCGGTGGCGTAACTGCCTCAAACTGGTGATTCCCAGAGGAATCTTGATGATGCTGCTGCTGCTGCTCATGCGGCGGAGAATAGTGAGGCTGATGCTGCTCATGCGGCGACGAATGGTGAGAAGGTGTAAAATACCATTCGTGCCGAGTAAAGATAGCCTGGAAGCTATCTGGACCATTATAGGGTGGCCCGTGATAAATTGAACTATCCGAGACCTCGATTGGGTGGTTGGGAGTTCCTGATGCGGGCATTTCGGGGTCATCTTCCTCATCCATATCGTTTCCTCCAGAAAAATGGTCCTCCGGCCCCAATGGGTTAAAACCCACTGGTTCTTGTAGATAATCCGCCGGGTTGAACTGGCCTTGAAAGATTGGAGTGGGGTCTCCAAAAGGACGGTGCGACATAGATCGCTGTAACGGTATGTGTGAATGGTGAGGGTCTCTAGGCTCATTTTCTGAATGTGGCCCATAAGAGTCTTGAGCGGGAGTTGTAGAGCTGTTCGAAACCGACCGTCTTGCCGGTTGAAATAGACCTCTCTGGTTCCGCCGAGTACCGTCACTCTCAGCGGGGATAGGAGCTTGAGTATTGGATGGTCCAGCTTCATGGTCGTTGGGGGCGGTGGTCGGCCCCTTTCCTCCTCGTCCTCGCATACGTAAAAATCTTGGAGGCATTTTCTTGGTTATACCTGTCAACAAAACATAAGATAACAAATAACAAAATATAAAGTTTTTAAAGAACAAAACAAAAACCGAATAGGGTGGAATTTGTCTTATGTTATAAGTCTAGACTCGAAAGTTTAGATATGTGCAATTGTGTAACTGAGATTAAACACAAAAAGGCTAGTGTTTAATTCACTCAGAGTTGGCTCTGATACCAACCTGTCACACCCCGGATTTCCACGTGTCACCGGTGGGCCCGGTGGGGGAGTATCGTGACGTGGTTGGCAACATAATAGTCAAACAACACAATATTTAAATGCACAGCGGAAGCAATATATAGATTTAATTCAACCAAACGATATTGTAATATGAAGTATCACAAATAGTCGAATAAAATCCACAGGTAGATCAAATAAAACAAAAAGGAAACAAATGTTCAACAGATATGACATCCAAGCTGGCGAGACTTAATGTGGATGCTAGGAGACAAGCCAGCCTATTTCGCGTAGTACCTGCACTCAATCTTTTTAAGAAAATACGTCAGTTTACACTGGTAAATACAATCAACCGACTCATTTTGAAAAGAGTTTAAGAAATGCATTTAAGGCACAAGGCACAAATATTTTATAACTTGGGATAATTATTTAATATATAAACTTGTAAAGGATTTACATGTTTCTTATGCGTTCAGTAGCCCGGATCGAGCCGGGTTAAAGATCAATTAACACACCACTTAAATTATGAGACACTACAGGTGTACGCCTACACCAGAGTGCTAAGGTCGTGGCCATTTCGTAAAATGATGCCAGGGATATCCGGGACACGGTCATTAACCCCCCAAAGGCTTTAAGCAACAAAACAATTTAAACGGAGACATCTCAATAATTTAACCATAATAAGATTAAATATTCAACGCCCGACCAAGCGGTATTTTATATACCTTACCCAAGCCCGTATAGGGAAATAAGTTAAAAGTATTTACCTGAGCAAGTATAGTTCAAAATCAGCGAGTGCGGTATCTTTTACTAGTTCTCCTAATCTGGAACGAAGGTTTATAATAACCTATTAGAATACTAACGGATCTTTAATTAAGCTTAAGCTTAGACCGGTTAGTTTTAAGGATACGGTTCGTACACACGATTAAGCGAAGACCGGATAGAATGTGATTTAGACCCGACAAGTTTGAGGACTTGTTTAATATGGGTTTATTATCCACATTCTGGATTTTGAGATAAAAATGATATCGTTTGACCCGTTTCGGCTAGTTTATGCAAACTAGTTACATAAACCGAATCGAACGCGTATAATGCATAACGGGTAACCGAAAGGGTCGCGAACAGGTTTCCTAGGTTAATACGCTTTAAATATGTGGTGATATCATTATGATATCTTCCATAATGCCCATAACGAGTTTAATCCCTAAATACGCCCCGTAGGGGTATTTTGGTCATTTTAAGGGTTATAAAAGAGATTTATAATACCTCTGAGATACGGGTCTGATTTAATCAGAAAAATATCTTAACTTAACAGGTTATGTCTAATGGTATTAAGTCTTATGTGGCAAAATGGTTTTAATACTAAACTACGCGTTTAATACGCGTATAAAGCCGTTTTAAGCGACGTACGGGTTAAGATACCAATCTGAGTTTTCTAATCAGCAAAACAAGTTCAAAATACTATATTTATTATTTTAAATCAGTGGCAATTGGATTGGTATCAATCGGATTCATAAAACTCGTTTTATGGCCTAAAAGGGCATATTCGGTGTTAACCGAATCAATGCGATAAGCCTAGCTTAAGACCAGCTTAAAAATAATTGAAAATCTTCAAAAATCCTAAAATATTATTTAACATCAGCGGGTAATGGTTTTGGTACCGAAAATCGGGTTTAGATAGGCTATGCGCTAATCGCGCCGTTTAATTAATAAAAAGCTTATTATATACGCTAATGCGCATATCTCCTAATCTAGACCTCCGCTTGACGTGAAAATTTACGTACATGCTAAATAATCAGTAACTAAGATTATTGTATTTCCACATTTTCAAAATACTCGTTATAAAGTCATAAGGGCGTTATGGTCCAATTTAAGCGATTAACGGAAACGTGTGCATGCATCGGATAATCAATGCAATAAGTACAGAGACTTATACTAGCATGTAACCCAACCCTAATGAGACTTTAAGGCATGTCTAATACTTACTAAAACGGGTCAGAACAGAAGTCAACGCAAAAGTCAAGGTTTTGCGCCTTTCGGTTCCGAACCGGGTTTAAACAGTAATTTGTCGAGTCGGGCAAGCGTAAACAAGTTTTTATACTTATTACCAAGTTATATTAAGTTTAAAACAGGTTGCACGCCTCGCGGATTGCTAGTCGTGCATTAAATCGCATATTGACATTCTGTTGACTTTTTCGGTCAACGTTTGACCCGACAAACGACCTAGTTAGGTCTGGATTTGGTACTTGCCCTTATAAGGGTTTAATACCCATATAATTACCTATCTAACGGTACTTTTAATTCGGGTTACGACTGAGCTATCGATAACTAAACCTGAAGTCAACCGTTTAATACGATATGTTGACTTTTAAGCTAAAAACTAAACTAGAATTAATTTAGAAGGGATTAGAGACTTACTAGATGATTAATGGATGACTAGGAAGGCTCTTGATCAGTTTGCAAGCTCCCCAATAATCAGAATGCTTGAAAATGATTTGTGAATGAAAGTGGTGAATGAAAGGGTCCTTATATAGTGGGTTTACCACCACAATCACTTGACACAAGAGTCTAGGATCAACCACAAGTGATAAACACATGTCTCTAGCATGTAGGGGTGTCTAAGGGCCATGAATGTGCAAGAGAAACCGGCTAAGGAGGTCACAAACGCACACAACAGCCAACAGCAAGTCTGCTGTCGCTGGGCGCACCCTCGCGTAGCGCGAGGGGCTGTCGCGCTACGCGACGCCTTGCTCTGATCCGAATTTTGTTGATTGTTGATGGTTTGAAAGGGCAGCCATTATATACGACTTGTGGACTTCATTTTATCAATAGGGGACCTCCAATAAGTGTCTAATACTGTAACATACCCTACCATCATCCCTTGTTTCAATTGATTGCATTTACAAGACCCGAAAATAACGGTTTATCGTTCATTTCAACATGGGATCACATCATGCATTTGAATTTTCCTTTAAAGGCAATAATTCCCTGAATTGAGGGTATAATAGATGTATAATTTATTATATCGGGTCTTGGGATTTATAATAGAGGTGTTCAGAGGTAACAATTTAACATGACGCCACTTTAAATCCTACCGAAAACATCTTTATTAAATCCGGGTTTTCAACGCGTTTTTTGTCTTACATGACACGTGTCGTTTTAATATTAACCCGAAATTTGCGAGGTGTTACATATAAGACTTGAAGCCTTATAAGTCAAGTTGAGGGGCTCAAAATGCAAGAAATAAAGTGTGGTCGACCTTTCGAAGAGCCAAGAGCCAAGGATGCAAACTGAAAAAGTTGTAAAACCTGAAGTTAGGCTCCAGGCGGGCCGCGTAAGGTCTTGGCAATCCTTACGCGGGCCGCGTCAGGCCCCCAGATGCAGAAAATCATTTTTGTTGGCTGTTCAGCCTTGGAACCGACTTAGATCAGATATTTTCTCTTCATGGGCGCCCCCTACATGTTCCTAGGCACTTAGGGACATCTGTTGATGATCCATGGCCATTGATAGCATGATTTGTCAATGATCTAAGGTGTTTAAAACACTATATAAAGGCCCTTAAGTTGCAACAATTGATCACACCTTCCATCTGCAATTGAGGAGCTTTCTGGAGCTTGAGAGCAGACACAAGTCCTTCCTAATCGTTCATAGGACTCTTGTAAGTTTGCCTAACATTCCTTAGTTAAGTTTTTGCTTAGTTTTAGCTTAAAAGTCAAACCGTCGTAATTAGCGGTTGACTTAACGATTAATCACTAATGGTCCAGTGGTTAGTCGAATTGAAAGTAGTTATAAGTTGGTAATTATGTGGGCAATAAACCCTTAAAAGGGCACCCTCTGATTCCCACTCTAACTAGGTCAAATGTCGGGTCAAACTTGTTATTAAAAAGTCAACAGAATGCTTAATTTACAATTTATGCATAATTAGCAATGTAGAACCCTTACAACCTGTTTGATCATTAATATAACTTGGTAATGAATGTAAGAACATGTCTAAATATGTTCCACCCGACAATTTTCTGTTTAGACCCGGTTCGGAACCAAAAGTCGCAAAGCTTTGACTTTTGCCTTGACTTCAGTTCTGACCCGTTTTGGTATGATTTAGAAATACCTTAGAGCTCTATTTGGACCAGGTTACATGCTAGTATAACCCTTTGTGATTATACACCATGGTTCATTAGTTAACCAATTAATACGCATGATTCCGTTAATTGCCCATATGTTGACCATTATGCCCTTTTTCACCTTAAAACGTGATTTTTGAAAATGTAAAAGAGTAGAAACCTTAGTCACTGATATATAAACTTGTACCCAAAGTTTGACATCAGTTTGAGGTGTAGTTTGAGAGTTATGCTCATTAGCGTAAATTTAAAGCTTTATGTTAATTAAACGACATAATTAGCGTATGGCCTATCTAAGCCTACTTCTTGATATCAAACTTATTACCCACTGATGTAATATATTATTTTGGGATTTTTGAAGATTTTTAATTAATTTTAGGCTGAGCATAACTTATAGTCGTAGGCTTAATCCGGTAATTGTCGGTTTTGCCCTTACGGGCTATAAAATGAGTTTTACATATCTAATTGACTCCAAACCTTTTGCTACTGATTACATATGATAAATAAATTATTTTAAGCCTTCTGGAATAATAAAAATATCAGCTTTATGTATAGAACCCGGAAATGGCTTCTAATCGCCTTTTTAAGCGTTTTTTTTAACGCATAGTATGTATTAGAACTATTTTAAACCTACAAGGGTTGATACCTACTGATATTTTGGGCAAATTATAATATTTTAACAGTAAGAAAAAGTTGTTTAACTCAGACTTCAGTATTGAGCTTTACGGCTTATGTGAAATTACCAAAATGCCCCTACGGTGCATAGTTTGGTTATAATTGATAAATTTCACATATATACTTTACCCTACTGTTATAACTTAGTAAACTAAGTATTTTTACTGATTATATCAGACCTGTAACACAGGTAAATACTTAGACTCTTTTATAACCTTGAAAATGACCAAACTACTCCTACGAGGCATAGTTTGGGTTTAAATTCGTTACGGGCATAATAAAAGACATCTTACTGATGTCACAACATATTTGAAGCATATTAACTTAGGAAACCTGTATATGGCTCTTATGAATACCCGTTACGCTTATTACGCGTTCGGTCCGGTTTATGTAACTAGTTTGCATAAATTAGCCGAAACGGGTCAAATCTTATCGGTTTTATCCCAAAATCCAGAATGTGTATGAAATACCCATATTAAGCAAGTCTCCGAACTTGTTGGGTCTAAATCACATTCTATTCCGGTCTTCGCCTAATCGTGCGTTTGAACCGTATAATTAACAGGTCTAAGCTTAGGCTTAATTAAAGACCCGTTAGCATTCTAATTGGTTATTTATACCATCATTCCAGACTAGAGCCTTCCGGTAAATTGTACCTACGCTTACTTAAGTGAATACGGCTGAGTTATTATAATTCTTGCTATTTAAGACAGGAGCTAGCTCAGGTAAATACTCTTAACTTATTTTCACTATACGGGCTTGGGATACGGTATAATGATACCGCTTGGTCGGGTATTGAATGTTTAATCGGATTATGATTAAATTATTGAGGTAACCCGGTTTAATCTGTATTGTTTGAAATAAAAGCCTTTAGGGGTTAATGACCATGTCCTGGATATCCTTGACATCATTGTATTATAAAATGGCCACGTCTTAAGCATGGGGTGTAGGCATACACCTGACAGTTGCTTAAGGAATAACGGTATCTCACTCTCTTGTGGGCCTATACTTGTGGCGTGTCTGTTAATCTGACTCGGTTTCTACATCGGGCCCTGAACGTACAACGAACATGTAAATCTGTATACAAGATTATAAATATAATTGTCCCAAGTTATAAAAGATTAATTTTGCCTTTGTGCATTTTAATCAAAGTGTCAAAATATTTTGTGCCTGGTGCATCTAAAGCAATTTCTTAAACTCTTTTCAAATGAGTCTGTTGAGTGTATTTACCAGTGAAAACTGACGTATTTTCCAAAAAATTTAAGTGACGGGTACTGAACGTAATTGGCTGGAAGCTTAAGGCGCTAATAAGGAATCTTGCAAGTTCTAGGCGTCTAAAGTCTGTTGAACAATGTTTATGTTTTAAGATCCGCCTGTGGATCCTTTACTTTCCGTTGTAATACTTGATATTACTTTATATTCGGATTGTAATATATTTATCTTTTGCTTCCGCTGTGCATTTATATATTGTGTTGTTTGACTATTATGTTGCCAACCACGTCACGATACTCCCCACCGGGCCCACCGGTGACACGTGGAAAGTCGGGGTGTGACAGGTTGGTATCAGAGCCAACACTGAGTGAATTAAACACTAGCTTTTTGTGTTTAATCTCAGTTACACAGTTGCACATTCTTGAGTCTAGACGAGAACATAGGACAAATTCTAATTCATTTTATTTTGTCCTTATTTGGTTCCTTTGTTATTTTCTGATTAGCTCTTGCATGGGCAAGTCATTTTTGTAGAAGTCCCGTTTAGGGCAACCATATACTTGTTTAAATTTTAAAGGAACGATTATATTAAAAATATCATTCCTATATTATAAAATCTACCATTATAATAAAATGGCAATATCTAAAAAGGACAAGACCTAGCTCATGTGTCATTTTAAGACAGGGCCAAGACGGTAGTTCCACAATTAGATTCAGATCCTTGTTAACATTTCAATTTAGGATTGTTCTGTGTTAAATATTAAAGGAATCTTAAAGGTAAAACCTAGCCTAAATGTCAATGCAGATATGGCCAAGATGGTAAAACCTAGCCTAAATGTCAATGCAGACATGGCCAAGATGGTAAAACCTAGCCTAAATGTCATTGCAGACATGGCCAAGACGGTAAAACCTATCCAAAGGATTCCAATCCCTGTTAACATCTGTAAGTACGTTAACATTTTTGGTAAACTGTGAATCGTTAAAGTCACACAGGCCATCTTTCAAAAAAGGAGGTTAATCTAAATTCCCTTATTTGAAATAATCACCCATTAGTGATGAAATGCCTACGGGCCAAACTTGTTGTCCGATGAGACAACGACCGTGGTGGTCTCTGACCCCGTCTAAGGATATTGGGCTACGTCCAAGCATAATAGTTTGTATGATCAATGCGATCCTGACTAATATCATCAAATGAAGATGATCATATTATAAACATCCATAAGTGATGAAATGCCTACGGGCCATACTTATTGTCCTAAGGGACTAAAAACAGTGGTAGCCTACAACTCCCTGTCAGGAAAAGGTAATGAACTTTGATTCAAACCTTAATGCCTCGATTCTCTGAAATCATGGCTTGTAAATTTAAAACTGTCCTTGTGACTAGGCCCTTTGCGCCACCTTAATATCCTTAATGTTTTATAACTACGATAAATTATAATGAAAATGCTAATTAAATATAACTAACAAATTAACCAATATGGTTTATATTACCATGGTTAATAAATCGTTTAAAACGATAAAACTGTATGGGCTTCTAAATAAACCTTGCCCTTACTTTCTTTTGTAGCAATTAAGACTACATGGCTGACTCCGATGAGATAAACAGTCATCCTCTGGAAAACCGCGATGAAGATAAGATTAATATAACCAGAGGAGAACTTCGTACACTGATTGATACAGCTGTATCTAAAGCTGTAGAGGAGCAGTTCAAGGAGTATAGTGGGACTCATAGTAAAGCCTCATCTGTACCCCACTCTAAGTTTGTCCCTAAGACTCATTCTGAGGCTCATAGCAAGCCACCCCCAAAGAAAGATGAGTCAAAGAAAGATGATGATCGACGTTCATCTAATCAACTCAGTGTCCCATCCAAGAAGATAGTGTTCGATAATGAACCGCTTACCAAGTCCTGTACCTATAAATACTTTGTGTCCTGCAAACCTCAGGATTTCACTGGGGAGAAAGGGGCAATTGATTGTATGACCTGGTTGGATGAAATGGACACAGTTGTCGATATCAGCGGTTGTGCTGAGAGGGATGTAGTGAAGTATGTATCCCAATCGTTCAAAGGAGAGGCACTAGCATGGTGGAAGGCTCTCATTCAAGCTGCTGGGAAGATCCCACTTTACAACATGTCATGGGAACAGTTTGTTGCTCTCATTATGGAGAACTACTGCCCTCAACACGAGGTCGAAAGAATTGAATCAGATTTCTTATCATTGGTGATGACAAACTTAGATTGTCAAGCTTATCTCACCAGTTTCAATACCCTGTCCAGACTGGTTCCTTACCTAGTAACACCAGAACCCAAGAGAATTGCTCGCTTCATCGGGGGTTTAGCCCCAGAAATCAAAGCCAGTGTTAAGGCTTCAAGACCTACTACATTCAGGTCAGCGGCAGATCTGTCGCTATCCCTCACACTCGATGTGGTCAAAAACAAGGTTGCCAAAGTCTCTGAAGAGGGAAAGCGTAAAAGGGAGGATGAGAATTCTCATCGCTCCGATAGGAAGAGGAATTCTGAGGATAAGAAGAGTTCCGGGTTTAAAAGAGACAGCCAGCAGTCGGTTGAGAAGACCAGGTGCGAAACCTGTAGGAAATACCACCTCGGGAAATGCAGATTTGAATCTCAGCCTCTACCGTGTGGAATTTGCAAGTCTCAGGAACATAAAACCCTGGATTGCAAGAAGCTAAAAGATGCAACCTGTTATGGTTGCAACGAGAAGGGGCATATCAAGACCAACTGCCCTAGGAATCAGAAGAAGCCCGAAGAGGCCAAGAGAACAAACGCATGAGTTTTCCAGATGAACGCCCAGGAGATGGTGCAGAATGATGACTATATAGCAGGTACCTTTCCTTATCAAGCAGTTTATACAGAAATTTATTTGATACTGACAAATATGATTCTATAAGAAACGATAAATATTGGGAACTGTTATCCCTATTGATTTGGACTCCGGTCATTTAACGCAAGATAGAAATTGGCCGATGACACTATAGAAAATGTTCCAACAAATCATAGATTGATATCTTATATCTATTAGGAATCACTCTTTTCTGATATCCTTATGGCAAGCTTTCAAGTTATCCAAATTCATCACTATAATAAAGACAGATGTGACATTTTGATCCCCTGTAAAAAAGATGATGGATTAGGACCAAACTTTAAATGCCATTAATGGTCTTTTGTGATCAAGGCTAAGTAAAATTGATATATATATTAAATAACGTTCATTAAGAGTGTAAATGCTATATTGGCCTGTATGGTTTAATGAAACCATGGTTAGTATATAAGGCCATGAGGATGATGAATAGCAGTTGTCGAATCCCAACTAAGAAATTGATTCATTTAGTAATAGGAACCATTTCTTCCGTTCCTGTCAGAAATCTTTAAGTCATAAAATTCTAATGTACCATCTCTATAGATAAAGGACATTCGCATGAAACTGATATCTCTTTAATCCCTATTGATTACGAATACCAAATGGTATGACAAAACCGCCGTATGGAAATTTATGTATCGTAATATGTTCCATAGATTGCTTCCATGCCTGATCAGTATGGAGGTTTAATGCATGGAACCACAAAGATATCCCAATGACCATATGGTACTAAGGTCAACTAATGGTATTCAAAGAAGATATCTAGAAAATAGAATTTTTTTTCCAAATAAATGTTTCCTGGTAAAGGAACCTGTGGATTCATAACATAAAAGTGTCACTCATTTGGCACGAGCAAGGATGGATGAACTGGAGCCTGAGATTGGGAAAATCTCTGTAACCTCCTTGTATCTTGATTATCTTCTCCTAAGACTACCCTGTTTACCTCCCGAGAGGCAAGTAGAGTTAAGATTAACATCCCGCTTTGGGTTAGAGTATTGTAAGAACTCCATGCTGATTATGGAATAACCGAAAACCTGATTAAGTAAATTTTAAGATAGGAGATTCATATAGCCTAACTCGATATTCTGAGAGTTTGATATTGTTGGGTAAGAAAGACGGTTCATTTTGCTTATGCATACATTACCGCAACCCAAATTAGGCAACGATTAAGAATTGCCATCAGCTACCCAGGATCGTCGAATTGTTCGACTAACGACAAGGATTAGCTATTCCTTAAAATTAGTTAAGTAGTAGTTGGAATAACCATCTCACCTTAAGATAATCTTTTCTATAATAGTTGATATGTAAGCATCAAGGCCGCTCCCTTGGAGACCTTGTAAAGATGGAATGTTAAACATCTATTGTTAGGACAATAGATTGGTAAGTCCACTTATCAGAATCTGAAAGTTGCATTAGAAACAACGAATAAGATCATACAAACCCCTAATTATCTATAAGTTGCCATTATTCGGCAGAAAATCAAGGATTAATGGAAAGTAGTAACCTTCCTAAATTCTTGTTAAGAAATAAGGCTCAACAAAAGATATCACCCAGGAAGGGTGTGCCAAATTTGTTAAATTATCAGGCTAGTCAGGCTCTGAGTTTATAGAACCATTCGAAGGATTAGAATGTATCAAGATTAAATAGCTTACGAGCTAAGACCTAATTAAGGAGCTCGGTGGAACGCGCAATGCACCCCACCCTAATGATTTAAGGACGTGTTTCGCCAATAAGTCAAGAAACACTATCACATAATGATATACAGATTTATGATATGATGAGCAACCTGTGTCGATTAAGGATCGGCAGGATTAGAATCTCCAAAAGATACATGTACCTATTATAAAGGTCAGTTGGAATGCCATAGAGGCTCAAAGGTACTGGGGAAGATTAAGCCCAATATAAGGCAGAAATTACTTCCCTTACTTTAACAAATCTTGAGGTTGAGATTTCTTTTAAGGGGGTGAGGATGTAACACCTCGAAAATTCACGTCCTATAATGTATTGACACGTGTCATAAGCTTGAACGTGTGAATGAATACTCTAGAGGGACTAAAGATGACAAACATGAAAAGTATGTAAATATAAGGGTTCAAATTGTCAACAATGGATAAATATACTTTACAATAACCCTACATAAATGTTTATACTTTCAAACGAATAAATCATGGCTCATACGAGGCTAAATATGAAAGAAAGTGAGAGATTACAAACCACAGGGGTTAAATGTGTCAACATGTTTAAAGTATACCTCTGAGTGACCTTTTAGCAAACCCGAAGCTTTGTAACGGTAAATTATGCTCACTAGAATACATGATAGAAATTTCATAAAGTTTCGTTATCGTATGAGAAAGTTATGATCAAATTCGTGTGCGAGGGGTTAAAGCGTAAACGTTGAAAGTTATGGCTTTTCGGGTGATAACCAAGTTAACCAAGTGCTTAACAAAGTGGGTATAAGACTTGAAGCCTTATAAGTCAAGTTGAGGGGCTCAAAATGCAAGAAATAAAGTGTGGTCGACCTTTCGAAGAGCCAAGAGCCAAGGATGCAAACTGAAAAAGTTGTAAAACCTGAAGTTAGGCTCCAGGCGGGCCGCGTAAGGTCTTGGCAATCCTTACGCGGGCCGCGTCAGGCCCCCAGATGCAGAAAATCATTTTTGTTGGCTGTTCAGCCTTGGAACCGACTTAGATCAGATATTTTCTCTTCATGGGCACCCCCTACATGTTCCTAGGCACTTAGGGACATCTGTTGATGATCCATGGCCATTGATAGCATGATTTGTTAATGCTCTAAGGTGTTTAAAACACTATATAAAGGCCCTTAAGTTGCAACAATTGATCACACCTTCCATATGCAATTGAGGAGCTTTCTGGAGCTTGAGAGCAGACACAAGTCCTTCCTAATCGTCCATAGGACTCTTGTAAGTTTTCCTAACCTTCCTTAGTTAAGTTTTTGCTTAGTTTTAGCTTAAAAGTCAAACCGTCGTAATTAACGGTTGACTTAACGATTAATCACTAATGGTCCAGTGGTTAGTCGAATTGAAAGTAGTTATAAGTTGGTAATTATGTGGGCAATAAACCCTTAAAAGGGCACCCTCTGATTCCCACTCTAACTAGGTCAAATGTCGGGTCAAACTTGTTATTAAAAAGTCAACAGAATGCTTAATTTACAATTTATGCATAATTAGCAATGTAGAACCCTTACAACCTGTTTGATCATTAATATAACTTGGTAATGAATGTAAGAACATGTCTAAATATGTTCCACCCGACAATTTTCTGTTTAGACCCGGTTCGGAACCAAAAGTTGCAAAGCTTTGACTTTTGCCTTGACTTCAGTTCTGACCCGTTTTGGTATGATTTAGAAATACCTTAGAGCTCTATTTGGACCAGGTTACATGCTAGTATAACCCTTTGTGATTATACACCATGGTTCATTAGTTAACCAATTAATACGCATGATTCCGTTAATTGCCCATATGTTGACCATTATGCCCTTTTCACCTTAAAACGTGATTTTTGAAAATGTAAAAGAGTAGAAACCTTAGTCACTGATATATAAACTTGTATCCAAAGTTTGACATCAGTTTGAGGTGTAGTTTGAGAGTTATGCTCATTAGCGTAAATTTAAAGCTTTATGTTAATTAAACGACATAATTAGCGTATGGCCTATCTAAGCCTACTTCTTGATATCAAACTTATTACCCACTGATGTAATATATTATTTTGGGATTTTTGAAGATTTTTAATTAATTTTAGGCTGAGCATAACTTATAGTCGTAGGCTTAATCCGGTAATTATCGGTTTTGCCCTTACGGGCTATAAAATGAGTTTTACATATCTAATTGACTCCAAACCTTTTGCTACTGATTACATATGATAAATAAATTATTTTAAGCCTTCTGGAATAATAAAAATATCAGCTTTATGTATAGAACCCGGAAATGGCTTCTAATCGCCTTTTTAAGCGTTTTTTTTAACGCATAGTATGTACTAGAACTATTTTAAACCTACAAGGGTTGATACCTACTGATATTTTGGGCAAATTATAATATTTTAATAGTAAGAAAAAGTTGTCTAACTTAGACTTCAGTTTTGAGCTTTACGGCATATGTGAAATTACCAAAATGCCCCTACGGTGCATAGTTTGGTTATAATTGATAAATTTCACATATATACTTTACCCTATTGTTATAACTTAGTAAACTAAGTATTTTTACTGATTATATCAGACCTGTAACTCAGGTAAATACTTAGACTCTTTTATAACCTTGAAAATGACCAAACTACTCCTTCGAGGCATAGTTTGGGTTTAAATTCGTTACGGGCATAATAAAAGACATCTTACTGATGTCACAGCATATTTGAAGCATATTAACTTAGGAAACCTGTATATGGCTCTTATGAATACCCGTTACGCTTATTACGCGTTCGGTTCGGTTTATGTAACTAGTTTGCATAAATTAGCCGAAACGGGTCAAACCTTATCGGTTTTATCCCAAAATCTAGAATGTGTATGAAATACCCATATTAAGCAAGTCTCCGAACTTGTTGGGTCTAAATCACATTCTATTCCGGTCTTCACCTAATCGTGCGTTTGAACCGTATAATTAACAGGTCTAAGCTTAGGCTTAATTAAAGACCCGTTAGCATTCTAATTGGTTATTTATACCATCATTCCAGACTAGAGCCTTCCGGTAAATTGTACCTACGCTTACTTAAGTGAATACGGCTGAGTTATTATAATTCTTGCTATTTAAGACAGGAGCTAGCTCAGGTAAATACTCTTAACTTATTTTCCCTATACGGGCTTGGGATACGGTATAATGATACCGCTTGGTCGGGTATTGAATGTTTAATCGGATTGTGATTAAATTATTGAGGTAACCCGGTTTAATCTGTATTGTTTGAAATAAAAGCCTTTAGGGGTTAATGACCATGTCCTGGATATCCTTGACATCATTGTATTATAAAATGGCCACGTCTTAAGCACGGGGTGTAGGCATACACCTGACAGTTGCTTAAGGAATAACGGTATCTCACTCTCTTGTGGGCCTATACTTGTGGCGTGTCTGTTAATCTGACTCGGTTTTTACATCGGGCCCTGAACGTACAACGAACATGTAAATCTGTATACAAGATTATAAATATAATTGTCCCAAGTTATAAAAGATTAATTTTGCCTTTTTGCATTTTAATCAAAGTGTCAAAATATTTTGTGCCTGGTGCATCTAAAGCAATTTCTTAAACTCTTTTCAAATGAGTCAGTTGAGTGTATTTACCAGTGAAAACTGACGTATTTTCCAAAAAGGTTAAGTGACAGGTACTGAACGTAATTGGCTGGAAGCTTAGGGCGCTAATAAGGAATCTTGCAAGTTCTAGGCGTCTAAAGTCTGTTGAACAATGTTTATGTTTTAAGATTCGCCTGTGGATCCTTTACTTTCCGTTGTAATACTTGATATTACTTTATATTCGGATTGTAATATATTTATCTTTTGCTTCCGTTGTGCATTTATATATTGTGTTGTTTGACTATTATGTTGCCAACCACGTCACGATACTCCCCACCGGGCCCACCGGTGACACGTGGAAAGTCGGGGTGTGACAAGAATGTATTTAGTTTACCCATTTTATAAAAGTCTTCATACTTGTTGGGTCTAAATCGCATTCCAATCCGGTCATCGCTTAATCTCGCGTTTCGTACCGTAAACTTTTCTTTAAAACTAACCGGTCTAAGTTATAACTTAAATAAGACCCGTTAGGAATCTAATAGGTTATTAAAACCTCCGTTCCAGATTAGGAGCCCATTAAAAGCTACCTACACTTGTTGAGTAGGATATACGGCTGAGAATACAAATTTTACATTTTAAGCTCAGGTGAATACTTTTAACTTATTTTCCCTTATACGGGCTTGGGATACGGTAAATTATTACCGCTTGGTCGGGTATTCAATATTTAATCGATTAGTGGTTAAATCATTGAGATAAACCGTTTTAATCTATTTTGTTTGATACAAAGCATTTGGGGGTTAACGACAGTGTCCTCGATATCATTGGCATCATTTAAATGCAAATGGCCACGACCTAAGCACGGGGTGTAGGCATACACCTGACAGTTGCGATACGGTTTCTTTTCCCCAAAAAGGGAATTAAGATACAAAATATAACCACACGTGAGGATAACTCCTTGTGGACTATATTAGTGGTGTGTTGATTAATCATGACTCGGTTTCTATCCCGGGCCCTGAACGTACGATAAACATGTAAATTTGTATACAAGATTATTTTATATAATTGTCCCAAGTTATAAAAGAATATTTGTGCCTTGTGCATCTAAATCAATTTTCTTAAATGTTTTCAAAAGAGTCAGTTAATTGTATTTACCAGTGTAAACTGACGTATTTTCAAAAGACTAAGTGACAGGCATAATTGGCTGGAAGCTCCTTGGTGTCAATGAAGGATCTTGCAAATCCTTAGGATGCCCTAAAGTCTGCTAAACTTCATTTTGTACATTTTAAATTGATCCGCCTGTGGATTTAATATTGCAAGCTCGAATGTAATTATCTTTTCAGTATTTTCTGACAATTGGGTTTGTAATAATATTTTATATTCTAAGACTTCCGTTGTGCTATTCTGTGTATGTTTGACTATGACGATATCAATCTTACGTCACGATACTCCCCACCGGGTTGAGCTGTGAATATCGGGGTGTGACAGGTTGGTATCAGAGCCAACGTTTGAGTGAATTAAACACTAGTTTTTAGTGTTTAATCTCAAATGACACAGTAGCATATTCCTTAGACGTTTCGAGTCTAGACTTAACATAGGAATGCTCTCATCCCTATTAAGTAAACATTGTTTTCGATTTTATGTGTTTTGAATATGTCGCCAGGCAAAGAAGTAGTTAATGGGAATTCTCCAAATCCGAAGCCTAGAAATGCCAAGCTTCGTACCACGGCTAGGTTAAGCGTGCAACCAGTTGGAGGAAAGACCCTTATGGACCTATTCCCAAAATCAAACCTATTTAAACTTTAAACCAGACTTCGGAGTCCATACCAGAAGGTCCCTGAGGCTCCCATATTGAAGATGATATACGTGGATGCTATTATATTAACCTGAAATCCCCATCTCCGAGTTTTGAAATTCCGAACTTGGGCTATGCTTGTTAAAATCCAATCTGTGATCCAATTTATTTTTCTAACCATGAAATCCTTGAATTCTACTTCTACAACGGATCCTAATTTGGAATGTTCATTTTATTCCCTGAATCTTCAGTGTCACTGTCGCGTATGATAGACAAAGAAGAGAAACCATCAGAATGAAGCAAGAAAGGCATTAGAACACCCTTCTTCCAATATATTTCTTTTTCCTTTAAATCCCTGTATGGGCATTTGATTATCGTAGTCCTTTGTAGACGTATTATTTCATCATAGTCCTTGTAGACTTACCTTTTTCTAATGAGACTCTGTATATACGTATGTTTATCATAGTCCGTTCGAGGACATTATATTTCAAAATAGTCCCTTAGGGGACGTTATATTACAATAAAATCCCTTAGTGGACGTCATATTTCCATGTAGTTCTGTCACAGCCCCCGACCCCACCCTGGGAACGGGAGCCGCGAACCAATCAGATGGTATAAGTGTTTATTAGTTTGGCAACGGAAATTTTCATCAGGACCGTAGTTAGGAAATATCTTTATCAGAGTTAAACACCGAAATGTTTAAAATAGATAAATTGGATAAAACCCAAGTTTTCTTTACAATACATTTATAGGGATAAACCCTAATTATTGAAAACAAAATCTCCTTTTTATTTAGGTAAATTTTATAGCCACTTTTCTAAGCCTTCAGTGCTCTCCAGCTGGCTTCTATTTGGCTTTCACATTTTGTTACCTGAAACGCGTTTTAAAAACATTTTGTCAGTGGGAAATACTGGTGAGTGAATCCCAATTTAATCAAGACATGTTTTATCAGTTTTACAGTATTGAGGGCGGTCGCGCAATTACATCTGTTTCCATCTACTTTAATTACCACCCACGGTATTGTCAACCTGACTTGTGGTCATGTTACAACTCACAATGTAGTAACAAATTTTGTATACAAAACCCCAACATACCGACGATAATTGTAGAATACAAATACTCAATAACTGTTTAATATAATGTAAAACATTTGAGGTTTTGTAAAAACAGTTTGCAAAAAGTAGATTACTCACATTGTTATCTTAAGTACTTTCCTGTGGCTTCCTGGCCATAATCTATAAATTTTAAATAATGCACACACGTTAGTATAATAACCTAATTTACATTAGTTATACCCTCCCCGAGACAGAAACTCCAACGACTACGTCGGACAGAGCCTCGACAACCGTTACGGAGCACTAGATCAATCGGGCAACGTATCTAATACGTAACCGGGGGTTAAAATACTAACAACGAGGCAGAGCTTCGCTTTTTAGTGGGTATAATACCCGAGCAGAATTTCTATTATATAGAATTTTGAGAGAGAAAGTCGATTCGTGAACGATTTGAAAGTAAGGCTCGAACTCCCTATTTATAGGGTCTGATCAGGGGCGGCTCGCTCCCCGCGAGAGCTTAATCACAAGGCTTCGCGGCCCGCGAGGGCTTATAGAGTAGGCCCTAGCTTTGCTAACTCAAGGACTAGCTTTGACACGCAGCCCGACACGTGGCACAACGTGGTCCGGCCTGGTGGCCATCTGTCGCCCCCCGTGAAGCACACAACCAACATGGTCGCGGCCCGTGAGCGCCCACCAGAATTTGTTTTATTTGATTTTTAATGAAATAAAGGTATTACGGGGCCGTTTTTCGTATACGGGGTGTATTTTAGGATATATAGGGGTGTCAGGGGTGTTTTAGGAGGGTTGTTATATTTTGGGTACAACTCCTGAACTATTTAATAATATATATAATGCACTCGCGTTAAGTATAGCAACCCAATTCAACTTTATCCCTACGTCACGAGACAGAACCCCAACGTATTAGTCGGGCAGAGCCCTGACATGCGTTGGTGGGTCCTAAATCAATCGGACAGGGTATTGACTCAGTGGTTAGGGGTTATAACACTTAAAACGGGGCAATGCTTTATTATTATTATTATAGATAAAAATAAAATGAAAAATAGAATTTAGAGAATAAGCGGTCGAGAGATGAAGAGACTCAAGCAATTTTGCTTTGAAGAGTCACTATCCTATTTATAGTTGTCATATGCCTTGGAGACCAAGTCTTTCATGGCCACGTACACAAAGAAATAAATTTCTTACTCACACACGTAAAATTCTACATTCTAATTATTCCATATATAACTTTGCAAGTTTTTTATGCATAACAACTTGTACATTATGCTTTGTGAGTTTTTCAAAAAAAAAAAAGTTGATATTTTACTTTTAACCAAAAGGTTTCTACCTTTTTCCAATTTTAACCCTACCTAATTTATTTTTTAACTTTAACCCTAAACTTTTTATTATTTGCAATTTAACTGCGCAACTTTTGTCACTTACATTTTTCATCTTTCGCAAATTTTCATTTTACGTATAGTTCTAAATTTTTCGAGTTAATATGACGCAACGTGCATGTGTGGTTCAACGTTTTTACCTCTATTTTTCCATGTTTGACAGGTTCGTTGCAACACGCATATCCTAGGTCGAGTCAGTGTTGGTGGTCGATGACGGTTGTGTGACATTAGTACTATTTGACACACCGTTTTACGCCCCGCCGCAACGCGGGGTGTGCTTTGGGGGGTTTTCAAAGAAAAAATGGTTATGCATATGGTTGTCGTAACGTTGGCTTTGGGGGTTTTTCAAAAATGATTGATTTTTTTTTTACTTTTCACCAAAAAGTATTTCATAAATTACTTTTAACCCAAAATTATTTGTTTTTTTTTATTTTTAACCCAAAACTTTTTATCTTTTGTAATCTATTCTCATATTTTTTTTTACTTTCAACTTTGATCCTTTATAGTTTTCATTTTTCGCAAATTTTTCGCTTTATGCTTGGTTCTAAATTTTGTGACTTAACACATTGCAACGCGCGTCTTTGGTTTAACGTTTTTACGTGTTGTTCTAAATTTTACGAGTTAACACGACGCAATGTGCGTGTGTGGGTGATTTTACATCGTCTATTTTTCCCCTGTTTGACAGGTTTAACATAACGAGCGGGTCCTAGATTGACTTAGTTATAACAAAAGAATCCCCGCCGCATTGCGGCGGGTCGCAATCCTAGTTTGAATGGAATTGTTTTAGACTTTTTATTATTTTATTATTTTATTTAAGACGTCCATTTTTTTAAGTTTTGATTATTTTTATTATTTTATTAATTTATATATTATAATTAATTCATTTGCTTCACTTATTTGGCGTGTATAACTTTTAAAATATAACATTTTATAAAACAATGAATATGTCATTAGAACGAGAATATTTGTATCTACATTTTGAACCAAGTTTCATTAAAAACAGTGTAGGTTTAAATATATTGTATTTTTATAATTTAATTATTAAAAGAGTTCCTAGGTCCGTATAGGTACTTCATATTTCGAACAGTCAGCTTACTCATGATCTATCTGTTTAATAACATAAGTTTCTATATACTTTATTTTAAATTTTGTAATAATTTTTTTTTTGAGAATGTTACAAGTTCTTTCGTGGACAACATACTTCAAAATAGTCATTCATAGACTTTATATTCTATTATAGTCCTTACATGGACGTGTTATTTCAATAAAATCTTTTTGTAAACATGTTATTTCATTAAAAATCTTTTGTAGACAGGTTATGTCATTAAAGTCCCCTGGCGAATATAATAATTCATTAAAATCCTTTTGAGGACATATCGTTTCACTATAATCCCAATGTTAACATAATTTATAGTCCCTATACGGACTTATATTTTCCTTTCAGTTCCTACATGGACTAGTATCGCTTCAAAGTCTCTATTAGGATCTATCTTTTCTGTATAGTCCCTTTGAGGACGTTGATTTATTATAATTTCCTAATGAACATATTTTAATTTAAGTCCCTGTGAGGGCATCTGTTCAGTAAAGTCTTTTGTGCGCATGCTGTACCAATATAGTCCTTTTATGGGCATCTGTTCAGTATATATAATTATTATATATATTATATGTATTAAATATCATCATGATAGCTACATGAAACTTTTTTGTTTTTACATATTTACCATGAAACTTTCATATTTTTAACTATTAGAGTAAACTTCCGTTTTGCTCCCTGTGGTTTGACCACTTTAACGGTTTTGCCCCAAACCTTTCAAAATAACCATTTTACTCCCTGATCTATGAAGGCCTTCATGATTTTTCTCCCCGCCCCTAAACGTCATCCACTTTAACAGTTAAAGTCTGTCACGTGCAAAACACCTGAGGGGCAATTATGTCTTTTCCCAACCCTCCCTTTACAATTCCAGCTTAAAACCCTAACTGTTAAAATGGATGACGTTTAGGGGCGGGGAGCAAAATCATGAAGGTCTTCATAGATCAGGGAGTAAAATGACTATTTTGAAAGGTTTGGGGCAAAACCGTTAAAGTGACCAAACCACATGGAGCAAAACGGAAGTTTACTCTAACTATTATTTAGTATTAAGGGTAGAAATTATTATATATTAAATTACATCATAATAATTTCATTTGTACTGTTATTTATGTTGATTGGCTACGATATATTTTTTTACTTTTAAAATTTCATTTTAACCAATTACATTATAAATAATATATGTCTTTAATTCATTAGTTTTATTTTTTTCTATAACTTTTGTTAATTATTTTCTTTTATAAAAACTAAATACGCGATATACTTTTTTTTAACGGACAGACCCGGTCCCCACTGAAAAAAATTATTATTATTTAAACAAAAAAAAAACAAATACGTTGACGATCACAACTGCGAGTGGTGGTTATTACAGGTTGGTAATATCCAACATGTCGGTCGCAACACCACGTCACCATATTTTCTTCTATTTGCTACATTTTTATCGTTTTTAGTTGTATTACACATTTATATTTTACAGCTTCATACTGGTCTTTTCGTTAAGTTCGTACGTGGATTCCCCGCCACAACGAGTGGTCGGAAAATCCTAGTACATATATTAAGTTTTAACATTAGAATTAATAGTGATACTTTTGTCTTTTTGTAATTGTGTCTTTTGTGTGTATGTGTGTGTTTACATGGTAAACTTTAAGGTTCTAATAAAATTTTGGTTTTTTATTATTTTGCCTCAAAAGTTAAACAAGTTATTTTTCATTAGTTTTGTTTTTCTCGCATTTAATCTTTATTCGATTGCTACTTAGCACGGGTGTTTGGTGGTCACATTTTGGTTCCCTCAAGTTTTTTTTACCCCCCTCAATTTTCTAACACGTGTCAATATAAATTCAACTTTGTATACGTTTTACGTCACCTGAGTCATTTGATGTTGAAAATTCGTATTTTACACATTTTCCGGTTTAGTCGTCATTCAATTACTACTTAGCATAATTTTACACCCACCCTACAACGTTAGAGGCATGATTTTACTCCCTCGCCGTGACGCGGGAGGCCAACGACTCGTTAATATTATTGCCGCCTTTTAAATTAATAATAAAATAATAATAATAATAATAATTATTCGCCAAACACAATGATGTAGACGTGTCAGCAGCTAATTTGAGTGATTAAGAAGGTATAAAAAACAATAAAAAAGAGGTTGTATTTATTTGGTCTTCCGACGGATATTTCATTTCACCAAGATATTTTGTGATTAAGAAGGCATTAAAAAAATTAAAAAACAATATAAATGACGTTGTATTTATTTATTTGGTCTTCCGGCGGATATTTCACCAAGATATTTTATAAAGTTTCATAATAAATATCTCTCTCTCTCTATATCTCTATTATATCTCCTCTTCTCTACTCTACACCCTGCATCTTTCACACCCAACCCATGGGGATCACCAGAAACCACCACCACCACCACCATTCACCCGATCTCACCACCACAAAGAAGCTCAAATACAATCACTACGATTATCAAGACGACACTAGCACTGGATTTGCCTTGACTTTAGGTGACTTTATTAATCCCATGTTGCCCACTTCAATTGTTGTTTCGGATGCCTTGGAACCCGATTGTCCGGTTATTTATGTTAATAAGGTCTTTGAATCTGTTACCGGTTATCGTGCTGATGAAGTTCTTGGTCGGAACTGGTATGGTTTTTTTCTTTCTTTTTCTTTTTAAGATAATTTAATTAATGATTTGATTGGGTTTATGTTTTGTGATGGAATTAATTAGTGTTTATTTGTATATTATTTCTGGATCTCGTAAAATTGATGTGTGTAATTTCTGGAAAAATAATAGTTCATTTGGTTTTTATATTAGTTTGTTTTTGTTGTTGACATAAGGTTTTTTTATAAAAAGTTTGTGGTTTTTTTTTATTTTTTTATGATTTTAATCATGGTTTAGGGTATAGAAAAGGTGAAACTTGTAGGGCTGGTTAGAGATTTATGTGGTTTGGTTTATGGTTAGGTTTTTACTGCTTAGTTGTCTAGTTTAAAACTTGGAACCGGCGCGTAAAAAGGTATACCATTTAGCTTTTTTGATTTATTTTATTTATTTTTGAAATAAGTGATTATGTACATATTAACCCATTATAAATTAACAACATTGTGGTGCATAGTTAAGTTGTATTCGATGTTTAAGGAGTTTTTCAACAAAAAAAAAAAAAATTATATAATTACACTTTTAACCCAAAGCTACTTTGGTTTTTTACTTTTAACCCAAAAGCTTTCTATCTTTACCAATTTAACCTCACAACTTTTTTTACTTTCAACTTTGGTACCCTACACTTTTCATAATTTGCAAAATGTTTGTTTTACGTTTTTTTATAAATTTTGTAAGTTAACACGACGCAACGTTTGTGTGTGGTTCAACGTTTTTACGTTGTGTTTTACGATTCATTCTAAATTTTGCGAGTTAATATTACGCAACGTGCGTGTGTGGTTCAACGTTTTTAGGGCTGTCTATTTTTTCCCGTTTGATAGGTTCATCGCGACGCGCTGGTCCTAATCGACTTAGTTATTATTTTCTATGTTTTATGTTTCGGTCTAATTTCTTCGCATTAACACGTCGCAACTTCAATGTTGATAGTCGTTGGCGGTGCAGTGGCATTGGTGCTATTTGTCATGGTTTTACACCCCACCACAACGCAAAGGGGCTTAATACTAGTTATATTTATTTCACGGGCGGAGCTACTTGTATCAAGGGGTAGCCCCGACTACCCCTTAATGCTCTTGCGGTAGTGTAAAAAATAAAATTTGACGTTTTTTCGATTTTCTTTCGATTTTGCTACCCCTATAGATTTTTTTTAAACGTTGCTCATGTAATTGTTTTCTAGATCCGCCAATGATTTATTTATAAACCATGTTTTATTATTTTAAAAATCGAGAAAGATTTGAAAAATAGAATAAAAAAAATCGGTTCAAAAACCTAAACCGCTAAAACTAGCCTTTGTGGTCGACTTACAACTTGATCAGTTTGGTTTGTTGTGTTCAAAAACTGTAGTTAGCGGTTTGACCTTTTTTTTTAAGTTGTACCCCTAACTCTGGCATAAATATTGATAAAATAAAGTTTATACTCGTATGCTAATTTATATTTATGGACATTTTAGATGAAATTTATTCTTCTATCTTGTTAATTAATATCTTTATTATTTATATAAATTTTATAAATTGTCATCGTAAATAAGAAAACAAATGTAGATCATGTTCTTGATTTGGAAATGTTTGTTCTCAGTCGTTTCTTGCAGTACAGAGACTCGAGAACCCAAAGGCGGCACCCGTTGGTGGATCCTGTTTGTGTTTCAGAGATCAGAAGATGCCTTGATGAAGGCATAGATTTCCAGGGAGAGCTTCTCAACTTCAGAAAAGATGGTACGCCGCTAGTCAACCGCCTAAAGCTCGCTCCCATACACGATGATGACGGTGTAGTCACACACATAATCGGCATCCAAGTGTTTATAGAAACCAAAATTGATCTAAACAGCGTATCGTATCCTGTTTTTAAAGAAACTTGTAAGAATGAAGGGGATCAAGTGGCGTGTGAAAATTTGCCGAAAAGCGGGATAGTGAAGTGTACGGAGTGTCGGGAGGTCTGTGGGATTCTTCAACTTTCTGATGAAGTGATGGCTCAGAACATTTTGTCTCGGTTGTCGCTTAGAGATGTTGCTTCGATTGGATCGGTTTGTAGAAGAATTCGCCAGCTTACTAAAAACGAGCATGTTAGGAAAATGGTGTGTCAAAATGCTTGGGGGAGAGAAGTGACAGGTGCGTTGGAACACATAACGAAGAAGTTGGGGTGGGGTCGGCTTGCTCGCGAACTCACCACGCTTGAAGCCGTTTGTTGGAAAAAGCTTAGAGTCGGTGGTGCGGTAGAGCCGTCACGTTGCAATTTCAGCGCGTGTGCTGCTGGGAACCGATTGGTTTTATTTGGTGGGGAAGGAGTTAACATGCAGCCGATGGATGATACATTTGTCCTCAATTTGGATGCTGTGAATCCGCAATGGCGGCAGGTGACTGTGAAATCGGCTCCACCGGGTCGGTGGGGCCACACACTCTCGTGCCTAAACGGGTCTTGGTTAGTGGTGTTTGGTGGCTGTGGGAAACAAGGATTGTTGAATGATGTGTTTGTTCTTGACCTAGATGCCAAACAACCAACATGGATAGAAGTGTTTGGTGGCGGTCCACCGCCACCCAGATCTTGGCACAGCTCATGCACTGTCGAAGGGTCAAAGCTAGTGGTCTCGGGTGGGTGCACCGATGCAGGGGTTCTTCTCAATGACACGTTTTTGCTTGATCTCACAGTGGAAAAACCAATGTGGAGAGAGCTTCCAACTTCACGAATCCCACCTTCTCGATTGGGACATTCACTCTCGGTTTACGGAAGAACCAAGATTCTTATGTTTGGTGGCCTTGCAAACAGCGGTCATTTAAGGTTAAGATCGAGCGAGACGTACACGATAGATCTAGTGGACGAGAAGCCTCAATGGAGGGTTTTAGAATGCAATGCATTTACAGGGGTAGGGACCCAAGGTGCAGTGGTTCCACCACCTAGGCTTGACCATGTAGCCATGAGCATGCCATGCGGGCGAGTTATAATATTTGGTGGTTCGATTGCAGGCCTACACTCTCCTTCACAAGTGTTCTTGTTGGACCCGTCAGAGGAGAAACCGTCTTGGAGGATTCTAAACGTGCCTGGTGAAGCTCCAAAGTATGCTTGGGGTCATAGTACTTGCGTAGTCGGGGGTACACGGGTTCTTGTGTTGGGTGGTCACACCGGCGAAGAGTGGATTCTTAACGAGTTGCATGAGTTATGCTTGGCAAGCAGGCCATGATAATGTTGCTTTTGTTTTTATCACTTAGTGAGTTATATGTATAATTACAGAGTGTTTGTATATTTTTTCGCGGCTTGTATAATGCTTATCCAAGCAGGGGCAGTAACACAAACAAAACAGTATCTTTGATCACATTTTCAGTAAATCACTCACTCTACAAGTAATGAATATGAATTAGAGTACAACATAACAAGACCCTTAAACTTGTTGAAATCCAAACATACCCGATTTCATAACTCACTTCCACGCAACTGAATCGATCTCGTCTCTGGAAGTCTTGTACAGCTGAAGTCTCTTGGCTAACATCTCTCTCTTTTCCATGAGCGACGGATCTTCATCCAACATTTTACCAAGCTGTTCTTTCTGCATCAAAATAACAGCATAACAAAAGGTTATTATAGTAATAGGTTCTAAGTAACTTGTAATCATGAAATTATTAGATTAAAGGGCATACCTCTTTTCTACCAATTTGCGCATAGAAGAGATTCAGTAATGATCTCCTTGCTTCTCGGACTTGACAATAAACGACAGCCTTTGGTATTGTGTTCCTCAGAGTATCAGAAACCATACCAATGTAAGCAGAGACGTTCGACCCTGATCACAATCACATAATACATTCAGAAAGCATATTACATTATATCATATATAACTTAAATTGAAAGGTCGGTGCCGACCACCTTTTTGATTTGACAAAAATCATTCCAACTTTTCTAAATGACAAAATTCGCCCCTCAAATTTCTAATTTGACAAAAAACTACTTTCTAACTTGACAAAAAAGACCCCCATACTTTCTAACTTCTCTTTAACCCTCAAACTTTTGACATGTAACTCATTCTACCCCCAAACTTTGCTATCTTGTCAAAGGTAACCCTCTAACTTTGTAAATGTCACTTTAACCCTCTCAAGTTTCTAAAGTTTCGAGCTTATCCTAAAACTAATTTTTTACGTTTTTATTTTTACGGGAGTGTCGGTATAAATTCGAGTCCGTCTACGCTTTAACGTATTTTTTGTTTGAAAACGAGTCGGGTCCATTATATATTGATATTTTATGTACATTTTGAGTTGGACTACGTTTTGACATAAATTTTGTTTGAAGACAAATCGGATCAAATGTATATGTTTTGATTCGATGGTATAAATTTGAGTTATCATACACTTTGACGTAATTTTAGTTCGGAAACGAGTCTGGTCGATTGTAGTTTGTACGTTACTATTTTGTGTACGGCGCCGCCGCAACGCGCGGCAGTTAAAAAACAAGTTATTTAATAAGATGTACCTTCCAACTTTGTGGAGCACTCACTAAATATGGCACTTAAAATGTATGATATATAATAACAGATCAAGTGTAAATATGAATATGACAACCCGGCCCATTTGCGGGTCAACACTCAAAACAAGCCAGCCCCGCCCTTTTTGACACGAACCATCTTTGAACTGTTACCCAGCCCACCCATCTTCCCACATCTAGCATTAACAACATAAGAAAAAGACACAATAGGCAATGTGTTTACCGATCTTCCTAAAGTGATAATCATCGTAGCGATCTGGTGCTGCATTTGGGCCTGATCTGTTTGAATACTTGTCATCTCTAGAATGCTTATCGTCTCTAGAATGCTTATCGTCTCTAGAATGCTTATCATCTCTGGAATTCTTATCAGGCATGTTTCTGGGATTCATGTCAGACTCATGAATTTTACGGAAAAAGTCGACTGTTAGATAAGTTGATTCCATTTCGACCAGTCGGCTAACCGTCTTCCGGCTTTCATCGCGAAACTTTTCCAGTGATTCATTTGCAGCATTTGCTATGTCGGCTTGGAGTGATGGGAAACGCTTCAACTCCTGCAAAGAGTGATTAATTTTGTTGCAAACAAAACATCCCCAAAATGCAAAAGAATAACCACATGTCATCAAGAATCAAAATGATTTACTTACCACTGTCTCTGCAATGGATTTCCTCACAAGTTCTTTCAAAATGAAGTGTACCTTAGGAGAGAAGAACACAGTTAATGAGTTAAGTCAAATAGATGTGTGAGCTTTTTATAGTTTAGTAAAAAAGAACAGAGTAAAACGCCATTTTCGTCCCTGAGGTTTGGCCACTTTTGCGACTCTCGTCCAAAGGCTTGTTTTTCGCATCTGTATCCAAAAGGTTTGAAATCTTGCCATTTTCATCTGGCTCGTTAACTCCATCATTTTTTTCTGTTATGTCAGGGGTATGAAAATGACAAGATTTCAAACCTTTTGGATCCAGATGTGAAAAACAAACCTTTGAACAAAAGTCCTAAAACTAGCCAAACCAGCCAAACCTCTGGGACGAAAATGACATTTTACTCAAAAGAACAGCTTATTTATTATATTTACTTACTGCATCAACAGAAGCTTCAGCAGGGCCCTTGAAATAACCAAGAGATCCGTCGATAAGTCTTCTATATCCTTGCTCAGGAGCAACCAAGTGAGGCTGATAACCGTCAGCCTCTGAAACAACTTTTCTGACGTTACTGGCTGACAGGTGGCGGTCTAGTGGAAGCTTTTTCATCGCCGCTGGTAGCTGATGATCAAACACTCCATATATCCTATCTCCACCAGGTCGCCTGAAAAAGAAATCGCTTTTTAGTGCTAGTTTCATGTTTAGATTTATAGAAGATCAGCAGGTCAAGTAAAAATCATCAATTACCCTCCATCAAGGTGCTCTTTGAACACACGATCAAATGCACGACACATTTCCATGATTGTATAAAGTTGTGCCTGTTGATAAGCATACGCGAAAACTTGAAATAAGTTCAACAATAATTATTCTAGTTCGTAAGAACTAGTTTACTTGGGGTTAATGTCATACAAAAACCAATATACTTCTTATTTTTTCATGAAAAAGCCCATCAAGTTGCAATACTAGTTGTATAATAATAAGTCTCTAAAAACTCGTCTAAAATGCATGTGCTTATGTTTTCTATTTTTAAATATTTACTTGTTAACTCTTAAATTGGTCAAAACTTGATAGAGTGACATTCAACATTTTTGTAAAAAAAAAACATTTATACCATCTGGCTAGGAGTTAGCTACAAAGTCCAAAACTCCTAAAAAGTGTAAGAAGTCTAAATAGGCATTGTGTTTTAAATTTTAGGTTGGTGTTTTAGATTCTTTTGGCATGGTATCACATAGAAAAACACAAAACGTAGCAATTTAGAACACAATGAAATGTATTCTAGGCATGAAAATTAAAACACAATGCCAAGAAAGTTAATCAGTGTGTTTTAAATTTTATGCCTAGAATACATTTTATGGTGTTTTAAATTGTTATGTTTTGTGTTTTTCTATGTAACACAATGCCAAAAGAATCTATAACATAATGCCTAAAATTTAAAACACAATGCCTATACAGACCTCTTAACACGTTTTAGGAGTTTTGGACTTTGTAGCCGAACCTTACCCCCATACCATTTTATTTTGATTAATTTAAGAGTTGACCAGTCATAATTTTTAAAACTTCAAAAGTACGTGCATTTTAGACAAGTTTAAAGACTTTAATATACAAAAATTAGTTTAATGGCTTTTTCGTGTATTTTTATAAGTCGAGGGACTTTAATATATAAAAACAAGGTTGAGAGACTTTTCCGTGAAAAATAAGAACGCATATTGGTTTCTTATGATATTAACCCTTTAATTTAAATGGTTTTCATTAATCATTTACCCCTCCATCTGTTCCAATTGGCCTACCGATGCGGTCCAGCTCAGCATTAATGTCATCAATATTCTTATTAATCAATGCAACTATGCTTGGAATCTTCTGTCTGATAACACTCTCTAAATGCTGAAGGAGAAACAAGAAAGAAATCAGAAACTTAGCAAACCATATGATGAAGAAAACTGTAATCAACTAAACAAGTACCCGGGATAAAAGCTTTGCAAGATATACTGAACCCATTTTAGGTGCCAGGTGCCCATAATCAGGGCTAGTTTCAAAATATTCTTGCTCCTTTCTTCGAGCAGCCATCATATCAACATTCTTGTTAATATCTGCTTGTGAACGATTCACTATTCCGACCCATGGATGTTGAAGCCTGTAGGATCTTCCCTCAAGAACCTGTCATTATAATATTATATTGTGGGAATGTTTTAATCTTTAAATGGTTACCTAATAATTCTAGCTAATAAGCAGCCAGGGGTGCAAACGAGCCGAGCCGCTCGAGAAAAAGCTCGAAACGAGCCGAGCCTTATCAAGCCCGAGCTCGAGCCTGACAAGTGAAGCTCGTCAGGCTCGTCAAACCTTGGGGTAATATTAGTTTTATTAATATTTAATAACATTTACAACCCCTTATTTAAAATTGTTTAGTAAACGAGCCGAGCCGAGCCGAGTGTTTATTTGAACTTGTTTACGAGCTGAGCCCAAACCTAAAAATAAGCTTATTTAGTAAACGAGCCCGAGCACAAGCTTCACTTATCGAGTTCGTGAGCCTAAATGAGTCTATTATTTATATTATTTTTATTAAATATATTAACTAATAGATAATAAACGAGCCAAGCCGAGCCAAGCTAGGGCTCGGCTCGGTTGCACCCCTATAAGCAACCAAATATGCATAGTATCAAAGCGAAAAATAAGTCTAGAAAACTCATGAGAATATAAAACCCATACATCCAGACAGTTGGTTCCTTTATCCATGAGATCGAGTTTAGTTACCACTCCAAACGTTCGTTCACCTACAAAATAATGTATAATTTAGCATTAGTTATAGATATTATTATTAGGGTTTAGTTGTACACAGCCTATGGGATGGGCTTTTCTAGGTTTCGTATCTTGTATATTTTGAGGGTTCTGCCTCCATCGTAACCATTCAGATAATTCCAATCTAGTTTACAATTAGTATTAGGGCTACAAACCGAACGAACATGAACGTGTTCGTTTGTTGAGAACTGTGTTTAAAAAAGCGCGCTTAAAGCGAGCTTTAAGCGTGAAGCGCTGGAAACATCGCTTTTTTGGTCTGAAGCGTTACATTACGTGAAGCGCTGTGAAGCGAGCTTTAAGCGTTAAGCGATGATGGTTTGAAGCGACGCTTCAGCCCAATCAGGTCACATTTGGGCCATTTTTTAAGCCCAACAGTCTTTAAATAGGGTTAAATGAGGCCTGTTTCTTTACCCTAAGTGTGTTTCGACTTTAATTTATGTTTTAACTATGTTTTTTATGTGTTAAGTGTGTTTTTTAATCATGTTTTTGTGTTTGTTATTGATTAACAAGTAGAATAGGTCATATTGATGTGTACAATATATATATATATATTTTTTTTAATTTTGAGCGCTTCGTATACGCGAAGCTCTCGCTTCGCGCTTGAAGCTTCGCTTAAAGCTTTTGGAACCAAAACGCTTCGGAGCGCTTCGCGCTTTTTTAAACCAAGGTTAAGAAAATACATGTGTTCACGAACTATTCATGAACACTTACCGAACGAGATTTTATGTTCGTGTTCGTTCGTTAAGGAAATGAACGTGTTCATGTTCATTTGTTAATTCTAGGTAACAAACACAAACTAATGTTCATTAACACAAATAAGCATTCATGAACATAATATATAATACACTAACACTTATTTAATATTTTATTTATCGGAATTTGAAGTATTTAAATAAAATATAAAAAATTAAAAACAAAAATGAAATATCGAACATAAACGAACACGTTACCGAACATTAACAAAACAAACGCAATTTCTTGTTCATGTTCGTTCATTCATTAAACGAACAAACACAAACAAACTTCCTGCCGAACGATTCACGAGCTGTTCTCTGAACATTTGGTTCATTTGCAGCCCTAATTAGTATCTTAACTTAAGAATCATGAAGAAGCTGACTTAACGACCGTAGAATACCTGTAGGATCAACTTCTCTAGCAATCTTTATAGCATCGGACGTGGCAATGTCTTGATTAGCAGGAGAAATTGCTAAAATAATACAATTTGGCTACACGAACATTATATTATTAGATGAATAACTAATTGTATGTCAGAAACCACACCAGTTATGTTAAAAACAAATATTCACAACACATACACATTATGCTAAAATAACATTTGGCGTAAGTTCTGTTACCTTCTCGACGTAAGAACGGACCATATTTTCAATATCCTCAACAATTGATTCTGGCTGTCCCTCTGCAAAAGCCGACAGCGTCGTTACATTGCATAAGTTAAAGTTGTCATGGTATAACACACGAGGCTGGACAAATTAACTAATACTTGAATAATAGTAAATTCTCACCTACAGCAACTTTTGTTAACCCAGGAAGATCTATGAGAGTCAGGTTCACAACTGTAAAACAAATATAAGGCACTTAATGTTGATATATCCCAAACAAATCATCCACCAAGATTGTGAACATGTCGTATGCCAAATGGAAACATAAGACTAATGGGTATGGGGGTCGGCTAGCCCCGGCTAGCTCCGGCGCCGAGCCCCCACACCGCCCCCCTCCGCTTCGGCCCGGCCCAAACGACTCACCCACGCCGAATGAGACGAAGCACCATTTCACACTTTTCAATATATTACCGTTTTTCAACGGTTATTTTTCAAAAAAAAAAAAAAAAAAATCTATTTTTCTATAAAAACTCTCCCACTTTCACCATTTTTCCCCACTTTCAACCCACAACCCTCTCATTTTTATACCATTTTCTCTCCACTTTATAACATGATTATTGAAGACGAAGGTCGGGCAATTTGTGAGTATGATGAGAATGCATCTATCGGGAATACTGTCCCGGTAGATCCGCCACAACAGGATTTAAACTCGTTCTCGCTAACCAACGACTTCACGCATGCAAACCTTCAACAGGATTTGGTAGAACATATTTGGAACAACTTTAACGTAGCGGACGGTGACGAGGACGAAGACGAGGACGAAGACGAGTAGTAATTTTTAATTTTTATTTTTCGGTAATATTTTTTTTTTAGGAAATCTAATTTTTTTTTATGTTATGAAATGAAATTATTTATGTTGTTTTATGTTGTATTTTTTTATTTTTATAAAGTTTTTATTAAGTTAGTAAATTAAAACTTAGATAATTATAAAATAATGAGGTGGGGCCCCATCCCCCACGAGCCTCCATCCCCCTCAAATATGATGGAGGCTCATCCCCCACGAGCCGCCTACGTGGCGCCTACGTGGCGGCTCAACCCATTCAAGCCTACCCTAACCATACCCATTAGTCTAAGAAAAAAGATACAATGGAGTCTGGCTACACATGTCAAAAGTCAAACATTGCAATAAAAAGTGCAGTGAACCCATAAAGAAACTTCAAAAACCGTAAAAATAAAAACTTATAGTTCAAGAAGAGGTTGAGTGTACAGTTGCTATTCTTTATCATAAATAATATTCAAATTGATGAAAATTTATAAGAAGAGTAAATTACTTTTTGAGTCCCTGTGTTTTAGTGGTTTTAACCATTTGAGTCCAAAATCAAAAAGTTTAACGCCATGAGTCCCTAGCCATTTATTTTATAACGTTTTGAGTCCAATTTTGTTCATTTTATAACGGTCTGAGTCCAATTTTGTTAAAAAAAATTGGACTCAAAAGGTTAAAATTTGGACTCAAAAGGACTCAAATGGTTATAAAAAAACGTCTAGGGACTCAGGGAGTTAAACATTTTGATTCTGGACTCAAATGGTTAAAACCACTAAAATACAAGGACTCAAAAAGTAATTTAGTCTTATATGAATGTATATATGATTGTGAAGTAAGTAACAACGACTGAAAGTGATAGTACCATTTGGAGAATAAATGCTAAGGTGAATTGGACGGTTAGAGATGGCTTTTGACCTCCCAGTAACACGCTCGGTTTCATCTTCAATCTCCTTACGCACGGCAGCTGCGCTAGGAGAAACAAATAATTAGTGATCTGACATATGAAATTATGAACTGATATATTTATTCAAGGTGACACGCATATTGGAGCAAAGCATTTACATGATGATATGTAGTAGAATTATTATCATGGAGAAACATGATATTTCATTGTAATAACTATTTAGACAGATGTTACATCTTTAGGCGCTCTTCTTTCACCTAAATTATGATAAAATCAAGCAAATGAATATGTAAGATTAGCATTTCATCTAACGATAAAGACGATCGAACAGTATCAGTGATATCTTTAATTCTCAACTGACGTTTCTGGGTTTTGTGTTCAAATTGCTGGACCCTCACTCTTTATCTTTTCTGTGTATTTCCGTTCTAATAGTATTGCTATTACAAGATGATTGTTATGTTATACAATTGCTCATGCTATGTGAACCAGCAATAATCTATCAATAATCAGTTAATGACACTAGTACCTAACACTAAAGGAACTTGGCAAAAAGTTAAAATCAAGTATTTCTAATTACCATACCAAAATCAGTGAACTTCTTCCTTGGAGCATGAAGAAATTCTGCATACTCAGTCCCCCTCTCTATCTTATGCAGCTGCAATACCAATGGCCTCCTTGTAACAATACCTTACATTCAACAAAATATCCACAAAATAAGAATAAATGAAGTTAAAAACATCATACATGTATTTATAAACGCACTCCTACAGTCCTACATGAAATCCAATAAGTGCACTAAAATCTGTATACAGAATCATCATACATGTTTATAAACACACTCCTACATACAATTTAATAGTTCACTAAAAACCTTTATATAAAATCATCATACATACATGTTTGTAAAGGCACTCCAATGAACTCTGTATATCGAATCATCATACATGTTATAAACGCACTCCTACATCAAAACCAATAAGTCCACTAAAATATGTATTTAAAATCATAGTATGTGTTTATAAACGCACTCCAATATGAAATCCAATAAGTGCACTAGAAATCAGTATATAGAATCACATATATGTTTATAAATACACGATTACACTCCTACATGAAATCCAATAAGTGCACCAACAATCTGTATTTCTAATCATCTTATATGCTTATAAACGCACTCCTATACGAAATCCAATAAGTCCACTAAAAATCTGTATATAGAACCATCATATATGTTTATAAAGGCACTCCTACATCAAAACTAATAAGTGCACTAAGAATTGGTACATAGAATCATCATATATGATATATGTTTACAAACGCATACATAAAATCCAATAAGTGCACTGCAAATCTGTACATAGAAATCATAATACATGTTTATAAAAGCACTCCTACATCAAATCCAATAACCGCACTAAAAATCTGTATACAGAACCACCATACATGTTCATAAACAAACTCCTACATCAAATCTAACAAAAACACCAAAAATCAACACTCATAATCACCAAACATACCAGATCCACGGGGCAGGAAATCTCTACCGACAACGCTCTCCAACACAGACGATTTCCCGGAGCTCTAGATCCGATTCACCAGAAAATCATCACTATTAGGTCAACAAAACTAAAACGTAACAAACGAGCATAATAACAATAACCTCACCTGACCACCAACAACGGCGACAGTAGGCAGAGCTTCCCAAAGCGACATACCTTCGCCGCCGTGATCTCCTAACACAGTGCACGCCATCTGTATCCGGTTCACGAGCCCGATCAAGCTCTCCATTGTCGCCATTGTAGATTTGAATCTCCGGTGAGAGATTGATGATCGGTGAGGAAAATGTAGGTTGAATTTGAAGGAGATTTGAGTAGATGAAGGTGTGATTTGGGGATTTAGGGTTTGGAATCAGATGCCAGATGCAGATTTGAATGAAAAAACGGTTGAGAGGGATGAAGGTGTTTGTTATAAAGTTAGATCTAGTGAGCACGTCTCTATCAGTGCCGACGTTTTAACGTGTGATGCAACGTCATTGAAGTTTTTTAAATTTTTAAGTTTTAGTATAATAATTTTGCATACATTCTCAAGTTATCATCGAACACTCTACACGCGAAACTATATTAGCATTTTTTAACCACAAATTTGGATCATTGACGGCGTATCATTGGAGTATCATCGTGCTACCAACGAAACCATCCGATCATATCTATTAGGAGGAAACACAATAAATTTGGAAAAACCCCCCTTGTGAAAATCGAACACAGTACCAAATTGTCCCTAAGGCTCTCACCCCCTTGTGGGAAACTAGATTAGTATTGGGTCGTTTTATTGGCACACCTTGGGGGATTAAATCAACACCATCAATACGCATTGTATAGGCCTATACGATGCGTATTGAGGTGGGTTCAAACTTCTATGTCAGTTAAAGGCTGACAATGTCCCCTTGTCAAAAAGTAATACGCATCATATAGGCCTATACAATGCGTATTGAAGGTGTCGATTTAATTTTTTAATTTTGCAAGGTAGCTTTCTGTCACGCGGTAGCTTTCCGCCACATGAACGAAGATGAACTTTGTATTTATCACGAAAGTACTGAACAATCGAGATAACAGCTCCGGTTTCAACAGCTGCATTTGGAACAAGAAGTCCAACAATTCGTTCATTATCTGATGTTGTCTCAACAATATGAATGCACGCAACGAATATCTACAATCCAATCAACGCACATTATGTGTTTTAAATCAAGGATCCCATCATTACAACCATTTGTTTGAAAATGGCCAAGAGAGTTGAAAAAATTGCAATTGGAATTGATCTTTCAACAGCATACTCTTGTTACCATATAACACATGATAAAAGCGCTTCTCTAGACAATCTGGGATTATGTTTCGCAAATTGGGAACCACATATTTGCTTCAAGATTTATGTCTGATGTCCAAGTTTGATAACATTTGACTTCATCTGCGGTAGTCCAATGACTTTCTTCCCACGTGTCTGCACCGTGATCTTCATATTCTTGGTTCAATACCAACTCATCTTTAGTAGTGTTTGTTTGAGTGCAGTGTTTCAGATACACAACGGTTCTCCAATTCCAGATCAGCAAGCAAATACACAACGGTTCTCCAATTCCAGACCAGTAATGTAAGGAGAAGTGTTGAGATAACGGACATCCATCAAGCTCAAAAAGAAAACTTGTGTTTCCCATAGTCACAAACGATTGCGGTTTGTGTTTCCCATAGCCACCGTTTTCGTTGTAAAAAACGGTTGCGGTTTGCACATTTAATCTTCATCGCTTCATTAAAATTAACAAGGCGGTCGCTTTGCTTCGTCCACTAGAACTATTTGTGTATGCATTCTTTTGGTAGTTAAACCAAACACGATCAGGTATCGGAGAACGTGTACTTCAAAAATTCGGTCAAATACTAGCCAATAAGAAACAAATCTGTAAAAATACAACTGATTACTATGAATTTCTCAAAAATACCCCTTAAATGTTTCCTAGATGTTTTACCCAAAAAAAAGACCAACAAATGTCTCGGAAGTACCGAACAACTGAGATAACAGCTCCGGTTTCATCACTTGAATCGTCTCGAAAGTACTGAACAACCGAGATAACAGCTCCTGTTTCATCACAAGAAGTCCAACAATCCGTTGAAACCACATATTCGTGTGTTTCACATTATGCGTTTCAAATCAAGGGTGCCATCATTATAACCACTTGTTTTCAACGGGGATGTAATGCAATGATTCTTCTCAATTGAATAGACAGACATTATACCCCGTTTAATAGCAAGATAAGAAGGATGAGATATCGGCAGTTAGCTCGAAGAAGTTTCTCTCGATCATTCAACACATGTGATTGTGTCAAGATCTTTATCTATCATGTCATCGACCAACTTCTCGAAATCCCTTTCGTTTCTCATGTTAGGGAGAATGTTCTCGAAATTGAAGGAAAAGGAAAAATGGTTGCTGAAGTTTCGTCTTCTATGATGATTCGAAACATTCCGAATAACTACACAACGTAAACATGGAATTCGTAATGATGTTTCAGAATTAAACGCATGTACGTGACAGAACAAGGATCGTTCTAATAGATTAAAGAGATTAAACAGTCATGTGTTAACGCAAACGCAATACTTACAATTAACCAACATACATTGATCGTGGATTTAACTTGAAACCGGTTTTACCTCATGAAAAGGAAAGAAACAAAGATTTGTTGCGTATTGATATTTGAAAAGAATTGTTGAAATCGAAGAAAAGAGTAAAAAAGATGAAGCGAGGCGTGCATTGTTTAAATCTGAATCAGTTGGTATGTGTTCATATCAGCGTTGTTTATCACCCTGTGTGAGCATTGGAAGCCCGACAAACAGTCTTGCAATTATATCGTGTCAAGATGTTTATCTATCATGTCATCGACCAACTGCTTGAAATCCCTTTCTCACTCATTCTCACTCAACGAATGTTAGGATTTCGTTTCTTCATGCTCCAACTCCGTAGTAAAAAACGGTTACGGTTTGCACATTCAATCTTCATTGCTTCATTAAAATTAGCAATGCAGTCTCGGTTGCATATTTTAGAGACCTTTAAGTACGGATCCTACAGCTGCATTTGGAACAAGAAGTCCAACAATCCGTTCATTATCTGTTGTTATCCAAACAATATGAATGCACAGAACGAATTTGATAACTGTGACAGCTTATTAAAAGTATAAATCACCTCCAATCCTTTCCTGGTCAAATCACACACTATAAAATTTAAACTTATCGTGTGTTGTAGTTTGGAAAGATGACCGAATAGAGATCTGAATAACAAACTGTGAAGAACTTGTTTGCGTTATCCTTCAACATACGCTAAAATACTCTAAAATACAAAAAAAAACCTCTAAAATACGGAAAAAAAAAACTCTAAAATACCCTAAAATACGATAAAATACGCTAAAATACGCAAAAATACATGAAAATATGCTAAAATATGATGCAATATGTTAATATACGTCATATTACGATAAAATACGCTAAAATACCTCGAAATATGTTAAAATACGTAAAAATACCCTAAAATAGGTTAAAATAAGCTAAAATACGTTAGAATACGCTCAAATACGTCAAAAATACTATAAAATACGCAACAATATGTTAGAATACGTCAAAATAGGCAAAAATACGTCAAAATACGCGACTAATGATATTTCCACACGCGTATACATGTAACACGTCACTATGCAGTACAAGTGGATTTCAAACAAAACTGTACGTAGTCATAGAATACGATATTCGCACGCAACCGAATGTCACTGAAACGACGTATGTTGAAGGTATACGTCATAAAACGACAAAATATGTGAAAGTTCAACATAAAACGACACGTATACGCATCGAACCGAGGGAAACACGATAAAACTAAATTTCAAATTATGCCATATACGATTGTATATGCCTATGTTGTATCGTTATCGGCTTAATATACATCGTATAGGCCTATACGATGCGTATAAAACTTTGAATTTTCTCAAAAATACCCTTGAATTTATCAGAAAAATAGGGGTATGTTAGTAATTTCCTCGATTAATAAGCATTGTATAGGCCTATACGATGCGTATTAAACTATGAATTTCTCAAAAATGCGTTTCAAATCAAGGGTCCCATCATTACAACCACTTGTTTTCAACGGGGATGTAATGCAATGATTCATCTCAATTGAATAGACAGACACTTGCTTCATAGGACTCACTTGAATCGTCTCGGAAGTACTGAACAACCGAAATAACAGCTTCGGTTTCATCAGCTGCATCGTTTACCGTGGAATGCATCCTTATTTCTGTAAATCGCACAAACAAGCATGCCTTGAACGAGTCTAGAACACTCGTAATCCTCAACCGGCTTTGAAACCGGACGTAATCTATGAAGAAACTGTTCGATTTCACGGTGAGTGGAGAAATTAGCGACGGAGAAACTGTTCCACACAGACATGCATCAGGAAAGAAGCATATAAAGAACCTTCAAAAGTTAGAGAATATACATAGTTCAAAAGTTAAACATATTTTATTAGCTATTATACCTCGTTTAATAGCAAGATAAGAAGGATGAGATATCGGCAGTTAGCTCGAAGAAGTTTCTCTCGATCATTCAACACGTGTAATCCAGAGGTCGGTCTCGGGTGGGCATAAGGTATGCAGATAGATAATCAGGTGTTCCAATAGAATTCCCCTGTTAACAATGTCCTGTTAATTGTTTCAGATGACATGCTTGGTAACAAAGAGGAACACTTTCTTCCTTTTTCTTCAATCTTTGTTAGTTGTTAATGTTTTATTTTTTTATACTTTTAGAAAGGTTTGACCACCTCACGACTGTAATAAAACGGAACATAATCCCAGACTGTCTTGAGAAGCACTTTTATCATGTGTCATATGTTGGACGGAATATATGGATGGAAAGTCCGCATAGTTTTTTTTTTTTTTTAATTTTACAGACGATTTAGAGAAACAGAGAATACGTTACGAGATTCTTCGAGAATTAGAAAAGGAGAAAATACGAAACGACAAGGGTGCTGGTCTTTTATCCCACGTGTGATCCAGAGGTCGGTCTCGGGTGGGCATAAGATCCGTGGACCCTATTGTCGGAGCTGTGACTCCAGCAAGATGTGATTAAGGTAAGTGTGTCGTATCATGTGTCATGTGTCATAAAATGGAACATAATCTCAGATTGTCTAGAGAAGCGCTTTTATCATGTGTGATCCAGAGGTCGGTCTCGGGTGAGTTGTGGTTGATTTATAGGAGGAGGTTATGAAACGAATATATGTTTATGCGAATTTAAAGGATAATACTGACAGGGGTGCTGGTCTTTTCTCCCACTGTGCAAACTTGAAAAATCTCACCATAACACATTGTAGACTGGTGGGCTTGAATGGTTTTAATATATTTCATCTTGGACTATCTAGTCTAATACTTAAAAATGGATATGATCGTGTCAAGATCTTTATCTATTATGTCATCGACCAACTGCTCGAAATCTCCTTCGTTTCTCGGTTTCGCATTTGACACAACACACCAAAAAATGAACTTCAAAAAATCAGTCCCTTGATACGCATCGTATAGGCCTATACGATGCGTATCAAGCCCGCTGCCAGACATAACCTACACCTGTCAGTCTGCCATGTCTTTTACTTTATTTCAATATGCATCGTATATGCTTATACGATGCGTATTGAATTGAATAAGTGTGCGGATAAACGGGGGGTGTGCCATTAGAAAACCCCTTAGTATTAACATTGGGAAAAAATCTCGGTTTCGATGCTTATACATCATATGTGTCAACATTTATACATATATGAAAAGCATCTATATCCTCATATTTGACTTATTTAAATGCAATTCCAAATGATTTGATACTTTATAGTTTTTTTTGTGAAATTGTGTGGCTTCTTGATGATAAACGAACTGAAAAGATAAGAAAAATCCAGTAAAACATCAAGTAAAACAATGCACTGTCGTACATCATGGATGCACGCAGATGACCCTTCAAAGATGGCCTTATAAACTAACTCCAATAAAAGCATGACCGTGCCGATAAAGTGCACGGACAGACGTCCCAATCAGAATCGTTGACACACACTTGTGCCTACACACATGCGCAACTGTGCCAGCCAATTCTAAAGAAGTATACAAGTGTGTGCGACAAGATATTGGCACGACCGTGCATCCTATGTGCGACAAGATATTGGCACGACCGTGCATCCTCTATGCATGGTCGTACGTGGGCAGAATGATCCTATAAACTGAAGGCCTCCCACCAACTTTAAGCATCCACTTCTACCCACCACATCACCCACATACCACTTTTAACACTCTAGGGGACGAACCTTGAAGGTTCTAGCCCTGGTTTTACTCCTTGTCACCCTTCAAGAGAAAAACAATGTTTGCTTAAATCAAGAAACATTTGTAAAACTTCATTTACCTTCAGTTGATCAGTTGTGACCACACCATGATTATATGACCAAGTGTTAGTTATTTTGTGTTTATAACTACTTATGAGCATGGTTGTAGAAATCGGCCTAGGCGGCCGATTAATCGCCGCCTAGGCGCTAGTCGGTAGTCTACTGACTAATTTTAACCTAGTCGGTCCCATTAATCGGTTTTAGTCAAAGTCGGTCAAAGTCGGTCGTAATCGGTGAAAATCGGTCTTAGTCGGAATTAATCGGACTAATCGGTCCACTCTTTTGCAGCCCATTAAACCCATTTTTTGACCACTAATTGGTCCTAGGCGGTCAAAATTGGTCAAAATCGAACCATACTATCTGAAACTTGAAGTATTTATGTGAATTTTGAAGTATTATTTTTATATTATTGGGTATATATATATAATTTTGAAAAAATACATATAAAAATCCCATTCCGATTAATCCCGATTAATCCCTAGGCTGTACCTCACCGCCCGACTAGCGCCTAGCGCCTTCTACAACATTGCTTATGAGTTATGACTAGTCTCTTTTTGTATCATTTGGTGTTGATGAATCTTAACATTAGTTTATGATACTTTCAAGTTCTTAAGCCGTGATTATTTTTCATGAATATGGGTGCTTAATATTTATTAACTTGAGTTTTGGACTTGTGAATGTTTAGAGACCGTGGGTCATGCTATGCAGTTCGAGTGTGTACAATTTATATACAAGAACCCAGTTATTACACTAGATATGGTGATAGAGTTTTCAAAACTTATAGTTGTTTTGGTTTATGTTTTATTTTATATACCTAGAGAGAGAAAGTTTAGATCTTCTACTTGGGTTTTGGTTTTAGAGAGAGAAAACACGGATTGAAGAATTAATTACAATTGGGTTGCTAATTTTTAAGATCACAAGCCACCAAATTCAAATCAAATATATTCTTAGACTAGTGGGATGCCCGCGCGATACGATAGGAGCACAACATTTAGATAACTAATTTTAGGGGTTGCACGGGTTCAGTTCGGTTCAGTTTTGAACTATAACGAAAATCAAGTTAGTTATAAAACATATGATTCTAACCAAGGTGGCAGCGAAATGTGCGTAGCAAATCAGTGGAGTAGGTCGTGGTTGAAACACGACGGAGGCGATGAATGGTGGTATGGCAGTAATTATTGAAAATCAAGTAAGTTATAAAACATATGATTCTAACTAAGGACTTTAACGTACCACATATACATTACCCTCATAGAACATAGTTTATGATTTTTCATTTACATACTTTTGTAAATTAACCATGTCATAAATTATTATTTACTAACATAATATATTGATCATGAACAAAACGAAAAAACAAATAAAGTTATAGTACGATGTAAAGAATCACGAATTCGTACCTTATGTTTATCAAAGCAAACAAAGTCAAGTCGTCCCCAAATAAGAAACCTAAAAATCAAGTTATATTGTTTTATGTAAATTCATTCACGTAAATTTGTTCGTCCGTTAATCAATTTCCAGCGACAAAGACCTAAATCCTAATAATTAAACCTTTAATGTCATACAATTCGTTTTAATAAAAGAAACTCTAATTTTATAATTAAAAGATAACAATGAAAATTATCCATTTATCACTTTTCACACAAATAGAGAAAATTTTGATTCTAAATAATATATAACTACACACACTTTAATATATGGATACAAACTTACAAGAATCTATATTAACAAAAATAACCAAATCCTTTTAAATAGTAAAAGATGTATAAATAGAAAGTAACAATACTTATAACACATTATATTAGTGTCCATATAATTAAACTGACAATTTGTTTGATGTAAACTTGTTAATTTAGTACCTGCTAACAAAATGTCCATGATCAAAGGTTGTTGATTCATTAATGTTAGAGTTTAAGTTTAAGTTTGTATGTGCTTTTCTGTGGAACCGTGAAGTGTTGGTGAATTATATGAATTATAAATGGAAATAAAATGAATGTGGCGGAATTAAATACAAACACAAACTTGGAAAGTTGTCACATTGTTTTCAATTATAATCAAAAGATTACATATACAAGTACGAGTATCACTCCCCCATCCGCCTGATCACTACACTTTGTTCGTACAAAAGGAATGTTTTGTGTGATAGTGATAAATAGATCTCTAACATGTGAGATCTAATTATAGGAAGTACAAACATTTGTTAGTTATCAGGGCTGACATCTCCCTGATAACTTGTATTGGTATCATCTGTTTTGGAAACCTCTGTTTGTTAATACTAAACATTTGTTTAGGCATAAAACATATGTTTAGTTCTTTTCATCAGTGCGTTGTTCTTCAACAGGGCTTTGGTCTTCAACCATTTCCTCTTTCATTCTTTTTAATTGCATGGCTTTTTGTCATTTGGCCTTTATCCTGCCTTCTAATTTGAAGGTGTAGGTTTTTGCAGAGGGTCAAGGAGAAACTTGTCAATCTTTAAATATTTATCTACTAAGGCTACAGTTGTCCACCCTAAGAATTGAGCTCCATTTGCTTTGTATGACTTGTTCTTCGTAATATGATTCAAGTAATCTTCCAAGAGTTCTTTTAAGATAAGGATATGTGTATTGAAACATGAAAGAGTTTGTTGCAAACATATTTAACATGGTCTTCAAGAGCATTTACTTTCTTGAATTCTATAAAAAAATATCTGTTGTGTATCTTTGTTATACTTTCCTTTACTTCTTTCTGCAGGGCTGGCCCTGAGCATGGGTCGGGTGGGCGTCGGCTTAGGACCAAAAATCTAAAGGGGCCCGTAAATTTAAAAAAAATCAGTTATAGTTTATTTGTTTGAAGATTATTAATTTTAAAAAATTTCAATTATAGTTTATTTGTTTGAAGATTATTAATATTTATTACATTGAAATCACAAACATCTGGCCCTATAGCTCAGTGGGAGAGCACTGGTCATGTATACAAGAAGTCTATGATTCGATGCTACATTGTGGCAAAATATTTTTATTTTGTAAACATTTTTAATAGGGAACAATACCGCTACGAGCCCTTGTTATTTAAAAAATCGTTATCATACATGGTTACATACATCCATTTGGTCATTTGAACACCACCAAGGTAATAATTTTCTCATAACGTATTTAATTTTATCTTAATTAACTTTTATAACTTATTTATTTTTTTCAGATAAAATATTCTAAGAAATTTTCCTTTTATATTTGATTAAATCACGGTTTGCTAACATTTTTAAGGAAACAAGGCATAGAAATGGAGATAAAGAGGAACCAGGGCATAAAAATGACGGATCACAATTGGTTCGTTCTATTTTATTTACGTTTTAATATAAGTTTCGTTTAAATTGTAATTATGCGTGATAATGTACAAGTCATCTTAGCATAGACGAATAAGTCCTTAATTTAAAAAAAATATATATTTCCTTTCTTACGTGATTTTGTTAGCGTTTCAACTTAGTTATTTTTTTACTATCATTTTTTATGTTTCAGTATGAATTTGGCGAGTCTACACATCGCAATGAGGTTGATGAGTTTATATTATAGTGGGGTAGGGCACATTTTCTTTATCTCGCCTAGGGCCAAAAAGTTTTTTTAAACATTTTTAGAGTCGGGCCTGTCTCTCTGCAGCTATCCTTTCAGCTTGTTTTATCTTTAAATCCAGATATTCTTTGACATTTGTAGGCTTTGAAAAGTTTTGAAGAGATGGAAAGGTGAGCTGAATTGAATCATGTGAAGACTAGAAGGAGTGTATTTTTGAGGATACATATGAAACTTCTAAAGGATGCGCAGTGGTGATAAGGGCAGTGGTAGTTGATGGGATATATGTTGATAAGGAAGTTGGATTTGATATTGAAGTGGCGATGGTGAGTTGTTTTGTAATTGGTGGAATTGATGATATGGTGGTGGTGGTGATTTGTTTTGTAGTTTTGTCGTTTTGAGTGGTGTGGCTGGAGTTTCTTCATCATCATCTTGGATGATAAACTTTTGTCTTTTCCCCCTGGTATAAGGTGTAGGTGCTTTTGATGGAGGATATGGAGTATGGATTGGTGGTTTTCGTTTTAGATAACCAATTGGAGTCTTTAATGAGATAGGATTTGCATTTTGTCAATGCCAACAGATGTTTGGATAGTTTGGGCGGTGGATTGAGGAGCAATGGTTTGATGAGTAACGGCAACAGTGGTTTGGCAAGTCTGAGCAGTGGATTGAGGTACAACTTTTTTTGAAAAGTAAATTTCTTTAGAAACCACCAAACCCTAAAATGGGGCGGCCACATGAGAACAAATTACATAATTACAAAGTTACACCACTCGGCACTCGGTCCAAGACATAGTCCTCGATTTCAGTCTACTACTAATCCAAAGATATCCAATCGACTTGATTTTACTAATGACATTTTCCACTCGAAATTATATGTTGGAGAATTTAACACCATTCCTAGTTCGCCAAATACTCCAACACCCGATAATAATAATCTGTAGAAAATCTCTTTAGCCAAACTTTTCAATTCCACATGGTTATGAAGCTCTACAATCTATCTAAACGTGTAGACAATAAATGGAGCAACTCTACACCTTATCGTAATGTAAAACCAAACCCTACTCGCCACCAAGCAAGATGTGAATCGGTGATTGCTCGTTTCTTTGCTCAAACCGCACAGAGGACATGAAGCATCTTCGATCTCTATATTTCTATCTCTAAGCGTTGATCCTGTAGAAATTTTCCCCATTTCAGCTCTCTATGCGAAAACGTTGCATTTCGTCAGAACCCATTTGCACCACTTCATCACATAATTTCCGCTATGGTCGACTCCTTTATTTAAGGCTCTTCTCACAGCTCCAATCGAAAACTCTTTCGAACCCACTCCAATCCATGTCCACTTGTCTTCCATATCTTCCAAAGTGGAACCCCCAAGTCTCTCATAAGCCAACTTAATTCTGATAGCTCTAGAAAACTTCCAGGTCCGATCCTCCAGCTCCAATTTGTCTGTCATGATAGATCCATCTCCATTGTTACTTAACCTGTTGTCAACACTACACTTTTTGTTAGACTCAAGATTGAAAATATTAGGGTATATATCTTTTAAGGGTTCATTAAAAAGCCAAGGGTCCAACCAAAACGAAATGTTACTATCATTACCGACCACACTTTTAAAAAACTTACGTAATAGGGTATCAACAATTATCGTTTTGGAAATATATTTCACAATGTTATTCCACACTCCACTTTGGCTTTTTTTATCGAGAGAAAGTCCCATTTATTCCTGTTTTCGTGTATTTCCTCTACCACTTTCTTCCACAACTGATTTTTCTCAGACTTATATCTCCATCCCTATTTGGAGAAGAGTGCTATGTTGATGTTCTTCAATTTGCTCAGCCCAAGCCCCCGTCCTCTTTTGGAATAGACACCCAATCCCAAGCTACCCAATGCATCTTCATATTTTCACCCGAGCCACCCCACAAGAACATTTTAATAAGCGTCTCCAAGTCTTGAATTTTAAATTTTTGAGAAGTGATATTAACTTGCCTTGTAGGTTGTTTTCTAGCAGCTTCTGTTGAAGAACCCAATTTTTTTTTTTTTTGAATTTTATGTTTTTCAAGTATTTCGTGTACCACTAAGGCATTTTTGGCTTCTCTTGTATCTTTTCTTTTCTCTTTTTTTATAAAACATTCTCCTTTGCCTTTTGGTTTGCAGACAGATTAGGCTTCTTTTGATCTCTATTAACCTGAGGAGGTAGTTTTTTCATTACCTATTCATTCTCCCCCTTTTTGGCATCATCAGGATACTTGGGGTTAGGAGTAGAGCATGTAATATGGAGAAGATGGTCTTTGATGGCCTTTCTCTCAAGTTGAGTATCTTTGTACCTAGCTTCAACCATATTTATGATAAGTTCCATGTGTATGTCGTGGGTAGCATCTGCAAATTGTTTTTGAAGACTAAGGAATGATTGAACCAAATAGCCATAAGTCTTTGACAAGATCTACAGTGGATGGTTAAGGTTTAGAGTTTTGTACCATGATTTTCAGCATCTCCTTTACTTCATTAATGGAAGACTCCTTCTTGGTAACCCTCTTCGTCAATTCTTGATATCTTAATCTATCACCTATATTAATAGGATCATCTAAATTCCCACCAGAGGTGGTTGTATCTGGTTTTAGACCAGATGCCCCTTGGTCTTGGTTCTAGGGACTTCCAACTGTTAATAAGTGTTATATTGTAGACTCAACAGTTGTTGCCTTCAAGGAAGTCTTAACGATGTAACCACTATTCAGTTGTATGACCGTTGCCCTATAGTTAGTGGCTGCTTCACTTGAAAAACTTGAAAGAGTCACTTGTGAGTGCAGAGGTGTACCCTCCTATGCTTGTGGATTAGCAATGATCTCTGGACTTGATCTAGCCACTTGTTGGTGCATACTCTCAGTGATAGATGATTGAGAGGAACTAGGTCTATTCAAGTCAGAGGCATGAATTGCATCAAGCAATGGTTTAATGGATGGGAATATTATGGGTGGTGGAGATGAAAGAGAATCAGCCCCAGGAAAAGGACTTGAGTATAAATGTTCAAGTGAATCATAGAACTCAGTGTTTGGTTCCCTTGTGCTTACAACACTCTCCTTTTGTGAGGAGAAGTGAGGAGTTTGGATGGGTTGAGATATCTTCATATCTTGAGAGGAAGTATCAACAGATGTTATAAGTTGCATTTGTGTTACAACAAGTCTCTCTGGTATCTTAACTTCTAGGGAGACCCTTTTGGTGTGTTTGGCTTTTGGAATGGGAATGGTCTCTGTGGAGATTTCTGATGTGGGTTCCAAAATGTTGGGTTGGACACTATGGCCATTAAGAGAAGTGGGCTCAACAATAGATGTTACCGCATTTTCTAAAATATTTCCTTCCTCAACATTTCCTGGTTTCATTTGAAGGGCTTCACCCTGTTCAAAATATTTTGTTAGGATCCGAGTTTGGTTTTGATTGTGTTTTACGTTTGAATTAAGATGAAGATGAATGAGTTGTGCAGCGGAATTAAGATGGAGGCAAACTTTTCACAATCAAACAGGAGAATTGCTTTTAGCATACATGTTTAACATTGAACCGAATGATTGAATTTAATTTCAACAACAATTACAATTTTGCAAGTATGCAACAAACTCCCCCTCAGCCTGAGCTCACAGTATTTATTCGTGCAGGAAGAAGATAGTGAAAGAGCTAATAGAACAGTACAGAGCACTGTTCTATTTATAGGCACGAGCAAACCACTGAAGCATCTAAGCTGACGTCACCATGAAAGTGACATCTAACCTCCTAACAAATTCTAACCTCTGATCTATACAACCTCTGCTATACTAACTACTGTTATTACATTTCATTACATAAAGGCATCTAAACTACTGCTGCAGTCTTCCACTGATGTGAACCCAGCAGTACTTGTCATGATCAGCAGAGCTTGACTCAAGGCAGTAGATTGAACAGCAGAGCTTTGGTCTTCCACCAGTATTTTACTTGATCAACAGTTTGTAGGTCAGCAGTTTGTACGATCAGTAGATAGAAGGTCAGCAGATGTTGAAACCACTTTCAAGGGGAGAGACTTGTATGCATAACATCTGCTTATTCTGGATCCACTGCTCTGATCCAGTTTTGGCTTTAATTATCTGTTCCTTTGGTAGGGTTCAATCCCAACAATCTCCCCCTGGAACAGATAATGCCAAAACTCTTCATTATTTGTAGATCTTTATTGCCTCATCAGCAGTTCCCTTATTTGCCCTTTGAGTTGTAACTCAAAGGCTAAGGCATATGTGTCATCATCATCCCTGCACAGTGGAAGATCAAGGAGATCCTGCAAATCTTCAAGACTTAGGCCAAGTGCTTGTTCCCTTGTTATTTTCTTCACTTCTCCACTAGGCTTGAACACTGTTAGTATATAGGTCTGTTTGTCAGTTTTCCACTTTAGTACTTTTGAGTCATGTGGGTTTCTTGGGAGATTTTTATTTGATGAGGTGTTTGGAGATGCCGGCCTATTGATGACTGTCTGAGCAGTACTTGCAGGTTGATTTAGGCCAAGAGTATCAGCTATCATCTGCTTAATGCCTTCTTTTACAAGCTCATCTCCTGCCATTAACTCTGCCACTATTTTAGTAACCAACTGTTTTTGTTGCTTTCTTTTGTAGATAGCAGCACCAGCTGGAGCAGTAGCTCTCCTGATTTGCAGCTTTGATGGTCTTTTTGAAACCTCTGCTTCAGGGTAGTCAGGTTTTTGTGGAACTGTGGGATCTTTCTTCCTTAATTCCTCCAACCTTTTGTAGGTGGCCCTGACTATATCTTCTTTCCATCTTGCCACTTGATTTTTAGACCCATAGTCAGCAGCAACTAATTCCTCTTTCATTCTCTTCAGCTCTAGTGTCTTTTCAGGCACATTCCTTTTGTACTTTGACCAATCTGGAGGAGTGTGTTTGACCTTATTCTTTATCATTTCTTGAATCCTGGCTGCTTCTTGTTCAAGCTCAAGAATGGTCCACTCCTTGTACATATGCTTTTCTCCCTTGTACTTCTTGGCTGCCATGATGCTTTCAGTATAGTCTTTTCTCAAAGTTTCATCTGCTTTCTCTGAGATTTGTTGACAAACATTTTTTTGCAAATTGCTCTAAGGATTTGACTTGAGTAAATAGGAACTGATAATGTCTTTGAATTTCTCTGTCAGTTTTTCCTTGAGAGTTTCTTTTGGAAATATCCTCTGCCTGTTTAGCCTTAATTTTCAAATATTCTTCAATGTTGTTAGGACTTGGATATCCTTTAACCGATGGCAACTTCCTTTTAGCAGGGTCATCCTCATAGTAGAAGGACTTGATCTCTTCTCTAACTGCTTCAAGTTCTAGAGGAAACTAGACACCTGCAGGAGTGATGATAGGGATTGGTTGTTGTACTGGAGCTGATGAGAGAGGAACATGGTTTGGAATAAGTGCAAGTGATTTTGAAGATGTTGGTGGTGGTGATGGTGAATCATCATCTGGTATGAAAATCCTTTTTATTGTAGGAGAGGCAGATGATGTTTTGGGTGGATCAGTGGTGGTGATTTGAGTGGCAGTGATTTGTGATTGACAAACAGCTGTTGAAACAACTGGTGTTTCAACCACTGTTGTTATTACAGCAGATGTTGTAACATCTGATGTCTTCTGCTTTTTGGCAGGAGGCGATGGTGGTGATTTTGTTTTTGGTGGTGATGGTGGTGGTGGTAAGGCAGTGGTTGTGGTGTGTGTTGAAGTGATGGCAGATGTTGAAACAACTGAAGTACCAGCAGATATTGATACAGCAGGAGTTACAATAACTGTTTGGGTGGAGATTTGATGTTGGGGGCTTTTGAACGGTGGTTTTGGAGTATGCTTTGTGAGTCTGGATGGTGTGGACTTGGGTTCCCTCACTTTTGTAGTGGGATTTCTTTTTGGCACAGAATTTTGAACATCCTTTAGCCCAGAACAACCCTGCGCATTCAGCTCCATGTAAGCTCTTTTCTCCTCATTCCATCTTGACATATCCTTTGCCGCTCTGTCCCTTTTTACACTTGCTACTCCTTCATCAAGTGCATTTTGGGTAACATCAACCTTTTTGCTACCATCTGGCAAAGGAATTTTCCTGGTCATAGCATCCCTTTCTGGTTAAATGTAAAGACCATCATCTATTCCCTTCTTTTTCCACTCCTGAATTTTCTCCCCCTTTTTGCCATTATCTGGGGGTAATTGATCAATGAAGAGAACAGTTGGAGGAGCAGTGCCAGTGGTTTTCAATATGTGGGCCTTGAGAGCCTTGATGTCTGCTTGTGTGTTCTTGAACCTAGACTCCATTGTGTTTCTCAGCTCTTGTACATGTATTGCATGTTGCTGATCAGCCATTTGTTTTTGTTGTTGGAGAAAAGGTTGAAATAGATTCCAGAGCTCATTTACAGCAGGTGCTTGTGGTGGAGCAGGTGCTTGAGGTGGAACAGCAGTGGATTGCACCTTTTGTACTTTCAACAACTGATGCAGCATTTCTTTAATTTCTGCAACAGAGGTATCCAGTTTTTCAACTCGTTCCGTCAATTCTAGGTACTTTAAACCATCACCCAATTTAATGGGATCATCTGATTTCCCACTAGCAGTGGTTTTATCAGTGGTTGAGGTAGGAAGTGTACTCCAAACATTAACCACTGATGCCCCTTTTTCTTGGTACTGGGGTCTTCTTCCTTCAACACTTGACAACATTTTGATGTTGCCAGTGGTCAAAACAAATCCACTGGTGGATGTCAGAGGTGCTATGGAAGGAATTGCCTCCAAGGAAGTCTTATTGATGTAACCACTGTCCAAATGCAAACCAGTGGGTTCAGCACTTGTAGTGGCTGCTTCACTTGGATTACCACCAAGAGTTACTTGTAACTCAAGGGGTGTAACCTCCTCAGGTTGTGTTGGTGGGTTAGCAAAGATTGATACATCAGACCCAGTCATTTGTTGAGGCATGTTCTCATTGATAGGTGATTGAGAAGGACTGGTTTGTGCCTGGTTCAAATCAATTGCATCCAACAAAAGTTTAGTTGGTGGGGGAATTGTGGATGTGAGGTTTGGTGTAGAAAGAGAATTTGCCCCGGGCATTGGGCTATGCATGATGGAAGCAAGTGATTCCAGAGCATCATATTGTGGTGTCCCTATATGTACAACCTGTTCTTTTTTAGAAGAAGCAGGAGGAGTTTCGGTTATGGGTTGAGATATTTGTACCAACTGCTGTGAGGAAGTAGCAGCAGTGGTTTCTTGTGACTTTTGTGTTGTCACTGGCAGTTGCTCTGGTATCTCATCCTCCAGAGTTGCCTTTTTGATGGGTTTGGGGGGTTTTTGGATTTTCTTTTGTTTTGGCTTTTTGTGGATTGCATGTGTGGGTTTCAAAGCAGTTGCTTTGCTACTTTGATCACCTTGAGCAGTGGGCTCAGCAGCAGACACCTGAGGAGCAGTGGTAGCTGCTAAATTCTGCTCAGGCACCTCTGCTTGTGTTTTGCAAGGTGTTGACATCCGTGTAAAAGTTTCAGCAGTTAAGCTGTTCATTTGAAAAGATTCACCTTGTTTTATTGCAGCAGCATCACTCTTACCAAGTTTCTTTTCAAAATAATAACTTAAAAATCTTGGAAATAGTAAGAATGCTTTTGTTTCAACATTTTTAACCAGATCATTAAAAATTACCTGAGAATAATTAAAATTTTCTTCTTGAAGAATAGCATATCCCAGGTTTTGAATTTTTAATGGTATTTCATTGAAAGCAGTGGTTTTGTTTGAAACACACATTAAGAGGGTATGGAATAAAAACCTTGTTGCAGGAGGGAAGTAACCTTTTTGTAAGGTATCCCTCTTCATCATTGTATCTGAATACCCTCTTTCAATAAAGTCAATTTTTAACTCGTTTTTAGGAAAGGAAGTTTTACCTTGCTGATCCTCGAGTTGAAAGACTTCCGAGATGGATTGTGGTGTAATTTTGACAGCTTTACCCTTTAGAGAAGAGTTAATGGCTATGACAGTCTCACCTTGTTTGTCAAGGGTTACATTTTTCTAGAACTCTCTTTGGGTCGCCAAGTAAATTGGTGCATCTGCTGTTAACAAAGTTTTATACTTTGATGCAGACAAGACATTAATGATGGAGTCGAAAGCATCAGTGGTGCCGGGTTTTGTGAGAAGACCCAGAAGGTTGTGAGACGGTTTGTGTGGAATTTCAGTGGGTTTGGCCTTTTGAGAGGCTTCTTTTGAAGATGATTTGGAAGTGGGTTTTGCAGATGACTTTGATTTTGTCATTTTGGAGATGATGATCGAAGAAGGTTGTGAAGGAATTTTGAGAAAAACTGTTTTGAGAAGAGAATTTTTATGAATTCAATTCGACAGTAAAACCCTGTTTGGGGTTTTGAAAGGGGTTTTATGGTGAAAAGTGAATGCTAACGTGGCAGCGGTTACAAAAGGACTGACCACTATGTACGGCCCACATGCCAACCCCCTGATGAAATGAAGGACGGTACTTTTATGAAAGTTACTGATGAAAGGCAGTGGTTACAACGGTAACAAAAGGAAGCAGTGGATGATTTTCACTATCAGTGGATAGTATATCAGTGGATAAGACACTGATTTTGAACAACAGTGTTTACCAAGGAAAGGAGAGAACAGGGGTTGACTTTCAGCACTGGACAGACTTTGAAGTAGAGTAGACTTTTGAACAATCAGTGGTTATGGCAGACTTTTAAGGATTTTAATGAAAATTTCATTTTTAGCTATTTTTAAGGATGGAGTTTTGATTTTCTGAAAACATTTTAATGCTTTTATTCATAGAAAAACAAGATTTTGCTTGTTATTCCATGTTTAGCATGCCAATCCTAGAGACCAAGCTTTCAAAGGTGGATGTATCTAATGCTTTTGTGAGCACATCTGCCAGCTGGTCTTTAGTTGGAACATGATGCAGAGAAATCAAACCTTTTTCATAGCAACCCCTCACAAAGTGATGTCTGATGTCGATATGTTTGGTGGTTGAGTGGGAAACTGGATTTTTGATGATATTTTCTGTTGCCTGGCTATCCAACATGAGTGGTGTCTTTAAGGCAGTGAAACCAAAATCCAATAACTGATTTTGAAGCCACAGGAGTTGGGCTGTACAGCTTGCAGCAGCAATGTATTTAGCTTCAGCAGTAGATGTTGAAACAGCTGCTTGCTTTTTGCTTTGCCATGAAACTAAGCAATCACCTAGAAACTGGCACCCTCCTGATGTGGACTTCCTTGTGGTGTTACATCCAGCAAAGTCACTGTCTGAAAATCCTGAAAGCTTGATATTCCCATTAGCTGGATACCAGATACCAAGTGTGGGAGCACTTTTTATGTATCTGAATATTCTTTTTACAGCAATAAGGTTGGATTTTCTAGGGGCTGATTGACTCCTTGCACAGACACATGTTGCAAACATGATGTCTGGCCTAGATGCAGTTAGGTACAAAAGAGACCCAATCATGCTTCTATATAGAGTTTGGTCAATCAGCTCATCCTTTTCATCAAACATGACTAGCTTATTTGTTGCCATGGGTGTTGTTATGGGTGAAATTCTGAGCTCATATCCTGGATAATATCTTAAATTATATCTTGCTTATCTGATATATGTTCATATCCGGGATGCTGATTCAGGATATTGGTAACATCCTGAATGGTATCCTGAGGATTACTAACGGATTATGTGCATGAGTACGAGTCCAAGCTGGTAACGTTCATGAGGACCCTTTCCCTGGAAGACTCGGTCTAAGTCGTTCAAATGAAGATGTTGAAGCCGCTTTATTCGGTCTATAACGTTAATTATGGAATATTCGGGAGCATCCCCCTTTTATAGGAATTTTCGTTTGTATGTTGTAGCTATAAATAGATGGATAAGTTAGATCGAATAGGACATCACAACTACACTCACTACTCTCTCACACTCATTCTCTCGCAACTTTCACTTTCACAAAAAGCATTGTAACACTTAGCGATCTGATCAATATCCTGCACTGTATCCTGACGTTTAAAGCAATAAGAAGAACAAGGTAGCTGCGATTGTCAGCTCCCGAGGTTTTGTGCCGGCGATCTAGATTGATTAAGGGCTTTCCTCGTATATCTCGTGTCACCCCCTTTTACTTTTTGCTCATAGTTTGATCGTAGATACAGCTCAATATCCTGAGCCGTATCCTGGAAACTGTTTTTACAAATAACTTAATCAGCATATTTTTGACACATTTTCTTAGCACACTACCTCACATAACTAATTTGATCACTTAATTGCTTCGGTAATTTTTGACCAAAACAATTTGGCGCCCACCGTGGGGCAAGTGGTGCTATTATTACTAAAAACTTTTGCGAAATCGTTACTTGGTTTCTTATTCTCAAAACTTTTTGCCACATTATTTACAATGGCCTCAAGATCAAACATGAGCTCCTCCACCGTGTCTGCTACAACCTCTGCAACAGTTGGTTCCATGCTTCCACCACCTCCTCCGAGAATGCAAGCCTCTTCACAAGGAGCCGAAAGCCATATGGCTCGGGATGTGATCCCTACCCGGGGCACTCAGGGATCTGCTCCTGTTTTGGCTTCTAATGATGAAATTCTAACCTTATTTGGTAGTGTACAGGAACAAATGAGGCAGCAACAGGAAACAAACCAAATGCTGATGAGAGAAATACAACTCTTGAAATCTAGTTCAAGCAGGCCCACTGAGGATATTGTCACTCCTTTACAACCCAGAACTTTGAACTTCAGTTCGGCCGTATATACTGAGGATAACAGGGGAAATATTGTGCCTAGCCATCCTCAGAATCATACTCCTGAAATACCCTCCTCGGTCACCATGTCAACTGTGAGGAGCTCAGGATATGCTTCAGGATATGGCCAGAATCCTCAAACTGGTAACGTGTCAAATAATAATATTCTTGCTACTAACAATAATGGATCTTTGCAGGATGCAGGTATGATGTCAACATTTACTAGGGAGCTTCAGAAATTGAAGGACATGATATCCAGTGTACCTGGGGTGGTCCAGCCAATTCCCGAAGTATCCCAAGATAGCCACAGGATATCCCGCTTTGCATATCCTATCTGTGATGCTGAAATCCCAAAGAGATTTCAAACTCCCAACATGAAACTGTATGATGGGACTACGGATCCTGAAGAGCATATTGCCCAGTATAGAGAAAGAATGGAGATTAATCCTATCCCTCCGGAGCTCAAGGAAGCGTGCCTATGCAAGGGTTTTGGTTCTACCTTAACAGGATCAGCCTTGAAATGGCTCTTAAATGTCCCTCCTCATTCGATTACATCGTTTGCTCACCTAGTGAATTTATTTAATAGTCAATTTTCTTGTAGCCGGAGTTTTGAAAAACTAACAAGTGATCTCTACAGGATAACTCAAGGGCCTCAGGAATCCTTAAGAGATTATGTGAACAAGTTTAGCCGAGAATCCTTAGACATCCCACATCTTGATGTTGCGACAGCTGTGCAGGCTTTCAAGATGGGGCTACAAAAAGACTCTCAGTTTTACCAAGATCTTGTAATGAACCCCTGCAGGAACTTGGATGAAGCTCGAAACAGGGCCCTAAGATATATTCGACTGGAGGATGACAAGAAGATGCAAGAGAGGATGAACTCGTCCACCACTTATGAGTCGACCAATAGGAAGTCAGAATCCTCATTTAAACCATATCGCTCTAAGCCGTATGGCAGAAATGACAACAAAAAAATGAATGCTGTTGAAGACGAGGATCCTGAAGAATATCCTGAATTATCTGAATATTGCTTTTCTGTTAACATACCTGAATTAATGTATGCTATGCAGGGTTTAGGAGACAAAGCTAGGTGGCCGCGAAAGAATCAACAAAAAGCTGATTGGAAGGATAAATCCAAATGGTGTGCCTTCCATGAAGATTTCGGACATGTAACTGAGGATTGCATTGCTCTAAGAAAAGAAATAAGTTATCTTCTAAGCAAGGGATATTTGAAGGATCTCCTAGGAAGAAAGAAGAATAAGGGTCAAGATACTGAGAAGGATCCTGAATGAGCAGCATCACCTCCTGCGGATGCCAAGATAATCAACTTTATTTCAGGAGGATCCGACATTTGTGGGACTTCGTATTCTGCGGCCAAGAGACATGCAAAGGAAGCTAAGGCCGAAAGGCTGAGGATCACCTCCAGGATATTAAGGGAGCATTTGATATCCTGGATCAGTATAACATGAAACTAAATCCTGCTAAGTGCCATTTCGGAGTGGGAGCAGGAAAGTTTCTAGGCTATATGGTGACTAAAAGAGGAATAGAGGCAAGCCCGGAGCAGATTAAAGCTATCTTGGATATCAAATCACCTTCAAATATGAAGGATGTTCAACGATTAACAAGGCGGGTTGCAGCATTGAACATATTTATCTCAAGATCCTCCGAGAAATGCAAGGAATTTTATGATATCCTGAAGAAAAACAAGAAGTTCGAATGGGGAGAGAAGCATGAAGCAGCCCTGCAGGATTTGAAGCAGTATCTTTCAACTGCACCTCTATTGATGAAGCCTGAGAATGGTGAACCACTATCCCTATACCTCGCAGTATCAGGGAATGCTGTAAAGTGCCGTCCTTATAAAGGATCATGAAGGTTAACAATACCCTGTCTATTATGTTAGTAAAAGTTTACTAGATGCTGAAACTAGATATTCTCATTTAGAAAAGTTAATATTGGCTCTAGTTATGGCATCAACAAAGCTTAGACATTATTTTGAGACACATAGAATTCATGTTAAAACCAATTATCCTGTTAAAAATGTGCTTAGGAAACCCGAGATGTCGGGCAGAATGGCTAAGTGGTCAGTGAAATTAAGTGCTTATGACTTAATATATGAACCTAGAAATGCCATAAAATCACAGGCTCTAGCTGACTTTGTGGCTGATTTCAGTAGTGATATTCAGGATGAAGTAGATCTAGAAGTCCAACAATTAGGAGAATCCTCAGGATCCTGGACATTATACACTGATGGAGCATCTAATGTTAGAGGAGTAGGATTGGGAATACTACTAAAATCGCCACAGGGGGACATATTACCCCAGGCTATTAGGTGTGAATTTCCTGCTACTAATAACGAAGCAGAATATGAGGCTTTGATTGCAGGATTAGAACTGGCTAAAAATATGAATATCAAGAATTTGCAAGTATATGTTGACTCCTTGTTAATCACTAATCATTTTAATGGATCCTATGCAGTTAAAGGTGAGAAGTTAATCGAATACCTCGATATTCTCAAAAAATTAGCAGGATATTTCGATGTTTTTACACTTGAACAGGTACCAAGAGAAGATAATGCTGAAGCAGATGCCTTAGCAAATCTGGGATCATCGGTCAGGATACCAGAAGGGACCCAAATACCAATATTGCATATCTTGTATCCTGCAACGAATCCTCAGGATATGGAAGTAGTAAGTATTCAGGATCCTGGAGCTGAGTATCCTGAAGAGGATCCTAAATCCTGGATGGCTCCAATCATTAGATATCTAAAGGAAGGACACATCCCTAAAGATGAAAATCCCAAGGCATTTAGGATGAAGGTATCACGATTCACTATTATAAATAATGTTTTGTACAAGAAATCTCTTGCAGGACCATATTTGAGATGCTTAGAAGATCCTGAAGCCAAAGAAGTACTTCAGGATATACATGAAGGGGATTGTGGCAACCACACTGGGGGCATGTCATTATTCTCAAAAGTATTAAGAACATGATACTATTGGCCGACAATGAAAAAAGATGCTACAGAATATGCTCGAAGATGTGATGCATATCAAAGGCACAGTAACATACTACATCAACCAGCTGAACCACTATATCCTATAGCTTCCCCTTGGCCATTTATGAAATGGGGGATGGACATAGTAGGGAAATTACCAAAAACTCCGGGAGGAAAAGTCTTTATGCTGGCAATGACGGATTATTTCTCTAAGTGGGTTGAGGCTGAAGCATTTGTTAAAGTTAGAGACCAAGAAGTAGTATCCTTCATAAAGAGGAATATCCTGACCAGGTTTGGAGTACCAGCTGAAATTATTTGTGACAATGGATCCCAGTTTATAAGCAAGAGGACTACTGACTTTTGCAAGAGTTGGGGAATCAAAATGATCATGTCTACTCCGGTACACCCTCAAGCAAACGGACAAGCTGAATCCTCAAACAAGATAATTGTTAACAACTTGAAGAAAAGACTAGGGGCTAAAAAAGGAAGATGGGCAGAAGAACTACCCTTTGTCTTGTGGGCTGATAGAACAACGGTAAAGAATGCAACTGGACAAACCCCATTTTCATTGGTATTTGGAGCAGAAGCAGTAATCCCAACAGAAATGATGATACCTACGGCAAGATCTATACTCCGGGATCCTGAGCAGAATCCTGAGGCTTTGTGTCAAGACTTGGACACTGTAGACGAAACGAGAGATGCAGCAAGGCTAAGGATGGCAGCATATCAACAAAGGATATCCAGGGCATATAACAAGAATATAAGGACTAGAAGATTTCAAGTTGGTGATTGGGTGTTAAGAAAAGCTTTTCAGAATACTACTAATCTTGCCGATGGAAAATTGGCTCCAAAATGGGAAGGACCCTATGAGATTGAATCAGAAGCAGGAAAAGGAGCATATCGACTCAAGAATATGGAAGGGGATATGCTACCAAGATCATGGAATGCTAGACACTTAAAGCTATATTTCAAGTAAGAATAGAATTTAATTTCTATCCCAGAATGGTATGTATTCTACCTCTTTTAAATATGTTTGAATTTGTTTGTTATCTTGAACCCAATACTGACTTAAGCATCGGAGGGGTGTTAGCCAAGCTAACACCCGCCTTAGTTTAAGATTGTTTTGCAGAATATGCTTCAGGATATACGCTCAGGATATCTCAAAGGATTAGAGGACTGGCCCCCTCTCTCACGTATAAGGGATTCTAATCCCTTCAAAGGTTTAAAGGTATTCACCTTTCTTACGAATTGGGTTTAAACACCCCGCCTGGAGCGCAAGTTATCTAGGGATAGTTCAAGGTAGCGGGACCAGTTCATGTAAAAGTGGCTGACAATTTCGTTACTATTGGCTATATCCTGGATCCCAAAGGTATATGAGGATTAATCACCCTCTCTCACGAAAGGGTATTTTCATACTCTCTAAGGTTTAAAGGTTTTCACCTTTCTAAGTCTTGGAGTTTGTACACTCTCGCCTGTAGCGCATGATATTAAGGGTTTATCCCCAGGATATTAAGGGTATATCCCCAGGATATTAAGGGTTTAACCCCAGGATATTAAGGGTTCGTCCCTAGGATATTAAGCTTTCAAACATGTTGAACACAGGGGACATGTATCACACAATTTAAAGGATGGATTCGAATTTATAAGTGTGCACTGGGGACATTCCTGTGGTGGAAAATTGGAATTGACTCTTTGGGAATCTCTGGTATGATCTCTCCTTTTTATTTGGATAACTTGAATTTTACAGATTGTGTGTCAGTATCCTGAGCAGGATATCTTTCAGGATACACTTACAATGTGTTCCCAAGAATGTTCAAACAAAACTGTTTTCATAAGTAAAATTCATGTAGTAAAGGTATAACAACAGAAATAAAGCCAAAAGAAGGTTATATTATTAACATACCAAAAGATGTGCTCTTGGTTTCACCTCAAACCAAGGTCCATCCACCAAGAGCACAAATAGTTCCTTACCATATTTACTTAACAGTTGAAGGTTTTGTCTCAAACCGAGACCTATCCACCTCCAACTGTTATATTGTTCAAAAGCAAAACATACTAACGGTGATGACCAAGGGCTTCGTCCTGAAACTCAGGATCCCTCCACCTTTGGCCATCATATTGTTCAAATGCAGGAAAAGTAAAGTGCAGAAAAAGTAAATTGTTTTGGGGTTACAAACCAACGATCAAATTTAAAAAAGTAGGCTCCGGCCTTGGCACATACATCCATTATCGCCCACCTGAATGCCCTCATACAGCGGCATCTTCTCCAGCCTTCTCCATCTTCTCAGCCTCAGCATCTTGAGCAGTATCCTCGCCAGCATCCGTCCCAGCATCCTTCTTATCTCCAGCCTTGTCCACTACCTCTGCTGATTTAGAGGATTCGCCAGTTTCAACAGGAAGGGGCACAGTCTTGCCTCCAAGCTCCTTCAGCTTCGCCACCCAGGATTCAACCGGCCAGGATGGGCACTCAAGGCCTGTCTCCTTGGCCTCATAAGCCATTTTAATGTGAGCTTGTAGCAGAGAAACGATGGCAGAGGCTTTGATCCCTTCCTGGATAGAGACCATGGCCTGTTCATGCTCCATTTGGATGGTAGCCAGTTTGATCTCAGCATCCTGGGTGACCTTCTTCAGCTTATCCTCGTAATGTCGAGTCTTCACCTCGGTGATGGCCCCTTGGTCGGCAACAGTGGTCTCGAGCTGTTTGATCCTGGCCTCTTGAAACGCGTTCGTGCTGCAAGCATCGATGTAAAGATGGAGCAGATGCTGGAGGCCCTGTACGTCAAAATTCAGGTATGAGTTAAAATATATTAACCAGGATATCCTGTCAGGATATCCTGTCAGGATATATGTGCAGGATATGGTCGCAGGATATTACCTTGTTGAGGAAGGATGTCATCGGCTCCAAGGAGTCAGAAAAGCTGAGTTCTTCATAGGAGAACCCTTCAGAGCCTAGGGCACTAACTTCGGAACCTTTCCTCTTTTTTGCGGTGGAAGCACGAGTCCTTGCGTTGGCCTTAGGGGCCGGGAGCGGTTTGGAGCTAGTAGCAGCAGGAGCCTCTTTCTTGAGATGACTGGAGTGGGGTAACTGTCAAGTTCGTCAAGATCAACGAGGATTGTAACTTTGCTGGAGTCTGCATACAGGGAGTAAAATTTTTCCTAAATATATCAAATAAAAACATGTATGCAGGATATCGTGTAGGATCCTTACCAGACATGTTTGCACTGGAAAGAGGGCTTGGAGATGGGTTAAAACTTCTTTCAGCCTCTGGGAGGAGTCTGATAGCGTCAATTCTCTTCTATGAATCAGCTAGGGGAGGTGCAAGCTTCCTAAAATCAGCTGGGTACAAGACAATAAAAGAGAAATTGAATAGCTCAAGATATAAAGCAGGATACAAGACAGGATCATCCTTAAACCCTAAATCCTGCCCTTTCTCAACCACTTCACCGGATATTCCGTTCCACCAGGGATTGAGTCTCTTTTTACAAAGAAGAATTTGGATTGCCATTTCTCCTCATTCCTGGTGGCACGAAGTATCAGCGGATCGCCAGAGGTAGAATAAAACAAGAATCTACAGGAACCGTGGCATCTAAGCCGATATGCTAGAGGAAGGTCATGAACGGAGAGGTCAGGGATATGATTTCTCTTGGTCTGATCAAGAACAGACAAGACTCGCCAAAGCATTGACATTGTCTGACTAAAGCAGATTTTGGTGACATTAAAGAACTTGGTGATAAAGTCCGAGAAAGGAAATTGCAACCCTAAGGTGAAAGGGAAAGCACTGAAGCACAACCACTCGTCGGAAACCATATCTGATCGGATTTCCCGATCAAATGGCCGGAACACCGTCCCTTCTGGGAAGATGCCGGAGGATTTAAGGGCTGACAAGTGTGCACTATCAAAGGTGCATATTTCCTTCTCCGGATCTTGGAGAAGATTCTACTGAATGAATGTGGGAGCGGAGTCACCGGAGCTTGATCTTGTTTGCCTTGTCATATTCTCGTCGGAATATTGAACAGAATGTGAGAAGAAGATGGAATTAAGAGAGAGAAGTATTTACCTTTTTCTCTTCGGTAAAGGTTAAATGGGATAAGCATGAGAAGATATAGGGGAGCAATGAGTAAATATAGGCTGCGCGGTTACAAACGGTCACATCATGAGTCTAATCTCTTAATTGCCTCGTTATTCGTAAAAATATAACCGTTAGTGCCAGGATACTAAACGGTAACATTTTTTGGGGACAATTGTTATGGGTGAAATTCTGTACGCTACAAAATGTGTGGTTTTCATGGACCACAAAAGTCTTCAGCATATCTTCAATCAGAAAGAACTCAACATGAGGCAACGATGTTGGGTTGAACTCCTAAACGACTACGACTGCGAAATTCGCTACCATCCTGGTAAGGCGAATGTCGTAGCCGATGCTTTGAGTTATAAGGAACGTACTAAGCTTCATTGTGTCCGTGTTCAATCTGTTATTCAAGCTCGATCCGATATCCAAGCCCGCATTTCTCAGGCTCAACACACTTGTGTTTCACAAGGTTTGATGGATAAGGAATTTCCCTATCACATAACTCCTGATCTGGAACTGAAGGACAATGGATCGTATTACTTCATGGACCGTTTGTGGGTCCCAAGCCAAGAAAATCTTCGCACCTTGCTTATGGATGAAGCCCATAAGTCTCGTTATTCTGTTCATCCTGGCTCAGATAAGATGTATAAGGATCTTCGTATTCTGTATTGGTGGCCTGGTATGAAGAGAGACATTGCCTTATATGTATCAAAATGCCTTACTTGTCTTAAGGTTAAGGCTGAACATCAACGTCCTTCGGGTTTATTGGAGCAACCAGAGATCCCAGTTTGGAAATGGGAAAACATTACTATGGATCTCATTACCAAACTTCCGCGCACAAAGAAAGGTCATGATGCCATCTGGGTAGTCGTTGATCGTCTTACTAAGTCAGCGCATTTCTTGCCAATCCGTGAGGATTTTTCTGCTGACAAACTTGCTAAAATCTATGTGGATGAAATTGTAGCTCGACATGGTGTTCCTTTGAACATCATTTTTGACAGAGATGCTCGCTTCACTTCTCATTTTTGGAGAACCATGCAATCTGCTATGGGGACCCAACTTAATCTAAGCACAGCTTATCATCCGCAAATGGATGGTTAATCTGAAAGAAAAATCCAGACTCTGGAGGATATGCTTAGAGCTTGTGTGATCGATTTTGGTGGTAGTTGGGATTCACATCTTCCGTTGATTGAATTCTCCTACAATAACAGTTATCACTCCAGCATCAAGATGGCTCCTTTCGAGGCTCTCTATGGTCGAAAATGTCGTTCACCAGTCTGCTGGAATGAGATCGGTGAGGCTCAGCTTACTGGACCTGCCCTCATTTTAGAGATAACTGATAAGGTTAAGAAAGTTCGTGATAACCTTCAGACAGCTAGAAACCATCAGAAGAGTTACACGGACCTAAAACGCAAGCCCTTGGATTTTCAAGTCGGTGATCGTGTATTACTTAAGGTCTCACCTTGGAAAGGTGTGATCAGATTCGGAAAGAAAGGAAAACTTGCACCTAGATACGTTGGACTATTCAAGATCGTCGAAAGAATCGGTAAGGTAGCCTACAAACTTGAGTTACCTCCTGAACTTGGAAATGTTCATCCAACCTTTCACGTGTCCAATCTCAAGAGGTGTTTAGCTGATGAGAACCTCCACATACCACTTGACGAAATTCGTGTTGATAAAACACTGAAATTTGTTGAGAAGCCAGTGGAAATCATGGAACGTGAAGTCAAGTGGCTTAAACACAAGCGCATTCCTTTGGTCAAAGTTCGCTGGGAAGCTAAACGTGGACCCGAGTTTACTTGGGAACGCGAAGATCAAATGAAGGCGAAATATCCGCATCTTTTCCCACGAGTTTCCTCTAAATAAATTTCGGGATGAAATTTCCACAAGTAGGGGAGACTGTAACATCTGTGCTTGTAATCATTGTAAACAGTACAATTATCAATAAAACAATGTTATTTGATCCCAATGTTTGTTTATTTATGTTTGACATTTTTTATGTTTTGACTTTTGTTCAATTTCAAACTCTATATCACTTTCTGGAGAGTTATACGCAAACTGGTGCGTAAACGTACTTAGTTTAACGCGAAAAATACTCCGGAACATCAACATATACTTAACACACCTTAAATAACCTTTACATAACTTAGAAATTGTTTTGAAGGCTTTGGTATGTCAAAAACAAGTTAATTCGCTTACAGGGACTAAACTTGACAAACTGCGAAAGTATGCCAATTTGAACTGTAACGAACATTCCGGAACATGACCATAAGTTAAACATACCATAAATATCCTTTACATAGCTTAGAAATAGGCTTTAAGGGGCTCGGTGTGCTAAAATAAACTTTTGGGTCATTCAGGGACTAAAAGCGTCAAAAAGTGCATAAGTTTGCATTTTCGCGCATAACTTACGTTCTGAATACATCCGGACATCCAAAAATTTATGTAAGCACTAAAACATTTTATTTTAGTGTTTGGCATAAGAAAAATCCATCCGTCGCGTCATTTGGATCGTTTTTTTCGCGCTTATGCGCATTCCGTCGTAATTAAGCGAACATCGCGATCGTACGGCCAAACGAACCGACACCCGAGATATTTTTGAGCACATTTTAAGTTCCCTATACTTTAACTTCATTTTAGAGCTTTGAAATGGGGTTAACGGGCCTTAAACATGTCGGAAATAGCTCAAAACACTAACAGGGACCAAAAGTGTAATTATGTGAAAGTAGGTCCTTGCGCACCTCAACATTCTGAGTGTTACGGTGCGCAAGCAGGGGTCAAATGCAGAAACTTGTTTTTAACAGCCTGTTTCCAGCCTTTAAACCCTCCAAAGGCCAATGCAACATGTCAAACTCTTGTGGTGGGGGCAAAATGAGTTACCATAACATTCCGACAAGTGTACGGGTGAGATCAAGGCACGTTATTCAATAAACGATCCTAACGGTTGTCCATTTACTATAAATACCCAACTCAACTTCACTCATTCCTCACAAATCTGATAAAAAAGACTCTAAGTTGAAGCCATTGCTTCATACCTGGGTTATTTGATCAAGATTAGCTTTCGGGGACCCTTTGTAAGTGTTCCTTCGTTCTTTTCATTCGTTTTAGCGTTAAAGTCAAACTTTGTTTGACTTTCTGCATTGACCAGTTTATGGTCAATGCGAAGTTCATTTGACTAGTTAGGCGTTCCGAACGCGTTTTACGCGAACGACGCGTTAAAGTAGCATAAGCTACCTAAACGGGTCGTAATGGGTCGTAAGCACTTAGGTTAGGTTTCATTTTAGTATGTGGGCTTTGTTAAACCATATTACCTGAGTTCCCATACTCGTTTGGTTTACGAACCCTCATTCTATCAAATCCTCCGATTTAGGTCCGGTATATTAACATAGTTACCTATATTAGGTGCCGTTTGATATCCGTGATCTCTAGCATTGTTTAGTTGTTACTCAAGGACTACTAAGCAATCTCAAGTGAGTACATAGAACCCCATCTTTTAAATGTTTTCAAGGTGTTTATGTGAGTACATAGACCCCTCTTTTACTGTTTTCCAAACTGTTTTGGGGTGAAACACATGTGCATACTTGTTACTTTCATGCTTTCATATCATATGCATGTTATGTTCAATAGTACACTTATAGTACATGATTTCATTGTTTTTATGCTATGTATGCCCATTGTGTGCATATTTAGTACATTGTTTCACATTACATATCATGCTATGTATGTCCATTGTGTGCATACTTAGTACATTGTTTCACATTACATATCATGCTATGTATGTCCATTGTGTGCATACTTAGTACATTGTTTTACATTACATTTTATGCTATGTATGCCCATTGTGTGCGTACTTAGTACATTGTTTTACATTACATTTTATGCTATGTATGCCCATTGTGTGCGTACTTAGTACATTGTTTTACATTACATTTTATGCTATGTATGCCCATTGTGTGCGTACTTAGTACATTTATTCATCACATGCTTACATTTTGGTATGACATTTGGGTTGTATAAATGGGACAATATATTCATTAACATTAGCTACGCCGCTCGTTAGTAGGTAGTGGTACCATAGGACTTGACAACTCCCATTCCTGAAATCCCGGGTTTGTTTGGATTGGAAGGAATGACCGAATTCGATAAACATAACACAGATAGACCTTTAATTTGTTTAAAGGCCTATCACCACAGTCACAAGGCTTGGATGTATGCATTTTCACAATACCGCATAGATGTTTGTATCAGTAAAGCATGCATTTGTTCCACAAAGCATAACTTTGACTTAAACTATGTTTAATTCAATACACTGTTTTTGTGCATTTTACCTATGGCTTAGTTGATATATTTCACATGCCATACATGATATTTTGAATACACATTATATGATTTACATTAAACATAAACATTTTGACATTTATATACACATTTGGGGGTTTACATTAGACATGGACATTTTGATATGGTTTACACAATAACACTTGACAATTGATTTATACATGAACACTTTACATTGGTGGTTGGTTTGGGTAAATGATTTGAGTAACGAGGCGTGTGTAATATGATACAAACATGGTGGATACGCCGCTGGTACTTCCTATATATAAGTGTTTGTATAATATTACATATCGTAGCGTTATTTAAATCATTTCAGTAAAGACATATTACATTTTACACAAATAACATATTTTTCAAGACATTGTTTTACAAAACAGTTTATTTTATACAACTCATTTTACTTGGTTATTTCATTAACCATACACCTTTCTTTTATATAATCTGATTTCTTATCGAGTTTTCATATGATTTATAAAAGAAAATACTTACAAGATTCATGACTAATTTTTATTAAACCTTTCTTTTAAAACCCAAGTCATGAATCCTATTTTCACAAAACCTATGTATCTCACAGGCATTTTTATGCTGACGTACCTATTTTCACATGTGTTTTCATCAGCTTTTCCATAGGATGATGATCGTGACACTAGGGCGGACCTGTGCCTTAGAGACATAAAACGAAGATAGACTTAGTTTAATTATGTTATGTACTCTTTGTTTCCTGTTTAAGACAATGTAACTCTTATGTTGATAAATAAAATACAACTTTGAATGCCATGGTTATGAAACAATTAATTCTGTTACAACACTCCCCGACGTTTCCGCCGCGGTTGCATGTTATACGCAGTCGGGGTGTGACACTACCTCACATAACTAATTTGATCACTTAATTGCTTCGATAATTTTTTACCAAAACAGGTGTGCTGCATGGTTTACAATCATTCATATCAAATTTGTTTAAAAGTTCTTTAGCATACTTGCTTTGATGAATGAAAGTTCCATTTTGCATTTGCTGAACTTGGAGACCAAGAAAGCATTGCAGTTCACCCATTGCACTCATTTCAAACTCAGTTGTCATGAGTTCCCTAAACTCTTCACACATTACATGTGCTTCCAAAAATAATGTCATCCACATAAATTTGGACAATCATTAAATCCTTTACTCTCCATTTTAGAAACAGTGTTTTATCAATGGTACCTCTTTTGAAACCATTTGAGAGTAGAAAGGTGGAAAGAGTTTCATACCAGGCCCTAGGTGCTTGTTTCGGGCCATACAAAGCTTTGTTTAGCTTGTAGACATGATCTGGATAAAATGGATCCTCAAAACCTGGAGGTTGATAAACATACACCTCTTCTTGAATTGTACCATAGAGAAAAGCACTTTTGATATCCATTTGAAGCACCTTCATGTTGTGGTTTACAGCAAAGGCCAGGAACAGTCTTATAGCTTCCAATCTTGCTACAGGGGCGAATGTTTCATCATAATCAATCCCCTCTTCCTGTCTGTAACCTTGAACCACAAGCCTGGCTTTATTCTTAACAACAACGCCCCTTTCATCAGTTTTGTTTTTGAAGACCCACTTTCTGCCGATGGGACTTACATCTTTTGGCAGTGGTACAAGCTCCCATACTTGTTGTCTTTTAAACTGTTGGAGCTCCTCTTGCATGGCTTCTACCCAGCTGTTGTCTTTCAGTGCCTCTTGGTACTTGACTGGCTGATGGAGTGATAGAAAACCAGCAAAAAGACAAATGTTTTGGGTTTGGCTTCTTGTGAGCACCCCTTCATTTATGTTGCCAATGATTTGGTCAGGTGGATGAGATCTCAAGAAGATTAAATCTCCTTGGTATGGTATGATGGCATTTGTTGGTGAAGGCTGCAGATATGTATCATCTGAGCTAACCACTGCTGGTGACTTTGATGATCCAGCAGTGGCTTCAAAAGGTGGTGGAATTGGAGGTAATGGTGTGAACACATGCTGACTTTTATCCACTATTTGGGGACTTTTGTCAGCAGTGTTTGATGATGTGGAAGCAGTGGTTGATGGGCTACTTTGGTCAACAACTGTTGAGGTAGCAGTGGTAGAGCTTTGACAGTTGTTTTGTACAACTGCTGCTTTTCCCATTGAAACAGACTTTTGTTGAGGAATGATGATCTCATACCCATAGTCTGGTGATGAATCCTCTGATGGACCTGCACTGTTAGACTTGACAGCAGTGTTTTCAAAAGTGAATTTATCAAGATCAAACAAATCTGCAGGATTTGTTGGGATTTTCATTGATGAAAGTTCATTGAACTTTACATTCAAGGTCTCCTCCACTGCTTTGGTCCGTGTATTAAGCACTTTGTAGGCCTTGGCAGTGGTTGAGTATCCCAGATGATAACCACAATCTATTTTGGCTGTAAATTTTGAGATGGAATCTTTTAAATTCAAAATAAAGCATGGGCAGCCAAATACTTTAAAATATGAGATCAGTGGTTTGATTTTATACAGAATTTCATAAGCAGTCTTTTTGTGCCTGGGGTTTATTAAAACTCTGTTTTGGACATAGCAAGCAGTGTTTACTGCCTCTGCCCAAAAAGCTAATGGCAAACCTAAATCAGCAAGCATGGTTCTGGCAGCCTCAATCAAGGTTCTGTTCTTTCTTTCAACTACCCCATTTTGCTCTGGTGTTCTAGGGATGCTGTACTGCCTTACAATCCCTTTCTTCACACAGAAGGCATCCAACTCCTTATTTTTGAATTCTGTGCCATTGTCACTCCTGAAGACTTTTACTGGAAGGTCAAATTGCTTTTCAACCTATGTCACAAAGTCTTGCAAAATGCCTGCAGTCTCATCTTTTGAGTGTAAAAGGAAAGTCCATGTAAACCTAGAGAAGTCATCAATAATAACTAAACAATATCTCTTCTTCTTGAGACTCATGACTTGGACTGGGCCAAACAAATCCATGTGCAGCATTTGCAAACACTGGGTTGTTTTGGACTCTTCAATGGACTTAAAGGAGCTTTTATGCTGTTTTCCTTTTAAACAGGAAACACAATGCTCAGGACATGAAAACAATTTTTGAGGTAAGCCTCTTACCAAGGCATTTTTTTGAAATTTCAGTGATTGTCTTGAGATTTGTGTGCCCCAATCTTCTGTGCCAAAGTTCTGTCTCTTTGTTAGAGGCAGCTGAGAACAGACAGGCATCAGTTCTGAGACACTCTTTTGACATATCAACAACATAAACATTGCCACTTCTTTGAGCAACAAGTTTTGTTTTTCCAGTTTTTATTATTGCTTCAATCTTTTCAACCATTTCTGGTCCAACAATCCTACAACACTCCTTTGTGAAGAATGACCCATACCCCTTATCACTCATTTGTGAAACACTCAGGAGGTTGAATTTCAGATTGTCTATCAGATTGACATTTTCAAATTTTACATTACCAGATTGTACTGTGCCAGACCCCATAACTTTCCCTTTACTATTATTACCAATGGATATATCACCCCCTCCATGAGTTTTGAAATCTTTGAGAAGGGCTTTACATCCTGTCATGTGCCTGGAGCCTCCACTATCTACGTACCAAAGACTATCTAAGCATGCAGAAGCTCCCTGCACATGAAGTAAAAGGATTAGTTCATTAGGGTCTCCAAAGCCAATAAGGCTTTGGATGGGGTCTCAACAGTGTCTGGGATGAGGTCAGATGCATGGACAGTGGTTAGGTCAGGGGTTTGGACAGTTTTAGGACTGTTTCTCTCTAACCACTGTTGTGGGTTTTGACCAATCACCTGCTGATAACCAAAAGGATGCATGTTCACTCTTGGTTCAGAGGGACTTTTGTAGGTCTCATAAACGTGTGGAATCCTTTGGTAAGATGATTATCCATTGCCTTTTCTGAATTGATTGGCAGGGGGTGCATCAGTCACTTGAACATCTCTTTGGACAGATGTTTGATTCAGTTGTTTTGTAACAGTTGTTTGGACTGGCACAAACGGTGGTTGGTTCTTGGTGAATTTGACAAATGATGTTGATGGACTCAAGGATGTTTTAGCAGTGTACTCATTCTTTTTCACATCAAAGTTTTTGAGATACACACATGCTTGAGTTTTGTGGTTTATTTTACCACAGATGGTGCAGCTTTCAGCAGGAACAATGACACTTGTTTTATTCAAATCATATGCTTTTAAATGGAAACAATCTTTTGTTAGATGACTCCTTTTTTCACAAAATTCACAAAACAAGTTATTGATCTTTTCTCTCTTCTTTCTCTTTTCAGACTCCTTTGCAACAGAGTTTTTAACCTCTGTTGGGATGTCCTTGAGAGGAATGACTTTTGCTTTTGGAGCTTTAACACCATCAATGGTTGTGAAATCCATGGGTTTAAAATTTTCAAGAATGTCACACTCGTCAGACCATGAGGGTTTAAATTGGTATTTCTCAATCTCCTCAAAAGTAGAGGATCCCACTGGTCTTTCAAGTGTGATTTTGTTTCCAAGTTTATCAGTGATTTTCACTTCTGGCCATTCTTGTTTGTGGGAATGAATTCAGTTTGTTTTCCAGCAGTGTTTTCAAGATCATCATATTTTCTATATCCTACACCAAACTTAACATTGCTTTCAAGCTGTTTCTCAAGCATAACCTCATACCCTTTGCAAGATTCCACCCATCTTTCACAGGTGATCTGGGTGGACTCCAACTCCTTTTTGCAAACTTGGTATTTTTCTACCATAGTTTGGAGTTGAGTTTTGGTTATGCTCTGCTCTTCTTTAAGACTGCTGATCTCTTTATCTTTTTCAGCCAATTTGTTTCTAAGTTCTTTTAATGACTTTTCAAATTTGACTTCATCAGTTAAGATTTTATCCCTAAGGTTTTCATTTACCTCTTTGATGTTAGCAAATGCAATAATGCATTTGTCTGAACACAGTTTTTCAAGAACTTGAGGTGATACCTTGGCAGCAGCCATCATGGCACAATCACATTGATGATCTTCTTCATCATCAGCTCTTACTTCTTTCTCACCTGCTTTCTTCTCTTCCTTGTCTTCTTTGTCTTCTTTGGACCAGGGGTCGGACAGTGGTTCAATCAGGATTTCTGAATTTTCTCCCAGCAGTAGTTCACCAGCAACTGCAGTAACCACTGCTTCAGTCACCTCATCCACTGTTTCAGCACTTAGCTGTTCACCTTCAGTTTCTACCCCTTCTGGTATTGGCTCTAATGCCATCAAACAAAATTCATCATTAGAAGGTTCATTAAAAGCATAGAGTGCAAAATTTTCATCACCAAGCTCATCAGGCATGCTGCTCCAGTCAACAAAACCTTGGGTGAAAAAGCTTTGTTGATCTGGTTGTACCACTGTTGGAGCAGCTTGTTGAGGTGCAACAGGTTGCACTCGTGCCTGAGGGACAGGGGTTTGAACATACTGAATTTGTGGAACAGTGGTTTGAACATAATGCACAGGCACAGGGGTTGCAGCATAGTGAGCAGTGTTAACATGGGCTGCAGGGGTATATTGGGTATAGTGAACAGTGCTTTGATTTTGTGGTCAAGGGTTTGAGCTGGGATGAGTGATTATAGGACCAGTGGTTTGACTCCTGCATTCCCTAGCAAAATGACCTAGCCTATTGCACTTGTAGCACTTAATTTTTGATTTATCCAACCCCACCCTTAACTTCCCATGTAACCCTGGGAATTTTCTCCCTGTTCTTTTGTAGAATTTGCTTGTTCTTACACTAAGCAAAGCCAATTGATGCAAAATGTCCATCTCTTCTAAGTCAGTGGGATCAAAGTGTTGCAAATCATTGAGTTCAAAGCACAAGTTATCTGACATCTAGTTTTCACAATTTGCAGAAAAAGCATAATTTGCAGAGTGAGGATCAGGGTTGTTAAAATTTCCACCAACAATTATATCAATAAAGTGATCATAACCCTGATCCTTACCACTGCTACCAGATTCTTCCTGACCAATAAGAGCTGTGCTACCGAATGAATAATCATCAGCAACTTTGCCAGACTCTTGCAACTTCTTTTTCTGGTTTAACTCCCTTTCATATGTCAGGAGTCTACCATGAAGTTGGGTCAGGGTCAGATCTTTGAACTCAGCAGAGTTTCTAGTAACAAAAGCTATGGTATCCCATTTTTCTGGTAGTGATCTAAGGAACCTGCTATTTTGAGTTGAATTTGGAAATGTTACTTTAACAAGCCTTAGTTCACTAATGAGACAACTGAATCGCTCAAATTGTTGAGTCAATGATTCACCCTTGATATAACAAAATGTTTCATACTGCTGATTCAGAATTTCTCTATTGTTTTCAATAACTTCTTCTGTCCCCCCAAACTGTTCCTTCAGTGCATCCCATAGCTCTTTGGCACTGTTACAATGTGACAGTCCAGCATAGATTTCATTGGGTAATGCAGATGCTATGATGCTAAATACTTTGGCATCGAGTTCGAACTTTTGAAAATCAGTTTCAGTATAGTTTTCAGTTGGTTTAGGAACGAACTTCTTTGCATCCTCAGCACTTGGCACCATAGGAACATGGGGACCAAAAACAACAGACCTCCAACATCCAGTGTTCTGTTGAGCAAGGATGTGACCCATCCTTCTCTCCCAGATGTTGTATTCATTACGTTTAAGCATAGGTGGTTTGAAAAGAGAGCCAATGTTATTCTTATTATCTTGTGATTGTGATGTCATCCTGGTTGTTTTATAGGCACTGATTAATCAACTTTGATGGTGATTAAACCTTGCTCTGTTTTTCAACAAAACGAACAAACTATCAGTATCAACTTTTATGAGCTGAACTATTTACATCAAAATGATTGTTAAATCAAATTTGACTGTCCAAGCTCTGATACCAATTGTTAGGATCTGAGTTTGGTTTTGATTGTGTTTTATGTTTGAATTAAGATGAAGATGAATGAGTTGTGCAGCGGAATTAAGATGGAGGCAAACTTTTCACAATCAAACAGGAGAATTGCTTTTAGCATACATGTTTAACATTGAGCCGAATGATTAAATTTAATTTCAACAACGATTACAATTTTGCAAGTATGCAACAAACTCCCCCTCAGCCTGAGCTCACAGTATTTGTTCGTGCAGGAAGAAGATAGTGAAAGAGCTAATAGAACAGTACAGAGCACTGTTCTATTTATAGGCACGAGCAAACCACTGAAGCATCTAAGCTGACGTCACCATGAAAGTGACATCTAACCTCCTAACAAATTCTAACCTCTGATCTATACAACCTCTGCTATGCTAACTACTGTTATTAGATTTCATTACATAAAGGCATCTAAACTACTGCTGCAGCCTTCCACTGATGTGAACCCAGCAATACTTGTCATGATCAGCAGAGCTTGACTCAAGGCAGTAGATTGAACAGCAGAGCTTTGGTCTTCCACCAGTCTTTTACTTGATCAGCAGTTTGTAGGTCAGCGGTTTGTACGATCAGTAGATAGGAGGTCAGCAGATGTTGAAACCACTTTCAAGGGGAGAGACTTGTATGCATAACATCTGCTTATTCTGGATCCACTGCTCTGATCCAGTTTTGGCTTTAATTATCTGTTCCTTTGGTAGGGTTCAATCCCAACATATTTTGAGCTAAAATCTTTTGTAGATAAAAGCTTAGAAGCCTTGGATACATGAGAAAGGCTTTGGCAGAACCTTTTTATGGCTTTCACATTTCCTACCAAATCCATGAACAAAGTCTGGGATAGCTTGTAATTTGAATTTGTTAAAATACCATATCCTAAGTACTGAGTTTTCAAGGGAATTTTATTGACATAAGTGGTTTTTGCTGAAAGACATACTAACAAGGTATGGAAGAAAATTTTCATTGCTGGTGGGAAGTTTGGTTTAAAAACTGTGGCTCCCACAATTTGTGCATCATACTTTCTATGAATTCAATGTGAAGGTCGTTTTTGGAGAAAGATTTCATACGTGACTCAGCATTTAGGTTAAATGTAGTGAAAAGGTCTGTTTGCCAAAGTCCGTCCCACTTAGTAAACCTCTATTTTAGGGATAGAAACCATTGTTTGATGTAAATAGTGGTTTTAAATGGAATGCAGTGGATGGAATATCTATTGACTAGTCAACATATGAATGAATCAAATGATAAAGAAACAGAGGTTACTTGTGCAATATGGTAGACTTTGGTCAAACAGACTTTAGAACCACTAAAACAGTGGTTTTGCTTCTTTGAACAGAGCTTTTTAATGATTTTCAAAAGGAATATTGGATTTTAATAATCCTAACTATTCGTCGTTGGCCGCAAACAGTCTCAACTTTAAAAATAACCACTGGTAGTCCTAACTTTTAACATATTGGCCTCCAATGGACCCTGACTAACCGAACCATAACGCCGTTAGTCTCCGGTCACCGAAAAATGTTTTTTGGCCGGAAAACTCAACAGTTTTGTCCCGAACCTCTTTGTAACCTTATTATGGACCTTTGGGAACCCTTTTCTAGTAAAAGCCCCAATTATTAAAGTCACCGAAAAACTCCTTTTTCGCCGGCAAAACTTAACTTTTTGGCCGGAAAACTCAACATTTTCGTCTCAAACCTCTTTGTAACCTTAGATCGGACCTTTAGAAACCTTTTTATGGACAAAAATGGTTTTTCGGCGACAGGAGACTAACGGCGTTAGTGTTCTGTTAGTCAGGGTCCATTGGTCGCCAATATGTCAATAGTTGGGACTGGCAGTGGTTATTTTTGAAGTTGGGACTGTTAGCGGCCAATGACGAATAGTTGGGATTATTAGAATCCAATATTCCTTTTCAAAACAACATTTTAATGAGTTTATGCAAAATTTTGATATTTTCTATACAACATGTTAATATTTTAGTATGAAGGACTAAAATTTCACTTTTAGTCCATGTCTAACATTCGTATTCTAGAGATCAAGTTTTCAAAAGTAGATGTATCTAAAGGTTTTGTAAAGACATCTGTTGGCTGGTCTTCAGATGGAACATGGTGGATGGAAATCAAACATTTTTCATAACAATCTCTTACAAAGTGATGACGAATCTCAATATGCTTTGTTTTCTAATGTGACGAATGATTCTTGATGATATTTTAGGCTGTTCGATTGTCCAGTGACAACGGTGTCTTTAAAGCAGTTATACCAAAATCAGGTAATTAGTTTTGAAGCTACAAAAGTTGGGTTGTGCAGCTTGCACCAGCACTAAACTCTACCTCTGTTGTAGAGCTTAAAACTGTTGTTTGCTTTTTTGCTTTGCCAAGATACCAAGGCATTGCCAGGGAATTGGCACCCTCCTGATGTGGACTTTCTTGTGGTGTGCGAATCGGAAAAATCACTATCTGAGTAACCTGAAAGCTCAATGTTTCCATTAGTAGGATACCAGATACCAAGTGTGGGTGCATCTTTAAGGTATCTAAAAATCCTTTTCACAACTATTAAATAAGACTTTCTAGGTGATGCTTAGTATCTAGTACAGACACAAGTAGCAAACATAATATCAGGTCTTGATGCAGGTAAGTACATCAAGGATCCAATCAAGTACCTGTAAAGTGTCTGGTCTACCAAATCATCTTTTTCACCAGAAATAAAAGGTTTGTTTGTACACATGGGAGTGTTGCATGGTTTACATTCATTCATATCAAATTTCTTCAAAAGTATTTTAATATATTTGTTTTGATGAATTAAAGTTCCATTTTCAAGTTGTTTTACTTGTAAACCAAAAAAACATTGCAACTTACCCATGGCACTCATTTCAAATTGAGCAGTTATCTATTTTCTAAAATAATCACACATTTTGTCACATATGGATCCAAAGACGCTATCATCCACATAGATATGAACTATCAGCAGATCCTTCCCTTTCCATTTTATAAACAGGGTTTTATCAATTATACCACTTTTGAAGTCATTAGATAAAAGGAAAGTGGATAGAGTATCATACCAGGCTCTTGGTGCTTGTTTCAGTCCATACGGAGCTTTGTTTAGTATGTAGACATGATCAGGATGGAATGTATCCTCAAATCCTGGTGGTTGACACATATAGACCTCTTCACGGATTTTTCCATAAAGAAAGGCACACTTTATATGCATCTCATACACCTTGATGTTGTGATTGACAACGAAGGCTGAGAAGAGTTTAATGGCTTCTAACCTTGTTACAAGAGCAAAATTTTCATCATAGTCAATGTCTTCTTCCTGTCTGTATCCTTGAACCAAAAACATGGCTTTGTTTTTTTTTTTTACAATTACACCCTTTTCATGAGTTTTGTTCTTGAAGACCCATTTTGTGCCAATTGGACATGTGTCATTAGGCAATGGAACAAGTTCCCACACTTGTTATCTTTTAAACTAAATGAGTTCTTCTTGCATGGCTTCTACCCAACTGTTGTCTCTCTAAGCTTCTTGGTACTTGACAGGTTGGGTTAATGACATAAACCAACAAAGAGGCAGATATTAGAGGTTTGACTTCTTGTGAGCACACCATTATTGATGTTTCTAATGACTTGATCTAGTGGATTGAATCTGAGAAATGAATAGTTTCCAGTGTATCGAATGATGGAATTTTGAGATGAGGGGCATAAATGGGATCAGTGGTTTGACCACATGTTTGATCAGTGGTTTGACCACTTGTTTGATCTGTGGTTTGGGATTGACTTTGGTCAACAATTGTTGCAGTTGTTTGATAGGTGCTTTGAGCAGATGAACTCTGTGGTGTATAAAATATTTTAAATTGAGAGGGAATCATAATATCAAATTTGTAATCTTGTTGAACATCTTTTGGTACACCTGTATTAACAAAATCAGTGGTAACATCTTCAAAGTTAAATGTATCAAGATCAAATAGTTCTGCAGAGTTTGCATGGATTTCAATGAAGAAAGTTCATTGAACTTTACATTCATAGTCTCTTCTATAGTCATGGTCCTTGTGTTAACCACTTTATAGGGCTTGGCAATAGAAAAATATCCCAAGAAGTAACCCACAATTAATCTACTTTGGCTGCAAATTTTGAAATTGAATCCTTGAGATTTAGAATGAAGCATGGGTAACCAAAGACTTTTGAAAAATGAGACAACTGGTTTGACATTAAACAGAATTTCATAGGTAGTCTTTTGATGTCTACGGTTAATCAAAACTTTGTTTTGAACATAACATGCAGTGTTAATGGCTTCTGCCCAAAAGGACAATGGAAGACCAGAATTTGCAAGCATAGTTCTGGCAGCTTCAATTAAGGTTCTATTTTCCTTTCTACCACCCCATTTTGTTCAGGTGTTCTTAGAACACTAAATTGTCTCACAGTTCCTTTTGACACACATAACTCATCTAACTCCTGATTTCTAAATTATGTTTATTATCATTTCTAAAGATTTTTACTGGAAGATCATATTGTTTTTCAACTTTTGTGACAAAGTTCTTTAAGATACATGCAGTCTCATCTTTAGAGTGTAAAAAATAAGTCCATGTGAATCTAGAAAAATCATCAACTATAACAAGACACTATCTCATTTTCCTTAAGCTTATGATTTTTACAAGGCCAAACGGATCTATGTGTAGCATTTGTAAACATTGGGTTGTTTTGGACTCATCAATTAATTTGTGTGACACTTTGTGTTGTTTTCCTTTTAAATAGGAAATACATTGTTCATCACATTCGAATTCTTTGGTTGGTAGACCTCTAACAAGATTTTGTCTTGAAAGAGTGTTAATAGTTTGTAAATTAACATTTCCCGACCTCCTATGCCACAATTCTGTTTCTTTTGTTGATGCAACAGAAAACAAGCAGACATTTGGCACAACATTATCTTTTAACATTTCCACTACATAAACATTGCTACTTCTGTGAGCAACAAGTTGTGCAGTGATGTCAGCTATAATTTTGTCAATTTTTATCACTACTTCTGGTCCAACAATTTTACAAATTTTCTTAGTGAAAAATAAGCCATACCCTTTGTCACTCATTTGTGAAACACTAAGCAAAATGAATTTTAAGCTATCAATAAGATTGACATTTTCAAATTTTAGCGTACCAGCTTAGACAATTCCCGAACCCAACACTTTACCTTTTGAGTCGTTTCCAAAAGATATATCACCTCCTCCATGAGCAAAGAAGTTTGAGAGTAGGGTTTACATTATGTCATGTTCATGGAGCCTCCACCACCCACATACCATAGGCTATTAAGGCATGTAGAAGCTCCTTTAGTGGCGACCATTAATGCACAATCACTATCACATTCAGTGGAATTCCAAGGATCATTGTTTGTCACACCCTCTTCATCAACCTTTTCAAAAGCAAATCCTTGTGCTAGGTTGATTGCCTTGTCAACAACATCAATCAGATCTTCAGTATCAGTCATTTCTTTTTTTGGATTCAATTTTTTCTGCAATAGATTCAAGTGCCATAAAACATAAATTCATAGGTTCATCAACTGATTATGCCATGAGAGCAAAATTTTCATCTGAAAGATCCTCAGGCAAACTACTTCAGTCAACAAATCCTTGTGTGAAGAAACTTTGTTGTTTAGCCTCTGCAGGTGCAGGGGCTGGAGGTCTTTGAACTTGTGAAACTGGTACTTGAACATATTGGACTTGAGGAACAGTGGCTTGAACATATTACACAGGGACATGGTTCAAAGATTGTGCAAAATGTGCAGTGTTTTGAACATTGGGTCCAAGGGTATTTTGGGAGTTTTGGTAAAAGTGTTATTGATTGCTAGATTGAGGTCTTTATTTTGGATAGGTTATGATAGGTTCAGAATTACTTATCCGACTTCTACACTCCCTAGCGAAATGACCCAATCTGTTACACTTATAACATTTTATCTTAGATTTATCCAACCCTACCCTTGACCTGCCATGTAACCATGGATACTTCATACCAGTTCTTTAATTGTTTTTTCTAACACTGAGTAGAGCCAATTGATGCAAAATGTCCATTTCCTCTAAGTAAATGGGATCAAAGTGTCGTAGATCATCAAGAACAAAAGACAGGTTATCAAGACTTTGACCATCACCATTTGCTATAAGAGCAAATTTTGAGGAGTATTGATCGGAGATAATCCCAGTGGATATGCCAATATAATAATCATAACCCTGATCATTTACTGTTCCAGATGATGATGATTCTTGACTCAAAAGTGTTGTGTTGCCAAAGACATAGTCATCTGACACTTTTCCAGTTTCCTGGAGTTTCTTCTTCTGGATAAGCTCTCTTCCAAAGGTTAAGAGCTTACCATGAAGTTAAGTCAAGGTTAATAGCAATAGTGTCCCACTTTTCATGTAGTGACCTAAGAAACCTATTACTCAAAGTGGAATTAGAAAATTCTTTATTTACCAATTTTAATTCACTAATCAAATAGGTGAATCTCTCAAATTGTAGAGTTAAGGTCTCTCCCATAATATGACTGATGGTCTCGTACTGTTGGTTGAGAATTTCATGGGTGTTTTCAGTTACATCCTCTGTTCCACCGAATTATTTTTTTAGAGCATCTCACAATTCCTTTGCACTATTATAGTGTAAGAGTCCAACATAGATTTCATTTGGTAGAGTCATAGCAACAATACTGAATGCTTTTGCATCTAACTCAAACTTTTGAAAATCCTACTCATAATAGTTTTCTGGTTTCTTTGGTTCTTGAACTCTTGGATCTTCGGTACTAGGTACCATTAGAACATGTGGTCCGAATATAACGGACTTCCAACATCAAGTGTTCTGTTGAGAAAGAACATGGGCCATTCGACGTTGCCATATATTGTATTCTGATTTGACAAGCATCGGGGGCTTCTTACTGAAACCAGTGTTGTGGGGATCGTGACTATTTTGAGACATCCTTTTGATCTTTTTGAAAAACAGAGTCTCGTTCAAAAACTTTGTGAATTTAATACATTAGCTCCGTAATTTGATTCAACGAACAGTTGGTTACCAATTATATGAGCTGATCTTTTTTTGTTAAATCAAATTTAATATGATCTAGCTCTGATACCAATTGTTAGTATCTTAGTTTGAGTTTGTGTATGTTTTTCTTTGGAACAGTGAAGTGTTGGTGAATTATATGAATTATAAATGGAAGTAAAATTAATGTGGCTGAATTAAATACAAATACAAACTTGGAAAGTTATCATACTGTTTTCAGTTATAATCAAAAGATTACATATAAAAGTATGACTACCACTCCCCCTCATCCTGATCACTACATTTGTTTTGTGTGATATTAATAAATAGATCTCTAGCAGGTGAGATCTACTTATAGGAAGTACAAAAATATTTTAGATATCAGGGCTGACATCATCCTGATGGTGACACCTAACATTCCTAACAGAAAAGATTCGGCTTATGTTCGAAAGTCGAAACATCTGATGAATCTTATCCTCTGTTCTAAGACTCATAACAATTGTTTTTACAGACTATGTTGTATTGGTATCATATGTTTTGGAAACCTTTGTTTGTTAATACTAAAAATCTGTTAAGGCCTAAAAAAAATGTTTAGTTCTTCTCATCAGTGCTTTGTTCATCAACAGGGCTTTGTTCTTCAACAGACTTTTATACTTCATCAACAGAGCTTTCATCTATTCAACATATCTTTGAGTCTTCAAAATAGATTTTCTGTTAGTTGTAAGACCCGTCTCTATTAATCAATATTATAATATTAAACACGCATTTTATATGAAAATGCAAGCTTACAAAAAAAAAACTTTTCCAAGTTAAACTTCTTACATAATTTAAAAACATTCCAAAATATAATTTCAAGTGTTTACAATATCCACTTTTTAAACTAGAACAAAATAAGATCGTTGCGGAAGCATCGAGACATGTGTTCGGTTCTCCTTTCTTGCTTGATCCTTATCCGGAGTTCCATAAGACATTCCTAAAATCAAAACCAACATAAAAGTTAATTTTAACAGTTTCACAACAAGTTATAAACATATTTCCATCCAATTCATTTATCCATTATTCAAAATTCTTGTTTCCTTCGAATTCGTAATTTAATCCTCCATCATATGGAGTTAAAGTTAACATCTGAATTCATAAAATAATGGGTTTCGAGCCCTTGACTTTAAAATTCATTTTTTTAAAGACTTTTGACCCGTTCAAGTTTTTCAACCTCAAAACTTGTTTTCTAATTGACCATTAAGCATACATCAACATGTTTATCTCAAAATCTTTAGTTCGGGTCTGTAATCTTTTATGAATTACGCGGCTAGTACTCATTCTATGCGCATAATTCTTTTGGCCCGTTTCGAAGATTTAAACCTTTTAAGTTTAAATCTTTCCCCTTCGTTATGCACAGTCCACTTGATATTTACCTATAACTTACATGATTGTAAAACACGTTCTTAAACGGCTCATAAGGATCGTTTACCCGGTTCAGTGTTCATGGGTATTTTGGTCAACTTCAGTCCCTCATTATACGACGAAGGGTTTTCACTAATATTTAACCATCTTATTTCTTCTAGCTATAATTCAAAATATGCGTACCTGGCTCGGGTCAACATATTAACCCGTTTAAATATCTTTTGCTTTTAAAATTTCTAGATAAAAGCATTACAAACCGTATGTCCTTTCCTGAAATCACAACACTTAACAAGCGGTCATCAATTAGTATTATTGTCAAATGGTATTAACTTACCATTTGACCCGTTTAGCCGAAAGTGACCATTTATCAACATAAGATGATATTTTTAAATAACATCCCGCCCCTTAAACCTATTCCGGTTTACACCGTGAATTCTTATTACTTAAATGACATTACTTGAATTATTTGACCCGTTAAGATTTACACCAAATGGTTATCTTTTCAAACCTTTTATTTATCCGTCAACTCATGTACGGATTTTTATTCAATCACTTTTACCCATTACGGTTCACCCTATAACGTGATGTTCAAAATTCCATATTGGTTAGTCTTACCCGACTAGTCTACCGTTTTTACCCCTTTTTACCATAGTTTATGGTTTCTTACCATATTTCCTTATTCCGACTTACATTGTATCATGCCGGAATATAGTATTTTCAAATACTTGTCATAATTCAAAAATCAATACTCACAAGTAAATGTATCATAATACTAAGGGGGTGTAAGCTTAACTTACCTTGAATTCCGATTATGTTTTTCCACGCGTATTAGTTCCGTTTGACCCGCTTCTACCCAAGCTTCCACCTAGCTTTTCGAGCGTCAATCTACCTTTTTATCATTCGCAAGGTGATTAGATTAGTCATTATTATCAAGACTATCTCACCTTACGGACTTTATATCAAAATCACCAAATTGATTTCATTATTGCTCAGTTTGACTTTTAAAAGTCAAACGGCCTATAACACGAGCAATTACACAATCAAGTTCAACAATTCATTTAAGCAATTTGTCAAATATCCGATAGGCATTATTCTTACACTACCGTTTTAACTAGTTTTCTCATCAAATTCATTATACTTCTAATTTCTTTAACTAGTTCAAACGATTATCGTGACTAGTTTCTTTATTCATTTTTGCAAGAACCAAGGGTTCCCTTTTATAATATGACCCGTTTCATCATACTATTTAGCATTCATCCGAATACCTATTATAATCAAGTTTCATAACTAGTTGTTTAGCCAAGCTTTAACATTAATTAGGCAAGTTCATATCACTGAAAATGGGCTGTTTTTTGTGACTTGTTTAACCTGTTTACAAGTCTTCAAAAATTATGATTTTTTTATGTGGCGTACCTCTCGGAGGGTTAGGCCTTGTGTTAAAATTTCAAGATCTAAATCTTTACCAAAAATTCATAAAAATTCATTTACTAAGCAGCAATCAGATTCGTCACTTCTGACTGCAGCTTACGGAAAAATTCATTAAAAATTCCTCGTTTATCCGATTGACGAAATTCCAATTGGCGATTCTTTTAATCACTTAAAACCATCTACAATAAAAATTTGAGATCATAAATAAATCCCTAAATTGAGTTATGACATTCGTAATGTGCTGCAAATTCTGCCAGAAAACGCAGTTTGAACCTTTGATACGGAAAAATTCATAAAACGCTCAATTTTCGTCGAAAAAATGCGATTCCAGTGGGGTTTTAAAGATATTTCCTGGAATTACATTTTAGAATCAAGAAACACATGTTTTTGTCAAGTTTTGTTCAGGTTACAGCCAATATAAATCGGCTGTAAATTCTGATCAGGAGCTGTTTGAATTTAGCTTTCAATTTAAGCATGTTCTTGACATCATAACACTAATTTTTAGCAATCAAAACCCTAAAAACATCTCACACATGAATTTAGCATCAACAAAATCTGAATTTACTTGAGCTAAGCATGATTTCAACATATACTTGTCTAGGGTTTACTCCTAAACACTACAATGTTCCTATTTCATCTACATATCATTCATGCATCAATCAATCAAACTCAGATTTCGATTTCTAATGTTCATCATAATTTCAAGATGTAATCAAAAGACAAAATTTAACATACCTCGTGATCCCCTCACTTAGGTGATCACTAATATAAGCTTGGATTTCGATTTGAGACTGATTGAGCCTTTCAATTTGATCAATTTGAGCAATCTAGGGTTTGAAGGTGAGAGCTCCTGGCTCTTCTGGAAGTCTCGACCAGAACACACACTTAGTGTGTGTGTTTTGGTGTAGGATTTTTATTTAATTAAAACTAGTTTCCAGTGTTTCATATTTGGCCCCTAAACTTTCCTCAAGTTTTCAAGTTTCATAAAGGCTTAACAATTCATGTTTTCATTATTGTTTTAACCACACTTAACTAACTAGGTTGATATTCCTAGTTACTTAGTGGTTTCGGGAAAGTCATAACCCGTTTTATTTTTAAGTCTCGTTAACTCGGGCTTCTTATACGCTTTGTTTTCTCAAAGCGTTTATTCTTCTTTTTTATTAACATAAAATTATTTATTTAAATCCTTATATTCACCGGGTTAATTTTACCACTAACGGTATTTTACCCATTCATTATTATTAACGTGGTTTGATTACCAAACCCGTTTTCGGGGTGTTACATTAGTGTTCAAGATTCACTATCTTTGGGAGGAGTTATCTTCATGACTTGTATTATTCTTGATCATATTAGCATATTTTGGCTTTTGCAATCATTATTCTTTTATAGGTTCAACAATTAACTTTTCATAACATAGCATAGCATTGTTGACAAATTTTCTAACTCATGGTTCATAATAACCAATTTAACATGCCCTTTTTTTGGTTTCGGAATCGAGCAAAGGCTACTGAACTTACATGGGATCAATGGCGAGAGTTTCAGTTACAATGTATTGGTGTATAATGTTACTGTAATGTGTTTTGGTGTATGTACTGTTCTGTTTGTGCTAATGATTTGTTGGCATAAGCTTGGTGAATGAATTTTTTTTTTGTTTGCTGTTCAAAAAAAAACTTGCCCTTTTAAACATTAGTATCATGTATTATAATGGTCAAAGGTTTAGTCAACCCAAGGTGTAAAGAAAAAGGTTTATTCACGAAGCTTATGATTTACTTACAATTATCGACGTATATATAGAAAATGGTAATTTGTTTGGCTAGAAATGACTAGATAATTATTTGAATTTAACACAAAAGCTAATCTCTTTAAATTTTAAAGTCTAGATTATATAAATAACTTATTTTGTAAGTTAAACTAATTACTTATTGCATAAAACATGCACCTAATTACACATACATATATGCAAAAAAAATATATGTGGTTACTAACAAACATGAAAAGGGTTAGGCGTTCTTTGGCAACTTCTGAATGGTTAACTGCTGAACCAGTAAAGGTCTAAATCATTAAGTGTTGAATCAATTAAGAGGCAGTACAATTTAACCGTTCAGAGGCAAATGTCTGACAAATTCAGATTAGAGGTCTTGACCATTCAGACTCTGTATAATTCTTAACCATTTAGAAGCATATGTCTGAACCATTCAGACATTTGCTAGCGAAACAAACAATCTTAACCATTAAGTGTTGAACCAGTAAGAGGTCTGAATCATTAAGCGCCCCATTAAGAGGTAAACAAACAGCCCGTTATAGTCACCTCAATTTATTAAAGGAAAATGGTTTTAAACCACCTAATAATCAGGGACTTAAAACCTTATTTGCCAGAATACCCGTCCACCCCTTACCGTTGGAACATCATCACAGAATTGCATTGAACGAATTTAGCAAGAATTAAAGTAATTACCTTACTTAGGGGCTGTTTGACAACATCTGAATGGTTAAGTGCTGAACTAGCAAGAGGTCTGAACCATTAAGAGCCTTATAATGCTTAACCGTTCAGAGGCAAATGTCTGACCAATTCAGATTAGAGGTCTTAACCATTCAGACTCTGTATAAATCTTAACCATTTAGAGGCAAATGTCTGAACCATTTAGACATTTGCTAGCAAAACAAATAGTCTGAACCATTAAGTGCTGAACCAGTAAGAGGTCTGTACCATTAAGAGCCTCATTAAGAGGTAAACAAACAACCCCTTAGTCGGAACGGACAGAGCCACTCGAAGGCCGCATTTGGTTCAAAGTATCAATCGCCGATGGAGGATCGCGAATCAAAAACGAAACTCAACACGCCGGTCACGGAATGAATGCAAAGAATGGTCACAATCGGTGAAAAGGCAGTTGTGGGGTGTACGCCAGCGTACTTCCGGTGGTCGTGACTGGTAACGGTAGTCGTCTCTGACGAAACACTACTGAGGTGGCGTGCGTGTATGTTTGATGGTGGTGACTCACTAATCGGAGTGTGTTTTATAAAGAAGAGGTATCGTAACGATGAACGCGGTTATTCTGGTTCATGGCTGTTAGAGGCGGTGATTGGTTGGTGACGGTTGGCGAAGGTGTACGACGACGAGTAGTGCCGAATTTGGAGACGAAAATCAACGGAGGAATGAACAAATCATCATCATCATCATCATACTCAGTAAATCCCACCAATAGCAAAGCAAAGGTAGGGTCTGAGGAGGGTAAGATGTAGACAGCCTTACCTCTACCCCGTAGGAATAGAGAGGCTGCTTCCAGTGAGACCCCCGGCTCGAGGAATGAACAAATGATCTTATGATTTTTCTAAACAATGATTAGCACTTACAAATTTTAATGATAATCATGTGGCTAAATACTTTAGAACGGTTACAGAAACGAAATATTAAAATCTCGTTGGTTACGAATATGAATGGATGGCAATGGTTTTCACCTTTCCAATCAGAATTTACAGAACGGTAATAGTTCAATAAAGTATAAGATCATCCGTACTGGTAAAGTTTTTGGGCGTTTTACCCTTGAAAAACGCCCCTAAACGCCCAATCGACCGCCCTCCGGGGCGTTTTGTTCGAATATTTGCTCCAAGGCATCCTTTTTTCCACGCCGAAGAAGGGGATCAAGTGGCCAATCACAGTTAATCTCCTTTTTTTGGCCAATGAGATTTTTTTGATGGTTTTTTATTTGTTTAATTGTTTAACATCCTTTTTAACATAATGCCCAACTACACCCATTTTAAAAAAACGTCCCATAATCCCCACTGCTAACTGGACTGCCACATGGCGCAAAACGTCCAAGGGTAGGGGCATTACCACAACACATGGTCTAATGGTTTAATTTATATTTTCAATTCGGCCCTAGAATATTAGACAGTTTACAAAATAAATCTTTTAGTTTAGTTTTAATTTAAAAGACCCTAACCTGTAATAATTTAATAAAAATGTTATTATTAGTATACAATGTTGCTAAAATATCTTCTAAACAATAATGTTAACTTAAAAACAAACTAAAATGACTAATTCATCTCAAGATGTAAATTTTATTGAAAGTATATTAATGAACTACACGATAGCATTGCTGGAATCAATTAAATAACTCTTGACAAATAAGTGTTTAAAGACATATTCACAGATGGAATCATTTAATAACATCGGATTAAATTGGGTGTTTTAAGGACAAATTTTCCCCTCAAAAAGTAGTTAACAATGCATTGCATATTGTATGATATGGAATTATATTTTACTTCGTAATTTAAAAAAAAAAAATTAAAAGGACATTACGAAATGCTTTATAATATAGTATAGATGAACTATGAATTGGTTTTGGGTCTGAGACTATTATAATTTGTTTGCTAATTTTTAAATTCATGGGCCAAGATCATTTTTAAGACTCTTTTTCTACAACATGGGTTTCGAATTTTTGGTATTTGGATACTTCGTATAGGCTAAGTGCATCTGGGATGCTTCATTATAAGGTGACAATTGCTTGAAGAATTGAAAGACATGACGAATCAAACTATTCAGTATTTTTTACCTTTCTATAGTTTACGAATATCCATTAACAAAGAGGAGAACTACTTGAAGAAATTGGTTCACATAGTTGAGAGTTTTGTGAATATTTGGGTCTAATTGTGTTTTAAAGCTTGCAGATTTAAAAGAAAAAAAAGGGAGAATTGTTAGTTTTGAAGAATTTGCAAAGGGGGGGGGGGGGGGGGGGGGGGGGGGGGGGTATAAACTATTAATAGGAGAGTTGGCTTCATCTATAAGAGAGGGTTCTTGGTGTGAGTCACCAACCCTAGTGTATGCATGTGTGTATGCATGAAGTTATATGTGATGATCAGTGAATTGCTTCTACATTAACATCTATCTTATTGTTCGATTCGACTACTCCTGTCTCTACATGTTTATCGAATCGAGGGTGATGTTTATTGTGATGATTGATCCGTACGTACTTAGAGTTTTGTTTGGTGCAATTGAGTGTGGCAAACATCAAAAATCAAGATGAAATTATATTTAGATCAATTGTGTTCTTATGATTTGATTGTCTATATTTATCACAAATTTGACGGATTTTACACGTTAAACTTGTTAATCAAACGGATTGGATGGATCGATAGGACCTACAAATGGGGATTGGAGTTGTTTAAAAAAAAACAAACAAAACTTAAAAGAAAATAATGTTTTTTTTGGTTTTATTGTATAGATAGAGAGGATTAAAAAAACAAAAATTAAAAGAAAATGATGTTTTTTGGTTTTATGAACACGAACAAGGCCATGTTCGTGTTCGTTAAGGAAATTAACATGTTCGTAAATTGTTCACGAACGCGTATATAGCATAAGTTCCTGTTCGTGTTCGTTCGTTAAGGAAATTCAGTTGTTCACGAACAGTTCGTGAACACATTGGTCTCCAACACAAACGAAGACAAACGAACGTAAACGGACATTTAGCTTGATAATAAAAAATAGAAACATTATTAACCTTAAACATTCAACATAAATAGTTAAATACAATGATCATGATAAATCAAAACACAAGAAGTCTAATACAATCACCAAAAGATGAATCAAGTTTAACTTACACATAATTATCCAGAATTACTTAGACATAATTATTCAAAGTTTAACTAACTTAGACATAATTATCCCAAAAAATGTCTTGAATGTCCAAATTTTAGCGAACTTAGAAAAAAAAAAGGGTTTCAAGTTTTCAGTATGTTTAGATAAAAGGTTTATTATTTATTATTTTTTTAATATAATTAAACGAACACAAACGAAGGTAAACGAATGAACATGGATGAACGTAACCGAACATTCACGAATGCAGCTGAATGAACGTGACCTTTGTTCGTGTTCGTTCGCTAAGCTAACTGAACGAGATTTTTCGTTCGTGTTTGTTCGTTAAGCTAATCAAACGAACTTCCAGCACTAGGTTTTATTGTATAGATAGAGAGGAAAAAAGGACGGTTGTTAAATTTATAAAGGGTTCTTCTATTCTCACACCATTTCCACTCTATCTCTCTCTATAAATATCTATGTATGTATAGGTAATGTTTTAAAAACCAGTTCAAACCAGCCGGTTGTACAGTTGAATTGTCTGGTAGAACCAGTTAAACCGCCTGATATACCTGATTAAACCGTTTCTGAGCTAAATACGATACAGTATAAAAACCGGATTTTAAAACATTGCGTATAGAGAGTGAGAGAATAGATGTTGGAATCTTAACACCCATAAATTTGGATGTTGTAAGCATAAATATTCAGAGATTAAATACGAAAAATATATTTTTTTTTAGTCTTTTAAAAATACTTATACTCCCTGCCAATGCCAACCCACTGTCACGTGACAGGAATCATTTTGGTCTTCTTTCCATTTTCCAACTTCTGACACCAACACATCCAGATCCTTTGACTTTGACCTTAACAAGCACCGGGTGAAGAAGAGTTAAATGTATCAATTAATATTAGAATGTTCAAGTAACTTTTTTTTTTTTTTTAACTTCTAGGGCTACTCACATTAATAGTGTTGAGACAAATGAGGCAATGACTCAAATGAGTATTGTAAAGATAATAGTAACTTACCCCGGCATCAACAATGGGAGGTTCGTCGCTAAGTACCAAACACTCCTCTCTCTCTTTCACATGCACAACTAAAGTACTTGGCTTGCCTCCAAAAATCGATAAGGTGCGCATACCTGATAGTTATAGAACATGGTTGTAGGTACAATTTCAATACCAACCCCCTTCTATACTAGATCCTTGACTAAATACCAAGCCCTCTTCTCTCTTTCACATGCGAAACGAAAGTACTTGGCTTGGCTCCAAAACCCGCTAAGGTACAAATAGTCTAATAATTGTGTGTATTGATAATGTAATAGATTGGTAAAAAAATGAAAACATTAGTGATTATCTAAAGTTTTAGCAAATGTGCAACCAAAAAACTTTGATTGCACAATGTACATGTTTGAATGCAGGATGTACAAGTCACACTAGCAGCATTGATATTACTCTTAGCCAAAAAGAGGCAAACAAACATTGAGCAATCTAATATTTAATCTTGCAAAGAGCACAACTATTGGTAATGTATTAGGAATCCCAAATAAACACTAGCCAACAACAACATTGACACAAATCACACTAGAAAGTATAAGAACCAAAAGTAAGAAAGCAGCAGCAGCAGCAGCAGCTATACAACCACACAATGGTTAGCTCATCATCATCTTCAATCTTCATGTTCATCCACTGCCTCTTCTCTACCAAACAGTCAGTAGAAAGAATGAGAAAATAGTATGCTAATGATAATAGTAAATCAACAACAACATTCTCTTTTTCATGTTATTGCCCGCTCCGTGTCAATCCTCCACGTGCCACATTCCTGCATAGATATAGATACCGGGTGAATATAGATATAGATTAGCGATTAATTCACCCGAAGGAACATGTGTTTGTGATGTAATATAAATAGGGGTGTCACTTTCTAACATGACATGAACCTAACACGGAATTTGCAAGTTACGGTTGACCCATTTAACCCATTTACTTTTATAAAGAGTGATGTACACGGATGGTCCCGGTGGTTTGCACTTTGTAACGCATAAAGTCCCCAACCAACAAATCTAAAGGTTTTAGCATGTCCAAGTTAAGGACTAAATGTGTCACAAAGTGCAAACCACAGGGACCATCTGTGTACTTTTGAAAAGCTAGAGACCTAATTCGAAATTTTGGTAAACCCCAGGGACCATCCGTGTAGTTTACTTTTTATAAAAGATTATGCCATAACTTGAAGAATAAAAGAGACATTAGATTCAGGTTTTGTGGTTTAAACGTAATTATGTTACAAACATTTCTATTTTCTTGAAAATTAGAGTATGAAAATAAAATAAACTATTCAAGTTAAAGGTTTTGTGGTTTAAACGTAATTATGTTACAAACATTTCTATTTTCTTGAAAATTAGAGTATGAAAATAAAATAAACTATTCAAGTTAAAGGGAGTCAACCAACGAAAGCTCGTGTTGTTTCGGGTTGAACCCGCCAACCCACAAGCACGGTCCTTTTAACACCCCTAAATATAAATACAATATGTTTAATTGTTTATTTTGCGTACCTGGCTGGAAGCGGCTGAGAGGTGTTCTTGACGTTCGCAAACCGTTTAGCCCGATTATCCTGCTCTTTGTCGATACGCATAGCAGCTACCTCCTTCTCCATTGCAGCTACCTCACGTCTCATCTTTTTAGCTTCAACCTCCATAGCCTTGGTTAAAGTGTCTACTTTCTTCGCTAACATCTGAAATCAATATTACAAATTAAATAACAAGTTTTGATGTGAAGTGTGAACCCAAAATATAAAGATAATAATTAACCTCGATGGCGTCATCTTTGTCTTTAATGCTTTGATCCTTTTCATGACCAGCTTTCCTCAAAGCAATCACTTCTTTTTGAAGCAAATCATACAACAGTCCAGGCACGGTATCTTCAATTTCGGTTCCCGAGGAGCCGCTCGGTTTTTCATCAGGGTTTACTATTTCAATATCCTTGGTTCCCGATTGGCTAAAAGTAGGACTGCCGCTTCCATTTGAAATAAGTTTACTCCTCTCAAGTGCACGCGTACCGCCATCAAATGACTTTGACGTACCTTTTGCGTGCCTCAAAATTGAACTTGACCCAGATGATCTTATTTGAAAAGATGGTGATCTTTTTGGTAAAATCCCGTTTGAAGCAGCTGCCAGTTTTGAAAAGTTATCAGCTCCACCTAGAGACTGGCGGCGTGAAGGGCCATTAGTGTTCGGTGATCTCAAAGTGTCTTCTAGTACTCTGAGTCTTAATTGAAATTTTTCCTATATTTTATAAAAATTAAAATACTTAGTACCATTAGAAATGAAACAACATGTTTCATAATGTTTCATAAACAGTCATTAACAGAAAATTACTTTCAATTGTGCTTCAGACTTTGCTGCACGCTCAGTTATAGCTAACTTGTCCTTTAGTTGTTGCATCTCTCCCTGTAAACGATAAAAGTCGACAATTAGAAATAAATTAATGCTAAATATAGAAGTTTGGTGAATTTAAGAAATATCATGTTACCTGCAAGAATCTTCTTTCTTCAAGCCATTGTTTTACCGGCATCACTTTATCATTAGAATCTTTCCATTCATTAGCTACTACTGTTGCTACTCTGTTTGCTGTAACTTTTGCACGAGCTAATTCTCGATCCAGAGTTTTCCGTTCCTCCTAAATAGTTAAAGGCACAAAAAGTCAAAACTAGTCAACTAAAAGCAGAGATTGCTATTTTGACCCATTTAAATACAAAGGTGTAAATTTGGGTTGTACTTTATCTCTAATGGGTCAAGTGTTTAAGCTAAAAATTTTAACTAAAAGGAAAACGGGTCAAATGAGTTTAGCAGGTCATATATGTATTCAAATGAATAAAAGTTTGTAAATCACTTCATAAAATATTTTAGATTATTACTGTAACAATACAGTTCTTTAATCACATTTAAGCACATTATATATTTATAGAATTTAACAAATTAAATGACAAAGTGTATGAGGGTCTGACTGGTCCGACCTGTTTTGACTTTTGACCTGCACAAAGGTTACCTAATTTGACCTGAACCCAAAACCCAACTCGCCCATTTTCAACCCTAGGTATAACGATAAGAGTTGTAGGTCATTTACATTCATCTCTTGAACTTTGCGTTGGTAGTCTCTCACTGCATTTGCAGCCGCACCACCAGCAAGAACAGCCTCTTCAAGCTCACGTACAGTTTGTGTAAGCTTTTCAACTTCAGCAACTTTTTGACGATGCATTTTATCCAAAATTTTATTTTCCTCCTAATAAAAGTATCAGGAAACATGTGGATACATATATATAAAAAAAAATCAGGATAACCAATTAAATACTTTACGACAAAAGACAAACAGCACAATCTTACCTGGCAAATTTCTATCTGCTTCATTAACTCCTGGTTCTTATTCTGAAGATCATCCACCATTGAAGCCTTAGCCAAAGCAACCTGCACTGCTCTCTCCGCTTCAAGTAAAGCAGCTTCTTTTGATTTAGTCAGTCGATCTAATGCTTTATTATCATCTTGCAGCTTAGCAATCTGAAACCCAAATAACACAACGTTATAAATGCTCAATCGCTATGTAGTTAATATTGCGATATATCATGTGATGTATCGGTTATCGGTCCCCTGGTGAGATATCGGTGCAAAATATCAGTCAGAATATCGGTACCGATATCATCGGCGATATTGGCCGATATTTTGCCCTTATATCACCGATTTTCACGATATCAGTACCATTCTTCTTAGTTCTACCATTAGTCTTTCTTCTTATTGCTGCTATTAGTGTTTTAAGTCTTAATCAGTTCCTACTTGCTACAATTGTAGTGTTTTGCAAGTTGCAAAAGGTTAATTTGTTAATGGTAGGAAAGTATACTGAACTATTAGTGTTAAAGTGCCATATATACAAACTCTGCATGATATTAAAATTAGTGATATCACACCGCGATAACCGATATCTCAAATATCAGCCCTTGACCGATATTCGATTTTTTATCGCATTAACTACTTATCAATCGTTTATAACTGATTAGCGTTAACTTGATTTGCTATTATTAATCACTCAGAGAATGCAAACCTCTTGTCGAGCAAGCTTCAGCTCGGCTTCTAATGGTGCAAGGATTGCCTCAATTGGAGGCATATCATCGTCTTTTTGAGCAGCATGAACCCTTCGAAGAGTGGCTTCTGCAGCAAACTGAGCCGCCATAGATGCTTTTTTCTCATCATTGATTTTCTTAATTTCAAGATTCTACATTACCGGAAAGTATATTCGACATATATTAGCTACATTGAAAATAATAAAGAATCCAAATGAATATAAGAGCTTCAGTTAATACCTTGGTATCTAGCAGAGATTCTGTCAACTTCAGCTTCTCATCCATCTTCGACAATTCTTCAGTTAGCTAACGTATACGAAAAAAGAGAAGAGCAAGATTTTATCAGATTTAACTAAAAAAAATATGATTTACAATTTACAACAGATAAGATGAGGCAAAAGAACACAACAAAAATGCTAACAAAACCATGAAGTCATACAGATATCACAAATACTTGGCAATAACTAGTTGGGCTTGGTCAAACACTTAATATTAGCACATAATTAACAAGTAAAGTTTATATTGGCTGTATGTTAATGGATCACAATTAGTAAATAAGATATTTACTCCACAAAACAGAACAAACAAAAGACAAAGCCCCAATAAGCAACACCAAGATAGCAAACACAAACATTTTACTTAAGTGCCAAAACAAACTCGTTTACCATTATAATCCAAGTGAGTACAGAAATGGTTTCCTTGCACAAACCTGAGCTAATGATAGCCGAGAAACAACTTCTTACGTAATAGTAAGGTGGTTTCAAAAGAAGTGCATGTCACCGAACAAATCCACGAGGGAATTAATAGTTAGGAGTTAAAGCATCCAACAAATGCAGTATGTCCAAATCAGCAAGCTAGTAACAACTTGATAATACCAATAGCATACTCAATGTCTTAACTTATAAATGGATGTATACACTACACAACAATGGCATTACAAATTTACAATCTTTACGGCTTAAACAGTTCAAAACATTCGCATTGCGAAACAATCAATCACAAAACAATTAGAATTCCTTAAAACACATACTAAAACAGAACAGCACACACTAAAATATAAAAATATAGCTTATGTAAAGGGGAGAATGCCAGTGCAAAATGTAAACAATTAGTCAAAGCAATTATACATTCAAATTTCAAATATTTGGCAAATCAAGTAAACTAAACATATTAAAACATATTATCAAAATCATAACCTCTTCAACAGCTTTCTCTCTCAACCGTTCAGACAGCCTCAACGCCTTGATCTCCGCCTGCGCTTCACTCAATTCTCGATCCTTATCTACACAACACCAAACAAATCAACAAAAAATCAAATCAAACACCTACAAAACCAACAACTCCAACCAGATCACTTCACATTACTCACCTCTAACTTCATTTTCCAACCGATTAAGCTCAACCTTCACCGGATCCGAACCGTGAAGCAGATTTATAAAATCATCAGTATCCAAACTCGGCCTTCTAGAGCTCCTCCTCCGATTCGGCGCACCAGAAACCCTAGCTCCGTCCTTAAACGATCCTGACACCGTCAAGGGCGTCGTTTCAGCCACCGGAGGTCGTACATTACCGCCGCTGTAGTCTCCGCCGTCGCCGGAAACCTCCTCCATTACTCGGATCTGAGCTCAATCGTGCATCAATAGTTGGAAATCGAACGGTTTGTTAACCGCTAGGGTTTGGGAAACGTAGAGAGAGTGTATAGATATAGATTGAGAAAGAGACAGAGTGTGTATGTGTGTGTCAACTAGGTGAAGAATGGAGTGGAATGGTGGGTTTCTCTCTCTAGATTGGAATGATCAGTGAGAGAGAGAGAGAGATCTGGAGTGGGTTTCTCTCTCTCTAAAAGTATGTGCGATTCATTTAAGTGTGGGAAGGTTTCTCTCTTGGTTCGTATTTAAATATTCTACACTTTCTTACATGACGATTCACAATAATTTTTCTTACACGTGGCGGTTTCGTTTCCTTCTTTTATTTTTTTTAAACGGCGAGAATCTTTAACATTTTAACATCTAACTAGAATTACGACCCGCCGCAATGCGGCGAAGATTCTTTAGTTATAACTAAGTCGATTTATGATGCGCACGTTATGTTGAACCTGTCAAACGGGAAAAAATAGACAAAACGTAAAAACGTTAAACCAAAGACGCACGTTGAGATGTGTTAAGTCACAAAATTTAGAACGAAGCATAAAGCGAAAAATTTGCGGAAAACAAAAGCTATAAAGGACCAAAGTTGAAAGTAAAAAAAAGTTGTGAGGATATATTGCAAAAGATAAAAAGTTTTGTGTTAAAAGTAAAAAAAACAAATAGTTTTGGGTTAAAAGTAATTTATGAAATACTTTTGGGTGAAAAGTAAAAAAAATCAATTTTTGTTTAAAAACCCCCAAAAGCCAACGTTTTAACAACCATATGCATAACCATTTTTTGTTTGAAAAACCCTCAAAGCCAAGATTACCACACATAAGTAAAAAAAATCAAAGTGGTTAAATTGCAAAAGATGGAAACTTTTGAATTAGAAGTGAAAAATCAAATTAATCAAAGGGGTTAAATCGTATAAGATAGAAACTTTTGAATTAGAAGTGAAAAATCAAATTAATCAAAAGGGTTAAATTACCAAAGATTAAAACTTTAAACTTAAATTATCAAAGATTAAAAGTTTAGGGTTAAAAGGAAACAAAGATTAAACTTAAAACTTAAATTGTTAGAGATTAAAAGTTGAAGGTTAAAAAGGAAAATTGTAGTTTTTTTTTTTTTTGAAAAACTCCCTAAGCACATGTTACAACACATGTATGCATATTGAACTTGCTTCTTTATAAGAATAAAATGAGAAGAGCGATCTCACATCATCACAAATAGAGGGCTCTAACTCCACTCTAACAGACTATGTTATCTTAACTGGACCCAAGTTGGCGTCAAAGTTTGGCTCACGGCGTTCCCCGGGAAACCATACCACCCACTGTCAGTGCCAGGGACTTGCGCCGTCACAAGAGAGAATCTCTCTGACGTAAGACACGATGGACTAAAACCCAGGGTGGCTCGGGCCCGAACTCTTGACCTAGGGTCTGGGAGAACTAGCCTTTATAGTTATTATTGTTATTGTTATTTTATTTTATTATGTAAACTAGTCTTAAGCCCCACGATATGGTGCGGGTGCGTAAAACTATGATATCAATATTGTGGGGCGGAGGACATAAAACCATGTTAAGTAGCAACTGGATAACGACCAAAACTGAGAAAAAGCGTAAAATAAAAACATGACGTTCTAAAACTAAGTGACTCACGTAGCGTAAAATGTAGACAGAGACGAATTTATTCCAACACGTATTAGAAAGTCGAGGGGGGTAAATGCCACACCCTAATCGATGGCGGAAACATCGGAGTGAAACGAAAACAAATTGCTCATTGCTTCATAACGCTAATTGTGACAATATAATTAATCAAAATTCCATAAATACTAAATGTCATACATCGCTCAACAAAACAAAACATGATCAAATTGTAGCAATGAAAACATGGATCAAAATATAGTTTATTGTTTAAGCGTGTATCTAAGTCCACCCTAAGCTTGTTTTCTTCATTCATCACCTATCAACCTGCAACATGTATTAAAATAATGATCAACAACTATGTTGGCGAGTATACAAGTTTTAATACATTGCATAATACAAAAAATGTTTTAATTGTGCTCATTTCCAACATGATAAATGTATACAAGTTACTGATATGTTGTACGGGTGTAAGTTATATGTCAAATCAGAGTTTAACGCAATCGTGTTTACCCAACATCTTCGAAACGAAGAGGGTGTAATGTGTTTTACTTAACAATGCCACAAGTATACAGGCGGGTCGTTAATCCTATAGCGTTATAATTGTTATGGTAGGCTTGCAAAGTTAATGAGCATATAAACACAGTATAAACAGGGCATATGAGATTAACAAGTATAACATGTTTTCATGTTTAAGTGTGGATAGAGTGTGATTGAATAAACATGTTTAATAGTGACTGCGTGTTTTTGTATATATGTACGTGTTTCACCCAATGTGTTTAAGAATGAAAAAGGGATCGAGTGTACTCACAGTTTTGCGTAGGGTTCCACGAAAACCAAGAGCGGGTTGTTGAAGGTTGGAACACCGAAGTCACCCTGACATGGGTAAACAGAGGTGTAAGTATTCTGATGTGAAAAAGGTTCGGATCAGATTGTAAATACGAGAAAAGTACGGAACAAAATGAGTAACAGAACCATTCGGACGAAAGGGCCTCTCGTGCGAAAGGGCAATGGCCTTTCGTGCGAATGGGTCTCTCGGGTGACTGGTCTGTTTTTAAAATGCGTAAAACTTGATCGTAAACTGATTTAAACATAAATAGTAGAGTAGTTGTTAAACCAATTGAAAAAAGAAAGTAAAATGGTCAAACAGCCAAGTGAGGACAACCTAGGTGTGCCAACATGACATGGAAATAATGAACTAAGTGTCGGAGGCTGGACGGGGTTAACTCACTCTGTGACTAGGAAACGGTTTGGGGTTCATCGTTGATGAACTGATGTAAAACAAAAGTGAAATCGAAAAGGAAGCAATTGAAAAATGTCCCTTTCGTGCGAAAGGGAACACCCTGTCGCGCGAAAGGGATCTCCTCTCGGGTGACTAGTGACTGTTTTGTCGGAAAACATATGTTAGATCTGTCCGAAACAGATCATTACTTGGTGGAAATTAACCCTAATGCAAACCCTTAACTATAGACTGAGTTGATGGTCTGATGGGTTCCAGATTCCATCAAGATCGTAAAGAAATCGAAATGAAAGTTTATGAACAAGTTGTAAAAATGTTAAAGTTTTGTAGATCTTGATTCGTATCTTGTTTGACGATGATCCAACATCAGTTTGCCCAAGCAAACTAGTGGAAACCATCCCTAAGATGTGTTAAATCAAGAAAAGTTTATAACTTAGAATTAAAATGCAAGAAATATGTTAAAGAAATGAAAGAGATGAAAGAAATCATACGGAAATGCTTCTGATCACGAGCAAGGGAGTTCAGAGCATTTTGGAGAAGTCTGAGTGGAATGAGCAAGGAAAAGAGTGGAGTAGTGTGCCTATTTATAGGCTCTAGGGTGAAATTAGGGCAACAGGCGAGTTCGGACGAGTGGGGAAGTCGGACGACACGCCCTTTCGCGCGAGACTACTTCTCGCACGTGAGGGCTCTTTTCCTTTCTCTCGAGGTTCAAGTTTGATTATGTTATGTGTTTTAACCGATTTTACGTGTAACGAACATAATGTGTATTGTGAAATTATGAAACATGTATAATATTGTTTAAAAAACTGTCGATTGTGAGTATAAATATGCAAACAGGTCTAACATAAGTAACATGAATATGAATAAAATACTTACGTTTTCATTATGATCAATAGTCTCTTATTACAAGGTGAACCGAGATAGAATACGACATGAGTACAAGTGTCTAAAAATAGAATGTACAACAATATTTGCTAAATCGGGAAAGTACAAATGTGCGAAGCATTACAGTAAAAAACAACCTTGGAGACCGAATGTGACAACCAAACATCGGACTAAGCAGCAAAAACTCATTTAACTTTTGTTGAAAAAATTATAAAAAACCAAACTTTTGTTAAAAAAAAGAGAAAACTTAGAATTTACTATGAAAAAAAATACCATAAAAGATAAAAGAGTCACTATTCATTCATATGTTATTAATACATATATATGGATAAATTGGATCGATTTTTTTTCGTGTGATTGAGGGGGAAATTTGGTTTTAGGCAGAATTGATTATGTTCGTTACTACAATGTGATAGTTGTACTTGGTATGATTTACGAGGGTTAGAATATACTAGGAAGTTGTGCTTATGGAGGAAGCCTAGGAAGTCATCCTAGCTACTAGATCGTGTAATTGATGGCTAAGATTAAACGGAGAATTCATAACTCAAAAAGAGTCACCTAATTTGAATTAAGAGTATTTTGATCCATTCAAAATAATATTTTCTCTATCTTCCACTTCCACTGTTTTTTTAAATGTTAATAACTCTTTCATACGACTGTAACGCCTCGGTTTTGTAACTTTCCTTATTTAGAAAGTTTGTTTCGTATTTCTATTTCGGAAACTTGTAATCTTATGTAATCGTATTTCGTTTAAAATCATTATAATTCGAGGCTTTGATCGTAATAAAACGTGACCATTTTATAAGAATTATACATTGAATATCCGTACTTGTTTGTCACTCGATTTATTAATACACTTGATACTTGTGCATCATTCTCGTAAACGCGTGCTTATCTTACAAACAATTATCATAAATACATGTTTTTATACACTTTATACACACAAATACTTAATTACATATTAACAATACTAAAACTATGCTTTTATATGTATTACATATGTCACACCCCCAAAATACCACATGCGGAATCACCGCGGGGGCGGGTGAAGTACCAGGATCCAAGCCACCAATCACATTGAACTACGCATAATATTTAAATAAAACATTCCATTAATTTCAAAAATATAAATCCAAGACATAAGTTAAACCAAAGTAGTTGTTCAGCGGAAGCATAATGTAAACTGTAAATCAATAGTTTCAAAACAAGTGTTCATAATCAACGAAGCAAGTATCCATGAGTCTCGACCCATGACCACTCCAGCACTCCCAGGTAGCAAGTCCATATCAAGAATCTAACGACCTGCAAGCATGCAGATAAGTGTGTCAGACTACGCTGGTGAGTTAAAAGTTTTGTTAACGCGTTTAGTTACCAGATATGAGTATAAAACAGTTCAACGATTTGATTTGATGTTGTTATTTACTCGATTACCGCAGATGGCTACAAGATTTATTTACTCGGTGTGTGGGTGCCAAACCTAATAGCGCTATCAACTAATAACCTCATTGCCTCCCCGGCAACTAATCCGTAGATGTAAGGGGTCTTAAATGATAGAAATGAGTGTAATAACCAACATCCCAATAACCTGACATTCCTTCCCGGAACGTTACCCGATATCCCTCCCCGGGATGTGTCACACCCCCAAAATCCACCATGCGGAGTACCACCGCTTGGAGGCGTGACGTGACCAGGATCGAGCCACCAATCATATTGAACATCGTAATTAAGTAAATAAGACCAACCACAATACGATCGGTGACCAAAGCCAGTTAACTATGTTTAGTTTAAACAGCGGAAGCATAAAAGTAAATCCTAAAGCATAAGTCCATTGTTTATAAGTTAAAGTTCAAAACGCAAGTTTAATAAGTTCATAAGGATTTAAATAGTAAGCACGGAACATAACAGTCCGCACACCACAACGAATCCTTCCTCGTGCAAGCTCCAAGTGTTTAGCGACCTGTAAGGCATGTAACAACGAGTCAACAACAAAGTTGAGTGAATTCACGTTTGGTTGTTTAGTTTTAAGTTGTTTCTGAAAACGTGGTTTGACTTTCGTTGGCTAATTGCCGTGGGGGTTACCCCGTAGTTGAAAGTATGTTTAACTAGTTCCTTTTTCATTACCCAAACCATAACCATAATCAGTGGGGGCCTTCCCCGTGTGAACTACTAGACGGTATGATATCGACTACTACGAACAATAGTTGTGCCCTACATCAGTGTCTATCATCACTGACAGTTTGCCATAGTCCATTAGTACACGCCCGTCCAAACGGCACGGTGTGAGGTTTGTTAAACCTAATAGCGCTATTAACTAATGACCCGCTCGCCATTGGCCTCGGCGATTAAGTCGATATAAATTGAGGGACTTCATGATAGAGTTTTGTCTAGCTAGTTTTAAGGTTGTTGTCCTGCACCAGGAGGACGAACATACGTATTCTGCACCAGGAGAATTCGTAGGACTAATAATGGCATCGCATCTATGGAGGATGGCCGTACATATCTTCCCAAGGGGATATGTAGATTTAGTTTTAAATTCTTTAACCCATTCCCAAACCACCGGGAATCCCATGCCTTGTAGAAAGTGTGAACTCACCTCGGTTTGCTCGGTTAGATTCTCAAATATAGCTAACAGTCAAGGTCGGTCAATCACGTCCTAGTATGATTTACCAGTTAGCCATTTAGTGATTTTCAAATAGAGCACAAAGTTTCTACACGTATCTATCACATAGCATGCATTACTTTAACTATTTATGCCCATATATACTTCCCATCCATTCCCCACTCATAAGCAAACATACGATAGTGCACGTAACACATATAACATGTTAGATCATTCACAGATAGCATACTCGACATTTAGACACGCAAATCACAACTTATGTCATTTTCGCATTAATATTCAAAACCGGGCTGTTTTCGGACATTTTAATAAAATAGTTAAATTATTCCAAAAATTCCCAAATTTTTACAGAATGTCTTAAACGTTCCAAATTTTATTGTGTAAAAATATCGGGGTCCGGTTCATTACCAATATTTTATAAAAATTCATTTTCCGGACTGAACTCAGGTTCATATTTTTCTGACCACAGTCCACAGGATAATTTATTTAAAATTCATCGAGCGTCCGATTTACGAAACATATCTTCAAGTGTCTGGATGATTCGCTCACTTTGACCATCCGTCTGTGGGTGATAAGCAGTGTTCATATCGAGACGCGACCCGAATGATTTGTGCATCGACTGCCACAAATCTGAGATGAAATGCGGGTCACGGTCAGAAATAATAGATGTCAGCACCCCGTGCCTAGAAACCACCTCCTTAAGATATACAGCAGCTAATTGTGAGAACTTATCCGTTTCCTTGATCGCTAGAAAGTGTGCTGACTTTGTGAGACGATCAACGATCACCCAATTGGTATCTTTTTCGTTTTGAGTTCTCGGCAAACCTGTGATGAAATCCATTGCGATTTGCTCCCACTTCCACATGGGTATTTCTTGTTGTTGCAGCAATCCAGACGGTTTCTGGTATTCCACTTTAACTTTCGAGCAGGTTAAACATTTACTCACATAAGTCGCGATGTGAGCTTTCATCTTCGGCCACCAATACATGACTTTGAGGTCCTGATACATCTTATCCGAACCTGGATGAACAGAGTATCGAGACTTGTGCGCTTCATCCATCACAAGTTCTCTAAGGTTACCAAACAACGGAATCCATATCCGCTCCATAAAATAGTAAATACCATCTGATCTCTTCTCGAGTCGTTTCTCCATACCCCGTAAATACTCAGCTTCATAGTTTTCTTCCTTCAATGCCTCGGCCTGAGCCGAACGGATCTGATCAGGCAGGTTAGAATGGACGGTGAGCTGTAAGGCGCGAACACGTTTGGGTTTCGATTCCTTTCGACTGAGAGCATCAGCTATAACGTTGGCCTTAACCGGATGATACTTGATTACACAATCATAATCGTTTAAAAGTTCTACCCAGCGACGCTGTCGCATATTCAAATCCTTCTGGTCGAAAATATGTTGAAGGTTCCTGTGGTCGGTATAAATAGTGCATTTAGTATCGTACAGGTAATGCCTCCAGATTTTGAGCGCAAACACCACCGCTCCCAACTCTAAGTCGTGTGTCATATAATTCCTTTCATGGACCTTCAACTGTCGCGAGGCGTAGGCTATCACTTTCTCGCATTGCATCAACACGCAACCGAGACCCTGAATAGATGCATCACAGTATACCGCGAAATCTTCGGTACCTTCAGGTAGAGACAAGATCGGTGCGCTGCAGAGTTTCTGTTTTAACAACTGGAAAGCCTCTTCTTGTTTCGTTCCCCATGAGTATACAACGCCTTTATGTGTCAATGAAGTAAGAGGTTGGGCAATCTTCGAAAAGTCCTTAATAAACCTGCGATAATACCCAGCGAGTCCAAGAAATTGTCGCACCTCTGAAGGAGTCTTCGGTGCAGCCCAATTTTTTATAGCATCAATCTTTGCAGGATCCACGTGTATCCCTGATTCGTTCACAATGTGGCCAAGGAAGTGTACCTCTCGAATCCAGAAGTCACACTTAGAAAACTTCGCATAGAGTTGCTCCTTCCTTAGGAGTTCCAAAATAAGACACAGGTGCCGCTCGTGATCTTCCTTGCTCTTCGAGTAGATCAAAATGTCGTCGATGAATACTATAACGAAATCGTCGAGATACGCTTTGCATACACGGTTCATGAGATCCGTGAAGACCGCTGGCATGTTCGTCAATCCAAACGACATAACTAAAAACTAATAGTGCCCATAACGCGTTCGAAAAGCCGTTTTAGGAACATCCTCCTCTCGGACTCTCATCTGGTGATAGCCCGATCTTAAGTCGATCTTCGAATAAAAACTTGACCCTTGCAACTGGTCAAACAAGTCTTCGATGCGTGGCAATGGATATCGGTTCTTGACAGTCACCTTGTTGAGTTCTCGATAATCAATACACATGCGAAATGACCCGTCTTTCTTCTTTACGAACAGAAATGGGGCTCCCCAAGGCGAAGAACTGGGTCGAATAAAGCCCCTATCCAGTAACTCCTGCAGTTGATTAGATAACTCCTGCAATTCTCCAGGTGCTAAACGGTAAGGAGCATGAGCTATCGGGGCTGCTCCTGGTGCAAGATCAATCTGAAATTCCACTTGACGGTGAGGAGGTAAACCAGGAAGTTCCTCAGGAAACACATCGGCAAATTCGCGTACAACTGGCAGATCCTCGATCTTTCTTTCTCCTGACGGAGTGTCAGTAACAAGTGGTAGAATAGCAGGATACCCCTTTCGTAGACATTTCTGTGCTTGCATAGCTGAGATGATACCAACCATCGCACCACTGCGATGCCCCTGAACCGATAATGACGCTCCACTAGAGAGAGGAATACGTACAATCTTCTCCTTACACAGAATCTCAGCTTGGTGTTTAGACAGCCAATCCATACCAACCACTATATCAAAACTACCGAGGGTAACAGGAAGGAGATCAATATCAAACACTTGACCCACAAGATCTAGTTTACACCCAAAAAGGACATGTGAAGCTTTAATCGTTTTGCCATCAGCTAATTCTACTACATGCTTAACCTCTAAAGGTGTTGTAGTTAACCCTAATCGCTGACTAAACTCTAGAGACACATAACTCCAATCGGCACCAGAATCAAATAACACAGAAGCAATAAGATTGTTCACATAAAACATACCAGTCACGACATTGCCGTCGTTCCTAGCATCACCAGCACCGATCGTTAATACTCTTCCACGAGCACCATTGCCCCTATTGTTGCCGTTGTTGTTGTTCCCAGCATTGTTGTTGTTATTCTGGCGGTTGTTGTCGTTGGCATTCTGATTCAGCTGAGGGCAATCCCGCTTAATGTGGCCCTCATCCCCACACTGGAAACACCCCTTCTTAAAGCCTTGGTTCTGATGGGGTTGTTGCCTTTGCTGTCGCTGATGCTGCTGATTTTGATGTTGTTGCTGCTTTGGTTGTGGGGCTCTACAGTCTTTGGCCTCATGGCCCACCTTTTCACACCTACGGCAAGTCCGGACACACTGTCCATAATGATGATAACCACACTTGTTGCACTGTGGCTTCTTTCCAACATAGGAGCCCTGATTCTGATTGCTGCCCTGGCCTTGGTTAACTGAGGACGACTGACTGAAGCTACGGTTATTGCTGTTGTCAGGCCTTTTCTGGGATTGACTGGCACTGGTTGCCTTGTCAGCGTCATTCCATTTCCGCTTGTTATCACTAGCAGGTGTGGTAGCTGTAGCAGTAGTGGTAGTAGCAGATTTACGAGGCGGCAATGAGCCACGCTCGACCTCTTGGTCAGTAATCTTATGTGCCAAACGGATGATCTGGGGCAGGTTGTTATGGTTTGCAGTAGTGACATACCCCTTTACAGCTGGTGCTAGGCCCTTGAGATACAGCTCAATTCGTCGATGTGGAGGTCGAGACAGTTTAGGGCACAAAATTGCTAGTTCATGAGATCGTTTCGTGCAAGCCTCGATCTCGGATCCTTCCAACTTCAAATCGTAGAACTCGTTCTCGAGCTTCTGAATCTCATCACGGGGACAGTACTCTTCTCGCATTAACTCCTTAAAATCATCCCAAGTCGTGGCGTTAGCCATCTCGATGCCCAACATTTGCACCTGGGCATTCCACCAAGTTAAGGCACCATCCCCCAAAGTGCCAGTAGCATACTTCACCCGGTCCCCCACGGGACAGTTACACATAGCAAACACTGATTCAGCCTTCTCAAACCAACGCAGTAACCCCACAGCCCCTTCAGTCCCACTGAACGTCTGTGGCTTACAATCCATGAATGTCTTGAATGTGCAGGCAGGCAGATTGTTCTGATGTGCTGGCTGACCTAGTGGACGAAAGAAAATACAACACAGGGGTAAGAGTTGTGTACGCGACACAAGATTAAAGAGTATTCGGCACATTTCGTACCAGCTTGGTAGGCTGCCAAAGCCTCAGACACACGTGTGTTGATTAAGTTTGTCAGCTCAGCTTGGGTCATTGCGATGTGACCACGTCCATGACCTCGTCCACTCATGATTCTATATAAGGAGAGGGAACAAATTTAAGAGTCGAGATGAGGTAAAAGTCAAGTCTCAAGTTGAAATCTACAAACTACCAAGTTTACACACAATAGGGCAGAACCCTTCTCACATTCGTTAAGCCTCACTAGGACTTACATGCACCTCACGTTATTATTATGTGTGCACCCATAATAATAAGGCAATTTGCATGCTTATCTCAGTGCCTCTTAACTTGCGCTAGAAGTTTCCCCCACATTCAAATAGCACAACGAAAGGCATTACAAGATTAATAATCACAAGAGTTGAAGGGTAGTGCCACACTATCTAGCTCCACTAAGATACGCAGCACATGTAATCACATCAAGGTTTCAAATATGTTGTTTCATGCAAGTCGTGTGTGTGTAACTACTAAACAAGTATTGCATAAAGTAAACAAAAGACGAACCTTGCAATCTGGAGCTGAGTGTCACGGTCGATTTTCGAAGTTGTTCGGTTATAGTCTGGTTTTATAAAAACGTTTTAAAATCTAGTTCACTATATCCTGGCTCTGATACCAAACTGTCACACCCCCAAAATACCACATGCGGAATCACCGCGGGGCGTGTGACGTACCAGGATCCAAGCCACCAATCACATTGAACTACGCATAATATTTAAATAAAACATTCCATTAATTTCAAAAATATAAATCCAAGACATAAGTTAAACCAAAGTAGTTCTTCAGCGGAAGCATAATGTAAACTGTAAATCAATAGTTTCAAAACAAGTGTTCATAATCAACGAAGCAAGTATCCAAGAGTCTCGACCCATGACCACTCCAGCACTCCCAGATGGCAAGTCCATATCAAGAATCTAACGACCTACAAGCATGCAAACAAGTGTGTCAGACTACGCTGGTGAGTTCAAAGTTTTGTTAACGCGTTTAGTTACCAGATATGAGTATAAAACAGTTCAACGATTTGATTTGATGTTGTTATTAACTCGATTACCGCAGATGGCTACAAGATTTATTTGCCCAACCCCAATGTCTCTATCAAAACATTGGTTAAGTGGTTAAGGTAATTAGTTCACGCCCGTCCTCCCCGGTACGGTGTGAGGGTGCCAAACCTAGTAGCGCTATCAACTAATAACCTCGTTGCCTCCCCGGCAACTAATCGGTAGATGTAAGGGGTCTTAAATGATAGAAATGAGTGTAATAACCAACATCCCAATAACCTGACATTCCTCCCCGGAACGTTACCCGATATCCCTCCCCGGGATGCATGCTTGGAAAAAAAGCAGTGAACTCATCTTGGTTTGCTCGGTTTGTTTAGTTACCCGTTTCCAAGTTAATCAACCAACCCTAACGTGGTTACCAATGAATATCAGTTTCATGATTGAACAAGTTATTGTTTTCACATAGATTGTGTTCATCACAGAGTTACAGTGCAACAAGTAGCATGCATATCATCATTAATATGTAACACAGATCGTATATACACACAAGTATTTGTCATCATCATCATTACAGACACCTACTGTTCAATTCCCTAACTTACCCGGCGAAACTCCCTCCATGACGAAAGATACATATTTCGTCGAGGTGAGGGGTGACGAAACTCCACAGGTTTCGTCGAGATGCTAGCCGACGAAACCCCCCTGTTTCGCTGTCCTAGGTTTCGTCGACTGCACTTGGCAGTTTCAACGTTTCTTCCAAACCCCAATGTTTACTGTTACCGTTACTGTTTCCGTAAATCGCTATAGGTTTATCATGCAACACCACAATTATTATTATTATCACATTTCCAAGCTTTCATTGAATCAACATATCATAACATAACTGCAATTGATGATCACATAGATCTATTGGTTTATTACTATCAAGAATTGTCATTTAACTATGATCTAAATGTTCGGGTTCGATCCTATGAAAGCATCCGCTAATCATGAATAGCGGATTAACAATATACGGATAATGAAACGTTTGAAACCCTAATCAACACAATATATCAATCCGGTTTCTAACAAGATCCTATATTCACAAATGATTACATACAACAATCATCAAACAATCTGTTAAGTGTTGACAGAATGCTAACCGAATGAGGAGATGATTCCAACAGTGCAAAAGAATTCGAGTAATATGGAGGGTGCTGCCGTTGGTTTGTTGAGAGAATGAGTTAGGGTTTTAAAATCGTTATCTAAGGTAAATATATACGCATACACTGAGTCTTCAGCTATGCTTGGGCCGATAGCCCATACGGCGGCCCATCCCTTGACGAAACTCCAATTTTCGTCCGGTAAGGGAGTGGCGAAACTCCTCTTTCGTCGAGTAGTCCACGGCGAAACATATATACATTTTCATCATGCAGTTGTTGTGTGACCAAAGGGTTTTTATTAAACAATAACCAATGCAATTCCAAACACAATACACAACTACATAAACATTAGGATCAATCCTTCAAACTGATACATATTTCATAATCTAAAAAATTATCAACACTGGATTGCCACACAAGAGATACGTGAATGAAAGGGTTTGAAATCTCGTGTTGTCACATCATCCCCAACTTGAAAGAAATTTCGTCCCGAAATTTGATAATCAATCCAAAACAGCAAGACATTAACTCAGGATGACTGTGGATTTTCCGCGGGTACCACATCATACTTAATTATATGATTATTATGCAAGTTATACCTTAAAACATCGAATAAACCAAACTACAGGGGGCTGAATGTAAAAAGCTGAAAGTTGGCCCGGATGACTGGCCTAGCGGCACGCGCCCTAGTCCCCTTTCTGTTCCTCGACGCGCTGCCGGTGTTGATCCGCAGCCCAGCCTTGTTTATTCGCGGATTGGCTCATTTTTACCTTCCAACTCTCACCTAACTTCTTTTAAAACCTTATTAACTTTTAACCTAACTTCCCCACTATAAATACAACATCCATAACCCTCATTTTCACTTTCCAAACACCATATTCACTCTCAAATCCTCTAAAAAACACTCAAAAATTCTGATTTTTGGGCATAAACTTTCAAGATTTTTAAGTGAGTTATAGCTCACTTCTTTACTCATTTCTTCTTTGTTGCTTCTTCCATCTTACTTGGTTAACCTCTAGGAAGGTTTTCACAAGTTTGCCATGGCAAACTAAGGTGAAACCTCACCATATTTGAGGTCCAAAGTAAGATTAAGTTCTGTTTTGTACATTGTTCATATATCTTCTATTTCTTTACTAAAACTTGGTGAAATCTTGTACCCACCAAGCTCACAACTTAGTCTATAGTTGTGGGTTTGTGTTGAGGTTGATTCCATCAAGTTGTGAGTTCAAAAACTCTTTACTCTAAGTTCATACATGTTATATTCAAGTGTTGAAAACATTCCTGATTCTCCATCTTCCATATGGTTGAACTTGTGTCTTGTAAAAATGTGAACCGTGAGAGCTTTGGCTTTCCAACCTAGTTTCACTACCTCACATGTGAACCTTGTGTATGAACACTCAAGTAGCTTTCTAGTATCAAAGTAACATAACCCCGTCTAGCCTCTAATGCTTAGTTAACTCTTTCCATGTTGTGGTAGTTCACACGGGTTAGGTCTTACTTGGCTACTTGATAATGTATTAGTTAGTTGTTTAATTCTTGTCATTCATGACCCTCCGAATCATTCTTGTGATGATTTGCGTAGTGGTGAATCATACAATAAGGTTAATCCTCCATGCTTGACTTACATGATAATCTATGAAACTCATGATGGACTTAGCTTAGGACTATTATTATAACTATATAAATATATATGAACATGGTTGAATTTATGATGATAATCGGGTTATGGTTATTCGTCATAAACTTAGGCTACTTTATCTACGATTCTAAGTCTCTCATTGTTGATTCTAATGGGAAAACTAGGACCCATGAAATCACATACAACTTAGTGTCAAAAATGTAACAACCCGCACTTTCACGCTCGTTACTCTCATTACGCCTAGCACTGAGATTCGGATCATAATGTACGCTTACTAGGCTACATCGCATATTTTCGTACTACATCGCTTATTTTAACACGTTATATCACACTTCACAACGCTTACGCTTAAAACGCTTTCGCTTACACTACTACATCACGTGAGTATCTAAAATACTCGCTCTCGCACCATCGCAACGCAAACTCAAAACGCGGTTGCTTATATATATATTATCTATGTGTTAAAACTCGCTTATATTATCTATGTGTTAAAACTCGCTTAAATGCTCACTCGCACAACTCGATTTATCGCTCTAAAACGCAACGTAACGCGACACTTAATATCTCGTTAAAATACTTAAAGTACTTGAACTAACTACCGCAACAAAACGCACCTAACGAACAACTGACACGCGAAACGAGAATTTCTCACACAAAACTGGTCCCTTCTTACGAAGTCGGCTTCTTACGAAGGCAAATTGCGCATTCCTACTTCCTCTACAAATACCCAAGCCTCTTCTCACATTCTAACTTGCTGTCTATTCATCCAAAACACTCCCAACCTGTTGTCCATCGATTTCCCGAGTAAGATCCGCTATTTTTACAAGTTTCACAACGATTTCCACTATGATTTTACACGAATTTCACTCTGATTTCATAGAAACTTCTTTATTTTCATCTAAACATCATCTTTTTCATCTAAACTTCAACTTTTCATCTAAAACTTCATCTTTTTCATAAAAAACTTCATCTTTTTCTTCAAGAACTTCTGATTTACAATGGATTTGCACTTAAACGAGTGTATCGGGCTAAGCTTTGGCTTACCAAGATGTAGATCTGAGAATCTAGCACTCACCAAGTGTTTAATCCAAAGAAAAACTCTTTTAAACTCGATTTTTACACTAAACCGGACCAAAACCGACATATATTTCATTCACTGAATAGTGGGGCGAAGTGGTGTCGAAACCATCATGAAAAGGACTCGAAAATACATCCGATTCAGGAGAAAACGCAAGTCCGGACGCTAAAAAACGCTGAGCAGCAGCTTCTTACGAAGCCAGCTTCTTACGAGCCAGCTTCTTACAAAGGTCCTCCCTTCGTACAAGGAGTCTGTTTCCTACTCGACACTCCAACTTTGACCGTTTCAGTACTAGGAAGACTGATGCACTTCTGTTCCCGTACGCAGGCTGATCCGGCGCTCCCTCTACTCCATTCCAGACCGCGTTTACTGTTAAACACGCACTTGACGGGTGGTCTGTAGGACAACCCTTAAATGCATTAAAAAGATTAAAATCCCATTATTTACACGTTTAATTGTTTGAACTTGGTAACTACTAGTTGTTTGGACGTGCAGGTGCAAATGGAGCTTAAAAGGGAAGGAATTTGGAGCATCAATGAAAAAATAAAATATTGGAATGGAAGAACTAAGAATATCACATGATAGAGGATGAAATTACGAGAATTTAGGCGAAAACGGTGAAGAAAACGGAGTTGAAACGAAAAAGTTATGCTGAAAACAAGTTTTCAGGTTGAAGCTTGCCGTAAGCTACGGCAAGGGCCGTAGCTTACGGCGCCGACTGACAAAAATTATCACTGTAAGCCAGTTTTAACCCACCGTAAGCCATTCCAAGCCACCGTAAGCTACGGTGGCCACCGTAGCTTACGGCGCTGACCTGCGTAAATGTGTAACTTCCATATTTTAATGCGGATTTATGGTGTCTTTTCATGTCCAATCATTCCCATTCGGTTACACACAGTTCTAGGGGCGATTTCTAGTGTTCTTGGTGCTTGAAGACAATTTCCAATCATTCGGTTTGTGTTTTTAATTGTTATGAACATTGAAACTTGTGTGAAGATGATGATTCAAGCCATGAGTGGCTAAACTCTTGATGGCTATCTTTGGTTGAAGGTTTGTATTAGACTTTATGCTTGATTTCCTAATTTCTAGAATAACAAACTTTGTCTTTATGATTGTTTGTTATGGCGTGTGATTGTTTGTTAGTAACTTGTTAATCCTTGTGTTGAACTAATTAGAAACCATACGTTCTTGGTGCCATTGGCAATCGAGATATCATGGGTATAGTTAGGCTTGGGTAAGGGTTGATTAATCATCGGGTAACAACCTCACGTTCTAGGAATCTGAGTACTTAGTTCCCTTTCATCACTGCAATTGATCACATTTGAACTATGTCTATGTTGTTCTTTCTAGTGGAATGTTAGCATAAGTGTCATAGCAAACCGGAAACTAAAGATGGTTACTTGTCTCTAAATTGTTTACAACGAAAACTTTTCTCTTGCAATTTAATTAGTTAAATTTAGTTTTAAAACCAATTCACTCAAATCAACTCTTGAATTTTACTTTACTTGCAATTAGTTAAATTTTAGTTAACATAGTTAAACTTCAAATAACACATATTCCACAAACTCCCTGTGTTCGATACCCACTTACCGCTATCTATTAGTAGTATTTGGATTAAATTTGATTGAGACTTCGACCTCACGTCAAATTTTGGCGCCGTTGCTGGGGAGTAGTGCGCAACGTGTGTTATTTTGTGTATTAGTTTTGAAAATTTAAAAAAAAGTAAAAAAAATAAATCATTAAAAACCCAAAAAGATTTCCTTTTATGTTCTTGATTTACACATGGTAGTTTAGTTGTGTTGTGCAGGATGACAGTGCATTACACAGATTTCAGCTTCTCTACGTATATATTGTGCGGGGGTCCACGTCATCCGTGTATCGGTTCCCATGAGGCCCACTACAGGAGGGCACATGGAAAACCGGTGTCTTATGTTTCATAGCTTCCACCTCCATCATACGTTGATGATTATGAATCAGAAATGGAGGATGATTATTACTCGGATGGATATGATCGGGACGAGGATGTTTATTATGAGACAAGGACGGATGGTCTATGTTTTTGTTGTGGTCGCGATCACACTTATAATTATGATGTGTGCATGGTGTATTCAGAAAACCCAAAGTATTGGAATAAAAAAATGATGGATGCGCGCATCTTAAGACCGTATCAGGGATATCGACAATGTCATCCCGAAGAGTATTCTGAGCCCGAAGGTGTCTATACTTATCAGACCGAGGAGGAGAAAGAGCTTGCTATATTGGAAGTAACTTTGTCCAAACTCGAGTAGTATTTATTAGCACCGAACCTTTCCGATGAAGACCGAATCAGCTGTTTAGTTTCTAAGTGTCAAAATTTAAAAATGAAGATTGAAATAGAACAACGCCTCTCACCATTACCTGATGATATTAAAGACAATTCGCACATGAAGGAGGAGGTTGTGGAGGATAATACCACACCAATGAGTCCTTTATTGGATGAAGAGTCACTGGTGGATCAGTTAGTGTGTGCAGATTATGAGGCAGAACAGTCTGATGAGATGAATATGTATACCGAACCTCTTCCCATATCAGGCACTCAAAATAAAAAGTGTGGGGAAGAGAGTTCGAGGAAGAAGATGAGGAGGGTGAAACGACAAGAAATCAGGGTACATATCATGAAGGGGATTAGCAAAGGCTGCATGTGCAGTCTGAACATGCCAATTATACTGACAAACCTATGGAGATAGCATGTAAATTTCCGGGAATTCGTTGGAAATGTTTTGGGTAAGTGTGCATTGAGACCACCATAACGCATATCAGCTATGGTCTGGCTGAAGACCTTTAAACTTAGCCCTCTCGGGAGGCAGCCCGAGGATGTAGAGTATTGTACTTGTGTTTTGTGTTTTGTGTTTTGTTTTGTTTTGTGTTTTGGCAGGTTACTACGTTTCAATCCTCGCGGATGCAACGATTCAAGTGTGGGGATGTTTGGCAACATCCCCGTTGAGATATCAGGGAATCCAAGAGATGTTTATGTTCATGTCCGATTACTGCAGCTGCATCACTACCAACACTGTTGATTTACTGATCAGGTCGTGTCTTGTTCTCATTTTGTGCACCTTTGTATATATTCATGTTTAAGTTTATGGTTGGGCGGTTAGGTGGTGTTTTGATGTGTTTGTTTGATGGGTTGTGAAAGTTGGTGGTGTTTTAGTAAGCAAAATATTTATATATATAGAATAAAAAAAAACAAAAAGAAATTTGGGGTTTGAGAGTATTAGCGAAAGCTAATGTTTTTGGGTAAAAGCGATCTTCCCCTCAAAATCATACATTGGGACAATGTATCTCAAGTGTGGGGATGGGGGGAAATTTTTGAGAATTTTAAAAAATTGTGAAATCAAGCGAAAAATTGTCGAAATTTGAACACTTGATATTGTTCCACTTGACATACCGACACCCATTTCTAGTCCTTTCTTGGTGAGAGTTTGAGCCACATATGATTATTAAAGATGTTTTCTTTGTTTTGAGTGGCGGTGTGTGGCTTGTGTTAATAGAACTTGTGTACGAATTCTTGCCAAATCCTAGAGTTAGCATGATTGTGAAAATGATAGGGGACTTTTAGGTAGCCCCGTCTAGATGTGTGAGAGTGTGGGATTGGTGGGTTGGACCTCATACGTTACATATATGAGCTTGGTTTGTGAGGGGTGGGGGTTTGGTCTTTAGAAAGCCATGTTTGAGCCTTATACCATTCGGTTGCGACCCAAACCTACTTCCTGCAAAACCTTACCTATTGAGACGACCCGGTTTAGGAGTTTAGTTGTGATTATTGATGTTCTTGTATATATTGTTGAGTTTTATGTGTTATATAAAAAAAAAGAAAAAAAGAGAAAAATATGAGAAAAATGCAAAAAGAAATATTTAGTTGCAATAGTAGTTGAGATGTTGAAGAAGTTATGTATATAGTTGATGTTTGCTTTGTTTAGTAGTAGAAATAAAAACCGGGTCGAATCAATGAGCTACTTTCACATTCCCACTATTTCCTACCTTTACACATAGCCCCGTTACAACCCGAATGTCCTTTTGATTCATAAGCATGCTAAATATTTGATAGGAGGAGATTTGATTTGTATACACGCTTATTGTCGCACAATCACACACGTGCATTGAGTGTTTTAGAATAATGTGCTAATATTTCTTGTCACCGAGAGTTGTTGTGAGGGGGTGTGTCTTGTGGTGTGATAAAAAAGTTAGTAAAAGGACGATGCATTTTAGCTTGGTTTGCATATTGATCGCTTGTGGTTTTGAAATTGTTTTTGAATGGGTTGCTTGGGACAAGCAACAGGTAAGTGTACCCGATGACCAATTGACCCTTACCCAATCCTAGTTCTACCCATGATATCTCGATTGCCACCGGCACCAAGAACGTATGGTTTCAAAGTAGAATAATCATAAGCATCAACAATTTACAAACAAATAAGAACACACCATGATAAACAAAACATAAGTTCAATTTACCATTCTAGAAATATGAAATCAAGCACAATTTTCTTCACAAACCTTCAACTAAAGATGACCATAATGTACTTAGCCACTCATGGCTTGAAACAACATCATAGCAAAAGTATTATTGTTCATAAAGATCAAAGACAACAAAACTAATGATTCCCAAGTGTTCTTCAAGCTTCCAAGTCCCCCGGCAACGGCGCCAAAATTTGACGTGAGGTCGAAGTCTCAATCAAATTTAATCCAAATACTACTAATAGATAACGGTAAGTGGGTATCGAACACAGTGAGTTTGTGGAAAATGTGTTATTTGAGAAAGTATCTAACTTGACTAAATTAATCTAATTGCAAATAAAATAAAATTCAAGAGTTGATTTAAGTAAATTGGTTTTAGAACTAAACCTAGCTAATTAAATTGCAAAAGAAAAGTTTTAGTTGTAAACAAATTAGAGACGAATGACCATCTTTAATTTCCAGTTTGCTTCAACATTTGTGCTATCATCCACTAGAAAGAACTACATAGACATAGTTCATGTACAATTATTTGTTGTGATAAAAGGGAACTAAGTACTCAGATTCCTAGAAGGTGAGGTTGTTACCCGATGACCAATTGACCCTTACCCAATCCTAGTTCTACCCATGATATCTCGATTGCCATCGGCACCAAGAACGTATGGTTTCAAAGTAAAATAATCATAAGCATCAACAATTTACAAACAAATAAGAACACACCATGATAAACAAAACATAAGTTCAATTTACCATTCTAAAATTGTGAAATCAAGCGAAAAATTGTCGAAATTTGAACACTTGATATTGTTCCACTTGACATACCGACACCCATTTCTAGTCCTTTCTTGGTGAGAGTTTGAGCCACATATGATTATTAAAGATGTTTTCTTTGTTTTGAGTGGCGGTGTGTGGCTTGTGTTAATAGAACTTGTGTACGAATTCTTTCCAAATCCTAGAGTTAGCATGATTGTGAAAATAATAGGGGACTTTTAGGTAGCCTCGTCTAGATGTGTGAGAGTGTGGGATTGGTGGGTTGGACCTCATACGTTACATATATGAGCTTGGTTTGTGAGGGGTGGGGGTTTGGTCTTTAGAAAGCCATGTTTGAGCCTTATACCATTCGGTTGCGACCCAAACCTACTTCCTGCAAAACCTTACCTATTGAGACGACCCGGTTTAGGAGTTTAGTTGTGATTATTGGTGTTCTTGTATATATTGTTGAGTTTTATGTGTTATATAAAAAAAGAAAAGAAAAGAAAAAAAAGAGAAAAATATGAGAAAAATGAAAAAAGAAGTATTTAGTTGCAATAGTAGTTGAGATATTGAAGAAGTTGTGTATATAGTTGATGGTTGCTTTGTTTAGTAGTAGAAATAAAAACCGGGTCGAATCAATGAGCTACTTTCACATTCCCACTATTTTCTACCTTTACACATAGCCCCGTTACAACCCGAATGTCCTTTTGATTCATAAGCATGCTAAATATTTGATAGGAGGAGATTTGATTTGTATAGACGCTTATTGTCGCACAATCACACACGTGCATTGAGTGTTTTAGAATAATGTTCTAATATTTCTTGTCACCGAGAGTTGTTGTGAGGGGTGTGTCTTGTGGTGTGATAAAAAGTTAGTAAAAGGACGATACATTTTAGCTTGGTTTGCATATTGATCGCTTGTGGTTTTGAAATGGTTTTTGAATGGGTTGCTTGGGACAAGCAACGGGTAAGTGTGGGGATGTGACGGGTGGTCTGTAGAGGATGAAATTACGAGAACGTAGGCGAAGCAAAAAAAGATTAAAACTTGGTAACTACTAGTTGTTTCGATGTGCAGGTGCAAATGGAGCTTAAAAGAGAAGGAATTTGGAGCATCAATGAAAAAATAAAATATTGGAATGGAAGAACTAAGAATATCACATGATAGAGGATGAAATTACGAGAACGTAGGCGAAAATGGTGAAGAAAACGGAGTTGAAACGAAAAAGTTACGCTGAAAACAAGTTTTCAGGTTGAAGCTTGCCGTAAGTTACGGCAAGGGCCGTAGCTTACGGCACCGACTGACAGCACTGTGAGTATACTTGACCCCTTTTCGCTTTAAAACGCACCTTTTGGGGTGTAACATACGTTCATACATAAACACACTTATCAGATGTAACACCTCGTAAAATCACGTCCAATGATGTGATAACACGTGTACTAAACTCTAATGAAGTCAAACGTTGACTATTAAGGACTAATTTTGCGAAAAATAAAAAACTATGAATATGGAAGGACAAAAAATGTCAACATGCCAAACTTGTGCCTCTGATTGACCTCATATGATGTTCGTGTTTTTTTTATGGAATAAATTATCGGACACAAGAAGCCGTTTGTGCTTAAAACCAAAAATTTACAAACGACAGGGGTTAAAAGTGTCAACATGTTAATTCTTACCTCTGAATGACCTTTTAATGATCCTGAGGCTTTGTAGAATCTTTTTATACTCTCACGACTGTCGGATAATGATTTCGTGGAATTACGATGCAAATAAACGAATTAAATTGCAATTATCAAGAAGATGGGTTAAAAGCGTCAACATGTTCAAATTAACCTCTGAGTGACCTTTTAACGAACCCGAATCATCGTGATGTTTGATAATACTCTCTAGAATGCCTAATATGGATAACATAGGGCTTTGATGCGGTAAAATGATAATGCGCGCAAGTTATGCATTAAAGGGGGCCAAAAGCGTCAAAATATAAAACTACACCTTTGAGCGATCATTTAAGCAAACTGGAGTAAACTGGAGTGTCGTAATATCCCATCATACTCTTGGGAATGCTCGTTATTGATCTTGAAAGGCTTTTATACCATTTCGCGTTAAAACGCACAAGTTCGCAAATTAAAGGGTTATAAGCGTCAACGAGCAGAAACTAGTGTTTTCGGTAATTGTTTAACGAAACCGGACCTAACAGTGTTTGGTTATACTCCCTAGATCATCTCCAAACTAACTAAAAGGGGTTTTTGTGCATAAAATGAAAGTTACATAGCATATAAAGGTGCAGGGGTCAAAATTGCCAAGATTGAAACTTGTTTGCTGAAGTTTGGTGTGGTAGCGCTACGCCACAACCTACCCCTTTTATTGTGGCGTGCGGCCACGGCTCAACTTTTACAGATTCTCACTTCCAGCTGCCAGTTCTTCTTCCTTGTTCACCACTTGATCTCTAAAACCATTTGATTCATTCTAAGGGCTTGCTAACTGAATTATAAGCCTGGTATTACACTTGTTTTTATCCTAGAACTCCCTAGGACACATGTTGATCATCCAATGATCCTCTAAACTCTATAAAAGGGGTGTAGAATTCACTTCAAAAATTCACACCTTCATTCCAATATGCTATACTTCTCAATATTAGAGGATCCTGAGCAATTGGGAACCTCCAAGGAGTTTTCTTCAGTCCATAGGATCAATTGTAAGTGTCCTTTCGTGACTAGTTTGTTTTATTTGGCTTTTAGAGCCGAAAAGTCAAGCGTTTTCGATAAACTCTTTGACTTTTAGCTAGACCAAAAACAGTCAAGCCATGGTTCGCAACAAACATGGCTAAGTGATCGTAATTAGGTAGGTGTTAAACCCTCAAAAGGGCACCTCCTAATTACCACGTTTACTTAGTTAATTGTCGGGTCAAAGTAATTAAATAAAAGTCAAATGGGTCAGTTTTTAAATAAAATTCATAACTAATAATATAGAAGCTATAAAATCAGTTTTGTCACTCTAATAACTTGGTAAATATTAATTGAACATGTCTAGGCATGTTCAACCCGACAATTCTGAGTTTAGGCTCGGTTCGCAACCGAAAGTCGCAAAAGTAGACTTTTGCTTTGACTTTGAGTTCTGACCCGAATTAGCTTAATTTAGTTATGCCTTAGGGTTCCTTTGTGACCAACGTTTGAGTGAATTAAACACTTGCCTTTAGTGTTTAATCTCAAATGACACAATATCATATTCCTTAGACCTTTTGAGTCTAGACTTAACATAGGAATGCTCTCATCCCTATTAAGTAAACATTGTTTTCGATTTTATGTGTTTTAAATATGTCGCCAAGCAAAGAAGCCATTGATGGAGATTCTTCCCGTCTGAAGCCAAGAAATGCTAAGCTTCATACCACGCCAAGCAAAAATAAGTTTTTCGGTTGATTAAAATGTGTAAAAGTGGGTTAGAAACAAGATTTTATGTTACTGGGTAGCTGAACACGGGGTGTGGTGGGCTGAGCACGGCCCCGTGGTCAGACTTCCAGTATTAAATTTAAACAGAAGGCTGGGCACGGGGGCGTGTTCAATGAGCACGGCCCCGTGTCCAGTTACCTGAACTGGGCATTTTCTGCAGAACCTCGGGCACGGGGCGTGTTGGGCTGAGCACGACCCCATGCTGAACTTGCTGTAATGAAGAAAAATTGTCGGGAGGCTCTGTTTTTGTGCATGGGTGTGGGTTCAAGTTTCCCTTAGTAACCTCCACCTTTTCGAGTTTGTTTTATTCCTGAAAAGTAAAGCTAAACTAGAAAACGTAAAAGTTAATCTAAACTAAAACTACGGATAGTTCCGCGGAATGCCTCCGTGGTGCACCACGTTTATAAGGGTCCTTGGCTAGACCCACCTTATCGGGTGGTTCTGGCTCATCTTCAATTAGGGGGTCGTCATTGCCGAATGGATATTTCATTGATCGCTCAAGGTTGACACTTTTTTTGAATTCCCCTAATTGAATAGGTAGATTGTTGTACTTCCGATTTTTCAAAGTTTCGTGGGTTTTTACAAAAGGTCGTCCCAACACTAGTGGAGCGTCATCAAGGATGACGAAGTCGGTTGGGATTACCATTTGATTGGTTTGGACCAACACATCCTCAACTATCCCAATTGACTTTATTGTTTTCCGATTATATAGAAAAATGGGTATTTGAAGTGGAGAAAAATCACCAATACTTAATTTTTCGAAAATGTAGTTTGGTATTATATTAACACAAAGATCTTTATCAATTGTAATGTTACTAATAACAGAGTTTTGAAAAAAACATGGAACCGGTGTAATGTTAATTTCAAAGGGATCTTCTTTTATTAACGTAGTTTGATCATTTGTTAACTTAATGCTTACAGTTTCGTCAATTTTAGTGTTAGTGTTTAACTCTTTTAAAAACTTTGCATGAGTGGGTACTAAACAATGATTTTCGAAAGAAGGTGACAAGAGATTAATTTCTTTAAAATTAGACTCTTCTTGAATTTTAACGTTGTCGGACTCACCTTTTTCGTTGTTTAACTCATGTGTCGGCTTATCACTTATTTGTTCTTCCATTTTTACATTTTCAACCATCTCTTCTTTTTTACAAGTTAATTCTTCCCTTGCGCATGACTCCTCTTCCCTTGTGTGGGATTCTTTTATGCAGCGCTCGATAGTTTTAATGTGTTCTATTATCTTATCGGCTATGTGGGTGATAGAGTATGGATCTGGATCCTCAAAGCTTGAATCCGGATGTTCGATCCTTGGTTCATCATAGTACTCATATGAAGTAGATGGTTCACACCATTGTTCCTCATTATAAGTATATGATGGATAAGGGTCGTAACTTTGTTCTTCATAATACTCATATGAGGTGGGTTGTTCACGCCATGGTTCCTCATAATAAGCATATGAAGGTGGAGGCTCATATCTTGGTTCCTCAAAGTACGAGTATGAAGACTCATACTTTGGTTCATCAACATATGAGTATGAAGGAGAAGGTTCATAACTTGGGTCTTCATAGGATGTATATGAAGTGGACGGCTCGTACCTGGGCTCCTCATAGTAGTTGTATGAAGTGGATGGTTCAAAGAGGTCACAATATTGTACCGAGTGAGGGTTACCACAAATGGTGCAATAGTCTTCCCTATAATCATCCTCCTCATAGGTGTAGTTGTAATCTCCTGAGTATTGATCCATAAGAATCACTCAGCAGACCACAACAGAGTCTCGAGACTAGAAAACAAAAAATAAAAACGGAAACAGAGGCTGGACACGACCCCGTGTTCAGTGAGCACGACCCGTGTTCAGGTTCTGTATCTGGACGTTTTAATAAGAGTGACTGGTTTTGTGCAGCACGGGGGCGTGTTCAGTGAGCATGACCCCGTGTTCAGACTTTGTATCTGGGAGTTTTGGGAAAAAAAATATGCAGCACGGCCCCGTGTTCAGTGAACATGGCCCGTGTTCAGTCTACTGTAAATGCAAAAACTAACTAAAATGCAGAAAATGTGCGCGCGTTTTAAAAAGGTTTTGAAAAACTGATTAGGCTGTCGATTTTAAGCTTTCTTAAAATCCATGTATTCCCCCGGCAACGGAGCCAAAAACTTGATGCCTGTCGAGTGTGATATATTTTTATGTATATGTTTAGCCCTTTTTAACACTTTAGTCAAGTTTTAAATTTATAAAACACGATATTTTACTAACACTAAACACACATATGGGCAAGTGCACCCATCGTGAGCGTAGTATAGCGTTGGTAAGATACTGAAGTCGTCCAAGGACACAAGAGCTTTTAGTACCGGTTTATCCTCAACGTCTAATCAAATCAAAATATTAGAAAAAAGGTTTTAAACATGAAAATAAAAACTAAAAATGCTGAAAATAAAAATAAAAAAACAGATAGACAAGATGAATCACTTGGATCCGACTCGCCTTAAGTGTAACCTTTGATGTTTTCCGCACTTTTGCACTTTTTAAGAGATTATCTTAGTTATAGTAGTAGGCCCCTCTTTTAAAGGTGACATTACCCTCAACCCAGTAGTTTGAGTCAGCAAGGATACAATCCTAAAGGGTTGGATTATTGAAAGATAATTAATTAAGTTATTAATGCGTAATGTGGTAGGCCCCTCTTTTGAAGGTGACGTTACCCTCGGCTAAGTGGTTTGAGTCAGCAGGAATACAATCCCAAGTAGTAGGGTTAATGTATTAATAGTAGTTTACATATGAGGGGATCAAGCCATTCGCACATCCGCTATCCAATACCAGTGGGTATTGAAGGAGGTCTTAGTAAGCTTGACCCAGGTCCTTGCAGGATCTATACACTGAAGAAGGCAAGAACCTTACCAAACCATTCCCTTAACCCCCGACCAGGTAGCCAACATATCTCTATATAGACCGTAGAGATATGAATGGTGTAAATATTTTATTTTATATAGACAGTAAAATAACGCCAAGACACCACGGACAAATGATAAGGAAGTTTCACCTTCAACATAAGAAACTAGTTATTAAAGTCATTAATACAAAATCAAATAAAAAGTGCGAAAAGATAAAAAAAAAAAAAACAAAGTATTACACTAAATTCTTGTCTTCACCAAGTGATGTAAGAGACTTAGGCAAACATGGCCTTTGATTGTCAAGAACTCTTACTATCAATCTTGGATGCCGAGACTACTACACACACTCTATGATAGATGATGGATGATGGATGATGGTGGTGGATGTGGGTGTGGGTGTTGTGATGGTGGTGGAGTGTGGGTGAAGTGAGAGAGAGGTGGTTTGTCAAGGGATGCTTTTGAAGTGAACCAAGCACCTCTATTTATAGCCTGCACAGAAGCCCGGACACGACCCCGTGTCCATCCACTTTATCTTTCTTCATTAATTGCAGTTTGTCTGCATTAGTTAACCACGCCCCCGTGTCCGCTGGGCACGACCCTGTGTGCAGAAGCGTATCTGTACTATCAAGATTTGCTTGGATTATGCGAATCTTAGCGTTGACCACGGCCGTGTGGAGCTGGGCACGCCCCCGTGTTAGGAAATAGAAGTTTCTACAACTTTGTCTTTTCTGCAGACACTTGGCATGCCCCCGTGTCCGCTGGGCACGGGGCGTGTTCAGATTTCTGATATCTTGTTTTTGCTTGGGAAGATGCTGTCGATGGGTCGGGCATGCCACATTTATTCCTTTTCTTGTATTTATGTTAGATTTAGCTGTATTTTTTGCTTCTTTTCTTCATTTGCGCTCATTTAATCCTGAAAATACAAAAGGAAGACAAAAGCACACCTTTTCCAACATTAGTACTAAAAAGGGTTAGTTTTATGCCTCATTTGATGTAATTTATATGTTGCATTTTACACACATCAAATACCCCCACACTTGAATCTTTGCTTGTCCTCAAGCAAAACTCTTTATTATGTGGCTTACACACCCAAATGGAATGGGTAGAAGAGAAGTTTTGGGCTTGTCTTTGAGTGTCGGGATTCCAAGATATTTATTAGTCTTTATTTTTATGCTATTTACAATCATATTCGTTATGATTTATTTAGAATGTTTCATAAGAAAAATTACTTATTTGGGCATAACATGCCTCTTTAAAATTCCATTTACATACAAGTTCACATACCTCACGGGAGATCACTCAACATTCGGCTGAAGATGTATTTTTGTGAAACACTCGAGACTGGCATGGAACTTACTTCTACCATATGCTTGCCAAGCAACCAATCCACCTCCTTTTTAACTATAAACCTTTGTAAATATCAAGAGGACTTGGGGAAGGGTTAGGCTTGGGTTAAAGGTAGGTGGTTTTGGGTTAGTGGTTAGTAGAAAAGGGCAAAAAGCGTAAAAAACATCGGTTTTCGTAAAACATTTTGTTTTTGTGATTTTTTATTCAAACAAAGCATTTTGCAAACAAAGTTTCTTTTGAGGAACTTGTTTGTTTATTGCTAGACTTCATCATTTTTTTTATAAGGAATGTCACATGAAAACCGAGCTTTTTACTAAAATAAAGGGTTAAAAATGAAAAATGGTTTTAGTGGGTAAAGGGTGTTTGTTTTGGGTTTAGAAATGAAAAGTTTTAGGCTCAAAGGGGTTAACTAGGGGGGTTTTTTGGGTAGGTGGTAAAAAAAAAATGGTGTTGAAAGAAAAAGGGTTAGTCCTAATGCCTCCATCATTTACTTACTTGGGTTTAAGTTGGTAAGGACCGGGAATGTATTGTCATGACAAGTTCTAGATTCGTAAGAAACCAATCGGCTATTCACACAAGAAACAAAAAATGAGCATTTAGTTTAAAGATGTGTATTTATATGCTCAATAAAGGCTCAAAACTCACTTTTTTTTTTTGTGGGAATGAGTTTTTAATGTGATCAAGTATATATAATCAAATTTTAACTAGATTTGTCATGCATTTTCATAATCTTCTTATTTGGTTCTTTTTATCACGACGCTATCGGTTGTAAATTTGTAAAAATATAACCTTTTTAGAACTTGTTATTCCCAAATTAAACCAAGACAAGTAAAAAAAATGAAAAGTTTTGAAAAAATTTGGGGTGATTAGCGGTTCCAATAGAGTTTTGTGTAAGGCTTGTTATTAGGACTTGCAAAATTCAAGGTTTTAGCATCCCCCCACACTTAAATTACACATTGTTCTCAATGTGTCCCAAAAATAAGTTTATCGGTTGATTAAAATGTATAAAAGTGGGTTAAAAACAAGATTTTATGTTACTGGGTAGCTGAACACGGGGTGTGGTGGGCTGAGCACGGCCCCGTAGTCTGACTGCCAGTATTAAATTTAAACAGAAGGCGGGGCACGGGGGCGTGTTCAATGAGCACGGCCCCGTGTCCAGTTACCTGAACTGGGCATTTTCTGCAGAACCTCGGGCACGGGGCGTGTTGGGCTAAGCACGACCCCATGCTGAACTTGTTGTAATGATGATAAATTGTCGGGAGGCTCTGTTTTTGTGCATGGGGTGTGGGTTCAAGTTTCCTTTAGTAACCTCCACCTTTTCGAGTGTGTTTTATTCCTGAAAAGTAAAGCTAAACTAGAAAACGTAAAAGTTAATCTAAACTAAAACTGCGGATAGTTCCGCGGAATGCCTCCATGGTGCGCCACGTTTATAAGGGTCCTTGGCTAGACCCACCTTAGCGGGTGGTTCTGGCTCATCTTCAATTAGGGGGTCGTCATTGCGAATGGATATTTCATTGATCGCTCAAGGTCGACACTTTTTTTGAATACCCCTAATTGAATAGGTAGATTGTTGTACTTCCGATTTTTCAAAGCTTCGTGGGTTTTTACAAAAGGTCGTCCCAACACTAGTGGAGCGTCATCAAGGATGACGAAGTCGGTTGGGATTACCATTTGATTGGTTTGGACCAACACATCCTCAACTATCCCAATTGATTTTATTGTTTTCCGATTAGATAGAAAAATGGGTATTTGAAGTGGAGAAAAATCACCAATACTTAATTTTTCGAAAATGCAGTTTGTTATTATATTAACACAAAGATCTTTATCAATTGTAATGTTACTAATAAAGGAGTTTTGAAAAAAACATGGAACCGGTGTATTGTTAATTTCAAAGCGATCTTCTTTTATTAGCGTAGTTTGATCATTTGTTAACTTAATGCTTACCGTTTCGTCAATTTTAGTATTAGCGTTTAACTCTTTTAAAAACTTTGCATGAGTGGGTACTAAACAAGGATTTTCGAAAGAAGGTGACAAGAGATTAATTTCTTTAAAATTAGACTCTTATTGAATTTTAACGTTGTCAGACTCACCTTTTTCGTTGTTTAACTCATGTGTCGGCTTATCACTTATTTGTTCTTCCATTTTTACATTTTCAACTATCTGTTCTTTTTTACAAGTTAATTATTCCCTTGTGCGGGACTCCTTTTCCCTTGCGCGGGATTCTTTTATGCAGTGCCGATAGTTTTAATGTGTTCTATTATCTTATCAGCTATGTGGGTGATAGAGTAAGGATCTGGATCCTCAAAGCTTAAATCCGGATGTTCGATCCTTGGTTCATCATAGTACTCATATGAAGTAGATGGTTCACACCATTGTTCCTCATTATAAGTATATGATGGATAAGGGTCGTAACTTTGTTCTTCATAATACTAATATGAGGTGGGTTGTTCACGCCATGGTTCTTCATAATAATCCTATTAAGGTGGAGTCTCATATCTTGGTTCCTCAAAGTACGAGTATGAAGGCTCATACCTTGGTTCATCAAAATATGTGTATGAGGGAGAAGGTTCATACCTTGGGTCTTCATAGGATGTATATAAAGTGGACGGCTCGTACCTGGGCTGCTCATAGTAGTTGTATGAAATGGATGGTTCAAAGAGGTCACAATATTGTACCGAGTGAGGGTTACCACAAATGGTGAAGTAGTCTTCCCTATAATCATCCTCCTCATAGGTGTAGTTGTAATCTCCTGGGTATTGATCCATAAGAATCACTCAGCAGACCACAACAGAGTCTCGAGACCAGAAAACAAAAAATAAAAACGGAAACAGAGGCTGGACACGGCCCCGTGTTCAGTGAGCACGGCCTGTATTCAGGTTCTGTATCTGGGCGTTTTAATAAGAGTGACTGGTTTTGTGCAGCACGAGGGCGTGTTCAGTGAGCACGACCCCGTGTTCAGACTCTGCATCTGGGAGTTTTGAAAAAAATGTGCAGCACGGCCCCGTGTTCAGTGAACACGGCCCGTGTTCAGTCTACTGTAAATGCAAAAACTAACTAAAATGCAGAAAATGTGCACGCGTTTTAAAAAGGTTTTGAAAAACTGATTAGGCCGTCGATTTTAAGCTTTCTTAAAATCCTTGTGTTCTCCGGAAACGGTGCCAAAAACTTGATGCGTGTCGAGTGTGATATATTTGATGCGTGTCGATATTTTACTAACACTAAACACACATATGGGCAAGTGCACCCATCGTAAGCGTAGTATAGCGTTGGTAAGATACCGAGGTCGTTCAAGGACACAAGAGCTTTTAGTACCGGTTTATCCTCAATGTCTAATCAAATCAAAATTTTAGAAAAAAAGTTTTAAACATGAAAATAAAAACTAAAAATGCTGAAAATAAAAATAAAAAAATAGATAGACAAGATGAATCACTTGGATCCGACTCGCCTTTAGTGTAACCTTTGATGTTTTCCGCACTTTTGCACTTTTTAAGAGATTATCTTAGTTATAGTAGTAGGCCCCTCTTTTGAAGGTGACGTTACACTCAACCCAGTAGTTTGAGTCAGCAAGGATACAATCCTAAAGGGTTGGATTATTGAAAGATAATTAATTAAGTTATTAATGCGTAATGTGGTAGGCCCCTCTTTTGAAGGTGACGTTACCCTCGGCTAAGTGGTTTGAGTCAGCAGGGATACTATCCCAAGTAGCCGGGTTAATGTATTAATAGTAGTTTACATATGAGGGGATCAAGCCATTCGCACCCCCGCCATCAAATTCCAGTGGGTATTGAAGGAGGTCCTAATAAGCTTGACCCAGGTCCTTGCATGATCTATACACTGAACAAGGCAAGAACCTTACCAAACCATTCCCTTAACCCCCGACCAGGTAGCCAACATATCTCTATATAGACCGTAGAGATATGAATTGTGTAAATCTTTTATTTTATATAGACAGTAAAATAACGCCAAGACACCACGGACAAATGATAAGGAAGTTTCACCTTCAACATAAGAAACTAGTTATTAAAGTCATTAATACAAAACCAAATAAAAAGTGCGAAAAGATAAAAAAAACAAAAGTATTACACTAAATGCTTGTCTTCACCAAGTGATGTAAGAGACTTAAGCAAACATTGCCTTTGATTGTCAAGAACTCTTACTATCAATCTTGGATCCCGAGACTACTACACACACTCTGTGATGGATGATGGATGATGCTGGTGGATGTCGGTGTTGTGATGGTGGTGGAGTGTGGGTGAAGTGGTAGAGAGATGGTTTGTCAAGGGATGCTTTTGAAGTAAACCAAGAACCTCTATTTATAGCCTGCACAGAAGCCCGGACACGGCTCCGTGTCCACTGGGAGCGGCCCCGTGTCCATCCACTTTCTCTTTCTTCATTAATTGCAGTTTGTCTGCATTAGTTGACCACGCCCCCGTGTCCGCTGGGCACGGCCACATGTGTAGAAGCGTATCTGTACTATCAAGATTTGTTTGGATTCTACGAATCTTAGCGTTGACCACGACCGTGTGGGGCTGGGCACGCCCCCGTGTTGGGAAATAGAAGCTTCTACAACTTTGTCTTTTCTGCAGACTCCTGGGCACGCCCCCGTGCCCGCTGGGCACGAGGCGTGTTCAGACTTCTGATATCTTGTTTTTGCTTGGGAAGATGCTGTCGATGGGTCGGGCATGCCACATTTATTCCTTTTCTTGTATTTATGTTAGATTTAGCTGTATTTTTGCTTCTTTTGTTCATTTGCGCTCATTTAATCCTGAAAATACAAAAGGAAGACAAAAGCACACTTTTTCCAACATTAGTACTAAAAAAGGGTTAGTTTTATGCCTCATTTGATGTAATTTATATGTTGCATTTTACACACATCATGCATACATACTTTTTATACTTTAAATTCCAATCCGAATCTTTCATCTTAATTCTGTTACTCACACACCTTCGTTTACCCCATGTAGGGTGACCTTGGTGTTCCATCCTCCAACTCTCAAACTCTTCACGGGATTTCAAGGAGAGCTTTGCAAAACCGTGAGTACACTCGAACACCCTTTTTACATTTTACATTTTACACTTTTGGGTGTAATATGTTTAATCTATTAAAATCACAATCACACTTATACTTTATGCAAACACAAACAATCCATCACACATGCTTAAATACGTGAAAAACTTGATTTGTATACTTGGATGATTCTTTTGTGTAATTTACTTGTCATTAACTTCGTGCGAGCCTCCCCTTAACATGTATAGCGCTATAGGAGTAACACACCGTCCGTAGACTTGTGGTCATGTTAAGTTTATTTTATGCGGTAATCAGAGGGTTAACTTGTTAAATTGCATGCCATGATACAATTATCTAGTTAAACTATTTTTGCCATGTGGATTTGTTTAAACCGCTTTTCATACTTATGTTATATTAAACTTGTGTACTAGCCAACGCCTTGTGTATTGAACTATACTTTTAAACATGTTGCAGGTTGATGATGATGATGTTGATGAAATCTAGTAAGGATGACTTTAGAAACACATATCGAAATACTAGATTTTGTACTTGTATGTTGTTGAACTTTGTTGTATTTTATCTTTTCCCTGTTGATGTAACTTGACAATTATTATCTATAAATGAAATCGGTTTTGAATTAAATATTGTCACAATAGTGTTATGAAGTCTCGAGCAATCTCGTTCGTCTCACTTTGATGTTTCCGCCATCGATTGGGTGTGACAACGATGTTATTTAAAAAAATACGCTATAATAACAAACGATTTTTATCTTTAAAGAAAGTATACTATTGTTAACTTTTGAAACAAAATAATCAAAAACTCGTATTCATAAAACATAATGAACAACACAACACATTATAACACAATGAATATCGAATTAAAAGCATTGTGTTGTAAAGGAAAGCTTGATTGCATACCCACATCATTGTGTTTTGTAAACACAATTCAAAAAAATGTAATGAACTAAACACAATGACTGGTATGTGTTATAAAACACAATTTAAAAAAAGTATTGAACTAAACACAATGAACTAAACACAATTAACAAACGCAATGAACTAAACACAATGATCTGGGTGTGTTATTAAACACAATGATTTAGGTACATTCTGAAACACAATTAAAAAAATGCAATGACCTGCAACTAAGGTTGTGTAACACCTTATCCCGTTTATACCGAATATCTTAAATATTCATAGGATTAGGTCCCATATAATTTTTTTTAAATTTGAAAGCTTAGAGCTTACACGTCTTGGTTAACTGATAACCCAGACGAACCGACTTAAAGCGTTATTACACAATTAAATTACAGTAAAAGACAATAAGGTTTTATACACAAAACTTTGTCACGCGTGATCAAATTTTATCTTTTTGAGAAGATTTTCTCAAGGAGGTGGCGATTTAAGAGTGTTCAGTTCTTCACGTGCTTGATCGTCCTTCCAGTACCAGCCCTTGTATAGGCCTATCATAAACACCAAGAACAGTTAGTGTTTATATTTATTTTTGTGTTAACGGATCGAAAATAACAAAAGAAAATGTTTTCAACGACTATGGTTCTCTCGTGTCTCGCAACGGAAACGCCTTTAAACGGCGCATGCCACGACAGTTAATAAGTTCACCTTGCAGAGGTGTGCACTGACATATGCACTTTACGAAACTGTGCATTTTACTAAACTATGCATTGTGCACTGACCTGTGCACTATGCTAAATTGTGCACTTTGCTAAAGTGTGCACTAACTTGTGCACTTTGCTAAACTATGCATTATGTACTGACTGTGCACTTTTCTAAACTATACACTAACCTGTGCACTTTGCTAAACTATGCACTTCGCTAAACTATGCATTGTGCACTAACCTGTGCACTATGCTAAATTGTGCACTAACCTGTGCACTTTGCTACACTGTGCACAGTGCACTGACTTATGCACTGGTGTAAGACCCTAATACGTATTTGACAGAAAGTCGCAGCGGAAATTTGTACCATAAAATTTATTTCATTATAGACGTCTTGAACCTACTCGATAGTTTATTTTGAAAATAAACACTTTACATTAAATGCATAAATTGACTCGTTTACGAAACTAAAACATTAAATTATGTTTACTAAATTACATAGTCAAGCATTCCCGTACAATCTGTTCGGTGACTCGTTCTTCGATCTCTTATACCTAGTGACGATGATCCATAATTTTGTACAACCTACACTCACCACATAACATCACAACATTAGTACACCTTATGTATTATAAACATGATTTATAATCATGGAGACTCGTTACGTTCTATCCTCGTGCACTTTCCATTCCGTTATCTCTCTAAATGCATGCATTTCATCTGAGTGTCTATCTCTTGGTGAAACTTCAATAATGTACCTGTATTACATTTCAATCTCAAGGCACACTATTAATACGTTAATACTCAATCGTATTGAAATCATGCATATATACATTCTTACATTTATACATACACACCTACATACATACATACATTTTTACAATCATACATACATGCATACATTCATACGTACCCTCATACACACATACACACACACCTACATACGTACAAGCTCTTGCATACCACTTACGTACCCGTGCATTTATTTCATGGGGCTTAGACTTGGATTTATAACCCATAAACATCAAGGAAACAATCAAAATCAAGTTTGTGAGGCCCACCGTAGACCACGGTTAGTTGTAAGTGTAAAAAGTTGTTAAATATCATAATTTATCTCATACACCATCAAACAACAACATATAACAATTTTATCAATCCTGTCGTAGGCTACGGTCTACAGACCGTAGCTTACCGTCCATTAATAATCAACAAAACAGCCCTTCCAGTACCGTAGCCTACGGCTGAGCCGTAGGTTACGCTGCTGCCCAGCTACAGAATAATCAACAAAACAGCCCCTCCAGTACCGTAGCCTACGGCTGAGCCGTAGGTTACGCTGCAGCCCAGCTACAGATTTTCCGGTTTAATCCTTTTTACGAAAACGGCCGTAACTTTCAAACCGTTTATCCGTTTTACCTCCCGTTTCTTCCTACGTGATCGTAATTTGATATTTTATTATGTGAACTCCTATCTCGATCATATGTCTCCCCTTATTATTACAAGGAATATGAATTTAAACTACATGAAATCATGTTTATGTATAAATTTATGGAAAGGTTCAATATGACGTGTGTGTGAGAAGAAAAAAAAAATATCGAAAGTAGATTCGAATTTGAAAGATTTCATCGTATAAAATAAATAGTAGAACATATGTTTGATTAAAATTTGGGATGGTTCCAAAACAGAACTTTGACTAACCAAAGTGGTCGAAAAGTCTTTCGAGTTTGAGGAGCATGCTTTGGCCTAATAGGTGAAATACTCTCGCCGACAAGTCGGTTAATGGTATTTACCCTTCCGGTTACTACATGTCCCCAAATCAATTGAAATTTCGAGACTTGGCGGGATTAATGAAAGTCAAGGAGTGGAACTAGTCGACAAGATGCGGGTTTCACCCCTAACTTGACGATTTCGTGTCCTAAGTGTGGTTGGTACTCGTCGGTTCAAACTTAATTTCGACACGTTGACGAGGGTCCACTAGAATTTGAAATTGAAATTATCATTAAGATGTGGATTTCACTCCTAACTTAATGGTGTAATTTCATGAAAAAAGAATAGGTAACTTGAGAGTCGTTCACCAAATTGTGGGTTTCACGCCTATTTTGGTAAACTCATCTCGTTTGTACAATATAAGTGTTGTTGGATTTAGAATAATCGAGTAAAATACATAGGGAAAAATGTAAGTCAAAGGAGTACACAAACAAGTATAAACACATAAGAAGCATATTAAGAATGGTACATAAAGAATGAAATAATAAAACAAGTATTAACAATAAGAATAGCATGTTATGTATTAACACATAAGTGATGTATATGTCTAAAAGATCAAAAGCGGATGAATAACAAGCAAATAAACTAACATGCAAGTAGTTTCAAGTAAAACATAAGAATAAGACTCTAAAACTATAGACTAGGTGAAAGCATTCCCACTTTTCCTAATTCCCTATAGTTATGGCTCTGATACCAATCTGTCACACCCCAACCGATGGCGGAAACATCGGGATGAGACGAAGTGTGTATAGATTGCTCGAGACTTCAAAACACTATGTGACAATATTTAATTAAATTCAAATTTCATTGCAAGTGCTAAATTTTCATACAACATTCAAAATAGAAATAACAACATTGTTCAAATTTCAACATAACATCAAAAGATAAATAGATTAAAGGTGTGTATCTAGTCCATCCTAACTTGATTCCTTCATAATCTTGACTATCAACCTGCAACATGTATTAAAATAAAATCAACAAAAAGTTGGCGAGTATACAAGTTTGATACATAGTATAACATAGAATAAAAGTACTCATATCCAACATGATTCAATAATAAAATAGTTTCAGCCATGCTAGTTCACGCAGTCCAAGTGATAGCCCAAGTTTCCAATGCGTTAAAGTGCCTACCCCAAAGTTTCACGGGAGGTTAAAAATGATACCTCTAACAATACCCCTCGAGCACAAAATGGGGGAGGTGCATTACTCCTATAGCATATGCATAGTACTACTAATTGTTAGGGCGGAACTACTCACAGGGATTAAACGTTCACATAGCACAAAATAGTCTCAAGTATCCCAAGTTTCATGTTTCATGTTTAAATGGATAGAGTATGTTTCAAATGAGTTTCAAGTGTCACGTGTTTGAATATAGAATACATGTTGCACCCAAAGTGTTTAAAAGTAAAATGGGTTCGAGTATACTCACAATATTGCATATACTTTCCGATTATCCAATGTAAGGAAGTTGACGAGTTTAGAAGGTTGAATGTGTAAAGGCTAAAGTTCAAGTATGTTTAGAGTCGAGATTCGGACTTAGATTCACAGAATGACAAAGTATGTATTAGGAAAATATTCACTATAGTATTAGCACTTGTCTTGACACTATGGTAATCCTTAAGGATTATATATGATTTCATATGTTCAAGACCTATTAGAATCGTGACAAGGAACTACACACTTAGTGAGAACTTATTAACTTGGTAGTAGATTTATATAATCACTATCAAGGGTTCGGTTTATAATATATACATAATAATAATATAGTTAGTCACGTAGGAGGCGGGAGGTTAAACCTTCCACTTGGTTACTTCTTGGTGTCATATGAGTTATGTAGGAGGCGGAAGGTTAAACCTTCCACTTGGTTACCTCGATTGTTATGTTAATATATAGGTTATGTAAGAGGCGGGAGGTTGAACCTTCCACTTAGGAACCTCATAGGTATGGTCAAGAATTAAAGGTACAATTATACTAAACAAAACATCAAGTGATGTGTGGACTTGCATGTAAGTTAGCCTATGCTAACCAAGTAGTCACACCATCTTCAAGTTCAAGACTTGGCACCACTTGTGAGTTAATAACTCTATTAAAACAGAAAGTTTAGAGTGTTTAGACACTCTTATTAAGTGTAAAACAACCTTGATTTGGCTTTACTAATCATGCAATAGACTAGAAGCATAAGAACACAAGTTTGTGTGAAGTATACAAGAGTTTAAGAATGTTCAAAACAAAACAGAAAGTTTATGGACAATTTCGGGGCAAATCCAGGTCTGATTTCTCCCAGGAGAAGTCAAGGAATCAAACCCCATGATTATACAAGCAAGTAGGAAAAAGAATCAAGTAATTTGGTTGAGTTTTGAGCAAGTTATGCTCACTTTTGTAAGGAGTAGTGAATCTGTCCGAATTTCGGTTTTGCAAGAGATTTGAGAGTGATTTAGGAGAGATTTGAGAGTTGTGCAAGAGTCTAAGGCCTTGGGGAAGGTGTGGATTTATAGGGGATGAGTTTGGGGTTGGTGTAGAGGTGAAATTACTGCTCAAATCCCGTCTTAGAAGTCAAAAACGAGTTATTTGCGTTCAAGAGAAGTTGTTGAATGAATAGTGCCTGCAGGGCACTGTTCACACTATTCACCCGTTTTTTTTTTTTGAATACTATGGATTAAAACAATCACTTTTTATAAAAGGGGCCCATGCTAAAACAGTTTTTAAAAATTATTAAAAATTCTTTTTGTAAAGTTTTATGCTAAAAATTATTAGAAAAATATCTTTGTATAGTTTTTCGGTTTCTTATAAAAATCTTGTGTTTATCCATTAACAATGTGATAAAAAAATGTATTACCATTATGATTAACGCCTCGAAAAGTAAAATACAAATATGAAAATACGAGGCGTTACAGTCTCCCATACTTTAGGAAATTTCGTCCCGAAATTTATTCAAGAGGAAGGCCTCAGAGTTTTGGTAGAAGTTTTGAGATTTGAAATTTTGAAACGCTTTGATAGTACGAAGTTCTGGGAAAATAAGATAGGTTAGGACTCAGATGCTTAACGAGCTTGGTTGTGAGCGAGGTTCGTATGAAAGAAAGGGTGTATGAGTAGGGGCGTATGATTGTCTCTTAATGAATGCAAGTATAAGAATAGTGTATGAATGAAGTCTCGTCGTGGATAATCGGATATAATGCGTTTGTGAGTTGTTTAATGTTTGTATTAGGTCTAAATAGGTCTGCAAAACACCGAATTTCTCATGGTACGTCTTACGAACTTTTGGTAACATGGTGAAAATACTTCTATATAGGAAGTACTAGCGGCGTATCCACCATGTTTTGGCCATATTACCTCCGTTTCGTATTCGGTGTCATGTTACGCTCTGTGTTTTACCATACACAGTAGTACACTCTATGGTTCTCATACGCCTATCACTATAATCCCGTGTGCACCCGTGATTATATTGATCGTCGCATGATCTGCATAGCTTGTACTAGTTATGTATGAATTTGGGTAGGTATTCAAAGAAAAATAAAGTGTATCAAAAATTTCGTTTAACGTGTTATCGAGAAATTTCTAAATTTGTATGCTAATAAAAAAATGGTGGAAACGGCCGTCCCCGGAATCGAACCCGGGTCTAGGCCACACCCTTTCGGGCGCTTAGCCAACCGAGCTAGGTGCCTAGTTTGTGAAATTTCCGTCAAAGAAAAAAATAAGAATGTGTGTGTATAAGAATAAGGTATGTAAGCAAGTCCATGCTTAAGTATGTATAGAACCCACGTAAGCGAATCCATCGGATTCCGCTCGCGTACGGGCACTAACGTATGAATCATGAATATGTATGAAAGATAAGTATGAGTATAAATGTAAGTTATGAATACGCACGCGAATGTATGTATAAACACATGACGTATGAGTATGTTATAAATATAAGTATAATCACAAATCTTCTAAATAAGGTTGGAGTATCGTTTAAATCAAATAAGCATCAATATAACACAACATTAATTGAATCAAAACATAGATAGCATTGTTTGTTAACAGTCTATTATGATGTGGACAATTTACATTTGAAATGAGCCATGTAATGGATCAATTTCAGAGTCAAAATTATCAGGTAGTGGATCTAGTTGCATACGAGCAGCTAGTATGCTTTCCAACCATTGATTTCTTTCAGTCAGCTCTTGTATTTGCCGTGACAAATCTTGGACTTGATTGTTTAACCTAATTACTTCAACTACCATTGGATCTGGAGGTAGATCCATTTGAGGCACCGTACTTGGGCCTGCTATATGAGTTGGTGGTAGTTGCTGTTCTACTTCATTCAATAGTGCCTGAAAAGACTGTGGCAAAAATGATTCCGATGCCAACTGTTCTTGGAGCATTAAGTTTTCATAAGTTTCTTGCATCGTTGGATCCTCCTCGAAAACTATCGGTGAGGAGCTTGGTAAGACGTTTGGTGCTAATGGTTGGGATAGGTTGGTTGTAAGATGTTCTTGTATGTGTGGCAGTGGTGGTTGCAATTCAAATCGATAAAAAGATGATGGAGGAAATTGCAAAAATGATTGTTGTAGATTTGGTGTGGAGGTACTGTTTAAGACAAATGGAGCTCCCCCCGACTGAGATGGTTGAGTCGGGGTTCGCCTAATGAGGTTACAATTTACAATCCCAGGTGCCTTTGGTGGAGATAGTTCCTGGATAATCTGGTCACTTAATACACACAATGATTTAGCTATTCTAGTGATGTAAGAACCCCCCATGAGACTTTTCAGGGGTGTGTTTGTTGACTAGAAAAATACCCAGCAAGCTCGTGGGCAATATTACAAGGAATTCGCTCGAAAATACTATGTAGATAGAAGACTTCGGAGGTACTAACCCTTCGTTGATTAATTTCGCGCCCCGTGATAGTGTTGGCCAAAACAAGGTGCATATACCGATAACGAGAGTCTTTGAAGTTTGTAGAATTATTGTTGCCGCACCATGCTTTTGATGCATGGCGTTGCCAATACTTTTTCATTGTCGCATAGGTATAGGTGGTTAATGCCCTTGTGAAAACGGGCTGTGTAACTTCTTCCTTGGTATATATACCCAGACAAACTGTGAATTCTGTTAATGACAGGTTATGATGTTGTCCACAAAGCCGAAAATGAATGGATTCTTCGGTAAGACTTCTATTAGATTTGTAATAGAAGGTGGACAAGAATTCATATACCAGTTCATCATATGATGGCTCTAAGATGTCGAAGAAACGGCGCCAAGGTGTATTGTGTGGTAGTAGTCTTGCCAGTGAACCACTGGGGTCAACCATTCCTATTCGATGCCAATCAATGCCGCTAATAGTAAAAACTTCAAGATTCTTGAGTTTCTGATACTTCTCACGAGTGGGTAGCTCAGCAAACCGAAGGAATGGATGAGTTCCTGCTGCACTTGAGGATTCAGCATGTGCTACTGGGAAGTATGCCATTTGAATATTGGGTTTAAGTGGTGAGTTTCTCCGGCGGGTGTGTGATTGAAATGTAGTTTAAGAAGGTGTTGTGGTGATGGGAGAAGGTAGAATGGTTTGGTTTTTATAGCTCATGCAAATTTCGTAAAGTCCGGAATGCTGTATGATGAGCCGCAAAGGTGTTACCAAAAGTCTAGGTTCACATTGAACGATAAGGTGGAAACACGTGTTCAAATCAATTACTTTGAAATCAGGAGCCGTAAAGAAAATCGGCGACGATAAGTTTGAAAAAGGACGCAATGATTGTTAAAAAAAAATATTTTAACAATTGATTTGTTGATGTTGAAAAGCGTCTTTGGTAAAATGATCGTATAATATCTATAAGATCTTATAAGTATATGAGAATGAAAGTCTTTAGTATGGTGATATAACGTGAGTGTGTGTTTTAGTGATTAAGTTGAATATGAAGTTCATGGGCAAGAGAATCATTTGACCGATTAAATTGATAGGTAGCATCTCGTAAGGTTTTGAAATTTGAATATTAAAACGTTTTAAGACATGATTAAGAATTTCGTGTATATGAGTTGAGTGATCATAGGTTGCAGGATAGGAAGTATGCTTGGTGAAACAATGTACTTTGTATATGTATAAGTGTGTATTTTGAATAATGATAAATAATTTAGGTATAAAACATAATCAAGTTTGCATAATGAGATATTTAGAAGAGACGTTTTGGTAATGATCACCTAGGTAAGGGAATCACCCCTAACTCGTCGGTGAGGTCGTTTTAAGAAAAAGGGAGTGGAGTTAATCGTCAAGGTAAGGAAATCACTCCTATCTCGATCATATGTCTCCCCTTATTATTACAAGGAATATGAATTTAAACTACATGAAATCATGTTTATGTATAAATTTATGGAAAGGTTCAATATGACGTGTGTGTGAGAAGAAAAAAAAATATCGAAAGTAGATTCGAATTTGAAAGATTTCATCGTATAAAATAAATAGTAGAACATATGTTTGATTAAAATTTGGGATGGTTCCAAAACAGAACTTTGACTAACCAAAGTGGTCGAAAAGTCTTTCGAGTTTGAGGAGCATGCTTTGGCCTAATAGGTGAAATACTCTCGCCGACAAGTCGGTTAACGGTATTTACCCTTCCGGTTACTACATGTCCCCAAATCAATTGAAATTTCGAGACTTGGCGGGATTAATGAAAGTCAAGGAGTGGAACTAGTCGACAAGATGCGGGTTTCACCCCTAACTTGACAATTTCGTGTCCTAAGTGTGGTTGGTACTCGTCGGTTCAAACTTAATTTCGACACGTTGACGAGGGTCCACTAGAATTTGAAATTGAAATTATCATTAAGATGTGGATTTCACTCCTAACTTAATGGTGTAATTTCATGTAAAAAGAATAGGTAACTTGAGAGTCGTTCACCAAATTGTGGGTTTCACGCCTATTTTGGTAAACTCGTCTCATTTGTACAATATAAGTGTTGTTGGATTTAGAATAATCGAGTAAAATGCATAGGGAAAAATGTAAGTCAAAGGAGTACACAAACAAGTATAAACACATAAGAAGCATATTAAGAATGGTACATAAAGAATGAAATAATAAAACAAGTATTAACAATAAGAATAGCATGTTATGTATTAACACATAAGTGATGTATATGTCTAAAAGATCAAAAGCGGATGAATAACAAGCAAATAAACTAACATGCAAGTAGTTTCAAGTAAAACATAAGAATAAGGCTCTAAAACTATAGACTAGGTGAAAGCATTCCTACTTTTCCTAATTCCCTATAGTTATGGCTCTGATACCAATCTGTCACACCCCAACCGATGGCGGAAACATCGGGATGAGACGAAGTGTGTATAGATTGCTCGAGACTTCATAACACTATGTGACAATATTTAATTAAATTCAAATTTCATTGCAAGTGCTAAATTTTCATACAACATTCAAAATAGAAATAACAACATTGTTCAAATTTCAACATAACATCAAAAGATAAATAGATTAAAGGTGTGTATCTAGTCCATCCTAACTTGATTCCTTCATAATCTTGACTATCAACCTGCAACATGTATTAAAATAAAATCAACAAAAAGTTGGCGAGTATACAAGTTTGATACATAGTATAACATAGAATAAAAGTACTCATATCCAACATGATTCAATAATAAAATAGTTTCAGCCATGCTAGTTCACGCAGTCCAAGTGATAGCCCAAGTTTCCAATGCGTTAAAGTGCCTACCCCAAAGTTTCACGGGAGGTTAAAAATGATACCTCTAACAATACCCCTCGAGCACAAAATGGGGGAGGTGCATTACTCCTATAGCATATGCATAGTACTACTAATTGTTAGGGCGGAACTACTCACAGGGATTAAACGTTCACATAGCACAAAATAGTCTCAAGTATCCCAAGTTTCATGTTTCATGTTTAAATGGATAGAGTATGTTTCAAATGAGTTTCAAGTGTCACGTGTTTGAATATAGAATACATGTTGCACCCAAAGTGTTTAAAAGTAAAATGGGTTCGAGTATACTCACAATATTGCATATACTTTCCGATTATCCAATGTGAGGAAGTTGACGAGTTTAGAAGGTTGAATGTGTAAAGGCTAAAGTTCAAGTATGTTTAGAGTCGAGATTCGGACTTAGATTCACAGAATGACAAAGTATGTATTAGGAAAATATTCACTATAGTATTAGCACTTGTCTTGACACTATGGTAATCCTTAAGGATTATATATGATTTCATAGGTTCAAGACCTATTAGAATCGTGACAAGGAACTACACACATAGTGAGAACTTATTAACTTGGTATTAGATTTATATAATCACTATCAAGGGTTCGGTTTATAATATATACATAATAATAATATAGTTAGTCACGTAGGAGGCGGGAGGTTAAACCTTCCACTTGGTTACCTCTTGGTGTCATATGAGTTATGTAGGAGGCGGGAGGTTAAACCTTCCACTTGGTTACCTCGATTGTTATGTTAATATATAGGTTATGTAAGAGGCGGGAGGTTGAACCTTCCACTTAGGAACCTCATAGGTATGGTCAAGAATTAAAGGTACAATTATACTAAACAAAACATCAAGTGATGTGTGGACTTGCATGTAAGTTAGCCTATGCTAACCAAGTAGTCACACCATCTTCAAGTTCAAGACTTGGCACCACTTGTGAGTTAATAACTCTATTAAAACAGAAAGTTTAGAGTGTTTAGACACTCTTATTAAGTGTAAAACAACCTTGATTTGGCTTTACTAATCATGCAATAGACTAGAAGCATAAGAACACAAGTTTGTGTGAAGTATACAAGAGTTTAAGAATGTTCAAAACAAAACAGAAAGTTTATGGACAATTTCGGGGCAAATCCAGGTCTGATTTCTCCCAGGAGAAGTCAAGGAATCAAACCCCATGATTATACAAGCAAGTAGGAAAAAGAATCAAGTAATTTGGTTGAGTTTTGAGCAAGTTATGCTCATTTTTGTAAGGAGTAGTGAATCTGTTCGAATTTCGGTTTTGCAAGAGATTTGAGAGTGATTTAGGAGAGATTTGAGAGCTGTGCAAGAGTCTAAGGCCTTGGGGAAGGTGTGGATTTATAGGGGATGAGTTTGGGGTTGGTGTAGAGGTGAAATGACTGCTCAAATCCCGTCTTAGAAGTCAAAAACGAGTTATTTGCGTTCAAGAGAAGTTGCTGAATGAATAGTGCCTGCAGGGCACTGTTCACACTATTCACCCTTTTTTTTAATACTATGGATTAAAACAAGCACTTTTTATAAAAGGGACCCATGCTAAAACAATTTCTAAAAATTATTAAAAATTCTTTTTGTAAAGTTTTATGCTAAAAATTATTAGAAAAATATCTTTGTATAGTTTTTCGGTTTCTTATAAAAATCTTGTGTTTATCCATTAACAATGTGATAAAAAAAATGTATTACCATTATGATTAACGCCTCGAAAAGTAAAATACAAATATGAAAATACGAGGCGTTACAGAAATCACTTACCTTGAGCGTCCAAAATCAAGCATAGGTTCCATGCTTGCTTTTGACCCGTTAGCCTCCGTGCTTGAGTCCGTAGACATGTTATCCATCCTTACATGACCATACATTGATACCCTTGTTAGTAAACAAGACCACACATATCATCAATCACGATAAATTTATGCTCAACAATTGTCTTTCGTTAGTTGATTTCTAGCAACTCATAGTATAGATTAACAATGAGATCCTTTCTACACACATAATATAAACACGCCATTACATATCTCGCTATAAATATATCATGCATCACTTTGACTTCCTAAATCGTACATTTATGATAAGAGATCCAAATCACCACATTCCTACTATTGTTGACTTTCCAGAAAGTCAACCATCAAACATTTCAATTTCTAACTTAGACACACATTCATTCACAAATTAACATGTTAGAACATAGTCATTATGCCATCTATGCTTCATACTCATATTGTAGGTCATATTCGACCACATAATCAAATAGTAACATATACAAATACACATACCATTCCTTTCATAACAACATCTTCATAATTAACGCCAATATCATTTAAGTTTACTTTTTTCTAGGATTCTCAATCGTTCCATAAGTATTCTTAAGTCGAAACTACTACGATCAAACAATCCATATATAATCATCATATCATTCAAGCGTATAGTACGATTTTCACATATTATTGTCGTTTAGGCATTTCATCAAACACCATGTGTGCGTAATACCATCTAAGCTTAATGTACAACTAATTCACACGTATTCTTCTAACCTCATACATAATTCATCAAATTCCTCCTTCTAATCAACATGAATCATTCCTACATAAACATTAAACATACTAGTATCACATTTCTTTCAATTCCTCTAACAAGAATCTATCATGCATGTCAAAATACATCAATATTAAACAAGAATTGGACATGGGTGATCATTCAAGTCGCCATCATCACCATATCCAACGGGTTTCACCCATAACATCAAATTAACCCAAACCATGCATAATCCATGTTCCAAATGAGGATTCTAACACATACTCATACTTAATTTCATACAAATTAGAAATTTACAACATAACCCACTTCATGCATAATCACAAATCTAACTTTTAAGACATACCTTGCGATCCCCTTGTGAAGGTGATCAATAATCCGTGCTCGGTTATGAGTTTAAGCTTCATTTAACCTTTCAATTTGGTGATTTCTTGATTAGGGTTCTTGAGCTCTCATGGAGCTTCCTGGCTCCTTCCAGAACATACGTACGTGTGTGTGTGTGTATATTTCATATATAACTTCAACTTTCATTTTGCCCCACTTTAGCCCCCTCAAGTTTGCCACTAAATTATATTTGGCACAACTTTCATCCTTTAATTGTTTCTACTTTCGTCACTTAATATTTTTAACCACACACTTAACTAGGTTAAATAACCTAGTTATTTATTTCATGCTAAGTCATGTAGAAACATACGACAAATATAATCATTCGGGATTTTGGGGTGTTACAACTGGGCACTAACTTGTGCACTTTTCTAAAGTGTGCACTGACCTGTGCACTTTGCTAAACCATGCATTGTGCACTGTGCATGGACCTACGCACTTTGCTAAACTGTGCACTGAACTGTTTGGGTCCGAACTTGTTATTTCACAAACCATTTTTCTTTGGTTCGACGTTTTTGTCAACCTTACGCCTTTTTCTCCAAACCGCGAGTTTTTAAAAGTTTAAATGCGAACTAGTGGGCACATTTACCGTCAAGATTAATTATGTCCCTAAGGACATAAAAGTTTTCAATAGTTTAGTAAATCAAAACCCATTTAGCCGTAATTTCCCATCATAGATATGTCCTCAGCTCTAATGGCACCCAAATACTTGATATACCTCACTTGAGGTAGTCTAGTGTCCACCCTTAACTTAACCAACTCTAGTAGGACCATAAGCCCTCACCAAGAGTTTGACCCATCACATATACCTGGCGCATGGTTAAAGCATTAACCCGCTATTAATACTTTGCGACTCTTTCTTCCTAATTCTTGGCAATGCATGCCCATACATTATGTTTACTTGTAAGCATGAGACTTAACAAACAAAACATTAAATATCATATTCAAATAGCGATAACATCACCATTTGACCCGTTTGACCCATTTGTCTAATTGACCCGTTCATAGCTTACTTTTTTAGTGATTCAACTAACCATGTGTTGTTTATTGCCAAAAGGTACATAGTTACCATCTTACCCATTTTGACCCGTTATGGTTTACACTTTACACCATATGGTCCTATTTCAAAATTTCATTGGTTTCTCGCCATAAATTCAGTTTTACTCGTTCGACCCATTTTGTTCGCGCCATAAAGTCTTATTTTGAAAATTCATTAGTTTACAAAAAAACCATTTTTACTCACTCGACCCATTTTGGTTTGTGCCAGAAGGTCTTATTTTAAAAAATCTTTGGTTTACCATCAAAAACTCATTTTTACTTGTTCGACCTATTTTGGTTCGTGCCAGAAAGTCTTATTTTGAAAATTCCTTGTTTAATCACTAATATGTGATTACTTGCCATTTTGTTTGTTTGACCGGTTATGGCTCACACCATAGGGTCTCGTTTCTAATATTCAGTAGGCTAATAACCGATATGTGGTTACTCACCATTTTACTTGTTTTGACCCGTTATGGCTTGCACCATAGGGTCTTATCTTTTGACATTATCGTTTACTACCAAAATATAGTTTTGTCATAACTTTATTCATTTGATCCGTTTCATGGTTTACACCATGGGGTTTTATCTTATCAATATTAGGGATGAGCAGGGTACCCATTCGTTACCGAAAGTACCAGTATCAAAATATGGGGAAAATTGGTACCAGTACCGAATATACCTGTTTGGTACCGAATATACCGGTTTGGTACCGATGTTTTACCCGTAAATAGTGGTACCGAAAAACGAGGAAAATGGAAACCAGTACCGGTACCGAATATACTCGGAACGGTTCGGTACCGGTACCAAATGCCCATCCCTAATCAATATTATTAGTCTAGTCGTATCCGATTCTTTGTTAACCTTATCCTAAACCAATTACTTCATATCTTTTAACTAGTGATTCTATTCTTAGTGGTGTAATCTTTACTTACCTTTTGTCCGTTTGAGCTTTCTCACGTCTTTGATTGTTTGACCCCTTCCCTTCCAAGCTCCGATCTAGCTTGTCAAGAGTCAAACTATCACTTAATTTCCACAAGATGATCAGATTAGTCATCCAATATAATGACCATCACTCCTCATGGACTTTTATACCTCATTTATCCTTTCATTTTATTTTGGTAAGTTTAACTTTTAAAAGTCCAACTGCCTATTGACATACAAAAATGCATTAACAAATTGAGAAAACTCACTTAGACATTTTATTGAACATTTGGTGGGCATCGCATTCAAGCTATTCTATTAGCTATAATTGACAACCCATTTTACCACATTATCCCATCTCAACAAGTGTTCACTTTCATTACAATCAAAATAACATATAACTTTCAGTTTATCACAAGTTAGCACTTAGCATGACCATTATTTTTCATGGGTTCAACACTTATGACATAAATCCATTTCTTCACATACATGGTTAATCATCCTAATATGTTATAATTCAAATTGTTCACATAATCAACCAATACAAACATCATCAACACTTCTACAATTAGCCATACATATTCTTATGTTGATTTACCCACTAGACCTTCCAATCTCATAGATTTCTCTAAATTAGAGATTTCACCAAAAGTTAAATTACAACTTACCTTAGGTTTAGGGGGGTATTATGTGACCAAAACTTTCAATCATGCATCAAAACTTCTTTGATTTTGATCCTCATTTGGTGATTTTGTGTTGCTAGGTTGAAGAAGGTTTCCCCCTTCTTTTCTTTCCTTTGGGTCGACACACACTCATGTGTGTGAGATTTTCTATTTTTTTGTTTTTAATCAAATTACTTCTCATTTGTTCCACTTTAGCCCCTAAAGTTTAGTTAGTTAGTTAAGTAGGCAATAATCCACTTATTTTTAATATTATCCATACTTTATTAACTAGGTTAAAATGATATTCGAATGAATATTTTGGGGGTGTTACATGTTGTAAGCAAACCGTACGCTTAGGGAATGTTCGTGAAACGTTCGACAGAAAGTTCGTTTATATTCGTTCGTTTAGTAAATGAACAAACAGGAACAAGAAAATTTTGTTTGATAAGTTTTAACAAACGAACATCAACTGAGGTTGCGTTCATCCGTATATGTTCGTGAACATTTAGTAATGTGTTCATTTATGTTTGCTCGTTTATGTTCATTCATTAAAGAGTTTTTATATGTTATATTTTTATTTTATTGATTTTAGTTTTTAAAAATTTGAAACCATAGTTATACTATACACATGCGCCAACATTTCTCATTTGACCATTTCAATTTCAAGGTTGTGTTAAAGCTTGACAAACATTTTAATTTTTTTTTGAAAATTATGTCCATGATAATTTATATCAATTATGTTCGGATAGTTATGTTAAGTACTTATTTATTTTTGGTGAATTCTTCATAATATTTTTCTTTATGAAAAAATGCAGATTTTATTTTAGAATGAATATATAACATTTGTTTGTATTCATTATGTTCAAGAACGTTTGTTTGTGTTCGTTTGCATTCGTTTATGTTCCGTAAGTGTTTATGAACATGTTCCTTTTCCTAATGAATAATAAACGAGCACGAACAAGGCCTTGTTCGTGCTCGTTCGGTTCATTTACAACCCTGTCTATTTAGAGAGTTAGAGCTACGTCTATTTAGCAGTAACGTTGAGTGAAAAAATACGAGATCATAACACATAGCTATAACATCTAAAATGTAAGCATGGCTCATAATAACTTCGACAATAATAATCTGTAAGATGGTTTAACTTTATGATAATCAGTGACGGTAGTATAACTCTATAAGGATATTATTGACTTCATATATGCTAATATTGAAATGAATTTAAAGCAAATTTAGTGTTTGTTATAACTTCGACAATAAGAATCGTAAGATTGTATAACAACTTTCTAATAATTATTGAACAAACTTAGTGTTTTTTGCAAAACTAAAATTTATAAATGCAGATACATCATAAATATTGGAACCATAAAATGTATACAATATATTGTACAAGGCGACATATAAATCCATGAAGATCTCCTAATGCTTCTGAGTCGTGAGGTAAATGGACTCATCATTCAAGAATAAGATTTTGGTTTTTTGTACTCATGTAACTTATCTATCTAATTATGTCGTGTCTAAAAGACTAAAATGCAAGTTTGACTTTTATATGGTTGTTAATTGACTTTTATATGCTAATATTGAAAAGATTTCAAAGCAATTTTTGTGCTTAGAAAATTTAGCTTTTAATATACTTATCACATATTAGCAATTAAAATTAAAAATTAAAAAAATATTATAAAGATGAAACAGATACAATGTTATACAAGAATAAATAAGGTCAGTACATACCATACATGTACATGATCTAAATTTTTAATATCCTTTTTTTAAATATATTTTATTATTATTTTTCTTATAACAAAAACCAATGTTTTGAAAATCGGATCAGTCCGGGAACCGCAGGTTTGACCGGTCTGATTCTCCCTGCCAGACCTATTTTGAGTTGAACCGGACGGTTAGACAAAACCATCCGGTTAAACCGGATTTTTATTAAACAAATTCAATTTGACCCTACTTATTTTTATAATATTTACGGCATCACATGGTTCTTACACATGGTTCGACTTATCCGAGCGGCCGGACCAGTGGATCAGTAAGGATACCGATTTGATGTTCGATCCGCTATTGAAAACAATGACAAAAATCCATAAATACATATAAAACCCATTAAAAATAGTAAAACAATAGCCTATATATAATTGACTTATTTAGAGAACCATTTATTGTCTTATTACTAATATTTTTTTGAGTAAACTGCCATTTTGGTCCCTGTGGTTTGGCCAGTTTTGCCACTTTAGTCCAAATCTCAAACTTATTACATCCAGGGCCCTGTGCTTTGGTTTTTGTTGCCATTTTGGTCCAAATTTCAAATTTGACCAGATTTCCTATTAATGACCTGCTATTTTGTCTTTACCCTCAGGGGCATTTTGGTCATTTTAGAATTATTATCTCTTTATAATAACTCATTTATAATAAAACCCTTATATAATCATCATCTTCAACCTCATCTCAGACTCTGCTCTGCTCTCTCTCTCTAAAATGACCTGCTCTATCTCTCTCTCTAAAATGACCTGCATCATCCCCACCCCCACCACCACCACCTGCATCATCCACCACCACACCACCACCACCCCCCACCATCGCATCATCCCCACCACCATCCCACCACCGCCAACTCTGCTCTCTCTCTCTCTAAAATGACCTGCTCTCTCTCTAAAATACCGCTACGCTCGAAAACACATGGTAAATCGAAGCTCAAACGCTCGAAATCGAAGCTCAAACGTTGCTGGTGCTCAAATCGAAGCTCAAACGCTCTCTCTCTCTCTCACTAAAACAACACAGATCCACACACACACTCTCTCTCTCTCTCTCTCTCTCCCTCTCAGTTCTCTCTCTACACCGTTCACCACCGTCATCACCACATATCACCACCGTTCACCACCGCCATACACACACACACACTCTCTCTCTCAGTTCTCTCTATCTCTCTACACAGATCTCTCCTCCATCCTTCTTTCTTTGAGTATGTTGATGATGACTGATGATGATGATGGACGATGATTTCTGATGATGATGTAAGGGGGTGGTTGACGTTCAGATCTGGGTTTTATTGTGATGGATTTTGGGTGTTTGGGGATTTTGGGTGTTTTATGAAGTGGTTCAGATCTGCCGGTGGATTTCTTGATTTCGTTGCAAAAAGAAAACACCCAATTAATCGAGATTATAGATTAATTAGCTGGATTTCTTGATTTCGTTGCATTTTGGATCTGTTTAGATTGAATTATTTGAATCTGGTGAGAGAGAGAAACAATTGTGGTTGTATGATTGATATTAAACTGGAATATTCAGAATCTGGTGAGAATTTAGGGTTTGGAATTGGAGAATTGAAAAATTGTGAAAGTGGTTGTCACGGATTCGTTAATCGAAAATAGGGGGTTTGGTTATGCCGCCGGACTGGAGTGCTTGTTGAATGGGTGGTGATGGTGGAAACAGGTGGTTGTGGAAGGAGGTTATGGCGGTTGTGGTGGTGGTGGTGCTAGAGAGAGAGAAGAGAGAGAGAGAGTAAACTGCCAGAGAAGAGAGAGAGTAAACTGCCATTTTGATCATCATCATCCCCAACATCATCATCATCATCATCATCCTCAATATATATAATTGTTAAAAAAAATAAACTAAAACAAATGAAATTTAAAAAATGACCAAAATGCCCCTGTACTACAGGACAAAATAGGAGGTTGCAACAGTAAAAAAAATAGGGTTTTTGGATTTTGGACCAAAATGGCAACAAAAACCAAACCACAGGGCCCTGGATGTAATAAGTTTGAGATTTGGACTAAAGTGGCAAAACTGGCCAAACCACAGGGACCAAAATGGCAGTTTACTCTATTTTTTTATATAAGTTTGAATTTATGGCTTATTTTTTCTACTCGCATAGACCTTGCCCAGAGAATAAATATCGACACTTAAGATCTTATGTTTCCGACTCGTCAGACCAAGGGAGTCCTTGTTCACCGATATAATTTATAGTTTATTGTACTCATGTAGCCCATGTGTCTATTGTTTAATATCCAAAATGTAAGTTTGGGTTGTTATAACTTCAACTATAAAAATCAAAAAGATTATGTAACCTTCTAATAATCAAATTATTGACCATATATACTTTAGTTAATATTAACATAATAAATAAATGAAGTTAGTGAAGTGGATAATACTTTATTTGATTATTAAGAAGTTAGTGAAGTAAAAGATAGTGAAGTGGATAATACCGTATTTGATTATTAAGAAGTTAGTGAAGTAAATGATAAAGTTAAGTTTTTGAAACCAAAAGAACCCAAACACGAGATTTATTTTTTTTTTTTTTGAATGAATGTGACGATAATGATAAAATCACAGAGACAAAAACAACCGTTTACTCCAAAATATAAAGAAGGTTAGAAAGACGTAGTTGAAAATAAATTTCAATATGGGTAGTTAGTTAATTATTAATTTGATCATAATCGACCGTTTTATATGATATGATTTAGGATTTTATTTCCTACATTTTATTTGTAATCAAAGTCGTCTTCTTCATCATGAAATTTAATCGTAAACACCGATACAATATAAACCACTGTGTAAACACATAAAATCACTTTTAATTTCATAATATTTTTACAAACACTATGTATACAATCAATCTTTTGGGGTATAACAAAGCTACTATATTCGCATATAAGCATAACTAGAATTGAGACCCGCCGCAATGCGGCGAGGATTCTTAGTTATAACTAAGTCCATCTAGGACCCGTACGTTATGTTACATCTTTCAAACGGGAAAAAAATAGACGATGTAAAACCTTCACCCACACACGCAAGTTGCGTCGTGTTAACTCGCAAAATTTAGAACGAAACGTAAAAACGTTAAACCAAAGACGCACGTTGTGATGTGTTAAATCACAAATTTAGAACCAAGCATAAAGCGAAAAATTTGCGTAAATGAAAACTATAAAGGACCAAAGTTGAAACTAAAAAAAGTTTTGAGAATAGATTGCAAAAGATAAAAGGTTTTGGGTTAAAAGTAAAAAACAAATAATTTTGGGTGAAAAGTAATTTATGAAATACTTTTGGGTGAAAAGTAAAAAAAATATTTTCTTTTTTTTGGAAAACTCCCAAAGGCAAGGTTACGACAACCATATGCATAACCGTTTTTTTTTTTGGAAAACCCCCAAAACGGTGTCAAATAGTACTAATGTCACACAACCATCATCGACCACCAACACTGACTCGACCTAGGATCTGCGTGTTGCGACGAACCTGTCAAACATGAAAAAATAGAGGTAAAAACGTTGAACCACACATGCACGTTGCGCCCTGTTAACTTGCAAAATTTGAAACAAAACATAAAAAAAGTTGAACCACACTCGTACGTTGCGTCGTATTAACTCAAAAAATTTAGAACAATACGTAAATCGAAAATTTGCTACAGATGAAAAGTATAAGTGACAAAAATTGTGAAGTTAAATTGCAAATAATGAAAAGTTTTGGGTTAAAGTTAAAAAAATTATGTAGGGTTAAAATTGCAAAAGGTGAAAACATTTGGGTTAAAAGTAAAAAATTATGTTTTTTTTTTTTTTGAAAAATTCCCAAAGCTCAAAGTACAAGTGATTATGCACAAAAAACTTGCTTATTTATATATGGAATAATTACATAAACTTTTCAAACATTCAAGCACCTTTTTAACTTGAAAGTTGAAACATAATTACATAATTATACTTAAAGTATTTTTTACTGACGGAAAAATACAACAAAGAAACAAAAAAGTAAAGCACCTAGGATTCTTGAATAAAAACCATAAACAAGAAACTAAATTGCCTGGGATTCTTGTAACAAGACACTGGAATCAAGAAAAGTTAAAACTGGGGTAACTTATTTAAACAATTAAACAATCCCGCTAGAATGTAGTTCATTCCTTGTAAATACTTAGGCGGAGGGTGTGGTTGGAGCCCTCTAGGGGTTTTATCAGACCACATCAGCGTCACCTAGGATCCACCTCAGCCATGGAGTCCTCTTTAATTTGCATGGTGTGAATGGAGCCCCCTATTAAACAAAATTTAAAAAAAAAAAAGATTTCATTGGTTTAAATCAAGTGGGCCCCACCTGAAGCCCTTTTCCCTCGTTACCATGATGGAGCTCCTCCTATAGCGCCCCCTTTAAATCCGAGGGTGTGGATGTATAGCGCCCCGGGGCGCTATAGATGATGAGTTGGCGGGGGTGGCGCCCCCACACCCTCCGGCCTTATAGAAGCAATTTTAATAAAAAAATCAAAAACTAAAAATATAAAAAAAAAGTTAAAAAAAGGCTTAAATTTTTTTTACAAAAAATGATTTTTTATTGGAATAGTTTCTACCCATTTTTATAAGCAAAAGCGCTGATAAAAAATTAAAAAAAAAATTGATTTTTAACATGTTAAGTTAATTTTATAAAATATATTTTTTTACTGTTTTTTAAACATTTTTTTTATATTTTTAGTTTTTTAATATTTTTATTAAAAATGTTTCTACATATATTTATAAGGAAAAGCGCCGAAAAAAATTAGAAAAAGTTGATTTTTAAAATGTTAAAGTTGAATTTTTAAGAGTGTTCCACGTTTCCCCACTTTTTAGTGTTCCCCAACGAACCCTGCCATATATATATATATATATAGGGGACTGCTAGAATGAGAACCACCCCGAGTTATGAGAACCGCGAGAACCACACCATCCGGGGCGCCGTTGACCAATTTTTTTTTTTTTTTTTACAACTAGATGTGTATATTTTAAACACATTCGTAAAAAAAAAAGCCGAGGGGGTAGTTTTTTACACCACAAGTTTGGTGTTTTTAATTTTTTTTTGTTTTTTTTTACACCAAACTTGTGGTGTAAAAAATTACCCCCTAGGCCTTTTTTTAAATTTTTTTTTTACGAATGTGTTTAAAATATACACATCTAGTTGTAAAAAAAAAAAATTTGGTCAACGGCGCCCCGGATGGTGTGATTCTCGCGGTTCTCATAACTCGGGGTGGTTCTCATTCTAGCGGCTCCCTATATATATATATATATATATATATGGGGGCTCATCCCCACACCCTAGGTTCATCTCTTTAGGCTCACCCCCCACACCCGCTGACGAGGACGACTATGAGGCGGATCATCATTTGAGGACTACCCTCCTCCACACCTCATAATCTAAGTCTTGTGATGTTGGGAAGAAGAATGGAAAATGGTGTCTCGAAATGAATGGCTTACACTTTTATTTATAGTCCATAAGGCTACACGACATGAGGCGTTATCCTCAAGCCACCTTAGTCAAAATGGGTCTTGGTTCATACTTATTGTATGAATTTGTTCTAGTAAAGTTTACTAGTAATAAATATTTTGGGGACCAAAGCATGTGGTCATTTTGAAAATCAATTCCCAAATTTGTCGTAAGATTCATGAATATGAATTTACTCATTTATTAGATGTAGGTACTTCATATTTATTGAAGTATGACTAAAGTTATTATGACAAAGAATGCCATAATTCACCGGATGTTTACAAGACTTTGTAGTATCTTGTTTACTAAAGCAAATGATTTTTGAATCGTTTGTTTTAGATTGTGAAATCATTTCTTTGAATTTACAAAATTCATTATTTTTTGTAGTCATTTTTTGACTAACAATTCTTATTGAAAAGATTATTCTAAGTCTTGTGATGTTGGGAAGAAGAATGGAAAATGGTGTCTCGAAATGAATGGCTTACACTTTTATTTATAGTCCATAAGGCTACACGGCATGAGGCGTTATCCTCAAGCCACCTTAGTCAAAATGGGTCCTTTGAATGAATGCATATTAGTTAGTTTTATTTGGAGTTACTATTATTTGACCTGACGCGAATCGAATAGCTGACCTAAACATACAACCCGAAATATAGCGATAGATTTTTTTTTGTTCCTATCACTTTCCTCCCCCGCAGAACTTTTGATCAAGCTCCGTGAATAAGATAATAAAATTACGGTTCAAAACATAAGTTACTTTTGTTTTTACAAAACCTATTGTTACTCTCGGGAAAACCCCGCAAAGTTACAGGCTTGTGAAACTTTGAACTGTAAATTTATGCTTTTGGACCGTAATTTACCGCTTTGCATTTAAGGTATGTTTTGTAAATTGGGATTTTTGACTTTTTGAGAGACTAAATCAAACATATAACATTAAAAATCACAATACTATCTAAAAATATAACATTATTACGTGCAAGTGATAATATAACATTATTAGTAACTAGAATATTTAAAAATCACAATACTATCTAAAAAGATAACATTATTACGTGCAAGTGATCAACTAATATATATTTTTATTTATTTTCTTTCTATTAAATGATAGTTCAAAATTAAGTATATTTTATATCAATGAACATATACATGAAAACTATCTTTTCTATTAGGGAAATTGGCCTGTGATAATCCCACCTAGACTTTATTGGCCATTAGTAATCTCACCTCAGAATATTCTCTCCACTAGTCCCACCTTTCACCTATTTTTCCTACAATGGTCCCCCATTAAAAAAAACTTAACGAAGTTAAGTTTTTTTTTCCAAATTGCAAACAGATTTTTTAGGGCTTTTGATCAGAACGATGATACGGGTCCATTGATGTAAAACTTACTTCGAAATGGTGCTCCAAGCGACTTGATTTTGGTTAATTGGAAATTTAAACACCCGAATTGAAGCGCTGTTTTCATCGTTTGGAGCACCGTTTCGAGGCAAGTTTTACATCAATGGACTCGTATTGTCGTTCTAATTAAAAGTCCTAAAAAATCTGTTTGTAATTTGGAAAAAAGCTTAACTCCGTTAAGTTTTTTTTAACGGGAGACCATTGTAGGAAAAATAAGTGAAAGGTGGGACTGGTGGGAGGAATATTCCGAGGTGGGATTATTAATAGCTAATAAGGTCTAGGTGGAATTATTAAAGATCAATTTCCTTTTTTATTAATATACATACCGATTATTATTTGGAAACTTTGTCGTTTTGGTTTGGCATTGATTTATATAAAAGCACGAGTTAGTTTCTTTGTCATGACTATCATCATTTTGATGATAACATATATTGACAAAGAAACCGATCATGGATATGGTGAACCTTACTAAGTTAGGATGATAAAAGAACTTGAGCCCATCGGTAAAACCTCAAACCTAAAACGTTGAGACCGGTATTGTGTATCAAGTGAGTATTATAATTTTTTTGTGGATTTAGAATCACTTATGGTTGTAAACTGATTCGGTTTGGTCAACTTTAGTAATAACCGGTTTGGGTCTATACCAGTTATGGAGGAAAATATTCTAACCTTATACAAATTGACACAGATTCGTATACGAGTGGATGCTAGAAACCCTAGCGCGATAACCTACCGTCAGCCAACCGAACGACAAAGAACAATATCAATGTTCGATAAGATTATTATTCTCAAAAACTTAACCATCCAACCTAATATTACAATTGTTAAAATAGGAAAACAAAAAAAAAATAAACGTAGAATTAAATCCCGACAATAGAGGAAAAGACAAATACTTCATTAAAAGAGATAAAACTTAAATAAAGGGTTGGATGGGTGAAGATAAAACAAGCGGATCCTCCTAGCCACGGGTTGACGGGTCAGTTCCAAAACTAGCATTCCCGGGTGTTCTTCAAGCGGACCCGGATCCGTATCACAAATCGCTTTGTGTATGGTTGAAACTGGTTAAACTCGATTTTACAAATAGTTTCTTTTAATCGGTTCAGGTCCAAACCGGTGTAAGAAACCAATATACAAACTGATGGTTTGGGTCGGTTTAAAACCGGTTTGTGCAAAAAAAAAAAAAAAAAACCCGGTTTCGGTTTTAAAACCGGTTTCAAAGATCATGCATCCTAACCAGTCTACGAACAGCCAGTTCGATTCAGGTTGAAACCGGTTTCGGTTCTAAAACCGGTTTTTTTTTACACCTCTACCTGACCCATTGCATCTTGTCTTTCATTTTAAACAAATTATAAATTCTAAAAATTGGGCCTAATAACCCAGAAAACCTTTTTCTTTTCTTTTAAATTCTAAACCAGGAAAACCTTTTTCTTTTCTTCTAAATTCTAAACCCAGAAAACCTTTTTTTTCCCTTTTAAATTCTAATAATGTAATCGAGCCAAACTGAGCGATGCCGAATAAGCCATTTTTCAACCAAGCTGAACTTGAGCTCAAATTTTCAGCTCGGTTTAAAATTTAGGCCAAGCTAGAGCTAGCCCGATTCATCTTGCCTTGTGAACAACCCGAGATAGGGTCCAGTTCCTGGTGCAACCGGTCATTAAGTGTATCTTAATGGTGAAGTTCACAAATTCTTTTCTAGATAAATATAAAGTAAGATAGCGGATTTTCACCAAACGGTAAAAAAAATAAGCGTTTTTAAGCAAATGACAAAAGCAGCCACTTTATATACCAAAAAAAAAAAAACAATCCAAACATGCATTTATATACCAATCAGAAATTGATGAAAACCATTTGAAGAAAACTGGGATAGAAATTAAGAAACTGTTAAAAGTATCAATCTTTTGGTCTTTTAACATTTTGCCCATGAGCTAGTTTGTATGTGCAATGTATGTCTCCAAGGTTACTTCTTTCCTTGATCATTGTTCAAGCCAATGGCTTTTTATATCTCAAACCATTTGTCGTGAACTCAAAAGGGGTATCGCGATCAATCCATCTCCTCGAAAACCATCAACTACCAAGGCAACATAAAAGCGATAAGAAAGTCAACAACTGTTATCTTTGACTTCTATGGTCAAACAAACATATATCTAGAATAAGATTGTACGATATCAACTCGACAATAACAAGATTCTAAATTCTATAAGATTATAACAAACAAAATATTTTCAAATTTGGACCTTAAACTTGACCATTTTAACTATTCAAAGTCTAAGGCAGGTAGAAGATGGAAAGTATTACCTTGGAACAAACTGGACAAGTTTCGCTTCTCTCGTTCCATTCATAAATACAACTTAGGTGATAATGATGCGAGCATTTGGTTATAATCCGGGGATTTTCAATGGTGTATTCTGCAAAAAATATATATATATATATATATATATAATAATAATAAATAAATAAAATTCAAACTAAAAGGTCAACTCATTAACTATTAATGAATCCATCTAATGGGTCAAACCAATAAATATAAAAGATTAGCTAAAAAGGAAACATGTCAAATGGGTCAAACTGACTAAAAGTCATACGGAGTGTACTTCTATTGCGTACGACTGTACGAGCTCCTAAATCATTTTATTCAAAATATATAGGATCATAAGTGTTTGAATTTAATTTTATGGCCATAATTAACACACTTGGTATTTTAAGATGCAAGAAAATATGTAATAAGTATTTCGGGTCAACCCAATTCAACATGTTTCAACCCGAATCAAAGAATACCCTTTTGACCTGCTACCCAACCCGCCCATTTTGCGCATCTACTCACCGTGTATCGTTCAAGCAAAAATACTGAAGAAGATTTTATATATTAACGACTATTTAATAAGTAATAGATTTGATCTCAGGGTCAAAGTATGCGTTATTGTTTGTTACCTTCAAGACATATTGGACAAACATCCTCATCATCAACCGAAATAGTGTTGACATTACTTTTCACTTTGTCAAACGCAACCATCGGAGGGATCTCAGAATGGAATTTCTTTGAGCCCTCTTCACTTGGTATCGACAGAAAATTGCTTTCAAAAACCGGTTCCGGTTCTACCCGAGAACGGTTTGACCCTTTATCATGCCTCATCAACGATATACCACTACCGCTGCTACTAGATCCAGACGAACCAGTTTCCACTATATTAGGTTGTGAAGAGCTTTGACCTTGATAAAACCAAGATGACGTTTCCGTTCCTCTTCTTCCAAGGACCGCTTCACACTTTTGAAGAATACAATCAAGCGTTACTTGTTAAAAGTTAAAATGACATGTTTCAAAGTGTGACAAAAAGGACATGAAACAGATTTTGTAAATAATTTGTTAACGAATTCAAATAAATATCATCTAAAATTTCAGCTATTATTCTTTCATAATATTGACAAGTGGAATTGTAGATGAGAAGTGTCTAAAACTGGTTAAAAAAAAGAGTATTTACGACATTAAAGTTTCTGCTTTAGTGACCAGTTTTGTTGCAGCGACTATGAAACAGATTACCCAAAATGGATTATCTGGACCATACGTACATCAAAGTTATTAAAGCCGCAAGGCATACTCAGGGCGATTTGTTGGGCCCGGGGCTTTATTTGCGCCTAGGCGCGCCTGGGCACTCGCTTTAATAACTATGACATGAACCATAGTTATTAAAGGTGCGAGGCGTACTCAGGGCGATTTGTTGGGCCCGGGGCCTTATTTGCGTCTAGGCGCGTCTGGGCGCTCGCTTTAATAACTATGACATACATTTGACTTTTTTTAGCAACACAAACTAAGTTTCTACATTTATTTATAAGAAGTGTATAAATGTCGGTGAACCTATAAAAAATAACTTAAATATTTTACAGACTTCAAAACAAAATATATATTGTTTGATTAATATATAGAAAAAAGCAAAAATAGGTATCAAAACAAAGTATATCTTTTATAGACCTATGAGAAAATATTAGATTAAATCTCAAATGTCTCGAATTGCAACCGTATTAACAATTTCATGAAAGTACACATCTATATCTACACATATGCTGGGACACACAAAGCCAGAAAAAATACTTCAAAATGCTTACAGTAACGAAACTAACAAATTCTCATCAAAAGCACACACTCTAGTCAAAATGACGTTCACATTGTCCGAGTTCACGGAAGGAAACGGAGAAAATCCTCATGTTGAACAAGGCTACAAACAAATATGGTTGTAGACTAAAAGCTTTTAAAAATATGTCAAAAGCAAACTCTATCAATATTATGTTCTTACTTACTAGCATTAGTTACCAAATGAAACGAGTTACGTACAGCAACATGTATACAATACATAGTTGTTAATAGTGAATAGCGACAAATAGCGATACACTAGAAAATAATTATGAAAATTTTTATATGTATATTACATCAAAATATCCTGGTATATATGCTATTTTACATGTACATTTAACAGAAAAATATAAATCCACCTATTTTATAGATATATCTAATTGCTATTTACATAAAAAAAAAAAACTAACTGTCGCTATTCACGCTATTGGTCGCTATGACCTAAATAGCGACACGTGGTCGTCTCGCTACATAGCGTGCTACAGCGCTCGCTATAGCCGCTATTGACAACTATGATACAATACAAACTAGAGTTCTAGGTAGTCGACTAGTCAAAGGCACTAGGCACACTCAAGACGCATGGTGAGCCTGTCGCCTAGGCGCTTAAAAAGCAAGGGCCCATGATAAGTAAGACACACAGTATAAACAGGCCATTTTTAGATGTTTTAATCATGTGTTTAGGCCAGTTCAGAAAGTTTATTTTTTTTATTTTTTGGGTGCAGATTTCCGCCCGGTTTTCCGAGGCTGGATAGCTATGCAGTTAGTAATATTGGTGATATATCGGTTATCGCCTTATCGGACCCCGTGTACAATATAGGTACCGATATTATCGGCGATATTGACCGATATATCACCGATTTTCCCGATATCAGTACCTTTCTTCTTAGTTCTATCATTCATTTTTCTTCTTATTGTTGCTATTAGTGTTTTAAGTCTTAATTGTTAATTGTTAGTGTTTTAAGTCTTAACCAATTCCTACTTGCTACAATTGTTAGTGTTTTGCAAGTTGCAAAAGATTAATTTGTTAACGGTAGGAGAGTATACTGAATTGTTAGTGTTAAATTGCTATATATATATATATATATATAAATTCTGCATGATATTAAAATTACCGATATCTCAAATATCGGTCCTTGACCAATAACCGGTTTTTTATCGCATTAACTGCATAGCTGGATAGATGCAAGGCGTTTTGGCTGCAACTTTGACTACATAGCTAGAGCTATTAGAAAGAAAAGATTCTTAATCACTTATGACAATTAACTCAAGATTCTCCTCACAACCTTATCAGACAAAAACGCGAAAACACCAAGAGTTATAAAAGGCAACATACAAAAACTAATAATTTCATGTCAAATAGCATTAAGAGTATATAGCCTAAAAAAAACTAACCTTATTAGTCAAATTCTGTATGAACAAAGTGAAGTTATCCTGGGCATTCCTATTAACCACCAGGCCTGAATCTTGAACTTGTTCATTATCATCCGAGTCCACACTTTCATCATCTGGCTCAGCCGAACGAAAACAAGAACACAAGGATCCCATTGCGCAATCTGATCAGCTTAGAGCTCTACAAAGAGTGATTCAAATTTTCAAATTCAACCATAAAATGTTAAAAACCATCACAAACTAACACTAAACACAGTAATTAACCAAGTAAGCATAGTAAACAAGCAATCATTAAAACATGATCAATCATACAAAAACATGATCATGGTTTAACAAAGAACACCAAATTTAATAATCAGACACAAATTAAAACATGATCAATCATACAAAAAGTACACAAAAGCAAGAATAATGTCTCCAATTCACGTGAATTCGAAACTCAAGTAAAAATTCACAAAAAAAAAAAAAAAAAAAAAACACAAATCCCCCTTGTCAACGCCAATTCCCAGAACTGAGAACAAGATCCCACATAAAAATTCACAAAAAAACAACAACATTAACTACCGGATCCGAATCTTGAACTTGTTCATTATGAGTCTACAAAAACAAGAACACAAGGATCCCATAATGCAACTTGATCAGTTCACAACTCTACAACAAAGTGTGATCAAAATTGTACCCATCAGTCATAAAAAAGTTAAAAAAAAAAAAAACATCACAAAACACCCCTAAACACAGTAATTAAGCAAGTAACATAATAAACAAGCAATCATTAGTGCTCAATCACAATAACATCATTAGGGTTTACCAAAAAAACACCATATTCAGCTGATCACACACAAATCACACAAATTAAACATGATCGATCACCCAAAAAGTTCACATAAACAAGACCAATGCCCCCAATTCACGTGAACTTAAACCTCAAGTAAAAACCCCACAAAAAAACAACATAAATTCTCAAATTCAACAGTCAACGTAATACCCAGAAGCAAAAAACAAGATCCCAGATAAAAAGTTACAATCTTTAGCAGAAATAATCGAACAAATTGCAGAATTAGTGAAGTTTTACCTAACGGAGTGATGGTAGTTTAGTGATTTTGATGAACTAGAGAGAGAAAAGGGGGGCAGTGGTGCGAAGAAGAAAGTGATAAAAGTGGATTCTGGAATTGGCGTCAACGTTGGATTGAAAGCGACCTTGTTGGTGTTTTAAATTCTTCGATTGCTCCGATTGTCTCGTCGGACGTTAAGGATTGGGTTCATAAAGTTAAAGATGATATGTTTTGGTTATTTTTGGATAATTATCATGTCACAATTACAATTGCTTGCTTATCAAGTTAATTCTTTAATTATTTAATACTAGATTTACCACCCGCCGCAATGCGGCGGGAATTCAATAGTTATATATCATGTTAGATGAAAGACAAATGTTTCTCACATGACCACGAGACTGTGTGTAAAACTGAGAAAAAAATAACTAAGTCGATCTCTGACTCGCACGTTGCGACAGACCTATAAAACGGGGAAAAATAGACGCACTGCGACGGACATGTCAAACAGGGAAAAAATAGATGAAAAACTTTGAACCCCAGACGCACATTGCGGCGTGTTAAGTCAGAAATTTGGAACGACACATTAAACGGAGAACTTATGAAAGATGAAAAGTATATAAGAGACTAAAGTTGAAAGTAAAAAAATGTTGAGATGAATTAGAAGTGAAAAATCAAATTAATTAAAGGGGTTAAAATACCAAAGATCGAAACGTTAGACTTAAATTGCCAAAAAAATAAATCAATTAAACAAAAGAGATAAATAGATTTAGTTAAATTGATGTTTAATATAATTATTATTTAATTAAAGAAATAAATAAAAAACTAATAGTAAGAAATTACCAGAGAATGACATGTGTCTAAAAAGGATTTTTGTTTATTAGTATAGAAAGATTTTGTTTTCGTCTTAACAAACCTTTTAATAGTAAGAGAGTTTTGTTTAGCTAATTAACCTAACCTCCTTTCTATAAAGAATTGTTTTGTAAACCGGATCGACGTGAATAAAATCAGTTATCATGAGTGTCATCAGGTTGGCTACCGCTTAATGGGTCGAGATAAAAATATAAAAAAAACCAAGTAGTTTTGAGCGAACTGATAGAACTACCGGAAACTACGAGTTGTTGATAGTCTTTTAGATCAAGTCGATTAGTTGAACCAAGGCGGCCCAGAGGGGGTGCTGGGCGACGATACAAGGCTCAAACCCTTCGAGGGCCCAAGTCTTTTTAATTTTGTATAGAATTTAAGTTGTATAAGCTAGAATATATATGCACTGAATAGATAGATGACACAAACAAGCTCTTATCAGGGTGGTTACTGTCTTGCTTAAACAACAAGGAGACGTGGGTTATAATCCCAGTGTCTCCAACTTCTCTATTTTAACTTCATTTTTTGTTTTTTTTTTCATTAACTGCATATGACATTTAATGCCTAATTTTGTCAACTACATCTTCCCCTTTAATTAATAAACTACTACCTAAACTTAGCTAAAAATAACTATTTAAATTACTTTCACATAAATTTTAGTGATTAAATAATTGATGAGTTTATAATACATGAAAATTTGCGAATAAGGCCCAAAATTTTTATATCGCACAGGGCCATTTTTGTTTTTGTTTTTTTTTTTGTGATTTTCGAAGACGGCCCTGAGTTGAACGATGAACAAATTCAGCTCCGGTTTCAAAGCATTGATACGAAAAACCTGACTAACTTGTTTAATTAAGCAATTGCTCACAATTGTTGGAAAATCTTAAAGAATGTATAACCATAAACCGTTATTTGAGTTTCTATAAGGTGGTTTATACATTACTAAAAGGGGATCCAAGACGTTTATTATAGAACTTTGCTTACTGTGCAGGTGACAGATTAGAGACGATCCAACCATCAATCAAGGAAAGAAGGGATTAATCCTACTTAACAAGACTTGACCCAATGTTAACCACTATTTCTCCACCTGTAGATTTTGTTATATTAATTGATAGATTTTTTTAACTAATGATTTACTTTTTTATTTTATCATATTATATGGAGTGAGAATAAAAATCATAGAAAATCGATGACTTATGACTAATCAAACTATAGAGTTGTGCATAGTCTTTTTTGTAAAAATTAGAATACATTATAACTAGTTGGCAATTGTTATTATGGTACGTATTGTTTTTTAAGTCACTTAACAATAATTAATGTGCATCCCATTTAAAAAAAAATGATGACATAGTTAAGATTCCAAAAAATAATAATATTAAAGCCGAAAGTTAAATACTTGTGACACAACCCCATGAACATTATCCTTCTTCCACTAAACTTCAACATGCCAAAACCCATTCTCACCCACTCCTTTCCCTTCCACTATGAATTTTGTTTTCAACTTTCACTTGCCATCAAATTTCTAACTTTTTGTTATATATCATTTACGGGGTTTGAGTAAAAAAAACATGAAATTGGGCTTTCATATTAACCAAAACGTGTGTCATGCCATGATATAAATGGTGAGTTTTTTTATGAGTTACATGGTGAGTCTAACATATAGATGGGTTTGTTAGAAACTTGTGTACCTAAATGGACGCAAATACCCATCGGCCATAAAACTGAAACATACTAAACGGCTTGTGGTATAGTGATATCAAGAAGCATAGTAAGAATGTTGTATTTTTCAGGTGGTTGATTATTATATTATAAGTTATACATGTTGGTTCATACATGATGCATACTTTATGTTACCAATCCATAAATTTAATGTAGTGAACAAAAAATCTCAAAAGTTTTTGAATGATTCAACTTATGCAACAATAAATTACATTTTATCAGTTAAATTAGAGCCACCAACAACCAAATGGGGTTTCAGCTTAATAGCCCTAAACTAAATCAAAATTAATGATTTTAAGAAACAAATTGAGTTTTTATAATCAATTTAGTCTTTTATCTAAAAAAGCTATATATATATATATATATATAGGGCATGGATGTATAGAAAACTTATTTCTACTAAGAAAACCTAGGAAACCCAATCTATGACCATTGATCAAGATCATCCAATGGCTCACAAAATTTAAAGCCTTTTTGAATTAAATTAAATTGAGGTACAAAGTCAATAAAGTTACTTCAAGGGCATATGGGTAAAATTACCTATGATATTATTACATTTAATATATTATTTTCATATTTGATTAGACATGCATGTCTGCATGATATGATATGGCGCGCGTTCCTATATGCCCCAACTCATTTCAAAACTCTCTTTCTCTCTCAAACCTTCCATCTACCCATCAAACCTTCCATCTACCCCTAAAACCCACCGCCGAAACCGGAGAGGAAAGAACCCGGAGAAGAGAGAAGCCGGAGAATAAAGAAGCCGGATAAGAACAATCAGCGGAGAAGATATGAGATCTTCCTTTCAGTTGTTATCGTCCGCTAAACGTCGCCGGAAATGGAAGAAAGAAAGAACACGCAGAAGCAAGTAAGTTTGATTCGGTGTTTTATCTTCTTATGTTTTTTTAACCCCCGAAATGTAGGTTTAACACAAAATTATTGTTTCAAATGTTGGGTTTTCTATTTTCTTAGTTCGATCAGTGTTATGGTCCGATCGGGGTGGGGTTTTTGTTTTGAAAGTCTTAATGTTGGTCCGATTGGGGTGGGGTTTTTGATTTGAAAGTGTTAATGTTAGTCCGATTGGAGTGGTTTTTTTTTTTTTTTTTTTGAAAGTGTTAATGTTGGTCCGATCAGTGATGATTTTGAGTAGAAGTTGTCTTCAGTTATTGTTTTGAATGCCACTAGGAAGTGTCTCGGGTTATTTTCAGTATCGGACTGGAGTGTCCGATTTTTATGTTGGTGGTTAGGCCATGTATGGGATTGATTTGGGATTGATTTGAAACAATAATTTTGTGGTTCGTCCGTGTATTTGTAGGTTAAAGTTACGTGGCGGTAAGAGCGGCGAGTTCAAGAGTACGCCGGAAGCGGGTCTGGCAAACCAACAAACAATAGGTAAAGCCACTGCTTAAAAGAATTAATATTTATTAGGTTCTGATTTTTTATTTCGATGCTACAGATATTGACGATTGGGACTCGGACACACCAATCGCAGAAATACAAAAAAGGAGATTGGGTTTGTTCTTTTTATATTGGCTTTTGTTTTCGTAGGTAGTAAGTTCGGTTGATTAAAACACTTTATAATTTTTTTATAGGAGCGGTTCGTATTGATGTCAGCAGCGCTACTCCGCCGACTACGGGGCGAAATGGTACGTATGTTATATTTTGTATATATGATAAGCTAGGGGACTGTAACGTGTGTAACGGTTTGTTGTTCTTATTCATTTGCATAGCCAAACATCCAATTGTAGTGGGGAGCAGAAGTGAGCAAAGTCAAAAGCATAGAGGTATGAAAAAATTTATCAAAATTAGGTAACATGTGTTAAACCTATCTTGCTTTTATAGAAAACAAATTAAGTAAACCTGTCTTATTAGGGTTTGATGTGTTAAACAAGTCTTATTTTTATCAAATTAGGTAACAGGTGTTAACATATTAGGGTAACATGTGTTACACCTGCCTTGTGTTTTCTCAAAAACAAATTAGGTAAACCTATGATATTAGGGTACAAGTGTAAGGGCTCAAAAGCATATATATATTAGCGTAACATGTGTTAAACCTGTCTCAATTTTATAAAATGATGTAAAATGTGTTAAACCTCTCTTATTACCATGTGCTAAACCTCTCTTATTAGGTAAACATGTTAGTGTAACATGTGTTACACCTGTCTTATTTTTATCAAAATAATGTAACATGTGTTAAGCTCTCATATTTTTTCCAAGTTATCTAACAAGTGTTAAACTTGTTTTGTTTTTATAAGAATATGTAACATATGTTAAACCTGACTTTATTTAATACAAAACATAGTAGGTAACCTGTTTTATTTTTATGAAGTTAAGTAACATGTGTTAAACCTGTTTTATTTGCAGCTACAAAGAGAGTAACAAGATCGCAAACTGGTAAGATTCCGAAAAAGCGAAAGAAAGTAGACGAAGAAACTGACGATGAATGGGATGAAGAAAGAGAAGAAGCTGGAGCGGAGGTCGAGGGTAGGTTGAGGAAAAAGTCGAAGCGTGATAATTGGCCAGGGCTTAGAACGAGATCATCACCAATCCAACTGGCCCGATGCATTAACGTGCTGTCTTTCGAACAAAGAATGGCAGTAAAACAAATGGGATTTGGTCGACTTCTAAAGTTTAAAGTGGATGGCATGCCGGGAAAGTTGGCAAATTATGTGGTTGAAAGATTTAATCCTTCAACAATGGAGATTAATTTGCCGTGTGGAGATATCAAGGTAAATGTTAAAGCAATACATAGGTTGTTGGGCATACCTCGTACCGGTGTCAACTTATGCTCTCTGCCTAAGCTTGCTGAGATGGATGAAGCTGTTCGAGGATGGAAAAATCGGTTCACGGGAAGATATGTTTCGCCAACAAGAATGGTTAATATGATTGAGTCATTGGATGAATGGGATAGTTTTAATTTCAGAATGGACTTCCTAATGTGTTTTGTGGCAGTCATGATTGACTGCCACAAACAGGGCTGCCTTCGTCCATGGATATTAGATCATATCACGGGTGATCTTGATTTTGCAAGTGTTAATTGGTGCCAGCTGGTGTTGGATAAGCTTAAACAGTGCAAGAATGGTTGGAAAAGCAATGACGCAAATTGGCCATTTACAGGAGCATTGACAGTCCTAGTTGTAAGTTTTTGAATGATTTTGCATTTTAAGTACTGATTAATATGTGTAACACGTGTAATGGGTTTGTTGTGAAATTTTCAGCTGCTTTACGTGGACGGCGTCAGGTGCCAAGGGATGGAAGTGGATTACAGTATTTATCCCATGACATTCTGGACCCAAGAAAAGCTTAAACAAAGGCAGAAGCTGGAGATTAGTAGGGGTGGTTTTGGGTTGGGAAATTTGAAATCTTTGACAGTTTGTAAACACAAGATGGATGATGAACCAACAATACAGGTTTGAAAGGATAAATATCTAAAACCATTGTATAATACTTATCAATGTAAATGTATCGGCTGACTTTTTTACATCATTGACGTTGTGTGGGGAGACAGGAGAGGGCAACGGTGGTTTATACCCTAACAGATGTTGCAGAGAGAACAAAGAGAAAAATAGAAGGCATGTTGGGACGTTTGTGTAGTGAGAGCCCAGAGGATGTAGATGTGCAGGCGTTAAAAGCTAAGTATCAATCGCTGCTAAATGAAAAGCCTTCATGGTTGAATGATGAAGAAGAGAGGGGTGAAAAAGAAACAGAAGTAATTAATCAAGTTTTAACGGAGTTGAACTTGGAAACGGGTAATATAGAAGCTGATGATTCAACAGGTGAAGGTAACAAAAAACTTGTTGCTTTGTTAGTTAATTAAATAAGTCATGGGTACTATTATTATTATTATTACTATTATTTTTTATACACAGATGAACCTATTGTGGAGATTGCAAGTCCGAGTATTACCAGCCCAATTATTCCAAGCCAGTATAGGAAAACAATTGAGAAAGAACAGAAGTTAAAAACAAAGAATAAACGTAGGTGTTACATGTGTAACATGTGTTACAGATCTTTGTAACAGGTGTTATAAATCCATGTAGCATGTGTTACAGATCTTTGTAACAGGTGATACATATCCCTGTAACATGTGTTACATATCCCTGTAACATGTGTTACATATCCCTGTAACATGTGTTACATATCCTTGTAACATGTGTTACACTGTGTATTTAGCTGTAAATCTGACACTACTGATGTTTTCAGGATGTAGTGAAGTCCACCGCAATGAGACTACTGATGTTAAATTTGAGAAGCCGATAGAGAATGATGACGGAACGAGGAAAGATCTAATGGAGGAATTTGAGAACGCAGTTGTAGCCAATGGCAGTGAAGTAAATGTTGCTGTTCATGCTGATGTTCATGATGATATTGAATCAAGGGATGTAGGTATGTTTGTATTGATACAAAGTGAAAAAAGTGTAAAAGTATAGGTAACATGTGTTGATATTAACTAGTATTTTTTTCTTTTGGGAAAAGGTACGAACGATGATGAGATGGAACGGGAAGAGACTGATAAGGCGGTGAACAAAGAAGTTCCGGATATTCGTGCAGTTGAAAGTTGTGGTGAAAAGGACACACAGATATCAGACACCAAAGATTTCGGTATGCGTGTTAGAGTAATAAAAATCTTTTCTGATGAGTCTGTCGGTCTAAGTTAGACTCGTAAAACAGGTTCATATTAACCATTAGGTTTTTACTTTTTTTTAAACATTAGGCACAAAGGTTTATGAGGATAAACGAGAAGATGCTGCGACAGATGCTGATGGTGAAAGGGAGTCATTGATAACAGACGACGAAGATTTGGGTATGTGTAACAACCACGTCAGTTGTTTTAAATTTATTGTGGATAAGCAGGTTGATATTAATAATTTTGTTTCGTGACTTGTAAGAAGGCACAAAGGTACTTAAGGAGAGGCTGGTAGAAAGTGCTAAGGTAGTTGGCACAGAAGTTCCAGTGATTGGTGCGACTTTTAACAAGCTTTTTGAGGTGGAAATAGAAACTAAAGGGAAGCAGTCTGATGTACAAGAAAAAGAACAGGTGGAGGAGACGTTAAATGTTGAGAGAAAACAACCCTTGGATTCGTTTGATTACGATGGGCCTAACTGGAGTGTTGGGTTGACCCAACTAGAAGAGATTGGGAATGAGAACAAGACAGGTACGCATTTATATAATTGACAGTATTTAGCGGTCTAACAACAAGAATGTAACACATCTTGCCATTGATAGTTATTGATGAGGAAGCTCGAACACCGGATGTCCGCACGAGGAGTGAAAGCACATCTGGTACTTCTTGTTTACCCTTCTTGATTTACATGGTCGTTGCATGTGAGTCACAATTGTATATATATTACACATGTTAGAAGGGTGTATTGTTTTGAAGTAACAATAGAATTGTCAAAAGTATTCCTTCGTTATATTACTTCACAAAAATTAGGCACTTCTAACATGTGTTACACTTGTAATAAGGTAAATGCTTGATAACAAAGATATCTCTTTGACATGTGTTACAGGTCTTTGTAACATGTGTTACAGGTCTTTGTAACATGTGTTACATTTCCTTGTAACATGTGTTACATTTCCTTGTAACATGTGTTACATATCCTTGTAACATGTGTTACTTATCCTTGTAACATGTGTTACAAAAAACAAGAAGCCAATTCTAAGATGTGTTACACATCATTGAAGTAACAATAGGAATGCTAATATGTGTTACTTCACCTTCACAGGAATCATACATGAACAAGGGCCCATTGTAATGCCGGCTGAGCCGTTGATGGTAGAGCCCGTCACCGTCTTTGACGGGGCGAACTATGTAGAGAACATGGGTTTTTATACAGAAGAGATAGAGACAGCGAACAAAGAAAGGATGTTAGCGGAGATAGATGCGAGAAAAAGAACACTCCCGGATAGAGAGAAAGGGATAACATATGTTAACAGATCTCCTTTCTTCAGACGGGGAGTGGACCTTAATGAAGATACAAGTAAGGATGATAATCGTATTTGGGATTACATCCGCAACGATGAAGGGTTAATACATATGTTATATGGGGATTCAAGCCGAAAGGAGACGATGAAAATAAATCTGTAAGTGCTCTATGCAGTGAAACAAATTAGGAAAAGCTACCTTTTTTGTTGTTTTCTATTTTGTGTAACATGCGATAACCCCCATGTCATAGGAGATAACGAGGAAAGGCATGGGTGGAGGGCTTTACTAATGAAGAATATAGAGCAAACCCAAGAGCAGAGTAAGAAAATTTACATTTGGAATACATAACATTTAGTAACATGGGTAACAAAGTAGGTGTTTTCACTGTGAATTTGGGTTGCAGGGAGCTACTCTATAGGAGCAGTGTATATGTTGAGGCAACTCGAAGAATGTTCAAGGCATTGAGCGTAGGGGCCCTGGTGATTGATCGAATTATTGACTGCTGGGTTGAGGTGCTGAACTATGAAGAAAAATTCAAAGCACCAGGGTCGACCAGCCGTTTGTTTATGGGGACGAGAATAGTTGTGAGTTATTTTTTAATAGCCATAAATTGTTTATGTGTGATGAAGCATGATATAATTAATGCCAATTGAATTGTCTTTCAGTTTGAGTGGATGCTGCTTGATCAAGAGATGCACCGTGAGAAACGTATGGACAGGTTTAGAAAGAATATGCAAGGCGGAATGTATGGCAACGAAAAGCTGTTTGACCTTAGAAGTTTCGACATGGTGCTGTTTCCGATATTAGAGGCCGACCACTACTATCTGCTAGTGTTTGAGATGAAAAATCCCGCAATTACGTTGATCGACAATGGTGCAGAAAACTTCACACGTCCGGTCTTCGATAGTGATGTTTACAGCAACAAGTCAGTACCATACAAATATGTAAGTACACTATAAAATGCGAATATTCATCAGATTGTACGTAACATGTGTTATACCAACTCACTATGACTTTTGTAACGTGTGTTACCAGAAGGAGATGTTTGTACGTTACATGGAGGAGGTAAACCATCCAAGGGGGTCGGTGATCAAGGGGTTGGAAATCAAGAGGAAGAAGCTTGATTGGGCCACGAATGGGAACAATACAGACTGCGAGATCTTCTTAATGAGGCACATGGAAAAATTCAAGGGGTTGCGTGAACCATTTGAAGCTGGGTTTAGTACAAATGGGAGCAGGAAAATGAAGGAGGTGAGAAAGCTGAGGACAAAGTATGCCACTCATATTCTGTTGTCGCCTTCTAACACTTTGAAAGGCAAGGTAGAAGCCGCATCATTTATGGGGGGCCACTGAGTGTGGTCTTTTCTACGGGTTTTGTGGGAACATCTATGGTGGTTTTTGTAGTTATCTTGGGTAGCAGAACTTTGTTTATAACAAGTCAACTGGCTAGTGATATATGCGTGGTGGTTTTTGTAACTATCCTAGTCACCACGAATTTTGTTTATTAAACTAGATGGCCATAACCCAAAATACAATATGACCATACTGGTCTTCTCTGTAATGTGTTGTAACTATCGTAGTCACCACGAATTTTGTTTATTTTGAACAGTTATGTTGGGAAATGTATGTTGTTAGCAGTTATCAGTTAACATGTGTTATTAGTTAACATGTTTTAATCATTACCAAATGTAAGAAAAGTAGTAGACGAGCATTGGGTGGTCAACATATTGTTTCAATTGTAACCTGTGATACTCATTAACAAGGTATACCTTTACTGTTAGTTGAAAACAATAAGCAATTGTAACATGTGTTACACATATTACGTAAGTATGTGCAGTACATGGGGGATCATGTAAGTAAGATGTGTTACATACGACGCAGTGAATAAAAACAAGGCACATATATAGTGAATAACATACGTATACATGTAACATGGGTAACATGTTTTACATACGGTGTAGTGAATAACATACGTATACATGTAACACGAGTATATGCACCACAAAAGGCATACCATGTTACATGGCTGTATGAAACACTTAGTATATGTAACGTGTATACATCCAAACATGCTAGTACACGTGATTTGTAACACACGTTACAAAAGTATATGCAACACATGAAAATCATTATCATTTAATATAATCAAAGTAATCGAATAAAAGCAGTGTGTAACACAAGTAATATATGATGGTTGAATTGCTTACCGAATTGGTTACAGGGGTGCACCCTTTTAAATAAAGGAAAATAGGTCATTAAAGGGGTAAAGGGTAACATATAAAAGTGGTACCATACACAAGAATATACACATCTAGTAAAACAAGTTAAGGGCAACCATGCCATTGTTAAATTACAACCAAAATACATGTTGAAACACGGAGCGGCATATTGTTTATGTTTCACATGAAACGTACATACGTTAAACTAAGTAACGGAAAACATACTGAGCTTGACCAATGAACTTCCAAAAGTAGCTTACCTAAACAAAAACAACCATTGGATAATGCGTGTTACACACGTAACAGTTTTACTGCTGCATCGAGGTGCAAAGTCCAAAAATACTGTTAAACGTACATAACACGTGTCAAAAATTGGTGTCTGGTCAGCGATTGATTCAACTAAAGGGCAGATGAAGACCCCATGTCATTCGGGTTGGGAGGATGATTGATACTAGCGGGATCGGTGAATTTTTTGCAATTACGGGAATCATGGCCAGTGACGTACTTCATGCAGGTTCGACACAGTCGAGCGGCCTTTGTGGGTTTTGGAGCTGGCTGGTTACTGCTACCACTAATGCGTCGGTGTTTACCACATCCTTTATTGCGTGACACATCAGGGTTATTCACCACCACCTCATTCTCTCTTGGATGCCCAATTAGTTCTTCTAAGACATCCTCACTTGGCGCTTGGGCTGGCATCTGGATAGATCCCTTTGTTAACAAATTCATTTTGATGAGTTTTAGCTGTTCAAACAAGGATGAAAGTGAATCAACGTCGTTTTGAACAACATCCACACAGTCGGAGACCACGTCAATAATCTCAGATCGCATAACGTCCTGCGGTTGCGTGTCTACACCATAACGACTCTGGACGGAAAACACTCTCTTTGGTAAGATATCACGCCGCCACCTATCGGAGATGTATTGGGTTGGGATCGTATCAACATGTTGTAAGCGATACACACAAAAGACGTGGCGACATAGGTAGCCTATGCGGGTAAAACCACGGCATGAACAATCTGCTGTCCTATCAACGTTGTTAAACTTGACCTGCGTATTTTAAAACTAAACCAATGTTAGGCACTGTAACGCTAGGATGTAAAAAAATATTATATGTAACACGTGTTAGGCAGCCTATTGTGAAAAAAATAACCGTGAAAACGTTGTCTTCATGTGTGACAGAAAAAAACCATTCTGCCATCTTCGGACGCTTGGTTTGAGATGTAGCAGTAAAACTTGCCCTTGAGGATTTCCTTTCGAACAATATGAAAAACAGAGTGAGTATAAATAGCGAATGCATGTTCTTCAATCGGCAGATTGCTTTTGTCATTGAAAACGATGGAAGAAGATTTGAAATGAGCAACTCTTTGGCGGTAACGTTGTGCACAATTCGCGCGTCATAACATAGCAGCCATTGAACTAGAGTATTTGCGCTGCTAGAGTTAACTTTGAAAGATGCATTTGAACTTTCGGAACGTGAAGTCATCTTCATCAAACAGCACATAGGGATGTCCCTAAAGTACACAGGTACCCAACGTTCCCTGATTTCGTACATCTCATTGAGCCATTGGTGGTCTTGTAGTCCAAATTTTTCCAGCAACACTGCCCATCGCGATTCAAAGGTAGATGGCTTTATATAAACATTCCAAACCAGTCGATGAATGCAAGCCCTCACATCAGTGTTTTGCAACAGGTCACCCGCAATCTGTTAACGAGGTTTAAGGATAAAAACAAGTCAACGATAAGGTACTGAAATAAAATAACTTCAGAATAATATCTCAGTGCTCATCTTTGACCTTGGTTGGTAGCTTTTTCATAATATGCCACATGCAAAGCCTGTGACGAGATGTTCCAAAGACTTGTTGAATTGCCTGTTTCATCGACGGGTCCTGATCGCTTAAGATCAACCGGGGTTCAGTCCCATGTGCTTTCATGAAGGCTTGGAGTACCCACTTATAAGATTCAACAGTCTCATTTAAAAGCAACCCAGCACCAAAGGTCACGCAATGCATGTGGTTGTCTACACCAGTGAATGGTACAAAAATCATGTTGTACCTGGGAAAAAAAAGAGGGTAGGCGGTTAGCACAAAATCATGTTACATGTCAGGAGTAACACATGTAACAAGTGTCAGAACTCAAAATAAAATGCATATTCTTTTTCGAACCCTTAACATTATCCAGATACATGTAACAATCCCTGTTGTTATTTGAAAAAGATAGACAATTTTAAGATGTGTAACACATGTTACAACTACATATTGTTTTGAAGTAACAATGAAGGAAACTTTTTTCACAAAATTATGCAGGTACATGTAAGAATGCCTATTGCTACTTCAAAACAATAGATAATTTTAACATCTTTAACACATCTTAGATGGCCCACATGTAAAGGTGTCCAAAATGACAAAAAAATGCAGATCTGTAACACATGTTACAAATGCTTATTGTTTTGAAATAACAGAAAGGTAAAGATATCTTACTTCACAACCATTATCTTAAATGTTAGATGTCTAATACATGTAATACGCCTAACGTTTGTTAGGAGACATTGTAAGACAAGAGCTACATGTGTAACACATGTTACAACTGCCTAATGTTTAGAAATAAGAATATAGGTTGTAGCAGACAACTGAGTAAAGTGAGAGCTACATGTGTAACACATGTAACACATGTTACAAATTGTAAGATAGTAACAGAAAAGGTTGTAAAGTAAGAACAACATGTGTAACACATGTTACATATGTTAGGAGTAATATGTCTACTAACTTGTTTGTCTGGTAAGTAGCATCGAACGCTAACACATCCCCAAAAGCCTTGTAGTTTAGCTTCGAGATCTCATCAGCCCAAAACACAGCATTCAATTTCCCATCAGATACAACAAAGTCATAGTAGAAGTTGGGAAGACTTTCCCTTCGATCACGAAGGCGATCCAGAAAAAGTTGAGCATCTCGGTTACCTATAAAAATCCTCAACTTCTGGCTAAAGTTTTTAAAGTCATCGGGAGTACCATGCACGTTGTGATGACCACCTTTAATACTTACAAGGCACCTGTGGGCCTTGACCGGACCAATACGATTAATGCTCATTCGGTGAATAAATTGTTGCGTTGCAAATGGGAGTTTTCTTGATATTTTTGAAAGGTCTCGATTGAATGGGTCAATAAGGGGGTGATTATGCACATCAATCCAGTTGTGTACAACAAAACGAGTAGGGTTTTTCGTGATGAGGAAAAGAATCTGCGCCTTGCAATCAGTGTGTGTGAATGTACTTTTCCTGTTGGTCATCACCGAAGACTCACAGAGAGTGTCGAACGTCCTTTTCTGTTGCGGTTTAGCAGCTTTCGAGCACCTCAGGTATTTGTGCGTCGCATACCCATTCCAAACCTTTGTTTTCCCCTTTTTTACATTGAAGCCAGCTTGATATCCGTATGCGTTATACATTGCAATAAGCTCCTCCAATGTGTCGTAAGATTTTCCAAGAACAGGATGGAACTACTTGTCAACAATAGGAGTCCAATATTTGGTTCCTTGTGGGGTCTGAGTTACAAAGTAGCGGGAAGTTCCTTGTTCATCTGTATATAAAATGTGTAAATTAAACATAAACTGAATCTTTTCCGGAAAAAAAAAAACATAACAGCTACATATTTAACACATGTTACAACTGAGTAATTTTGAAAAATAACATGAATTGTATATTTTTTGGAAAACCTTGTCATAAGGGCTACATTTTGTAACAAATATCATGGATTTTTTTTAATTTTCTGTAAGGTTGTAACACATGTTACATGTGTACGTGTTACGTTGATCGATGCATATGAGACTTGTAAACAATGCATATTTTTTTTAAAATAAAAACGTAAAAGTTATTTTTATTGCAGAGCTAACACTTTTATTGCAATGCTAACACATGTTACAATTTACCAATGAATATTTTTCAATAATATTTATGGTTTCATGCTGCCAAAAAGGTTAAAGCTAACCTTCATGACCATCAGGTCCGGTTAGCGGGAAATTCCATCTGTCGTTAGCTCGTGCGCGTAGCGGTGTTTCCTCGTCATACTCATCACTCCACATATCTGAAAATCGAGTTTGCACCGGTGATTAGAAAAACAAGAATAAGGTTTTTTTTAAGAAAAAAAAGCTTTTAAAACAAAATGTTAAACCTTCTTCATTTGGTGAAAAAATCTGAAAGTGAGACTGTTGAAGTTCTACCTCTGTCTGCATGTTCTCAGTTCTAATATGTCCAACACCTGATTATAAAATAAATCACAAACTGGTATAGTAATGGGTTTCAAACACCAACACAACAAAAAGAAAATACAAATTGGTTGCTTGGTTGTGCAAGATATTAAAAATGTGAAAAAACTTTGAATAAGTTGAACAAAAGGATCCAAAATAAAACTTCAAATAAGTTGAACAAAAGGATCCAAAATAAATCATCTAATCCGCAAACACCAACAAACATGTAAATGGAAGGGTGTTCATGATTGACTCATAAAAAATGAAGAAAGTGAACCAAAAAGAAGATGATTACCAACAAAAGAAGATGATTGACTCCTAACAAAAGAAGAACATGAACAAAAAAACAACATGATTGTCTACTAAAAAAAAGAAAACAAATTTTTCATTGATTCACATACCATAAGAACCTGATGCATGCTGGAAGTATACCGCCGGTGATTGATCACCGATGAAGTTATTCCGGAATACACGGCTAGGAGAACTCGCCTGAAAATCAGCCATGGAAAGATGGGAGAAAGCAAAGGTATTTAGGGTTTTGGAAGAAGAAACTAATGGGGGGAAATAAGAAAGAAAGAGATGCAAAGTTCTGTATATTGTTGGTTTAAAAAAAGTGATATGATGGTAATAAATGACTTGATGGGATGGGGGGAGATGGTGAAATGATGGCTTGAACAAATGACTATATTGCCCTTTTAACATGTGTTTAAAGATATGATGTGGATCAATCTTGACCACACAATTCAGGTTTCCTAAGTTTTCTAGATTAAATGGGTTTTCCATAGATACTTACACTATATATATATATATATATATATATATATATATATATAGGTAAAGGGTACTGTACAAATTCCCTTATCGTACATTACGTACGCTACAATCTCAGCCGTCAGATCAGCTTCCCGCAATGAAAATCGCATGTTGTTTTTTTTTTTTGTAATAATTTCGCATGTGATAATTTTGATGAAATAGCAGGTGTTTTTTTGTAACAATTTCGCATGTGATAATTTTGATGAAATAGAAGGTTGTTTTTTTGTAACAATTTCGCATGTGGTAATTCAATTTCGCATGTGATAATTTTGATGAAATAGCAGGTTGTTTTTTTGTAACAATTTCGCATGTGGTAATTCAATTTCGCATGTGATAATTTGGTAACAATTTCACATGTGGTAATTCAATTTCACATGCGATTTTCAATGCGGGAAGATGATCTGACGGCTGAGATTGTAGCGTACGTAATGTACGATAAGCGCATTTGTACGTTAACCAGCCCCTATATATATATAGGGCATGGATGTATAGAAAACTTATTTCTACTAAGAAAACCTAGGAAACCCAATCTATGACCATTGATCAAGATCATCCAATGGCTCATAAATTTTGAAGCCTTTTTGAATTAAATTTAATAGAATGATGAGGTCAACAAAAGTACTTGAAGGGTATTTAGGTAAAATCAACCATAATTGTAGTACATTATATATATTATAATATTATGTGATTTGACATGCATTAAAGGAGGTGCACAAATACCTATAAGAACTAATCAAATACCCCCTCCTCATTTCAAACATTTCAAAATACTCAACCCAAATTCATCTCTTTCTCTCTCAAACAATCGATCTTCCCAAAACCCACCGGAGAAGAAAAGGGGCACCGGAGAAAATGATCTGACCGGAGAAGATAAGGGGCACCGGAAAAGGTGTTTTGACCGGAGAAGATGATCTGACCGGAGAAGAAGATGATCTGACCGGAGAAGATGATCTGACCGGAGAAGATGATCTGACCGGAGAAGAAAAGGGGCACCGGAGAAGATGATCTGACCGGTAAAAGTTGCCGGAAATGGAAGAAAGCAAGAACTAAGTGCAGAAGCAAGTAAGTTTGGTTCGATTTTTTATCAGTAGGTGTTTTGATCGGTGATGATTTTTTCTTTTTTCCGATCGGTAGGTGTTTTGATCGGATAAATGTTGGGTTTTCTGTTTTTTCCTATGGGTAGGTGTTTTGGTCCGATCGGTGTGTGATTTGATCGGTGGTGATTTTTGTTTTGAATGAGACTAGAAAGTGTTAATGTTGGTTTTTATGTTTTTTTTTCCAATCGGTAGGTGTTTTTTGGTCCGATCGATGGTGATTTTTGTTTTGAATGCGACTAGGAAGTGTTAGTTATTTTGAGTAGAAACAGTCTCGGGTTTTTTTTTTTTTTTTTGGATTGCCAATTGCACGTTAAAACTATTGATTTGTAACATGTGTTAAACCCGTCTTGTTTACTGTCAAAAACATGTGTTAAACATGTCTTATATTTTTTATCAAAAACATATTAGGTAACATGTGTTAGACCTGCCTTGTTTTCTGTCAAAAACAAATTAGGTAAACCTCTGATATTAGGGTACAAGTCCAAGGGCTCAAAAGCATATAAATATATTAGCGTAACATGTGTTAAACTTGTCTGATATTAGGGTACAAGTCAACGGACTAAAAAGCATATAAACATATTAGCGTAACATATGTTAAACCTTCTTATTAGGGTACCATGTGTTAAACCTCCCTGATTAGGTAAACATATTAGTGTAACATGTGTTAAACCTGTCTCATTTTTATCAAATGATGTAAACGTGTGTTAAACCTCTCTTATTACCATGTGTTAAACCTCTCCTATTAGGTAAACATGTGTTACACCTGTCTTATTTTTATCAAATTATGTAACATGTGTTAAACCTGTATTATTTAACAAGTGTTAAACTTGTCTTATTTTTATAAAAATAGGTAACATATGTTAAACCTGACTTTATCTTAACATATGTAACAAGTGTTAATGAAATTAAGTAACATGTGTTAAACCTGTTTTATTTGCAGCAACAAAGAGAGTAACAAGATCGCAAACTGGTAAGATACCAAAAAAGCGAAAGAAAGTAGACGAAGAAACGGACGATGAATGGGATGAAGAAAGAGAAGAAACGGACGATGAATGGGATAAATTATGGCCATAACCCAAAATACAATATGACCATTCTGGTCTTCTCTGTAATATGTTGGTGTCTGGATGTTAAATAATTATGGTGGGAAATGTATTTGGTTACCAGTTATCAGTTACATGTGTTATTAGCTAACATGTTTTATTCATTACCAATTGTAAGAAAAGTAGTAGACGAGCATTGGGTGGTCAACATATTGTTTCAATTGTAACCTTTGATACTAATTAACAAGTGTAACATGTGTTACACAGGATGAAGTAGAAAACAAGGTACGTACCTTTAATGTTACTTGGAAACAATAAGCAATTGTAACATGTGTTACACATCTTACGTAAGTAAATGCAGTACATGGTGGAACATGTAAGTAACATGTGTTACATACGATGTAGTGAATAAAAAGAAGGCACATATATAGTGAATAACATACATATACATGTAACATGAGTAACATGTGTTACGTACGATGTAGTGAATAACATACGTATACATGTAACATGAGTATATGCACCACAAAGGCATACGCATGTTACATGTGTGTATGAAACACACTTGGCATATATAAAACACTTAGTATATGTAACATGTAACAGTCACTATTACATGAATGAACAACATGTTGACAAATGTAACAGTCACTATCTATTTCCGGTTGTTTTATCACCCTTTTGTGGTCATCATAACTATATGATGTTTGTAACCTTAAAAGCCTTGGTAGGCTGCCACTTTTAATGATGTTAAGGGTTACAGTTAATGTTATATTACCCTTTTCTGACATTATGGTTTACGTTTAATGTAGTAGTTTACAACAACTTTTAATGATGTTATTGTTTATTTTTAATGATGTTATGTGTTACATATAATGTTATATTATGTTTGATGTAATGGTTTGAAGAACTAGATCATACCCTACATTCAACAATACTCATCTTTACGAGATGTAATACTTCTTCTGATTTTAAGAGAATCTCTTTATGTTAACATATGTAACACCTCTAGGGTTTTGGTTCCTGGAAGTTGTAATTAGCTACATATGTAGTAACAATGTTACACATGTTACTTATGTAGTAATTAGCTACATATGTAGTAACAATGTTACACATGTTACTTACGGTAAGAGCGGCCCTTTATTGGACAAAACATGGCTGCGTATATGTAACACATATTTGTAACATGTGTTACACTAGATGGTAACACATGTATAGCCATGTTGCACATGTTATATAGTTGTTACATGTGTTACACTAGATGGTAACACATGTATATATAGTTGTAACACATGTTATATAGTTTTAACATGTGTTACACTAGATGGTAACACATGTTATATAGTTGTAACATGTGTTACAATAGATGGTAACACATGTTACACTAGATGGTAACACATGTATAGCCATGTTGCACATGTTATATAGTTGTTACGCATGTTATACGGAACCTGTACCATTTGTAACAGTCACTATTGCATGAATGAACAACATGTTGACAAATGTAACAGTCACTATCCATTTCCGGTTGTTTTATCACCCTTTTGTGGTCATCATAACTATATGATGTTTGTAACCTTAAAAGCCTTGGTAGGCTGCCACTTTTAATGATGTTAAGGGTTACAGTTAATGTTTTATTACCCTTTTCTGACATTATGGTTTACGTTTAATGTAGTAGTTTACAACAACTTTTAATGATGTTATTGTTTATTTTTAATAATGTTATGTGTTACATGTAATGTTATATTATGTTTGATGTAATGGTATGACCAACATCAAACAAAAGAATGTTAAGGGTTACAGTTAATGTTATATTACCCTTTTAACGTATGTAACACATGTGTACCAATGTCATATGACCAACATTTTATCAGGTCATTCTTTGCTATTAGTTAGTTACCTCTCACATAGGTTACACATGTTACGTCCAACACCAGTTACAAATGTTAATCAAAACAAAACTCACTTGTCATCATGGGTTGTTAGTAATTGCACACATTACAATCATACTTAAAGGTAACAAAAATCTTTATAAAAACTTAAACATATAAAAATGATCCAAAACTATCATAAAGGTTACAAAAATCTAGCTACGCTTTGCGTCTTGATAACCATCTTTATCTTGAACATAAACATCCATTCACCTATGAACAAAACAAGTACATCAGTGTTAATCCCCTAAAGTTAAACTTATTAACACAAATGTAACTACAGGTATGTAACATGTGCTACGTGTTATACACGTGTAAAATTTTATTGTAACACATGTAACATGTGTTACCTCCTAGTATAACACACAATAACAGTTATTATTCAGATCAAAAGCCCAAACAAGCAACCAACCCAACAAAAAACAGTTACTATTCAGATCAAAAGCCTCAAACAAGCAACCAAACCAAACACAACTTTTTACCACAAAAATGATTTTAATACAAAAATAAAAACCTGCAAATTACATAAACATTTACCCATTTTTAGAACCATTTTAACAAAAGAATCATGTTCATCTCTAAAACATCCATTACACAAAAACCTATAAACAACCATTTTAACTAAAGCATCAAGTGTGAAATGATTTTTCAAAATAAAATACTCAAGAGATTGTTGTTTCTCTCTCTAAAATAGCAACTTTCTCTCTCTAAAAACACTTACCGAATCTAGAAACCGTGTGATGAACACGATGAAGATCTTCAAACTTGCTTCTCTCTATGTGTTCTTGGTGTTCTTGATGAATATGATGAAGATTGTTGTTTCTCACTCTAGAAATCAGCTTTCAACAAGCATCAGCACACCCGAGATGAAGATGACGACGTGAGATGAAGCATGAACACACCCAAAATCAGCTTTCAACAAGCATGAACACATCCGAAACAAACAAGATGAATATTGTTGTTTCTCTCTAAAAAACATTAGCTTTCTCTCTCTAGGAGAACAAGCCTGAAAATCAGCCATGGAAGATGGGAGAAAGCAAAGGTATTTAGGGTTTTGGAAGAAGAAACGAATGGGGGGAAATAAGAAAGAAAGAGATGCAAGTTCTGTATATTGTTGGTTTTAAAAAAGTGATGAAATGATGGGTAATAAATGACTTGATGGGATGGGGGGAGATGGTGAAATGATGGCTTGAACAAATGACTATTTTGCCCTTTTAACATGTGTTTAAAGATATGATGTGGATCAATCTTGACCACACAATTCAGGTTTCCCAAGTTTTCTAGATTAAATGGGTTTTCCATAGATACTTACACTATATATATATATATATATATATATATATTAAAAAAGAGTAAATTACGATTTTGGCCCATGTGGTTATATCACTTTTACTCTTTTAGCCCAAAAAAGAAATTTTTAACATCTAAGCCCCCAACGTCTTTTTTTCTAACCCTTTTGGCCCCTAACGTCTTTTTTTTTAACCTTTTTGGCCCCTAACATCTAATGGATGAGGTTAGTAATGGATGAGGTTAGTGTTAGGAGCCAAAAAGGTTAGAAAAAAAGACGTTGGGGGCTCAAATGTTAAAAAATATTTTTTTTGGCTAAAAGGGTAAAAGTGATATAATCACATGGGCCAAAGTCGTAATTTACTCATTAAAAAAATTTCGGGCACCTGAAGAGAGTTGGCCATGGGCGAACGCCCTCTTTATCCCTCCCCATAGTTGATCACAATTTCATATTTATATTTGCTCAAATATGTAATAGGCGTAATCCAAATTTAAGTTATTCATCTTTATTAATTTTTATTATGATCTTGCCTGATATTATTTAATATCTAAATAAATTAAGAGTTTCTCCATCCACAGAGTTGGTCGTGCTTATCCTGACAATTTCATGTTTATATATTATATAATACTCTAATTTACAACATTTCTATGCAATAGAGTTTGTACATTTTGCTTATAGGTGTGTCCTGTAATTTTTAGGTTTGATCTTCTTATTGGATAGTTTGGACGGTGTACTGTAAAAAGTGAAAACCCTAATGTATCATCACTCTTTTCATTTTACTCCCCCAACATAAGGAGAGTGATTGGTTGAAAGAGAATCGGGAGAGAGGGGATCTGAACACACTGGCTGCCCCCTTAGCGGCAATGGGTGGTGGTTTCTATCCGGATGGTGATGATGACGAACGGTGGTGGTGGTGGTGGTTCGAGAAGCGGTGATTGGAAAAAAATTGGAGGTCGGAGTGGCGGTGGTTGCGGGTGGAGTTTGCGGCGGTGGTGTTTGAGCGTGGAGGGTGCGAACGGTGGTGGTCAAATCGGATGTGGGCAGTCCACGATGAAGAAGTCGTTGATGTTATTCTTGGCATATTTAGCCGTCACACAATCAGCAAAGCTTGATTCACAAGAAGGTACTACATATTTGGTGGTTTTTCATTGATTACTTGGTGATTGTTGTGTGTTCCAGGGAAGGTACTGCAACAAATCTGGGAAAAGTTAGGGCTACAGCAGCCAAAAAATTTGATTGAAGTGTCAAAGGGGGTGGGTCACCTGCGATTGCTCTTTCGAAGGTCATACCACCTGCCATGTTAATAACGTGCAGGTTACCGATCTTATTAGTTAATTTGTATTTTTAATCGACATTCGCAGAGACACAATATTTGACTTCTATTTTAGGCGATGTTCAAAAATATAACAACGAATATGGCTGCTACATATTACTTTCCCTTATTGATAACATGAAGCTTAAGCTTAACCTAATATCACAATCCCCCGTTAACAATAGTTTCCCAATATTATAATTATAAGACATCAAGACTTGATGCTTAATTTTCCTTTACAATCCAGGAATATAAGATACCAGAACATGTCAGGAGCTCTCCTATTGGAGTTTATTAAGCTTCCGTACCTTAAAACAATAATAAAACTGAAACAGGCTCGGAATTTTTGAACAGTGCCCATTGTGCAATCGAAAATAATTTTTTAATAAAGTAAAAGACGACGATGTGATGGAACTATTTCAAGTTATGAAAAAAGAAGAGGAAAAATCTATTAGGTATTTGTTTTACTTTATTTATTTATTGTCTTTTTTTAATATTGTATGATTGTACGGTATTTTTTTTTGTGATACCCCTGATTCAATGGGCTAGTTCCGCCACTGGTGACACCTCATCTCCATTATTTGAACCCTTACGAGATCAAATTAGTTGCAGCGGTGTTCTTACTAATCCCACGCTTCTAATGCATATCCACTTTGTCTTTCTCCTCCAACCCTCACGTTCACTCCATCTAGGACAGGTTTGTGAACCTGTAAAACCACCCATCTAGCTAGATCAAAGTAGTTGCGGCGATATTCTAGTTGAACCCTTTGCTCCATCTCACGAGTACTCCGATATGTTTGATAAGCTACGTGCATGTCTTTTACTCTAATAGGTGCGAGACCCTTCGGCTCGAAAATATGAACTGTGAGTGCTAGACTCTTGGGCTTGTGCAACTAGGTTTTGATTTAACTTCCAAATCGTAATTATTTAATTAGTCTGTAACAATCCCTGAATTATTATTATTACTATATATTAATAAACGAATTGAAATGAATAGTGATTTTTAATATTATAATAACTAGTAAATGATGATGCGCTCCGCGGCGGTTTGTTACGTGTATGTGAGGTTTCATTGCGGACCTACACTACATGTTTAATTTGGTGGAGTTGATGCAAATTGCTATAAATAAAATGCCAACTGTTGTCTTACGATCTCACTAAAATCTGACCCGTTAACAAAAAAAATGTAAATGGGTACAAAAATGGCAGCTGCGAGCGCAATGTAACCCTCACCAAATACAACTTGCAATACGATCGATTATCAACAAAAAACAATATGCTATGCATATTTATCTACAAAGATCAAGAACATACCATCTAGCATAGCAGCAATATTCCTTTTACTGGAATAGTCAAATTTCACTTTTGTAGCAATAAGCTCCCAATTTGATCAAATTCTCATGTTTAATACTCTCAACAATCTTTGTTTGTTGCTCGAATTAATGTTCCATTTCACTCAAGTCTTTCAACTTCTTCACCACAAACAAAGTCTTGTCTTCAACAATCGCCATATAAGACATCCTAAAAGTAACCCAGTATGTTTATCCTTGGTTCTTGATATCGCTTTTTCAACGGATATTTCATCTTTTTCGAGGTTCGACGGTATTGCATATGCCGTGTTCCTTATTAAGCAACAAAGTCATTATTATGGTGAGTTTTGATGTATATAAAAGTCTGTTTAATCAATTAAAAAATCAAATAAAGTCATTGAAGCAGTTGTTAGATAGAAAGAAGTACTAAAGGAAGTCATGTTTCATCTTCAAATACTTGTCTGTACATTCAGCTTTCAATCTCAGAAGCTATTATTCAATTCTAGTTTCTTATGTTAAAATGCTTATTGTCGAACACTGAAACTCAAACTCAAACTCAATCACTCTTGCAATTCTTCTGTAAATTCAGTTCCTGCAAATGCAGGTTGCTTATTCTTTTATAATGTCTACATTTATGTACAGAATCTACATCAGAAATTAGGGCAATCTCGAATGAAAAGTTGTACAAATAGATAAAATATGTGACGGTAATTGATACCTTAATGCTGAGTAGCCTATAGATTGGAGAAGAACTTCAAGCAGCCGAAACAGAGTAATGGTTACGGTTTAATGAAAAATCAACAAAAACTACCTAATTCGAGCTCATGATTGCCGATCTAACCAAAAAGTGTAACGCCCTGCGTCCCTAAACTTTAAGCTTTTGGCAAGTTTAGTCCCTGGACCTTGCCTATTGTCAGTTTTAGTCCCTAATCTATGTAACATTGATACTTTTGTGAATCTTATGCCATGATACTTGATTCTTGTCACACCCCAACCGATGGCGGAGTCATCGGGGCATGGCACTGAGCGAAACAGATTGTCCAGAAGTTTCCACAACAATTATCATAACTATTCAATTTAAATAATACGTCCCATACCGTACCTCAAACAGTCAAATAATTATTACAGACAAGCATCAAGACAAATATTCTGTTCCGACAACTTAGATTTTAAATAAGTAGCAATTGTTTATCTGCTTCTAGAGACCCCTAATTCGTTATCTACAGACAACTATTTGTTGGGCTCTAAAGCTTTATTCTAGCTTCCATTTCCTACCACACATGCATCCTAAGCACCTGCCACATACATTAAAATAAAAGTCAATACATATAATGTAAAGGTGAGCATACAAGTTTGATAATAGCATATAGAGTCGAATTCGTTTATGCATAACCAGCACGTACACATAGTGAAATGAAGCACGTTAGTTATTGACATAGATCCATCGATACCAATGACTGCGGGTTGACTGCCTGAGGCAGTTCGCAATACAAGATTACCACCGTAATCCATGCAAGTAAAAGATCCTTAACAACCCCCGTGTGAACGGGTGCTGAGTCCAAACTATAGTACTATCGTTGCTAAGGCAGGTAGACAACATTCCATGTGTAAACATAACAAACAAGCATTCATAAGCCACATATAACATGCATTAACGGTTAGCGTTCAAATAGTTTGAGTAGTGTGATAATTGTAGTTTGAATATTCGTAACGTATGTAACACCCAAAAGTGCTTAAAGCAAAAAGGGATCGAGTATACTCACAGTGATTTATGGATTGAAGGGAGCGCTTAACGAATACGGTTAGCCTGAATAGATTCGATAACATAACGATAAGAGAAACGTAAAACAGGAAACAAGTGCTGGGGAGTCGGACAACTGGTCGATCGGACGGCTGACCGTTCGGTTGACAGTCTGCTCGGACGGCTGTCCGGTCGGTTGGTAAGCCGATCGGATGGCTGTTCGAGTGGATTGTTTCTTCCTTTGGGAAAGATGTGTTTGTGTATGATGGCTTGACCTTTGAAGTTTTCGTTGTAGCATTTTGAAAGCATTGAAGTACCTTTACCTTTCAGGTCGGTCGATCGGACGGCTGTTCGATCGGCCGGCAGCCCGATCGGTTAGGCATTCAACAGACTTTCAAGTTTTAGCCTTTGGATCAGACAGGTGTTCGATCGGACAGGCGTTCGATCGGACAGGTGTTCGATCGGTTGGCAAGTCAACAAGTCAAGGACCTTAGTGAATGTAAAGTGGGATTCAGTGGATCGGACGGTTGGTCGATCGAATAGCATAACTGCTGTTCGATCGGATAGCAGGGTGTCACCTGATCGGACGGCTGTTCGATCGGGTGGCACTTATAGGGCATTGAACATGTTGAAAATTGATGAAGTGTTGAAGCATAGTATCTCATGATCCGAAGAGTAGTCCGATCGGACAATGGTTCGATCGAACAACAATTCGTTCAATACCATTCTTCAAAACAAGTTGTTGGTGTGGGACCATGTGCTAGCCGATCGGCTGGCAAGTCGATCGGCTGGTTTATCCGATCGGCTGGCTGTCCGTTCGGACAGCAGTCTGATCGGTCAGCATCCTGACCTGATCAGCCTTGCGTCTAACACCTTGGTTGTTCCGTTTGTTTGTCGTTTTATCGAGGTACTTTGACAGCGGGTAAAACCATAGATGCCTCGTTCTTACTTGGTCTCCCGGGTCGGACAGGAATCACCCAAATCCGGTCGGTGGTCTGTTCGGAACGAAGTTTAACATTTAACCCGAAGTCGGTTAACCTCGTGGATAGAACCCAGATCTGGAGTCGTATAACCACTGAAGTGGTCAGTAAACCGGCTCGGGTTCTGTTCCTACTTGTTCGAGTGAAAAGAGTTGAAGAAAGTTGGGAAAAATCCATCCTTCAATCCTTTTCACCACGTATGTGTTTAGATCTTACAAGAGATCCTTGTTTGTTTATGTGGAAATCGGCTAGATCCACGTCATTCTTGGTGGATTGAGGCCAAAACATGAAGTTCTTCAAGAACCCATGATGACATCATCCTAGAACACTTGATTCTTGATGATTTCACGGTTAAAAGTTTAGATTCGAAAGATAGAAAGGTGTAGGAGTGCGTATAGATCAAGAAAGTACAAGATTTAGGACGAAAACTTACCGGAATCGAGAGAAATCTGAGAAAAGGCAAGTTGAGCGTGCTGGTCGAACATGGGTTTCCAAAAGTGGAAAGAGTGACAATGACAGGGGTATTTATAGGAAGACAAAAGAGGAAAGGGCTAGCCGATCGGATGGCACCTCGATCGGACAGCCTGTCTGATCGGACAGCAGTCCGTTCGGCTGGCTGTTCGATCGGCTGGGAAGCCTGATCGATCGGTTGCCCCTTTCGAGTGTTTTGCGCGGCGATTTCTGGTATTTCGGGTTCGATTGCGAGCGGTTCGATACGATAGGGTTTCCTAGTCAAATTACTTCCAGTCTCAACTACTTCGTATCTAGCGAAATCTCCTTCCCACTATCTATCATGGTTCGGCTGTGATTTGAGTTCGAGTTCGATGACATTCGAGTTAGATTTCGAGTTCGATTGAGTTCGCTTGATTACCGCCACATAACATAACATAAATAAACATGCACATGTAACATGTAAGGCTCACACACACACGTATAGACAACAAGTAAAATACACAGTTCGAGTTGCGATTTGGTGTCGATTCGATTAGCATAGTTTGATTATTAGTTGATTAGCTTTATCGCATTGTTATTTCCTATAGTTCACAGTCGTAGGTCGATCGAGTAACGATTTAACACAATTCGATTATTGCAAATGAACAACACTTACTCCACATAATACAAATAAAGTAAAGACATTTCTACCAGTCAAGTCGCGCGAAACCGGTTGTTGACTGTAACCTTGACTTTGACTTTGACTTGTGAAAACACGGGGTGTTACAATTCTAATAACTAGACTCTTGTGATATTTAAATCTAGATTCTTGACTCTTAATACTATGATGCTAGACTCTCGATGCTTGATCCTTGATACTTAATACTATGAGACTTGACACTTAAATCCAGATACTTGACTCTTGATTCTTAATTGGTGCTTGACTCTTGAGACTCGTGAAACTTGATTCTTGGTTGAATGAGAGACTGGAGTCTTATCACTGGCGGAATCTATTAAACTTGGAAACTTTTGGTGTATATAATTTAATCTAGTTATGTGATACTTCTACCAAATAATACGTAACACAACGCTTAATCTAACTCGCAAAACGAATCAAAGACGGGAACGCGGAAGGGATAGGATTGACCAAATGGCAACCCGATCGGATGACCATCCGATCGGATGACCATCCGATCGGATGGCCACTCGATCGACTCGCCATCCGATCCGTGCACACAGCCTTACTCACCCTCCTTGCACTATAAATAGGAGCTGTCACATCATTTTCACTGATGTGACAGCCTCACTCGATCCAGACTCACGCTCTCCCTTTCTTTTGCACTTTTCCTCATTTTCTTGGCGATTTCGGTACTTTTTACACTAGATTCTTGTACATCTTTGATCTACACATCATTCTCTATGAGATTCTCCTTTGAAATCTCACTTTTCACCGTGAAATCTTGAGGACCGCTACAACTATGAAAGCTACAAAAATACAATATTACCCTTCGTTCAACCACCCGGATTTTGGTTGCCACCACAGAGTCGACCATCGCTGAAGACAGAGCGAGGAGATTAGGCGGTTGTACAGCGGTGGCCGGTTCCGGCGACGGGTCAGCTTTGCGAGTTGTTGGCCGGAGTTCACCCAGTAGATATCGCCCCGAGGTTTTCCCGGCCAGCACAACTTAGGCGAAAGACGGATGTGGAGATTTCAGACGGTTGCGATGGTAGGTGACAGAGAAAGGGTAGGTGGAGCGTTGTGGTTGTTTGCGATGGTCATTGTGGTGGTTGACGGCGTACAGGCGGTTAGCGGCGGTACGGTGATGGCGGCTAGATGGTTACGAACTTCGGTGAACAGTAGTTCACCTGCTTTTAACGTCGGCCAAGGAAATTACACTTCCACCCTCGCCTCCAAATTTACATTGCGTGACGGTGGGTGTGACTGTGGTGAGTATGGTGGTGGTTGACGTGTCACAGTGACGTTGGCGAGTCGCAATGACGTTCGAATGGCTGTGACGGTAGCTGTGGTGGTGGTTTGAATTGCCTTTACGGTGGATGGCAAATTAGTGGGTGGGTAGAGACATGGCTGTAAGGTGGTGGTGAAACAATGGCGGTGGTGGCGCTAGGAAAAACATGATATAGAGCAAAGCAAGAGAGATGTTATATTGATAGTGATAGAAATAGTTTAAAATAAAGATGTTGCAGGGTTTTCTGTTTCTCCACGTAAGGCCAGCTGTATATTCCAAAAATAATTTATATATTTACTATTCTTATTCTTATTTACTTTCTTTTTGAAATGCACTTTTCTTAATTACTAAACCTTATTAATTGCATTAGCCAAATTGATGAAAATAATGATTCCATATTTCCATTGATTCAAAAATTTCAAAACAGTCACCATTTGCAAAATACCTTCACCGGCCACAGGTTACTAAATGATGGCCATTTACTAATTTGGGTTTGCAATCAATATTTTATTTTAGCGTAAATAATGAAAAACATAATAAATAAAATTGTTGTTTTTTACCGGATATTTTTTTTAAAGGCCTTTTTTTACACATTATCATGCTGTTATTGTAAATATTTTTTTCATCATCAAAAACGCTTTAAGTAAATTTAATTATAATAATTCACACCAAAAGCTGCATGATGGAGCTGGTAAATACGATTTTTAACAACATATTAATCATGGGCTCAATCCCTATTCCTTTCAACTATTTTTCATTTTTCTTTTTTCCTTCTTTTTTCCTTTCCTTATAATTTTTTCAACTAAATTGTTTTTCTCAGATTTGTATACTGCTCATTCAGTCATGGGCTCGATCCCTATTCCTTCCAACTATTTCTTTTTTTGATCTTTTCCTTCTTTTTTGCTTTCTTTATATTTTTTTCAACTAAATTTGTTTTTCTCAGATTCGTATACTGCTTCATTCAGGAATAATTATGTTTTCTATATATCTTTGTTTCTGTGCATCATGCTCTTTAGCCACCTACATAGTCTAACCCCTAAGCTTTCACGCAATGCCGTACATTTGTGTGTTTTAATGTTTTATGCACATGGTTAAAAGCTTTGTATTATACACCTTTAAGTAATTGTCTTTTAGTCATTGTGTTTTACGAATTATGAGTAGCGTATTATGTCTCACGCATTGTGTTTTACGAATTATGTGTAGTACAATGCGTCTTACGCATTGTGTTTTACACTTCGTGTGTGATTGCACAGTTCAACCCGCCGTGCGCCGCCGCAACGCGCGGCGGGCAAGAATACTAGTTTATACTAAATATTAAAGTTAAATTTGTAACTGATAATTATATAAAATAAAAGTATAAAACGAAATAGTTTAATACGTTTCGAGTATTTGAGTAATTAGTTGTTATCATTTCCACAAACATAAAAAATCATAATCACGTCCATTTCATACTTGAAATATCCACATCATATTTACTTAAATATAGTAAAAAACAAACAATACAAGAATACCATTATAAATAAATTTTTTACGGTTAAATTAAGCCAAAAGCCAAAAATCTTTTTGACGTTTGGTTGTAATAAGATATCCGCCTACTCGTTTGCTCTTCCTCCTAACCGCGACTGCCATACAAGTGGCGTTTTGGACACAATAATCCGCCACTCCACCACCATGTCCGCTCGGTGATCTACCGGCCCATGTCAACAATAACCGCCATGTAATCGGTTGCTTTTTTTGCCCTAGGACCAACATTGTCACCTCTTGTTTTTTTGCTTCCTCCACAATGGTTGTACCCTTGTCTTTTCCTTCTACCATAGATATCTCAACTTGTAGCTTTAATGTTAAAAAAATTAAAAGCAAATATGTTAGGGACTGAAATTTTATACATGACATGGAAAATTAATTAGGTTCAAGATGTTTATTAAATGAGTCAACCCAAACACGACATGTTTAATAAATGTGAAATCTGTTTACCCGTTTAAATTTAATGGGGTTTTTTTAAGTACACACATGTTTTTTAGTGTCATATGGTTGATGGCTTTGACAATAAGTAATATATGGGTCGTGTTTGCGTTCGCCTATACAACTCTTCAATTTGCTAACTCGCTAACTTGACACGGTTAACACCCTGACACTGCGTGGTAATATTTTTTTCTTTTAGATTAAAAAAAAGAAGGTTAGGGAACAATACTCACTTCTGGATGTTTCGTCTTACACATGTTCTTCATGGAACAAATGAAACCAGGGACTTTCGTAGCTTTCTCCTTATTCAACTCATTTCCTGTTACACCTAAATAAGCAAAAATCATATTAAAGTCATAGTAATCTCTAGTTATATGTTGAAATTATTATATATATATATGTTTGACTGCTAGGTTATCTTGTTATTTCCGTGAGCTCGTTTAAGGTTATTTAAGTTTCCTTCTATCAATATACTCTATTCTATTTTATTGTATCGTATCGTATAAAACCTTTATGATATCGTATATATATGTGTGTATGCGCGCACGCGCTTTAGTTTTTATTTTCTCATATAATTGCATCTAGAATTCTAGAAACACTTCCCTCCCCCCACACACACACACACATATATATATATATATGGTTAGGTTTATCTGTGAACAACTCCATTGATAGTGAACTATATATATGGTTAGGTTTATCTATGAACAACTCCCTTGATAATGAACTGTGTGAACTAATCCTAGCCCCTTTGATTATCAATACACAAGTGTAAATCAATGGCCAGAATTTGATCAGGATTTGATGATGAAAATGTACTAGTGTATTTTACGATTTGATAATGTAAATCAATGGTCATTATTTGTTCACTCAGTTCACAAATATACTAGTGTTCATAAGTAAAAAATCACACATGCTAAGAAAAAATATGTTAATAAAAATTAACACTAACGAGAAAATATATATAAAAACCCAGCAATTTAATTGTTAATAAAAATTAACTTTAGTGAGAAAATATATATAAAAACCCAGCAAGTTAATTGTTAATAAAAATTAACTTTAGTGAGAAAATATATATAAAAACCCAGCAATTTAATTGATTTGACATAGCATCAACTAAAAAACCCAATTATGGATAAAGAGTGGTAGATAAACACAAACGGCGACAAGGCCTCACGTACTAGGCCCATGGTTCATCACATGACTGACTATTCAAGCAGGTCCAGTTAACATTTATTTCGGTTATTAACTTATTTTTTGTTATACAAAAATCTATAAACAAATAACCGGTTTGTGATGGTGCCTGTCTATTTAGCATCACAACAAAGTAACAAACCATGTTTTAACAACATAAACATGACAACATTGTTAGAAACAAACCTTGTTTAGAATTAATCTTCTTGACATAGAGAAGAACTAGAACATCATGACTTTGAACCGAATGCGTTAAGGCCCATTGTAAAGCGTTTTTCGCTTCGACACTAGAATCAACGACGATCATCACTTTCCTAGCGACAACCTTTACGGGTGGCTCAACTTTAGCAATAACACCTTCGGACTTAGTCTCATTCTCATTGGCAAACCCATCAGAAGCTTTGGACCTTTGATCATCGGTTTTAGTAGGACGATCAACACACTCTTTCAATTGTATAGTTGGTGAACGGACTCGAACATGTGGCCGAATTTTCGCTAGGCAAAAACTCGGCATTTTGGAGCCATTTCGGACCATTTTCGATTTGGTCTAGAGTCTCAACCTCCTTTGTAAGCTTTAACTATGATGGTAGAGAAGGTAGAGAAGAAGAAGAAGAAGAATTAAAGGGGCAAAGCAAGAAAGGTGTAAGTAAGACTATTATTAGTGAAAGGCTTGTTGGGGCCTATGTGTCTTTTTCGTTTTTATATTTGGTGAAAGTAATTGCTATATATAATAACTTTTGTTTTGATTAGAGAATATAAAATTATTATCATATTTATATTTTGTGTTTTCTTAACTAATAAATGGAAAAAAGCTATATCACTAACAAGCAGGGACATATTTAGGTTGGGAAGTGGCGAAGTTTGATATTTTCGACTGGGGGTCGAAAACGTATATACCCAAATTTTTATAAAACTGGCGGGGGTCAAAAACGTATATACCTAAAAATTTCTATATGAAAACTACATACTCTCCACTATTGAGCGAAAAGTTCAGGGGGTCGGCCGCCTCCTCTATGTTGCGGCCCTGGTTTGGAGTACCTATTTTACAAGACGGGCTTATTATTTTTATAAGTTATAGTTGTAGGTGACAGTCGAGTTTTACAATATACTTTCGAACAAAGCATCACATACTTTCGAACAAAGCCCCATGTGGTTTACACTTTTAAGTTTAGCACTGCATTTTTTTGTAATTCGACTTATAAAAGAAAGTTTCTAGAATATCTGAATACGAAACATATATTAATATCAATACTCAATAAAAATTTTAAACTCGTGACCATTGGCGAAGCCCCCCCCCCCCCCCCCCCTTTCCCGAAACAGGGGGGCGGACATACACTATCCTGCGCCCCTGCCCGTGACTAGTTAAAATCGTAATTTGACTTATAAAAGAAAGTTTCAAGAATATCTAAATACGAAACATATATTAATACTAAATAGAATTTTTAAATCCATGGCTAGTTAAAATCGTAATTCGACTTATAAAAGAAAGTTTCTAAAATATCTGTATACGAAACATATATATTAATACTCAATAGAATTTTTAAATCCATGACTCGTTAAAAGAGTTGGTTGGATTAAAACAAGAAGTAATCAACAATTTTGACTAATATATTAACCAATAAATCCATTATTGTTGATTGATATTAAACAACATACTTAAAATTATAGGAAAATAATCTAATAAATATTTTATATTGATTTTTGCTTCTTTTTGCTGTTTTAATCATGTTGGTTTTTGCTGTGTGTATAATTATTTTCGCTGTGGGGATGCAGCTGAACGTGGGTGTCATGAAGCTTGGTAGGGGCCATAGGTTCTCAAGTTTTATTAAAATAAAGAGTAAACTGCTATTTTGGTCCCTGTGGTTTGATAACTTTTGCCACTTTAGTTCAAAACTCAAACTTTTTGCACTGGGCCCCTGTGGTTTCAGTTTTATTGTCATTTTGGTCCAAAAATGAAATCAGGTCATATTTGTCTTATAAAATCATGCTATTTTGTCCTTTTCCGCATGGGCAAAATGATCATTTGTTTTTTATAAATAAATACCATATTTTATAAGACAAATATGACCCGATTTGCCCCTGAGGAAAATGACAAAATTGCAGGATTTTATAAGACAAATATGACCTGATTTCATTTTTGGACCAAAATGGCAATAAAACTGAAACCACAGGGACCCAGATGCAAAAGGTTTGAGTTTTGGACTAAAGTGGCAAAAGTGACCAAAACTCAGGGACCAAAATGGCAGTTTACTCTAAAATAAAATAGAATATTATTTTGCACAAATACCCTCCAAGATATTTCAAATTGTCTAAAATGACCCTAAGTTCTTAATAAGTAAATATGACAAAAACACTCTTTTGTGGTTCTAATCTAAGTAGGTATACTTTAAATGACAACTTTGTCCATTAGAAAGTCTCAACAAACAAACTATTTGTTTTATATAATATATAATTATAACTTGATCATACCAGATATGAAATTAACAATAGAGTTTATGTTGGATTTAAGAAGGGTCCTAATATTAATACATGGGAAAACTTATTTACACATGGTGTATACGGGCCGTATACTGTTATACGGCCCGTATAGAATAAAAACAACTGACAAAGTCTGCTGGCACAGACTTTGTCAAGTTGTTTTTATTCTATACGGGACGTATAACAGTATACGGCCCGTATACACCATGTGTAAATAAGTTTGCCTGGTCGTATACAATGTATGCGAACGTGTATACGGGCCGTATACTGTTATACGGCCCGTATGTAACGAAAATTTGATTTTTCAAGTATTTTAGAGTGGTGAGGTGCTCAAAACTTTCTAAAAGTAGAAAAAATAAAACATCAACAAGGAGTCTGAATAAAACGGAAGCTATCAACGCGGGATTACGGACATGCGTTTAATTCCCAATCATTTCCTGGTCAAATCACACACTATAAAGTTTAAACTTATCGTGTGTTGTAGTTTGGAAAGATGACCGAATAGAGATCTGAATAACAAATTGTGGAGAACTTGTTTGCGTTATCCACCAACAATCCGTTCATTATCTGTTGTTGTCTAAAACAATATCAATTAACGTTCAGTTGTGTATACAAATTCATCACCGGTTTCTATAGCACAAGCACATACACAGGGAGAATGTTCTCGAAATTGAAGGAAAAGAAAAAATGGTTGAAAATTATTGAAAATTACTATATCACCCGCCAATGTTCTCCTACTTCAATCCTTCCTACATTATTGAAAATTACTATATCACCCGCCATTCTCTTGCACCTGTATACATTGATTGTGGATTTTCTTGAGTCGTCGGGAAAAATTTTCCTCAGGGGAGGGTGAGTAGTATGAGTCTGAGTCCATTGTGGTTCGTGAATGTTGGAAGAACCCGACACGTCTTCTGCTGCCTCTTCGGTTGGTAAAAGACATAGGATGACTTCTAATACAGGCTCTTTGTCAGTTGTGGTTGATTTATAGGAGGAGGTTATGAAACGAATATATGTTTATGCGAACATCCTTATTTTGTCACGTACATGCGTTTAATTCCCAACATCCTTATTGTATCAGACTCTCTCCCCTCCTGATGCAATTTTACTCCCGAACAAACCATGCCCACCTTGACCAGAATAGATAAGCGTATCACTCGATCCACTGTCAAGATAATATTTGCAGAACCCGACATACTTGACAGTGGTACCAATGTCAAGTCAAGTTGAGCTTCCTGATGCAATTTTCACAGTGGTACCAATGTCCTACTACTACAATCCTTCCAACGCCTGACTCATATACTCTTGGTTAAAAAATGGTAACTCGCCATTCAAGGAATACAACGTTCATGTATCACAAGGAATGACCAAGTTTGGAAACCGGACGGAATCTACGAAGAAACTGTTGGAATTTGTGGATTTCGGTTGGTTCAGAAACTTAACAAGAGAAGCAACTAAAAAAAGGAAAGAAAGAAATTTTTTTACCATTTTTTACCATATGTATACGGGCCGGGCCGTATACCGTTTATACGGCCGTATACTCTCGGTAAAAAACAAATTTACCGATCGTATACGATGATTGTATACGGGCCGTATATTCTGATACGACTCGTATACTATGGTAAAAAAATGGTAAAAAAATGGTTTATTCTCTTTAATCTATTAGAACGATCCTTGTATTGAGAACCTGATTCTGGTTTAAACAATGGAATTTGTGAATCAACATAAATAACTGAAAATAACTCGCCATTCTCTTGCACCTGTATACGTTGCAAGGTATAGAATGTTTGTAGTATTCTTGGTTCAATACAAACTCTTCTGAAAGACAAGAATACAACGTTCATGTATCACAAGATAATGGTTTCTCAACAAATGAAGTATTATCTGACATCATCTGTTCATCATTGTTCTTGAAGATGAAGATGAAGAAACGAGAGTTTGTTTTGAGAAATTAACAAGGTAAACCTGAATTTTCAGATTTTTAGACACTTACTTGAACATGAGTCTGAGTCCATTGTGGTTCGTGAATGCTTCGATTTCAACAAATCTTTCAAGGTCTTAAGTGATGGACAACTGGTTAAAAGATGTAGAAGAGTTTGTGTAGAGATCTTTACGTACAAATTTGCATCATCCTTACGGTTACAAATGAAGCGTTGGGATTCAAGGGTTTATGAGTAAAACAATTGTGGATTTCGGTTGGGTCAGATCTCGCAAGTTGTCATTTTCAAGTTTGCACATTTTGTGAAAATACCAATGTTGTCATTTTCAAGTGTGAGATTAGCCAAACGAGGATGAAAGATACTCAAACCATCTGATCCCGTTGTTGCAAACTCCTTTAAAGTGAGATTCTTCAAGTTTGCACATTTTGAGAAAATACCAATGTGTTTGTCAGCTTCGTCAATACACAAAGTGACAGAATTTGTGGATTTCGGTTGGGTCAGCAACTTAACAAGATAAGCAACTAAAAAGTTAACATTCTGATTCAGATTCAGAAAGCAGATGTTTAGTAGTGTTTGAGACACTTACTTGAACCGTTAGTAATGCTAGATGTCATTTTGGCTGAACCACAACCTATTACAGCACTGTATGAACCTGCGTTTTGAAAATAGGCTTTGTTCTTCGTTTATTGGATCGTTCTAATAGATTAAAGAGGTTTTTACCATTTTTTACCATATGTATACGAGTCGTATACGGTTTATACGGCCGTATACCATTGGTAAAAAATATTTTTACCGATCGTATACAATGTATACGATGGTTGTATACGGGCCGTATATTATTATACGGCTCGTATACTATGGGTAAAAATGGTAAAAAAGGGGTTATTCTCTTTAATCTATTAGAACGATCCTTGTCGTGATGATTCGAAACATTCACGAACCACAATGGACTCAGACTCATACTACTAGCAGTAGAACCCGACACGTCTTCTGTGATGATTCGAAACATTCACGAACCACAATGGACTCAGACTCATACTACTAGCAGTAGAACCCGACACATCTTCTGTGATGATTCGAAACATTCACGAACCACAATGGACTCAGACTCATACTACTAGCAGTAGAACCCGACACGTCTTCTCTGATGATTCGAAACATTCCGAATAACTAGCAGAAAAACCCGTACCGGTGATTGTTTATCCATACTATTATTCATAGCCATATTCCCACTCACAATTTGTTGATACATATCGTCCGTTCAAGTTGAGCTTCCTGATACATATCGTTAGTAAGAAACTGTTCGTGCACTGAACATTCAGTTGTGTACCCTTCAATCTTTGTTGAGTATTTTTCTAACTTTATACTTGCATCCACCACAGTGAATATTAACTTTGTGTGAAAGAGTTTGGAAACCGGACGGAATCTATGAAGAAACTGTTGGAATTTGTGGATTTCGGTTGGTTCAGAAACTTAACAAGAGAAGCAACTAAAAAAATACAATTGATTTCTCTTCCGGTTACCAGGCCTATCATCTCCGTCTACGTTTGGTTTCCTCAACGAAGAACCATCAGCCATTATCAGCCCTTTTTTCCTTTGGTTTCTGGTTGATTTTTGAGGGTGAGGGTTTTGAATTGATTCATGCGCTCAAGTTTCAACTACTGGAGTGAAAATTGGTAAAAAATGGTTTATTCTCTTTAATCTATTAGAACGATCCTTGTAACCATCAACCGTTCAAGTTGATATAGGAGAGTACTGAACAACCGAGATAACAGCTCCGGTATTTATCACCAACCCATCTTTGGTAGTGTTTGTTTGAGAACCTGATTCAGATACACAACGGTCTCTTTGCTTCGTCCACTAGAACTATTTATGTATGCATTCTTTTGGTAGTTAACAACGCTAATTAGAAAAAAATCTGAAAAAATTAATCATATCGATTGCAATAACAGGATGGATGTGACACACATAGATAGATAAAATGTCACAGTTGTCAAGACTGTTTGTCGAGTTTCCAATGCTCACACAGGGTGATAAACAACGCTGATACACGTAACATCTAGTTATATTCAGATTTAAACAATGCCCGCCTCAATCTTCAATACTTCAGTAAAATACCACTAGTAGAAGAACCTGACACGTCTTCATGTAACAGAGAATGTTTTAGAAATTGAAGGAAAATGAAAAGATTTGTTGAAATCGAATTTGACAACTATGACAGCTTATTAAAAGTATCGTGTGTTGTAGTTTGGAAAGATGACCGAACAGAGATCTGAATAACAAACTGTGGAGAACTTGTTTGTGTCAGGTTCTTCTGCTAGTTACTCGGAATCGATAAATAACCAACACGAAGATCTCTGCGATCGCTAAGGTTTTCATCAACGGACTGATCGGTAACGTTACTCTACCTGTGCTCCGATTTAAGCGGCATGTTCCGATCAACGTTTATCGACATTGTTAAAGGTGATGAAGAGTTTAGAAACCCTAGAAGGATTGTGTTTTTACAGGAATAAAGCGTGATACTTGAAAAAACGCCAATATATACGGCCCGTATATAGTTATACGGCCCGTATACATGTGCTAACATCAAAAACCCACAAAAATAAATCAATTGAGCCGTATACGTTTTACAAATCGTTTACACATGTATACGACTCGTATAACTGTATACGGGCCGTATATAATAAAACCAAAAAAAACTTTCTCTGCGCATTTTCCTATTAAAAAACATTCTATACGAGCCGTATAATTGTATACGGCCCGTATACAATAGGGGATGTGAAAATAAGATATAGGGTATGTGGGAATAAGGCACCCCTTTAAGAAATAAACTTTTCTCATTTTATATGTTTTTTTTTATTTGGAGTGCTTTAGTCTCTAATGTTTACTTATTTAATCTAAACCAATAAAAATAGGTAAATTATTAAATAAGATATATATTTTACTATTTCAGAGATTAACCAATATATTAAGGAAACTACTATGTTTAAATAAAACAAACATATTTAATAATTTTTTACTTAATAATATATCGATAAACTAAGAAAAAGTTGTTGGCCAAATTCAATATAAACCCATGAACTTTAATCACATATCGATCATAGTTGGTGTGGCCTTGATGTATTCGTGGAATTGATGTAAAACTATATAAATATCCTGGATTAGAATCGTGATAATGGACTCGAAATTGTAGATAGATAATAGTCGAAATGCCAACAAACATAAAATGTTTTGTTGCACCCATTTGAGACTTATTGTTGGAACCTTTATATAGGCTGTGTATATGGATTGAGGGTAGTTGGATACTTGGTTATTATTTTTGGAGTTAACTGCCATGTTCGTCCCTGTGGTTTGGTCACTTTGGCCATTTCAGTTCATTTTTCAAAAATGCGCCATTTTCGTCCCCCACGTTTTGGAAAGGTGCCATTTCAGTCCAAAAATCATAACCCAGTTAAGTCAGTTAGTAAATAAGGACCGATTGTGTAAATTTGTAACATAAAGGACCATTTAAGTAAATATTAAACACCACCACCACTAGCCATGCCACCACCACCACTCCGCTGCCACCACCACCGCCACCACAGCCCTGCCACCACCACCACTCCCACCACCACCACTCCGCTGCCACCACCACCACCACCGCCACCACAGCCCTGCCACCACCACCACTCCGCTGCCACCATCACCACCGCCACCACAGCCCTGCCACCACCACCACAGCCCTGCCACCACAGCCCTGCCACCACCATCACAGCCCTGCCACCACCGCCACCACAGCCGGTTCATCATCATATCAGACGAGAGAGGGAGAAAGTCGGAGAGAGAGAGAGAGAGATAACGAGGCGGGAGAGAGAACCGGCGACGGTGGGGCTGCCTTCCCCAGATGATGACGATGATGACGTTGATGGTGGTGGTTCCGGCGGCGGCGGTGGTGACCATGCTACTGTTCATCGTCTTCCCCAAAACGGTCAGCAGAAGTCAAACGGCCCAATTCTCGATCAATACCGGATAATATTCAAATTAAACTTGCAGAAACATTGTACAAGTATAAACATACCGATTGGGTGATTAAAACCGATCCGGTATCGCGTGCAACGGCGTGGCGACAATCTCCGGCGACGGGTATTCCGGCGAGACTTGCAGACGATGAACAGAGGGTATTTTCGAAGGGGTAAAGGATTTTGAAGGGTGTGAGAGTTTCGTATGGGTTCAGGGACTCTAAATAACACAACAATTTGACACTTAATCGACAAACTTCTGTGGATTAATTCCACTTTGAATTTTTTTAGAAAAACTCCGATTTCACGTGGTGTCGGGCATGCTTATTGAACAATTACAAAGCGTGGGGAGTTGTTTACGATCTGTGAGAGTGGTGGTGGCAGCGGAGTGGTGGTGGTGGCAGGGCTGTGGTGGCGGTGGTGGCAGGGCTGTGGTGGTGGTCTCAGGGCTGTGGTGGCAGGGCTGTGGTGGTGGTGGTGGCAGGGCTGTGGTGGCGGTGGCGGTGGTGGTGGTGGCAGCGGAGTGGTGGTGGTGGCAGGGCTGTGGTGGCGGTGGTGGTGGTGGTCGCAGCGGAGTGGTGGTGGTGGCAGGGCTGTGGTGGCGGTGGTGGTGGCAGTGGTGGCAGGGCTAGTGGTGGTGGTGTTTAATATTTACTTAAATGGTCCTTTATGTTACAAATTTACACAATCAGTCCTTATTTACTAGCTGACTTAACTGGGTTATGATTTTTGGACTGAAATGGCACCTTTCCAGAACGTGGGGGACGAAAATAGCGCATTTTTGAAAAATGGACTGAAATGGCCAAAGTGACCAAACCACAGGGACGAAAATGGCAGTTAACTCTTATTTTTGAGTAAAATGGAAAAATGGTCCATGAGTTTATGTTACTTTTATCATTTGAGTCTAAAAAATGAAACGTTTTGTATTTGGGTTCCTGAGGTTTCATTTTTGTTGCCATTTTCATCAAATTGACAAATTGAGTTAGAATTTTTTGTTAACTTCTTTTTTTGGTCGTTTTCCTCATTTATGTAAAATATATTATGGCATATAATGACGATTATACCTTTCATTTAAATGAGGAAACCGATAAAAATGGGAGAAGTTAACAGAAAATTCTAACTCAGTTTGCCAATTGAATGAAAATGACAAAAAAATGAAACCTCAAGCATCCTGATATAAAAGGTTTCATTTTTTAATTAAAGTGACAAAGGTTTTATATTTGTTAGCATTTTACTTATTCTTTTTTAAGTATCTTATATAATCGTTGTATTTTGAATTTTGATTGTTCACAACTGAGATGATAGCTTATCTTTTTTCTTAACAATTTTTTATTATATTTAAATACCATATAACCTTGCTCTTCATAGATTACCTATCGACACCGGTCAAGACCCGGGAGCGTATACATTTCTTGAAGATATGTGTGCATGCATTAGTTTAGTTGATTCATGATTTCTATTTGTTAGAACCACTATGATTTCTAATTACATTTGTAAAACTTACTTCCCTGCTATTTTAATCTATCAAATTAATTAGATTATTTTTTTTTATATAATTTTCTTATTAATGTTCATGAATATAAGCCATGGTCAACTTAGTTACTATATAGCATTAAGTCAAGTACTCAAGTTATAAAGCCATTTGGTGGATCATTAAATTTATAGATTTTCATTAAAAGCTCACCATTATTGTAGCAAATAAGGTTGAAATGTGATAGTCAGTTTAATATAATATCTATGACACAACAAAGAGGACAGTATTAAAAGACTATTGAAGTGTTTCATCATGCATACGTTATTTTGTAAAACATACATTACAAAGAAATCCCATCAATATTTTTTCTTATAATAAGAAAAAACAATAAATCAAAATGAACAAATCCAACATTTTAACTCAGAGCCGTCCCTGAAAACTTTTGAAATTTTTTTAGGCCTCAGGCGACGAAAAGAATTGGGCCCAAAATTATGGTTAAGGGTAAATGAATTATAAAAAAAAAAACTTAGTGATGAAGCAAAAAACTCGAACTTAAGAGACCTTTACATTATTTTGAGATGATTTTGCCACCCACCAATACTTTTTTGCATAATAAACGGATAAATATATTAAATATATAATCTATTATCTATTATATATAATAAATGAAAGTTATTTGGGCCACGTGTCCGTAGATTAGGGCATCGTTTTTCCCCTTTTCCCGCCCAACAGTACCACTCCCCTTTATTCTCATCTTTTAACAAACCATACTTCATTCTTCTCATTCACCTTTCCATACAAGATCCCCTTTCTTTCTGATGTTCATCCTTCTCCTTCTTTACATTTTCATCTCTTCAACAACGTCCAACAGAGGTTACTTCTATTGGATACATCTGCGTTTGAAACCCTAAATCATGTACCATCGAGTAGTTGAAGAACAGAATATTCATGTAAGATCTATTTTCTCATTCAGAAATTTTATTTGATTTTATCTATTTTCTCATACTGAACACAATGAACCCTTTTGTACCATCAGAAGAAGTAGAAACTCTCCTAGGGTTTCTTATCGTACACGATGAACCCTTTTGTACAAGCTCTTGTTAATTGGTGACACTGGTATGTTGTAATAATGTTTTTATTATTGTGTGTGTGTATATATATATATATATATATATATATATATATATATATGAATAACTCTGTTTGTAGCTTTTGATTTTTGTCTTTCATTTGTTATTGTTTATTCAGATGCTTGCTTTGTTGTATCATGTGATTACGAGTAGATTGATTTTGATATGTTTGTAGTTTTTGTTTTTCACAATCTGTTTTGTTGATTTATTCACCCATGTTAGCAATGTTCGATGCTCCTATGTTTCTTGATCCTCTGTTTTTATTCCAACTTTCATACTATTATTTTATAGAGTTTGTTGATTAGAAGTAACCTCTGCCGGATCGTTGTTGGGGAGATGGAAATGTGAAAGAGAAGGAGAAGGACGGTAAATTCATTGTTGGATTGTTTATGTAGTTAACTAAATTGAGTAGCTTTACTACTCAAATACAGAGAAGTTTTTGAGATTGTTTTCACACTTTATTATTTTTGCAGCAAGTTCTACTTCATTATTCATGTGGCAACTTTATATTTGCAAGCTTGTGAATTAAGGTTGGTTGTTACTTAATTTGTTTTTACTTTAATGATTTTCATATTCATGAAGTCATTGTTTAGAAACTGATTTTGTTTTCAGGTCTGTTGATAGGTGATACCAGCCCAAAAGTTTAGGCTTCATCGCTTTTTGTGCATGATTGAGATCAGTCGGACCCATGTACGGTAAGTCATTGAATGTTTTAATCCTACAATCAGTTTTACTTTGTTTTTTAAGAAGGTGTTGTTGTCATGGACATCGAGGTGATTTCACATGCCTCCAAGTTGTATGTTTGGTGTAGATCAATTGCATAAAAACTAATATGTGACTTTTTTGGGTAATAATATAGTTAAATCTCTTCTTTTGCTATATAATTGTCGCATCATCTTCTTCCTTCTTCATTGCACAACACCAAGGTAACCTCAATTGGTCTGATTTATTTTTTGGTATTCGTAACATTTTGATTTACCGTTTATTGATGCATTGATTCATTTGTAATCACTTGCAGATCACCCGTCATCTCAGTTTGAGCAATTAAACGGAGTTTTCTTAATCAGCACCGTAAGTTTCCTTCACTAATCCATGCATTGTTAATTCCACATATTTTTTTTTCTTAATCGCCGATTCTGTTTCAGGTAAACTTTTTGCTGTTAGTTCCACGTGTTTTTTTTCAGATTAATTATTGCTATATATATATAGAGTAGGGTTCCTGCGGAAAGTGTGTTTTTCCTAGAAAGTCTAGGAAGCGATCTGGGCCATCCGATTGGTGTGTTTAATGGCTTAGATCAAATGGATGGCATTTTCGTAATATCTGAGTTATATAATTATAGACTTTTAATATAGTGAGGCTATTTTGGTAATTGGAAGTGTTTTAAATAAGTCAAGAAACTGACATATCAATAACCAAATCCCTAAAATCATGCGATTTCCCCTTCTTTCTCTCTCTCTCTCCCACTCTAAACCGATCTCTTTCCCCTTGCAGCTGGCGACGCAAAACAGGACCCCAAAAAGCATTCAGATTTCGGTTCCAAAGCTTGTTCATACCCCTTTTCTTCACTAGGTATTCATATCTTGTGTTGTGATTAAAGTTCTTGAAGTGCATATACGTTTTCGGTCGTAATCTGCTTGTAACTTGGCTGCGTTTTTGCTGTTTTAATTGATGATTGTAGAGAGGCTTGTACCGTGGTTTCTGAGTCGTTCTTGATAAATGGAAGGATTACCAGCATGGATGGTAAAACACGGCGTCAAGAAATCTGCTTGCTGTTAAAACACAGCGTCAAGAAATCCGCTTGCTGTTAAAACACAATGTCCAGCAATCTGCTTGTTGTTAAAACACAGCGTCAAGGAAATCTGCTTGCTGTTAAAACACAATGTCAAGAAATCTGCTTACTGTTAAAACACAATGTCAAGAATCCTCCAGCAATCTGCTTGCTGTTAAAACACAGCGTCAAGAAATCTGCTTGCTGTTAAAACACAGCATCAAGAAATCTGCTTGCTGTTAAAACACAATGGCCAGCAATCTGCTTGCAGTTAAAACACAGCGTCAAGAAATCTGCTTGCTGTTAAAACACAATGTCAAGAAATCTGCTTGCTTTTAAAACACAATATCAAGAATCCTCCAGCAAATCTGCTGACTTAAAACACAATCAGATTTGTTAAACTTCAGTATAAAACAACCTGTTGTAAAACACATTATGATGTAATTTAATCATCAAAAAACACAATGTGATGTAATGTGACATAGACAACAACATAAAACACATTCAGAGTGTTAAAAATGCAAAAGAACTGTTAAAACACAACCTGATTATATATTGACTTCAGAGTGTTAAAACACACTGACTTCAACCTCTCTGACTGGTAAAACACATCACCAAGACCTGCTGATAGTTTTCCAGATAAACACATTGACCTCCAGATTTGAATTCGAAAACAACAAAAATTCTGAAAATCATGGAATGTTAGTTAATGAAAAATAAATTCCAAAAATAAAATTAAAATGTGAAATTACATAGTTGTCCTTTTAGTTAAAATAACTCAATGCCACATGTCCAATTCTCATTGCTTCCTAGACTTTCTAGGAAAAATAGACTTTCCACCCAACTCCTACTCTATATATATATATATATATATATATTGGTTTTGTTTTGATGAAAAGGGAAAACGTTCGAGACGTTTGATCCAAGAACTGAAGAAAAGATAGCGGATATTGCTGAAGGAGATAAAGATGATGTTGATCTGGCTGTTGAAGCTGCACGTTGATCCACAATAAGCACTACCCATCTAAGTTTCCTCCAATGACAGTGGTTATAACAATTTAATAAGGCAAAGCACTGATCTGCCTAACAACTGTTGGATATAAAGACTGTTGTACACAAAGACTGATGAAAATCATCTACTGTTGAAGACCAAAGCACTCATGAAGACGAAATCCCTGTTGAAGACAAACACTGATGAACCAAAGGCCTGATCAACCAAAGGTGAACCACTGCCCAACAACAACAGTGGTTCACCATCAACAACAGTTATTCTACCTTTGTTTATGTTAACAGTGTTTATGTTTATATGTAACAGTATTTATCACATCAGTGTTTTATAGTCTGTTAGGTTGTTAGATGTCATCACCTCAGTGTTTATATGTAACAGTATTTATGACATCAGTGTTTATATGTAACAGTGTTTATCACAACAGTGTTTATATGTAACAGTATTTATCACATCACCTCAGTGGTTTCATCTGTACTATAAATTGAACAGTTGTTTGATCTTTATACTAATAAATAAAAATGAAGTACACTTGGATGATTATTAAGCTCCTCATTTTGAGTGTTTGGGTATAGTATTCTTGAAATTGGTCTTTTTTTTGCAAACAGATGTTTATGGGCAAACATCTGTTTAAGGTCAAACATTTGTTTAAGGCCAAACATCTGTTTATGGCCAAACATCTGTTTAAGGTCAAACTTCTATTTAAGTCCAGACAATTGGTATATAAGGCCAAACATCTGTTGAAGTCCCAACATCTGTTGAAGTCCCAACATCTGTTTAAGTCTAAACAGATGTTTAACCAGATCCACTGTCTTCTCATATTTTAACACTCTTCAAAATAGTTAAAAATGATAGTTTTAATTAATCCTTAAAAGTATGTTACAACCACTGTGTTGGTTCAAACATCTGATTGTTAAAAGTTATCCACTGTTGAAAGACAACTTGTGTTTCTTCATTCTTCATGTTGACCATTGACTGTCCAAACAGATGTGTTTCAATCACTGTTGGCTATCCACTGATAGTTAAAAAACAGCCCCTGCTCACAATTTTATTGTTGACATCCACTGATATTGAGCATCAGAGGTTTCCCTAAAAAACAGCCGCTGCTCACGTTTTTATTATAGATGGGGTTAATTAGTGATAGAATGAAATTATCAAAAGAAAACTAGAATTACAATGAAATTACAATTTTACCTAATCGTTACATTCCAATGAGATAAGAGTTCCTCCAACATTGTTTTCATGATAAAAAATAAAGCTAAAAAAAAAAAAAATACTCTTGATGACAATTTGTTGCAAATCAAATCAGTAATTAATGCTAATTTCTTGAGCTTTGGACATTGAAAATATGCAAAATGTGAATTTCAAATTGACGGTTATTATCTCTTAATTAAAGTTAAAATAAAAATTAGAAAAGTCAACATGACAATTGCTTTCAAATCAAATCAGTAATTACTGATAATATCAATAACTTTTGAAATTCAAAATATGCAAAATGGTAATTTAAAATTGACGTTCTTTCTCTTTTTTTTTTCTTACTTTGCATATCATTTCTAATATTTAATTACTTTAATTAATAAAGCAGGATATAAGGATATGCACTACTTACCTTTCAAAACACATTTTCCATTGCATTCAATCTAAATTGTGAATGGAGAATCGGTAAGCTTGAATTCCAACCTTGATATTTTTTTTATGAACATCCATGCTAATTGTATTATCATATTACGTTTATCAATATATATATATATATATATTACTTATTCTTTTTTGTATGTACAGTCTTCAAATGGAGGTTGCAAAGGTTAGCATGCTTACTTATCCTTAATACATGATATATATGTACTGTTTTGTGTTATTGTTTTTTTTTTCATGTTATCGCTTCTGAATGTTGCTTTCTTTTAACAATATATTTTTGTTTATAGATTGGATTGGTTATGTGGAAGTATGTTTCAATCTAGAGGATACAACAAAGAAGGATGAGAGCAAGGGCAAGAGACTTAATCTTAGAGTTGAAGACCTTGAGTGAGTTCTTTTTATTAAGTTGTTGCATTTTGACGTTTAAAGCATTACAAGGTTGCTTGATGTTATTATGTTTTATGTTAATATTTTAGAGGTCAAAAGTGTCCGGTTACTTTGTGGGATGCTTTTGCTATTGACATGTTTGCTTACATGAATGATAAGAAACGAGAGAAACATGTTGTTATCCTTTGTCATTTTGGTATGGTCAACCTTTACAAAGGTACAATTTAAACTTAATTAGTTTAATTTTTATTTATTTAGTAATTTATATTTATATTTATATTTATATTTATTTATATGTTTTAATTTTGACACTGTTTATATTGATCTACATTTGGTTTTATTTTTAAATTCAGGCAAGCGTGGAGTTGCAAACGGGTTTGAGCTTAGCAGACTTTTTATCGACACTGACATTGAAGAGATAACCTCTTTTAGGAAGAGGTATAGTTAGTAATATGCATATAAACATTAAACAATATTATTTTGATTTTACATTTACTTTTTACGTTTGAATTTGATCACATGAATCTGTTTAGGTATGTAGAGAAAATTTCTACTTCATCTTCATCAAATGAGCATGTTGGTTCTTACGTTATCTCAAGTGTTGAAGATGAGTTCCTTAATAACCCTGATTTCATGCTTATTGGTTTCCTTGGAACCATATTAACGATGTGTATTTTCTTATAAGTATTTTACATGCTGGGTTTTTTTATAGTCTTTTCTAAGGATTATTATTTTTATTTGATATCGATAGACAAAGAAGGTTTTGGTTCTTGGCACAATCACAGCCATATGCACTGATAAACTTTGGTATTACAATGGTTGTAACCACTGTTGTCACACCCCGACCGCGTAAAACAACAAATCGCGGCGGAATCATCGGGGAGTCGAGCAACAGAATTATTGTTTCACAACCATGGTATTTAAAGTTTTGTTTTATTTATAAACAAAAGGATTACATTGTCTTAGAACAGAAGAAACAAAGAGTACATATCATAGTTAAACTATTCTAGCTTCATTTTATGTCACTAAGGCACAAGTCCGCCTAAGTGTATCTTGACCATTCCTATGCATCAGCTCCTGAAAACACATGTGAAAATATGTACGTCAGCATAAAAATGCCTGTGACATACATAGGTTTATTGATTTAGGATTCATGACTTGTATTTGAAATAAATGTTTAACAAAAAGTTAGTCATGAATCTTATTAAAAGTGTTTTTCTTTTATAAACCATACGAAAAATCGATAGGAGATTAGATGATATAAAAGAAAGGTGTGTGGTTAAATAAATAACCAAGTAAAAATGAATTTGTATAAGATATGTTATTTGTAAAACAATGTTTTGTGAAGTTGTGTTCTTTGTATAAAATGTAATGTGTCTAAATTGAAATGGTTTAAATGACGCTACGATATGTAATATCATAAAAGCACTTATATATAGGAAGTACCAGCGGCGTATCCACCATGATTTTATCATATTACACACGCCTCGTTATTTAAATCACTTACCCAAACAAACCACCAAAATGTCTTGTTTAATCAATGTCAAAATGTTTATATGTAAACAATGTCTATTGTCAAATGTAAATCTTGTAATGTGTAATCAAATGTTATGTATGGCAAGTGAAATGTGTCAACTAAAACCATAGGTAAAATGCACAAAACAATGTATTGAAATAAATCATAGTTTAAATCAAAAGTTATGTTTTGTAAAATAAATGCATGCTTTACTGATACAAACATCTATGCGGTATTGTTAAAGCGCATACATTCAAGCCTTGCGATTGTGGAGACAAAACCTTAAAAAATTAAAGGTTTATCAAAATTTATGAATATCAGATTCAGTCATTTCCTACTTCCAAACAAACCTAGGAAGCCGGAAATGGGAGTTATTAATTCCTATGGTACCACTACTTACTATCGAGCGGCGTAGCTAATGTTAATGAACGTACTTTTGTCCCGTTAAACAAACCAAATGTCATACCAAATGTAAGCATGTTATGTGAAAACAATGTACTAAGTATGCAAAAATGAACATAAATAGCATGAATATGATGTAAATCAATGTGTACATATGCTGAAATGAACATATGAAACAAATGTGTTTATGAAATCAATGTACTAGAATGTTAATAAAACATACATAGCAAAAATATGGATGAAATCATGTACTATACGTGTGCTATATGAACATAGCAAGCATATGATGTAAAAACATGAAAAGCATGAAAGTAACAAGTAGGCACATGTGTTTCACCTCAAAATGTTTGAAAACAGTAAAAGAGGGGTCTATGTACTCACTTGAGATAGCTTAGAAGTCTTGAAGTAACAATCAAACCAAGCTAGAAGGATGACGGAATCAATCAGCACCTAATATAGGTAACTACGTTAATAAACCGGACCTAAATCGGAAGATCGGATAGAATGAGGTTTTGTAAACCAAATGAGTATAGGAACTCATGTAATATGGTTTAACAAAGCCTATATTCTAAAATGGAACCTATCCTAAGTGCTTACGACCCATTATGACTCGTTTAGGTAACTTACACTACTTTAACGCGTCGTTCGCGTAAAACGCATTCGGACCGCCTAACTAGTCCTATGACAAGTATTATATGCCTTAATATGTCTAATAATGTTGCCTAATCAGTTTAGATGTCAAAATTTAGGTTTCATATGCTTAAAATGAAATTATGCGCAAAAAGGGTATTTTGGTCATTTTCCTAAGGCATATAATCTACCTATCATACAACTAACTAAACGTAGTGACCATAAGGTATAACCTCGGAAGGTTATTCCCTATACAACTATGGTCACAAATGTGTTTGGTCGGATCCTAATGATCGACCAAACGGGTCGGGTTCGGAAGTCTAAGCAGTTGTTTAGACCGCTTATCTTTACGACCCTATATAAGCACTAAACTAAAAGTGACGAGTTAAACATGATAAAACATGTTTAACGAAGTTAGAAAACAAGTTTGATATCAAAACAAAGGGTTTTGATACCCAAGAATAGTTTGGTTGCAAAATACGCATAAACGCGTATTTTGGCCGAAACTATGACTCGTCACTATGCCTAAATAACGTGGTAATCAGTAGGTATAGTCACAAAGGACTATGACCATCGTGATTACGCTCACGTTGCGAAGTTCAAAAGAACTTCGTGTCGACCATTGACTGGTCAATGCAGAAAGTCAAACACTGCTTGACTTTCATGCTTAAAAACGCATAAAAGAACGAAAGAAACTTACAAGAGGTCCAAGCAATGGAGATTTGATTCAAGTTGCTCAGGTATGAAGTGTGGAAACTCCAACTTAGAGCAGAAATGAATCAAGGTGTGAAGAACCAAGAATTTAAAGGTGGGTATTTATAGGATTTCCACAACCGTTAAGATCGTTTCTTGGATTACGAGCTTCGATCTTGGCCCTCCATGTGTGCCCACTGATTTGTTATACTATGGGTGCCTAAAACAAGCTCAAGGATTGAATAAACCATGTGCAAAACCCAGGAAACCAGTTGCTGAATCAGAAAACAGGTTTGCTAACTTGGGCAGATGTCATGCCCCGCGTAAGAGAGGGTCTCCTCTTACGCACCCCGCGAGAGCTGACTTTCAGAAAATGTCAGTTTTGGTCCCTGAATGTGCAAAACTTGGTTTTTGATGCATTTTTGACACGTTTAAGCCCCGTTAACCTCATTTCAAGGCTCTATAATGAGGTTAAAGTATAGGGAACATGAAACATGCTCAAAAACATCTCGGATGTCGGTTCGTTTGGCCGTACGGTTGCGTTGTTCGGTTAATTATGACGAAACACGAACGAACGCGAAAAACGATCCAAATTACGCGACGAATGGAATTTTATCATGCCAATCACTAAAATATAATATTTTAATGATTACATAAATTTTGGATGTCCGGATATATTTAGAACGTAAGATATGCGCGAAAATGCAAACTTATGCACTTTTTGACGCTTTTAGCCCCTGATTGATCAATAAGTTTATATTTTTGCACACCGAACCCCTCAAAGCTTATTTCTAAGCTAGGTAAAGGATATTTATGATATGTTTAACTTATGATCAAGTTCCGGAATGTTCGTTACGTTAAACTGATTACGTTTACGCATTAGTTTGCGTATAATTTTCCAAAAAGCGATATAGAGTTTGAAATTGAACAAAAATCAAAACATACAAAATGTCAAACATAAATAAACAAATATTGGGATGAAATCACATTGTTATATTGATAATTGAACTAATTAGAGTTTGTACAATGATTACAAGCACAGATGTTACAACTGTAAGTCCAGTGTGGAGGAAAGATTTGTAGCGAAAGAGAATGTGGATGGTTCATTTGATGTTGATCATACAAAAGCTTTGGTGTGTACAAATTAGGGGTGCAAACGAGCCGAGCCGAGCCCGAGCTCGATCAGGCTCGAGCTCGTTTAATATATGAAAACTCAAGCTCGAGCTCGGCTCGATTCGAGCGTTATTTCTAAAGCTCGAGCTCGGATCGGGTTCGACTCGTTTAGTATTTATTAATTAATTTATATTAACTAAAATTATTATTATACATATAATTTAGTTATTTTTTATATTTATATAAATGGTAATTATTATTATATAAATATATGTTTAATATATTAATAAAAAAAATACATAAACAGAAAGCTCGATTAGGCTCGCGAGCCGGCTCGAGCTTGATAAGCGAAGCTCGAGCTCGTTTACTAAACGAGCTTGTTTTTAGGCTCGGGCTCGAGCTCATTTAAACTCGGCTCATTCGAGCTTTTTTTAGCCGAGGCCGAGTAGCTCGCGAGTAGCTCGGCTCGTTTGCACCCCTAGTACAAATGATAAATGTGAAGGAGTCGACATCTATTCTATTCCGCGGTTTGAGATTACAGTTTTATTTCCTTATACTAAATACTAATATGAACCGCACTTCTGTTATTAATAATACTAATGTTTTCATTTGTTTTTAACTTTGATAGCTTCAAGATACCTATCAGGGTGCAATACTCTTCCGGTACTGTGTCTTTGACACTCTTTGATTACGAAGAATAACAAGATTCTTAAGAAATCTGCCAAAGAGTTACTTGCAATCCAAGATCAGGTAATAAATACATGCATTCAGTTATTTGGCCATGTAGTAAATATTATTTAAAATTAATTTTTATAAAATTGTAGGTTGTCAATTATGGAATCATTGTGCTCATAGTAATTTATATTAATTTTTATAAAATCATAGGTTGTTAATGTCACACCCTGGCTTTGCGGAAGCGTGGGTTTATTTGGTGTGACTTCTTAATACCATAGCTTAATCACAACAAAGCTATATGAAAGTAAAACCATGATGAGCATCCATTACTTCAAGTTTTAAAAGTAAAATACGACAACATTGTTTTAGAGTTGACACATGCAACGAGTTTACAACACAACATAATAAAAATCTTGTTAATAAGACACAACCACAAAACATGAAATAGACACAGTTTAGGACTTGTGACTCGTCCAGGCAAAAGTCACACCCCTTAAACTCGGATGACATCACTTCTCCTACGCAGCTTAATACCCTTGCATACTTAGCCAGATCCGTTAATTTCCTGAAATACATGTAAGTTGAAAAATCAACATAAAGTTAAGCGAGTTCATGTGAAAGTGAGTATGTAAAACCTTTGTAAGTATAAAATCCTTGGTATGTAGCAAATAAGGAAATAAAGAGATCACCAATGGTTTGCAAGGCCATTGATATGTGTGAAGTGCAGTAGGAAGACTCAAACCTAGCAGATTTTTGCGTCGGGTACCAAGTCACCCCGAGGTCCGTACTGTTGAGCCTGGGGCTGGGCTCGCTACACCCAGATAGATCTACCGCTAAAGACCCTCGGTCCTACTATGAGGATTAATGGCCTCCAGTTCCCGCCTACCCACTCACATGATCTAAGTAGTAACCCTCCTTACGCTAACCATACCATGTAAAAAGTATTCGTAATCATAGTAACATGTATTTCACCCCCGAAGTATAAAAACTGAAAACAGTTAAGAGAAAAGGGGGGGGGGGCATGAACTCACTGAAGTGCGTCTCGAAATAGTCCGTCCCACAATAACCTGCTGCGTGACGACCTACACGTACTAACCTCTATTAGACGGACGGCCGTGCCTTGGCTTAAGTTTTAACGTTTTTGGGAAATAGTTAGGCAACTATTTCGTATTTACACTTCTTAATTATTTAATAGTTGTATTCCTTCCCAAGGATGGGGGTTTTAATACATGTGCGTTTTTGTAATTCCAAAAATATATTATTAAGTCTCACTTAATAAAATATATTTTTATTCACTTGTCTAAAAATATTCTATCTTCAAAATATACATATTTTCCCAAAAATATTATATCCTATACCTTACAATTTCCAAAATAACACTTTTATCAAAATACGCATTTAAGAGCATTTAAAGTTCGGATGGTAATAATAATACCGGTGTAACTTAGATATTTATTTGTGAAGGCGTTGGTATTATTTTGGAGTCGTGCTTTCACAATGTATTCCAGTTATATTATTTTTACTCTAAAAATAATATACATATAGTTCACAAAATAATCATAAAATCGTACAAGCGTTTTATTATGAAATATATATTCTCAATATATATTTAACAAGTTTCATTTACGAAAATCCACCTCCGACACTTGGTAATTTTGTAATAAAAATCATGGCGAAGTTTACTTGGAAAAACAAGTTAAAAATATATTTATAAACACTTGTCACCAAAATATTCTAAGTGTTATTTTCTGGAAAAATTTCGCCAGAGTTTCCTCTGTAACTGGAGGTGGCCACGCTTTCTAGCGTATCATTTTCTTTTCAAAATTCAATCAACAATTTTCCAATCATCAATATTCAATGTTCAATCGTCAAACTAGTCAAATTAAGCATAAATCGCAAACACATGAACTTGTAAGTTGTGTAAAAGTACGTAGTAACTTTCTAACATTTTTAGTAGATCTTTCTAACTTTAAAAATGAATCGGTTTCCTGAAAAAAACTTTATTTTTAAAGAAGATGTAACCCTACAACTTCTAGTAAAAAATTACGGAAATATTTCTTTGTTAAACCCTTTTGTTACACAAGTGTTCACACACTTGTTTGTTCACAAAACACTTTTAGTTTATGAAAGATCCGGCTTTAAAATAAGACTTATATATTTTACTTGGTTCTTCGAAAATACCACTTGTAGATCTCTAGATCTACTAGTTTAAAACTCCATTTTACAAGAAAAATCATTTTTACACAAGTTCATGTTTATGTGTGGAAAGGTTCATCATCTTGTATCTTTTACACTTTACATATTGCTAGTTCATGTTCCATGAACATGATTTAGCGTGGTTAGATGACGATCCGTTCCACTACTAGTATCAAACAACATAAAATAATCATATCTAAACAAGATTCATGAGTTTTACACCATTATTTTCTCTTTAACCAACTAGTTTATCATTCTTGCAAGACTTTAAGTTTTGTTTTCGCATGTTCTTGAGTTTTAACCATTAAACTTCCTATTAACCACTTTAAACATGAACAAGAAGATGTTTAGAAGCACTTACAACTAGCTCAAGGCTAGGGAAGAATCAAAGCGAAAACTAGGTGGATAAAAGCGATGTAGAGAGGTCCTTGAGATTCCGTAAGCACCGAGCTTGCTTGTATGTCACCTTGCACCCTTGAGTATGTAAGAAATGGTTGATCAAGACTTGAAGGTAGTGGTGGTGATGATGGTTGTGTTCGGCCGAAGGTAGCCGAGAGGGAAAGAGAGAGAGCTAAACTTTGTTGATGTGTGGAAATGAATGATTATGGTGAACCAAGGGGTTTACTTATAGCCCAAAATATCTATTGTCCATCATGCACTATGTTCTTAAGATATTAGACATCAACCAATAAAATATTCAACAATGTGTGGTGTGTCCCACATGGGGGAAAACCGATCGGTTGGGGGGGGGGTATTTAGTTGGATTTCAACCAAAGTTAAGTGATAACTAGTTATGTTAGTTAGGAGTTTAAATAAGTTATTAGTGTGTTATGAAGTATAACGGGTGTTAGGGTGTTCGGGGACCCTAACTAGCTCAGAAAAAGAAAAACAGTGTCATTGACAATATTTTTATGTTCCGGGTAAAGTCCGGTTGTTCGGTTGGATACTGATCCGTTAAAGTGCTAAATAAGCATTTAAAGTGTCGTTTATATTATTTTTAGTGACACAATTTATTCCCGACACTTTGGAAAGTGTCTAGTGTTATTTTCCCATGTTTTTGCACTTTACTAGTTAGCTTAAATGCTGAATTTTTGTAATAAAGTGCAGGATTTTGTAGTTAAAGCATGTTTTAGGCACATCCAGTCACTATAACTATCACCTAGTGACTCAGTTTTATAATCCTCACCTCCCTACACTCCCTACTAG